>CM066044.1:167257617-168005117 GCA_033557465.1 Ichthyophis bannanicus | reverse complement strand
GGAAGGTGCCGCAGTCGATGGCCAGCGAGGAGCAGAGCCCACGCTTAGGCCCGTGAGTCTTGACATAGTTCACAGGTGGGTGTGCTAAGTAGCTTCATGCCTCTCGTGAAGCAATAATGCCGGAGGTGTGGGCCTGATGGAACGGGCCTTGACCAGTCTGGCAGTTGTCTTACATTCCTCATGTATACATATATATACACATATATATATATATCTATATATATATATAGGAGTGGAGGAGTAGCCTAGTGGTTAGAGCACTGGCTTGGTAACCAAGCAACCAGAGTTCAATTCCCACTAGCACTCCTTGTGGCCTTGGGCAAGTCACTTAACCCTCCATTGCCTCTGTCTGAAGAAAGGCCTGGCAATCTACCTCCAGTGACACTGCCAGGAAAACCAGGAGCTTCTGGGTCACCAGGAGTCAGGACTGACTCGAAGTCACGCATTGCATTGGGCATTTTTGCATATATATCTTTTAAATTTATTTATTTATTATTTTTGTTTGTTTAAAATGCAGGCTTTGGTTAGGCCCTGTTTGTGCTGACACCAGCACTTATAAGGATCAAGACTGCTCATAAGGGCGAGATCCAAGAGCCAAGGAATTCCACGTGGAGGGCCAATGCCTGTGGACCTGCAGACAGCGGATAGCTGCTTTAGTTTGACACTGTCTGAGGTGAATGGCGGCTGGGTCATTGCCACAGGCCTGTTTTCTGATAACAGGGCTGACCGCACTGATGCCGAGGGTCCCACCCAGGGACCTAGTGGTGCACGAGCTCTTCCTCTCATGGCCGTTAGGTGCGGTGATGGTCTTAATGGAGTGTGGTGGAAATCCAAGCTTGGTTTCTTGTTGTCAATGCAGGGTTCGAAACCTTAGGCCTATTCCTCCACTCCATCCTGCACAAGGCCCAGCAGGAATGTGGTAGCTATTGTACCATGCAAGGTTACCCCTTCAGCAAGAGCTTTCACTTTGGTAGTAAAATATTATTATTCATCAGGTCCACTCGGGAATCAAAACTCATGACCTTGTATCACAGGTCAGTGTATTAACCATTGGGTTGCAGCTCTGTTAGGGATTCCTTTCGCTAGTTGCTGTTCAGGGCAGGCAGTCCATCGCCATAAGACATATGCAGGACAGGGAGGGTTCGGGCAATAGTCCTGCGCCAGAGGGAGAATTTTCCCTTGATGAACAGGTCACATCAGGACCTGGGCGATGCTCAGTTGCAGGTGCGGGGAGAGGCCGATTTAACCGCTGAACGTAATGTCGCCGCTGCCGCCGACCTCCTTCACCACGTTCGGCCACAGGCAATGCCAGGCGGATTCTCCTTGAAGAGCGGCTGGTCCTGATCTCCAGTCAGGAGTATGCTCGCCCCCGTCCTGCATGAGAAGGTATCCTGGTGCCGAACCCGAAAAATCCTGGCACTGCTAGCGAACTCACTGTCTCCAACCCCTCAGATGACTCGAGGGCGCTCCTATGCTGGCCAGGACAACATCAGACCTGACGCCAGCCAATCGCGCTGAGGGGCGGGCTAGAAGCATTCAACGTGTGTGGGGGGGGGGGGGCGCTGGAATCGTCAGCGCTGACAGGGTGTTCTGTTGCCGGCGCGGCTCATGGCGCTGCTTGAAGCACGACGCTGAGAACTCCTTCCCCCGATGCTGCACCGCTCCGATTTGGCCAGAGGCGGAGGCTCTGAGAGATGACGCTGGGATCGGGTTCCTTTAGTGCAGCCTAGTACAGAGCTCTCAGAGTTGAAGGCTTGGTTGCGTCCCACCTACCCGCGCCATCCGGAGAGGGAAGCGGCCCCTCCTATAGCTTGGAGCGGAGCTGATGCTCGGAGCGAGAGCTGATGCTCGGAACGGAGCCAATGTTGCAGGGCAGTCGCCGCCGAGCAAGTAGGCCATACTCCCTGCTCGGAGCGGAGCCGATGTCTGGAACGGTTTGCCGACGCTGCAGGGGGAGGAGACGAGCAATTAGGCCAATGGCGCCGCAGGGGAAGACGGAGGCCGTGATGTCATTGGCCAGGTGACTGCCGTGCAGGAATCCTCGCGGCCGCAGAAGGTGGGCGGAGACTTGCAGGTCCGGGCAAGATGGCACGCTCCATGGTCCCCCACGTGAGGTGGACCCGTGCAGAGGAAGGGGTGCGCCAAGCTACAGCTGGCCGGGGACGGAGGCCTGCAGGCACGTCCTGGGCTGCCGAGTCTCCCGGAAGGCGAGTACTGGGCGTAGAGCTTCTCCGCAGCGGCTTCCGAAGTCCGGGGCAGAACCTCGATCGGCGGGACCGGCTGTAATTTCAGGCCGGGACCAAGATGCTGCGCCAGAATCACTAGGAGTCCCGCATCGCCGGAGCTGCGATGGCAACCGGGAGTTTGCGGCTGAGGATGGAGGCCCTGGGGCACATCCCAAGTGACGTCATCTGCCAAGGAGGCATCCAAAAAAATCAGGAGTGAGCAGCGCCCGATTTGATCTGTTCGCGGCTCACGAAGTGCAGCTGTCCGTGATGAATGCAGTTTAACATACCTAAGAAAGGTGAGACTCATTCTTCTAGTTGTTTTAAAAAGTTCTATAGTGCAATTTTGTTACGCTGCAGCCGATGGCACCTTGAGGTGGAGAAGGATCGTTGACCTCACCTCTGGCTGGTCAAGATGGCTGCCCCCATGGTCCACACGTGTGATGGGGAATCCCGGAGCAAAAGCAAGGTAGAGGCTGCTGGCCGGGGACGGAGGCCTTCTCAGGCACATCCCGGGCTGCCGCGAGGGCTGCTTTCCGTGAGTTTCCTTCTCCGGTGCGATAGCAGAGCAGGGGAGGCTGGCCGGGGACGGAGGCCTTTTCAGGCACGTCCCGGGCTGCCGCGAGGGCTATCTTCCCACCAAGTCCTTAGTCTGGGATTCTTCTGCCCTTGAGAAAGGGAGAGAGAGGTAGGAGGGCTAGCCGGGAACGGAGGCCAATTGGCACGTCCTGGGCTGCCGTGGGACTACTCCCGTCCGGGAGCTTCCTGCTTCTTCCTGGAGCATGAGTAGTTCTTCTTGAATTCTGCTTCTGATGATATATAAATCATCTTTCTGTAGAAATGTAGAAAGAAAGCGTTAGTATTAAATTGAAGTGAATAAGGGGGATTTTCCTCTTTCTTTAGATGGTAATCTTTGTGGAGAGTAGAGAGGTCCGTCTTGCTGGCAAGGCGGAAGAAGTGAAAAACTGGCCGGCTAGGGGCGAGCAAGGGGGGTGGGGCCTGTTGGCTCATGCTCAGAAGGGCAAAAGCCCTTCTGAGCTATGAAGAGTACTTCCGTCTCGGCGCCGTCGGATGACGTCACCAAGTGTGGCTGACTCATCCTGCTTGTCCTAGGAGAAATATGTTTCTTTAACTCCCCGTGTTCTGACAAGTATACTGGGAGCCATTTGTTTTTCTTCATGCTAAACTGGCATGCTTATATCTCATGGTTGTCTTTTTACCCTCTCTCTGTCCACCGCTTACTGATAAGTGTATTTTCACAATTATTTTCCAGATGTCACATACCACTGAAAGCTTCACGTATGCACCTCAGTACAATTCCATTTTTTAACCCTTTCTCCTCTGGCTCTCACACTTCTTATCTTATCTGAAAAAGAAACCTTGATAAGTGACCAATCTGCACTATGTTTTTAAGTCACTGCATGTCTGCAGCACTAGGCAAATCCTTCCAGATGGTTAGCTGCTACTGTTCTGTAAGCAGCAAAAATGACAGAGCTTAATGGCACGTTTTTTTATAGATCTGATAGACTTTGGAGAAACCTTTGAGAATAAGCCTGTTGTCAGATAATCCTCATTTTATCTGGGCACCAGTAAAATTGCTACTTTGTGACTAATGTTAAGTCCTGCTTTTGAAATGGTCTTGCAACAGTGTGTTCTATTAATTATAAATATTAGGCTTTCTATAGCATAGACTTTATGGCTGCAAATATGGAACAATTTACAGATGTTCTTGAGTATGGGCTGCACTGCACATTTAGATGGTTAACATCTTTTTAGACCACTACCTTTATCAGGAAATTAGATGTTGTTCTTTGTTCATATATATGCACCTTTCATGGTGTTAAACTGTGGGATATAAAGAAATCTGTCATAACGTTCTCAGGGATGTCTGTTTCTATATTTTCTGTCCCAAACTGTATATATGGGGAAAAGCCTTAGAGATTAGAATTTTCTTTAGTAGGCAGTAAGAATATTTATCAGGAAAATGCACATTTGGCTTGTTTGGTTTTTGGATCCCTGTAATGGTAATACCTTTATAGTGCTGCTGGATGTCTACAGTGCTCTATAGTGGTGATAAGTATTCATTCTAAGTAGGTAACTCAGATAGTGGGCGATTAAAATGACTTGCCCAAGGTTGCAAGAAGTGTCTGTAGCAGAAATAGGTTTTGAATCCTAGCCTCCCTGGTTCTCAACCTATTGTTGCAAACACCGGGCCACTTTCATTTGATTCTATTAAGTCAATGAGGAAACAATTTTGCACTGTTAACAATAGGGTTGTCGTTTCATTTTTAATGAAACTCGCTGGCAGGTATTGGCCACTGAGGCAGTAGCACGCCATGATATTAAGAGTGGCCCGCGGACTCAAAGGCATTTAGAGAGGGGCAAAGGAGCACCATCATTTGTTATAAAAACCCCTCTGGATATGGGGCAAAAAAGTACTAACTGGGTTGGGTTAGGTTAGAGTCATAGTTTTGTGAGAAAATATTGTTTGAGGTTTGCATGGAGGAATATCTGAGGGCCTCCTTAGATGGGTTTGCCTAAGAGAATTTGATAGTAAGAGCCTACTTTTCTGTCACACTAGCAAAAACATCAGCAAAAGGACTTAGGACCCATACTTTAAAAAGAAGATTAAAATACAATTTAAAAATTCCCCTGTCAAAAAGGAGCTACTATTGACTAGTTACAAATACAACTCAGAAAATAGGATTGTAACATGTGAAGTTGGTGAATAAATAAAGGTGGCATGAAGATTTCACACAGAGGGACATTCCAAGGTGTAAAAGGTAAAATGTTTGGGCATTGGTGTTCACTGTGTTGGGGAGGAGTGTTTTATTCTCAAGCCATTTGGGATTCAGTGGGCGGCCCAGCATTCTAATTGGCATTAATACGCCAAGGTCTCCTGAAGAACTTGAGTGCATGAAATTTGTTAGTCTGTGAAAAGTTATCCTGATTGGGAAGTGCAATAATCCATTTATCTGTTGTACTGTGGAGGGATGAAGATTCCCTCCCCTCTCAAAGCACTGCAGAAGAGGTAGAGCAGCACCATAAACAGTGGAATGAAAGCCAAAGGCAGCAAGAAAGGGGCAAAAGAGGAAGATTTCAACCAACATCATTATTATTCATACTGGGATAATGGATCATCTGGGTCACGTGTAAACATTAGGAAGAGGCAGCAATAGCAGATAATGGAGAAGCTAGAGCAGATGTTTTACGCTAGGGACCTCTCCAGTTATGACAGCATGAGACTTTCCTTTAGTCATCAGTTGATATTCCTTTCAAATTGCTTTGTAATGTCTGCAACATTTTCAGGAATATCAGTCAAAACACATTTAATTGTTCAAAAAGATAACCCAAAATTCTGTTTGCTGCCTTGGGTATCTGAAGGGGGGAGTCCTAAAGCTCTGTATTACCAAATTTTGGTGTCCATCAACAAGACCAGACAGTAAATCCCAAACTGGGATCTCTGACACACCTTCATAAGATGGACCAAAGTTTTTGAAGAACCAGAAGAGGAAGGCCATGCTGTCATAGTGGTGCCTCTTTGAAAATGCATGTGGCCCTAAAGTAACAGGCTAATTTGGTGGCTTTGGCAGTTGCCTATCCCTAAATCCAGGCCTGTGTATTACTACCTCTCTTGAGAGAACTTAGCTAAAACTGATCACGTGCTGGAACGATAACCTCAGTGCAGTCGCACTTTGTCCGCCACCCAACAGGTCATCAAGGAAAAGAGCAACAGCTTCATGGTACACAGCTGAACTGAAAGCATCACTCAACTCACTACGAAAACTTGAGAAACGTTGGCGAAGGTCACACTCCATTCAAGACCAGACAGCATACACCCATCAGCTAACCATTCACCGTGAAGCCATCACGGAGAGAATGAAACAGTACCACACAGACACCCTGAAACGCTCACTAAATAAACCTCACGATCTGTTTAACCTTGTCAAGTCTCTATCCAAGGAGCCAACACCTGAGCACCAATGTGAAATACATCCGCAGGAGTTTGCCACCTACCTACAATCCAAGTTATGTCAGACAACTAAAATTTCAATTGGTGTCTCCTCCACAGACCATGTGTGTACAACATCTCTAACGTCTTTCTCGACCCCCTCCAAGAAGTGCATCGAAGATACTATCATGGCCCTCAATACCACTACAGCGCAAACAGATCCTTGTCCGGCTTTCTGGATAAAAGAACTGTGCAGTGACCTCAGTCCGATAATAGCCAAGGTAATGAACCTATCTTTCACAAGCGGTTACTTCCCATCTGCCCTCAAGCACACATCGATCAGACCGCTGCTAAAAAATAGTAAACTAGACCCCCAAAAGGTAGACTCCTACAGACCCTTTGCAAGTATACATTTTCTCGCAAAGTTGATCGAAAAAGAGGTGCAAAGGCAATTACAAGACCACATCGACTCTGCTGCTCCACTAGACCCATGCCAACATGGATTCAGGGAGTCACATGGAGTGGAAACTCTCCTTACCACCCTTTTTAATAATATAATCATTGGCGTCGACAGCATCTGTCAGGGATTTGCACTCATTTTCCTAGACATTGCTGCAGCCTTTGACTCAGTAAACCATGAGCTTCTCCTAGGATGGCTAAAAGAGAAGGGCATCTGTGGAACAGCACTGGAATGGTGCAGATCATACTTGTCCGGTAGCTGGCAGCACGTACGATCAGGTGGAACAACATCAGAACCATTTCATCAAGGTCAAGGAGTTCCACAGGGATCCTCCCTATCGGCCTTGATGTTCAACATATACATGCAACCCATTTGCAGTATCATCCGGTCTTTCAATGTCTGTTGTATGGTATATGCCGATGATGTCCTGCTCTATATGCCGTTCTCCATAGATCAAGTTGACCTCTCCCCTTTAACCAACTGTTTCAATGCCATATCTGAATGGCTCCTGTCACAAAACCTTAGAATTCAGCATAAGAAAACGGAGGTGCTCTTCATAACGAGGAACCCGTACTTCAGCCCACCCCAATACTTGAAGGTGAAAGAAGCCGATCTACAAGCAAAACCCACAATTCGTTACCTGGGAGTTACACTGGATCAAAACCTTGATATGAAGGCACACATAGCTAACACTGTAAGAGCAATCTATTACAAGATCCGTTCACTCAGACATCTACGCCCCTTGCTTGAACCGGAAGATTTTTGGACAATTTACCAGGCCCTGATAATACCACATTTTGATTACGCCAATACAATATTACAAGGTCTCCCCCCAATCCACCTTGAACCCCTTACAGCTCGCCATGAATAGTGCAGCGAGGGTTCTCCACGGTTCATCTGAGAGACCATGTGACACCCCTTCTAAAGCAGTTACACTGGCTTCCTATACATGCCAGGATCTTCTTCAAGACAGCGCTGCTGACATTCAAAGCGGTCAATAATCTCTCCTTCTCTTCACTATCTGACCTTATCCAAACAGTAGCCCCTAATAGACCAAGAAGATCCACAGCAATAAATATGCTAACAGTGCCAAGAGAATTAACAAGATGCACCTCGGCAACTGCAAACAGGTCCTTCAGACTCTGCGCCCCAAGACTCTGAAACTCCTTACCAACAAGCATCAGGGCAGTTTAGGAAGGCCCTTAAACACTTCCTTTTCCTCAAATACTTCCCAGAGAACAATGAATCGCATCCCCACTGAATTACTTACAACTGTACCAACACACCTTGTCAGCCAGGAGACCACACCATGCAAGGGGTCCTTGACCATTAAATCTCATTCTATGTTTTTCTATGACACCATTTTGTAAATAGTTATCTTTGGTTATCCAAGTTGGTTCTCCTGTTAATTGTAAACTCAGACTTACGTACCCTGTCTGATATGTTCCATGTAAACCGTGCTGATGCTGAATAGTGCGGTATAGAAGAAATTGTAAATAAATAAAATAAATAATAAATAAATAAAACAAGTTGTCGTATCATCTCCTGGTATTCCTGTGGATAATTGTGGCCGTGTATATGGCCATGCCACCCTGAGTGAGCCTGATCGTGTCTGATCTTGAAAGCTAAGAAGGATTGGGCCTGGTTAGTACTTGAATGGGAGATAACCTTGGGAATACCAGGTGCTGTAGGCTTACAGAACGAAAGAAAGGCTTGGCAATCTACTTCTGGTTGCACCTTGCAAAACAAGCTAGTCAGTTCCATTATATGGACACACCTTATTTATTTATTTGTACATTCTTTTATACCGCCTCTTCCAGAGATCAGACGCGGTTTACATATAACGGAACATAATAATAATGAACTTATTATTTTTACAATGAACATTTTAGGACAATTTAGTTAAATATATAATAAACTTTTAAACTATTAAACAACTGAACTATTTACAGAAGGTAAAGTATATGGTTCCATTTGCTGAATGACTGGATGGTACAAAGATGTGGAGGAATTGTGCATGTGTGCGATTGTGTGTGTAATGTGTCCGTTATGTCTGCGTAGGGTGTATGTAATGTGTCTGTTATGTCTAAGTATTACTGCAGAAATACAGAGTCTTTGCACTAGCCATTTAATTAAGGCTGGTATAAGATCTGACCTAAGCAAATCTTCAGCTTTCTTTCCCTTCAGTTAACTTTGATCTGTTTATTTACCAAATTCTTAATTAGGGGAGCTAGAACCTCCAATCATAATCAGCCTAACAGCATCCCTTTCATAATGAACTTTGTATAGTTGAACATAAACATCAACTTCTTCAGTGTTGGGATTTTTTTTTTGTGGGGAAGGGGGGAGTGAGAGTATAGGGCAAAAAACACCATAGGAAACAGAGTAGCAGGATAGCTGATCAAACTGGGAAACACCAGGCCCTGAGCCAAGAGAAGACCAGACAGTGGAGAAGATGTAGAAGAGCTGGGTAGTGACACAAGCAGCAGCAGAGGAAAGGGGAGGCTTTTTCTTTGTATATATGGGATTAAAAAAGCACAGGAACCATAAAATGGGCAAAAACATTGCAAGACATGAAGGGTAAAGTGTGGGCAACTGGGCATGCATTGTCTCAGTGAAACTGTTGTACTGAACTTGTTCCTCCTATCCATTGTAGTTCCTTTCCCAATTCTCTTTTTATCTTGTTTTTAAATTGTAAAACACTCTGCTGTGTCTTTATCGAAGGGGTGGTCAAGCAAATTGAATAAACCATAATTGAGGGAAACTAAGCTGAAGGAGGTTTATCTTTAGGAATGCCGGCTTTTCCACTAAATTTGATGCTAGCTGTGAATGATGTGATAGCCCTTGCCAATGAGAATCTCTTTTCACTGTGCATACTGATTGGTGAGCGGGAAGGGAAATACAGGACAACTTTGGCCAGGTCTGGCCATACTGTGAATTTGCATGCCTAGTATTCTCATTCTGTGGCCATGACCTCAGTAGATTTTGGAAAGCTGCTATGCCACTGAAGTGAGTACAGAGGTCTTAACTACAGCAGAGACTGGCATCAGTCTGCTGCAACTGTTTGGTTCTGTGGTGCTCATGGGGCACTGGCAATAAAGGTGGGGAAGAAAGAGTGGTTCACAATGTTGTTAATATTGACAATACCGCTTCTGAGAGGTGTCTATTCTTCCTTCTGCTTCATCTCTACTATATCTCTGCTTCTGACACTCCCTTTCCTCCACCTTACTCACCAGCTTATTCCTCCTGAAAATCAGAATGTTGAACTGGAGGGCAATACTTTTACCTGTGGACCACACAGAGTGGCTAGCAAGTATATATCCTTTCTCACATTTCTAATCGTGGAATCTACCTCCAACAGCACCAGCACCATTTGATGTCAGCCTCTCACTGCCGAAAGCCCTCTTACTATTGAAGTGACATTGCCCAAAGTTGCCCCTCTTGAACTCTAGTTCATCCATGGCATCCTTAAAGGACTTAAGAATTTCTATTGCCTTAGTCATGTAGATCCAATTCCGATGTCCTAGGGGGCTGCCTGTATCAATTTAGGTATCCAGTACTGTTAGGATGGAAGACTGCTCATTGCTTCACTAATCTCTCCGGTATCAGACAGAATTCCACTAGGTGCTAGCATCCTAAATGACTGAGTCTGTCTTCTGTTCTGCTGTCTGCAATACACAGCCTTTCTTCTAGGACAAGCAGGGATGAGTCAGCCACATAATATGTGCACTGTCATCTGATGGTGTCCAAAATGAAAAATGACTCTCTTAGCCCAAAAGAACCTTTTTTGCATTGCCTCTGAGCATGTGCCAGCCTTCCCCATCACAGGCGCATCCAACTGCCTCCCAGGGCCGGCCCTTCCACAAGCGAGCTAGGCAACTGACCCGGGTGGATGGCTTTGGGCCGCCACTGCTTTGACTGTGGCAGGCCATCTTCTTTGGCACCCATGACCTGCCACTTTTGATCCCCCTCTGATGCAACTTATTGTTGGAGGGGGGTCTGAAGCAGCAGTTCATGTGTGCTGAAGCACATGGTCTGCCATGGGCAACAAAGTCGCTGCTTTTAAAATGCTACTGCCACCACTAGCTTGGCCTCCATCTCCACTCCCCCCCCCCCAAGATGGAATCAGCGGCTGTGTGGGGCAGCTTGGTGGGGGGAGTGGTGGCTGGAGTTTCTGCCTAAGGTGGCAGAAACCCTTGGGCCGGCCTTGCTTTCTCCTTCAATCTTTTTTTTCTGCCCTGTCCAACAGATGCAATTCTTTTGCTCTCCTAAGTTCACAAAACCCAGGCAGGAAGAAACATAGAAAAATGATGACAGAAAAAGACCACAGGGCCTATCTAGTCTGTCCTTCCATATCAACAACTACAACAGTCCCCCTTTTTTTTTATTTTTTAAAGATAACCTCTGTGTTTGTCCCATGCTTTTTTGAATTCAGATACCGTCCTCATCTCTACCACCTCCACTGGGAGACTATTCCACGGATCCACCACTCTTTCCATAAAGAAATATTTTTGCATATCACTCCTGAACCTATCCTCTTTCACCCTCATCCCATGTACCCTAATAGCAGAGCTTGCTTTCAATTGAAAGAGGCTCTACCCCTGTGCAATTATGCCACGGAAGTATTTAAACATCTCCAATCATATCACCTCTTTTCCTCTAAAGTGTACATATTAAGATCCCTAAGTATGTCATCATATGCTTTATAACAAAGACCACTAACCATTTTAGTAACCACCCTCTGTACTGACTCCATCCTGTTTATATCCTTTTGAAGGTGTGGTGTCCAGAATTGCACACTATATTCCAAATGAGGTCGCACCAAAGATTTATACAGAGGCACTATCACCTCCTTTTTTCTGCTGGCCATTCCTCTCCCTATGCACGCAAGCATCCTTCTAGCTTTTGCTGTCACATTTTCTACCTGTTTAGCTACTTTAAGATCATCAGACACAACCACACCGAGGTCCCGCTCTCCTTTAGAGGACAAAAGTACTTCACCCCCTATACTATATTGCTCCCTTGGATTGCTGCAGCCCAAATGCATGACCTTGCATTTTTTAACATTAAATCCCAGCTGCCAAATTCTAGACTTTCCTTCAAACTTAGCTAGATCCCTCCTCATGTTATCTACACCTTCCTGGGTGTCTAATGCAGATTTTGTTATCATCCGCAAAGAGGCAAACCTTAACCGACAGCCATTCTGCTGTATCACTAACAAAGATGTTAAAAAGAATCGGACCAAGGACAGATCCTTGGGGCATACCACTGGTAACTTCCTTCTCCTCAGAGTGATCTCCATTTACCTGTACCCTTTGTTGCCTCCCACTCAACCAATTTCTAACCCAAGCAGTAACTTTAGGGTCCATCCCTAGGGTGCTCAGTTGGTTTATAAGTCGCCTGTGAGGAACAGTGTCAAAGGCTTTACTGAAATCTAAATACACCACATCTAGGACTATCCCCCGATCCAGCTCCCTGGTCGCGCAGTAAGAGAAATCAATCAGATTTGTCTGACAAGACCTGCCTCTGGTGAATCCATGCTACCTCTGATCCTGCAATCCGCTGTACTCCAGAAACCTCACTATTTTCTCTTTCAGCAGCGTTTCCAATAATTTACCCACCACCGAAGTTAAACTAACCGGCCTGTAGTTTTCAACCACATCCTTGCTTCCGCTTTTGTGTAAAGGCACCACATGAGCCTCTCTCCAGTCCTTTGGCACCACTCCCGACTCCAATGAGGCATTGAAAAGGTCAGTCAGTGGAGCTGCTAGAATGTCCCCAAGTTCCATCAGTATTCTAGGGTGTGTCCCATTGCTTTGTCTACTTTAAGTTTAGCTAGTTTCTCACGAACACGATCTATTGAAAATTCTTCAAGATGCCCCTTGCTTCTGTTCTTATTTGTGGGTGTTTTCTGAGGTCCTCCTGGTTCTTCATTTGTGAACACAGAACAGAAATATTTGTTAAGCAATTCCACTTTATCCTCATCAGCTTCTACATATTCCTCCCCTTCACCTTTGAGACTGACAATACCACTTTTTTGCCCTTCCTCTTTTCACTAACATATCTAAAAAATGTCTTCCCCCCCCCCCCCCATTTTATTGCATTGGCAGTTTCCTCCTCTTTTTGAATCTTTGCTTTCCTGACTACTTTGCTAGCTTCTCTACATTTTTTTTCCCAAATATAGATGCCTGTCTTCCTCTCTCTGTGATCTCTTGTATTTCATGAAGGCCTCCCTCTTTTTTTCTTCACCTTTTCAGCTACTTCTTTTGAAAACCATAGTGGTCTCCTTTTCCTTTTTACCTTTTATTTACCATTTTAACAAAAAGGTTGGTTGCCCTTAAAATATCACCTTTCAGTTTTGCCCACTGTTTTTCTACATCACCCAGCTGTTCCCACCCTGCTAACAACTCCCTGAGGTATTGGCCCATCTTGGCAAAGTTAGTTTTCCTAAAGTCTAAGACCCTCGCTTTTGAATGGATTCTATCAGCCCTAGTCCTAATACTGAACCACACCATCTGGTGATCACTGGATGCAAAATGATCTCTCACTATAACATCAGAAACACTTTCACCATTGGTAAGCACCAAGTCCAGTATGGCCTCTTCATGTGTGGAGTCTTTTACCAATTGCCTGAATAGTTCTCCCTGTAGAGAATCCAGGATCTTCTTACTTCTAGATGATACTGCAGCAGGAATGTGCCAATGCGTGGATGAGACAATGGTGCAGAGATGAGGGGTTCAGATTTGTTAGGAACTGGGGAACATTCTGGGGAAAGGAGGGGCTCTTCCGAAGGGATGGGCTTCACCTTAACCGGGATGGAACCAGGCTGCTGGCATTAACCTTTAAAAAGGAGATAGAGCAGCTTTTCAAACTAGATAATAGGGGAAAGCCGACAGTCGCCCAAGAGCGCATGGTTTCGGAAGAATGTATCCTTGAAGGATACTACAAAAAGCAGAGAGGTTCCAAAAAGAGTAAAGTATCCCCAAATGCCCTCACAGTATGGAGCAGACAGAACTTAAGAATCCCAAATTACCCATGTCTACCAATAGCCAAATTAATATGAATAAAATACAGTCTCTACATGCTTGTATGCAAATGCTAGAAGTCTACAAAACAAGATGGGAGAGTTAGAATATATAGCACTAAACGAGAGGTTAGATATGATTGGAATATCAGAGACAATGGTGGAAGGAGGACAACCAGTGGGACATGTGATACCTGTGTACGGGAAACTATATCGAAATGATAGAGCTGATCAATTGGTGGAGGGGTTGCGCTCTATGTTAGAGAGGGCATTGAGTCAGAAAGGATTAAAGTTTTGCAAGAAACAAAATTTGCTGTAAGAATCTATATGGATTGAAATTCCATGTAAAAAGGGGAAGGCGATGGCAGTGGGGGTGTACTATCGTCCGCCTGGCCAGAATGAACAAATGGATGATGAAATGCTCAAAGAAATCACGGAAGCTAGCAAAAGTTACAGTGCAGTAATAATAATGGGTGCTTTCAATTACCCCCGCATCGACTGGGTCAGTGTCACAACAGGACATGCTAGGAGATAAAGTTCCTAGATGAAATAAATGACTGCTTCTTGGAGCAGCTGGTTCATGAACCGACCAGAGGGAAGCATCAATATTAGACCTAGTCCTTAGTGGAACACCAGATGTAGTGCAGAGATAAGGGTGTTGGGGCCACTTGGCAATAGTGATCATAGCATGATCGCCTTTGATTTAATTAGTGGAGGAGGGGATAGTAAGGAAATCCACGTACTACCCTTTAACTTCGAAAGGGAGACTATGATAGAATGAGGAAAACAGTTAAGAAAAAACTAAAAGGAGCAGTTGCAAAGGTTAAAGACGTACATCAAGCTTGGGTTTGTTGAAAATACTATCTTGGAAGCCCAGACCAGCTGTTCCACGCTTTAAGAAAAGTGGAAGGAAGTCCAAAAAATTGCCAGCATGGTTTAAAGCTGAGGGTCAGAGAGGCTGTTGTTGCCAAAAAAGCATCTTTCAAGAAATGGAAAAAAGAGCCAATGATGAAACCTGGAAACAGCACAATCACTGGCAAGTCAAAAGCAAGGCATTGATAAGGCAGGCAAAGATAGAATTTGAGAATAAGCTAGCTGCGGAAGCAAAAACGCGAAATAAAGACCTTTTCAAGTACATTCGTAGCAAAAAACCCGTGAGAGAGTCAGTTGGTCCATTAGATGATAAAGGGGTTAAGGAGCACTAAGAGGCGACAAGGCGATAGCGGAGAGACTGAATGAATTCTTTGCTTCGGTCTTTACTGAGGAAGATGTAGGGATGTTTACCCACACTGACGTGGTGTTTAAAGGTGTGGAAGAATTGAAGGAAATATCGATACATCGGGAAGATGTCCTACAACTATTAGATAAACTGAAGAGTACCAAAACACCTCGGCCGGAAGGTATACATCCAAGGGAGTTGAAAGAACTGAAATTTGAGATAGCATACCTGCTATCAGTAATCTGTGAACTATCATAAAAATCAACACTAAAATACCTGAAGATTGGAGAATCGCCAATGTAACACCCAATTTTTAAAAAGGGTTCGAGGGGTGATCTGGAACTACAGACCGGTGAGCCTGACATCAGTACCGGAAAAATGGTAGAAACCATCATAAAGAATAAAATTACTCAGCATATAGATAGTCATGACCTAATGGGAGACAGCCAACATGGCTTTAGACAAGGAAGATCTTGTCTTACTAATCTGTTATGTTTTTTGAAGGAGTGAATAAAACAGGTGGACAAAGGTGAGAGTCGGTCGATATTGTGTTATCTGGACTTCAGAAAGCCGTGACAAGGTCCCTCATGAGAGACTTTTGGCAAAACTAAAGAGTCATGGGAATAGGAGGCAGTGTACTACTGTGGATCGGAACTGGTTAAAAGATAGAAAGCAGAGGGTAGGGCTAATGGGCCAATTTTCCAATGGAGGAAAGGTGAATAGTGGTGTACCCCAGGGACTGTGCTGGGTCCGCTGCTTTTGACATATTCATAAATGACCTGGAAAGTGGAATAACGAGTGAGGTTATCAAATTTGCTGATGACACAAAACCTATTTAAAGTTGTTAAAACCCAGGAGGATTGTGGAAAATTGCAAGAGGATCTTGATAAATTGGAAGACTGGGCATCAAATGGCAGATGAAATTTAATGTGGAGAAGTGCAAGGTTTGCACCTAGGGAAGAACAACCCAAACTATGTTTACACGATTCAAGGTTCAACATAATGAACCACAAAACAAGAAAATGATTTATGCGTCCTTTATGATACCATGTTAAAAACCTCGGCCCATTGTGCAGCGGCTGCAAAGAGAGCAAATACAATGATATGTATGTTAAGGAAAAGGAATGGAAAATAAAACAAAAGATATTATAATGCCTCTATATCGTTTCCATGGGGAGACCGCACCTTGAATATTGTGTGCAATTCTGGTCGCCATATCTTAAAAAAAAGGATATAGCAATTTTAGAAAAGGTTCAGAGAAGAGCCACCAAAATGGTAAAGGGGATGGAAGGCTACTCCTATGAAGAAAGGCTAAAAAGGTTGGGGCTCTTTAATCTGGAAAGAGACGGCTGAGGGGAGATATGATAGAAGTCTATAAATTAATGAACGGAGTGGAACGGGTAAACGTAGATCGATTGTTACCTTATCAGAATATGAAAGACTAGGGGACTGCAATGAAAGCTACAGGGTAACCTATTTAAGACTAAATAAAGAAAATATTTTATCACTCAACGAGTAATCAAACACTGGAATTAGTTACAGGAGGAAGTAGTAAAAGCTGATAGTGTAGCTTGGTTTAAAAAATGTTAGGACAAGTTCCTGTATGAAAGGTACATAAACCATTATTAATAATGTACCCAGGATATCACTGCTTGAAAACCATACAAGCATTGTGGAACCTGTGTCCCTTGGGGAAACTGCTAGGTACGTATGACCTAGATTGGCCACTGTTGGAAACAGAATACTGGGCTTGATGGACCTTGGTCTGACCCAGTATGGCATATCTTATGTTCTTATGTTCAATCAGCATGTGCATATTGAAATCCCCTATCAGTAGCACTTCCCCATTCCTAGCAATGCTGTGTATGTCTTCAATTAACTCTCCATCCACCTCTTCTTGTGAGGGAGGTCTGTATATCATGCCAGTGAAAATAGATTTCTCTTTCCCTCTTTCTAGTTTAACCCACAATGCCTCCTCTCTCTCTTTTTAAGCTCTCTAATTCCAAAGCTTTAATATTATTTTTTACATATAGTGCCACTCCTCCTCCCCTTCTTACCCTGTCCTTAAAGATTTGCTCCAGTCTAATGACCAGCAATGATCCACATTATGGCAGAGCTGAAGCCAAGTTTCAAAACGTGCAGGCTGCTCCAGGAGGATGAACATCAAACACCCACTAGGTGGGCTAAGCAGCTGCCTAGGGCAGCAGGCCATGTGCTTCAGCATACATGGCCTGCCGTGCCCCCCTTCCCCCATGCTAACCTGTTCAGTGCTACTGCCCCCTGCTGCTGCTGATTCTGCTGTGTGTGTGTGGGGGGGAGGGGTTGACAGCTGCAGGCCATGTGCTTTGGCATACATGGCATGCTGCTTCTGACCCTCCACAATATAACTTCGGGGGAGGGGGGTCACAAGCATCAGGCCATGTGTGCTGAAGCCACATGGCTTGCTGTCAAAATGAGCTGTGCCCCCCAACCCGGCCGCTGGAATCGGCTGTAGCAGTGGGGTGGTAGTGTAGCTCAGCGTGAGGGGGGGGGGGGTGGCGGCACAGCCAAGGTTTCTGCCTAGGATGGCAGAAACCCATGGGCCAGTCCTGGGTCTGCATCCACTATCTCAGGCTGACCCACCTCTGGCTCCTGACCACACTGCTGATGAATGTTGTCTGGGGCTCAGAAATACCAAAAGGAAGTGCTGGAGTTCTTAACTGAGCCCTCCATTTTGACAACAGCAATTACAGCTTTCCTGCCTGCCCTGACCCTCCTCAGTGTCTGTCCTGGGCCAACCATGGGGCTTTTGTACAGCTTGACTCCACCCCTCCCCAAGATTGCCATGGGACTGTACTGCCCAGTGGAGGGAGGGGGGAAGACTTTGGTCTGCATAAACTCTGATGCCAGGGAAGCCCAGAGAGTGCTGGTTTTGGGAATCCCTTCATCTGTATAGCTACTTGACCTGCAGCACTCTGATGGCTCTACAAGTGCCACCATGCCAAGGAATGTGCCAGCTAGCACTCTAGACCACAAAATGGTCTCACAGCACTAACCAGCACTCAAAACATGAGACAGACCTGCTGAAAAGACCATTGCCCTCCAAATCCTCCAACTGTTCTCAAATATCACAGGCTATCCTCCTAATGCCATCATTGCCCCAAAGAAGAATCAACTGCAAAAAACCAGGATGATGCCTGCTTTGGACCCCTCCTCTGCCAGCTGTAACTGCTTTCATGACTCCGCAATGTCAACTTTGAAACTTCTTCTATTTTTCATCAGCTTTGTGTCCCAGCATCTCCCTGCATGAGCACCCATAATTCCTCAACAGCCTATAGCCACAACTGTGGCCACTCCCATGAGGGCTCATATGCCTTTCTGCTCCCTACAATTGATCTTCTCTCTGGGGCCCAATTACACAGATGACGACAAGAGGTGATATAATCGTGACCTAGGAAATCCTTCCTGGGAGTCCAGCAACTGTTCTTATCACCAGCCTCTCCCGTCTTGCTTGGCATCCCTTATGACACTCCAATGCTGCTGCCTCCAGTCCTGACCTTGCCTCCCAAGGCCTATTCCAGGTGACTTCAAATCTTTCCACAAGACTCACTGATGTCCAGCAATACTCCTGATCCTTGCAGTGAGGTTCTGAGCATCCTCAAATACCTGGACATGCTGAAGTTGATGATGGTGGTCCTTGAATGTAGAGACGGGGTCTGGCAAACTCCCTTCTTGGGTGCCCTACAAAGAGGCTTGAGGTAAAATATTAGGTTCATGCCATGTCTGGATTTGACAAATGTTTTAACTTCCATACTAGTCCATCATAGTCTGCCATGAAGAGGTCCTCATTCCTGTCCCACTGGGGAGAGACCCAAACACCTTAGATTCCTGGGCAAGAAGATCATTCAAGGCACCATGCTCTGCTGCAGGATCAATGCCCACCCGTTCCAGCAGAGCTTATACTAAGATACATCAGAAAAGGCCAAGGGCTTCTTACTACTACTACTACTACTACTTCTAATCATTTGTATAGTGCTACAAGGTGTACGCAGTGCTGTAAATATAGATATGACACAGTCCCTGCTCATCAGAGCTTACAATCTAATCAAGTCAAAAAGCAGAGTGAGATAAAATATTCATAAATAGTGGACAAGAGAGGTGAGGAGCATCAAGATCCAAAAGCTGCTGCAAAGAAGTGTGTTTTTTTAGCCTGAATGTGAATAGGACTAGAGAAGCGGCCCAGCACACACTCGAGTAGTTTGTCCAGTCATATGGAGCAGCAAGATGGAATTAACAAAATCTGGAGTTAGCAGTAGCAGCGGTGTAGAGTGAGATGAGAGAGAAAAGGTGGTGAGGAACCACAGAATGAGTGCACTTGTAGGTCTGTAGGAGAAGTTTGAACTGGATGCAGAAACTGGTAGGGAGCCAGTGAAGTGACTTCAGAAGAGGGGTTACATGAGCATGGTGATACTGGTAGAAGATAAAGCCATACAGCTGAGTTTTGAACAAATTGAAGGAGAGAGAGATGGTTCAGAGGGAGACCAGTGAGAGGCAGGTTAGAATAGTCAAAGTGGGAGCACAGCCAGCTTGTCCACTAGGTGGATTAGGTGGCATCAATTCCAAATGCTTGGGTAAATAGATGGGCTTTTAGGAGCTTTTTTTTAAACCTAGAGAAAGATGACTCCAGACGAAGTTGGATGGGGAGACTGTTCCAGAGGGAGGAAGCAATGAAGAGAAAAGTGAAACGGCATGTGGACACGTGTTTAGCACGTGAAGGAGAGGGGATGACCAAGTGGTGGTTATGGAGGGAGTGAAGGCAGCATTGAGGCATGTATGGGATAATTAGTGCATGTGGTGCATTCTTGTGAGTGAGGGTAAAGATCTTGAAGCGAACTCTGAGGGAAAGGGAACTACTGGTGCTGAAGAGGAGCATGACATTATCAAATCTCCTGGCATGGGTGAGGGCACAGATGCCAGTATTTTGGATGGATTAAAGGTGTTTAAGTTGATGTTGTGGAAGACTGGTGAAAATGATATTACATTAGTCAATATGTGTGATGACAGTGCTGAGGATAAGAGTGGTCAGAGCTGTTTTAGCAAATTTCATTCTCTTCACCTTTTTTTGAGCAAAGATGAGAAGGCAGCACAAGTGAGGAGAGGGGTGTGTGGCAAAGGACTGTTCTGGGTCTGTGGACAGCAAGGTATTTGAAAGAAGAAAGTAATGCAATGGAAGTGGAACCCAGGGAATGGAGCTCATGATCAGGTGGCAGTGGTCTTGGCAAGGTTGAGTTTTAGGGCATTCTTGGAAACCAGATTGAGACAGAATTGAAGGCGGAGTTAATACAGGCGAGGTCAGGGGAAATGCTATTGAGTCGTGCTAGAAGTAGAATGTTGTCTGCATACATGTAGAAGGTGATACCCAGTGATTGAATGAGGGTGGCCAGGGAACTGACAGATGTTGAACAAGAGAGGACAAGGCTGAACCTTGAAAGGACCCCTCAGGAAAGGGGATAGGAAGCAGAAGAGGAATTGTGATGGTGGACTTGATAGGTACAATCACGGAGGAAAGAAGAGAACAAAGAGAAACCATTGCCTTGGAGATCCACCTCGTGAAGGCATGTGAGGAGAAGGTTGTGGTCAACAAGGTCAAATGTGGTGGAGAGATCAAGGGAGATAGCAAATGCAAAGGAAACTTGGTCGAGGGTGCTGTAAATATCATTGAGAACAGAGGTGAGAATTGTTTCGGTGCTGCATGAGAGCTGCTTCAGACACTGCCATGTGCATGGCATGGCTCAGAGCATCGCATCTACATGAGGACACCCATGTACAACTGGTGGATACTAGCTGCTTGAGTGATAACCTCTTCAGTGATCAATGTCAAAGATGGTGGGCATCTGTGAAGACCACTATACCACTCTCCAGGCCCTCTCCACTGATGGCCTCATTTGGGCATCAAAATCATGGAAACGAGGATCTTGGCAAGAAACCCTATACAGCCCTATGCCACTAGTGTTTTTTTTAGATATAAATTGCATTGCTTGCTTGCAGATATTGTGGTATATCAAACATAAACATACAGCACCTACCCTCAAATGGCAGATCCAACGTCCAATATCGGCCTTACTTTTGTGTCTTCCTAATGGAGACAGCAAAAGCAAGCCAACCCCCTCCAGCCTCTAGCACCCCCAGCTTTTGACTGCCAGGGTGGGGCGTTTCTATTAGTAGGGGCCTGCCTCGTTCATTTTGCAGAGGCCTGGGAGCGCATAACATCATACGATGCAGCTATCACATGCACTTCTGCACCCCTTGCTTCCTGCTCCTCACCCCAACCCCCCATGAACTCTGGGGCACCACAAACCTCATCCTTCTTCAGGAGCTCCAGTCTGTACTCTAGTCAGAAGCAATATAACTTGTTTCCCCCTCCCCCCACCCTTGTCAGAGATCAACCAGGGGTCCTACTGTTGTTGCTGCTTCATGCCTAAGAGAGGCTCCTGCTGAATTTTGGATATCCACAGAGTCCTGGCTAGAAACAGTAAAGCCAGGGTATGAATCCCACTGTTGTTCCTTGTGATCGTGGGCAAGTCACTTTAACCTGCCATTGTACCCGAGGCCAACTTATTTATTTATTTATTTATTCGCAGTGCTTGATATACCGCCTGTGCCGAAGCGTCAGGGCGGTGTACAATAAAGTAGGCTACTACCAGGAAACAGAAGATGAAAAGGAACGCCATTGTTTTAATAGGAAAGTGACAGAAAAGGACAGGGAGAGAGAAGCGGGGAAAGAATAAACTGAGACATTGAAACGACTGTCCAGAGAGAATGGCAGGAAATAGACAGGGGGAAAGAGGGGCATGTTGGCCCAGGCGGCGTTTCATGAGGGAGCTCCGACCGAGGGTGAAAGATGGTGATCCGACGGGAGAGGAAGGTCAAAGGCTTGACAGAAAAGGTAAGTCTTGAGAAGAGCTTTAAAACGAGAGAATGACAGTTTGACACGGAGGTAGTGCGGCAGAGTTCCACAGGGCGGGACAGAAAATTACCTATTGTGCTTGAATGTAACTTATTTTGAATGCCTAAGAAAAGGTGTGAGCTAAATCCTATTCCAATTCCCTTTCCCTACATCTTTAGGGATAAATTCAGGATCCACTTGGTCTGAATGAGTGGAAGGATGATTCCAAGCAACAATTTGCATGTATCCTTGGATTTACAGATGCTTATTCCCACATCCTGATGCACAAGTCCCCAAAGAAATACGTTTCTCCATTTTGGCCCAACACTTCTACTATCAGGTTCTTCCTTATCGTCACTCCAGTCCAGTCCCTTTACTTCAGGGTTACGCAACCCTTCCAGCAGCTTGGAGGCTGAGCCCAACCTTTTTGGGGGTGGAGCGGAATATATACCACTGGTACCACCCACTCACTCCAGTATTCTCAGCCTCCAAGCAGCTGGAGGGTTCCGTAAGCCTAGGGCTTACTGGAGTCCTAACTTCTTCTAATTTTAATTATTTTAATTCTTTCAATTGTTGTATTTATTTTTATTTCTGCAAAGTTGCATGGTTTGACTTCTTTTTTTTTATCAGGACGCTTGCCTTATTTTTTTTCCCCCCCCCCCCCCCCCCCCCCCCCGCGACCCGGTCCCGGTCCTGGAAACGGGGGAGATTTGCTCTAAGCCTGCAGCAGCGAGGAGGAACGGTCGGAGTTCCTCTCGCTGTCATTACTGCCTGCTCCTCTGCTGCCCTGCCTAGAAGACCTACCCGTCCTCGCGCCGAAGCCCCGCCGGCGGCTGAGCGCTAGAGGACGCGCCGTTCTGGAGTGAGAGCAGGCAATTTCCTCCAGCCATCCCCCTCTTCTTCCTGCGGCGCGGTAGAGGTCAGCGTCTAGCTCCGGAGCCGCGAGGGAAGCTCCGGGAACAGAAAGAGACACCGGATCGTTCGGGGCCCCTGTTTTCTCCCTCATCTGCTTCGTCGGAACGAGCGGGACAGCACAAAAGAGCAGTTTTTTGCAAGCTACTCTAAGGGCTCCACGTGGTCGCGGCCTACCACGTGTTGAGCCAACTACGGGGAATCGCGGCCACGGGCCTGGAGAGAAGCCTCCAACCGCAAGTATCCAGCTTGTCCTGAAAAAATTTTTTAAAATAATTTGTTCTCTAGCTCTGGTTATTACTTTATTATTTAATTTAATTTTAAGCCTTTTACTGTGCCTCCTATTTCCTCGGGGGTTTTCTTTCCCTTAAGGCCTCTTACCGGAAGAGGACCAGAGCATTTGCAGAGCCTGGAAGCTTAGATGAGTTGGGGGATTTGTTTTATTGTTTTTATACAGTTTTAATTTGATTTATTTTGATTTAATTTGTTGACTTATTTGGTATTTACTTGAAAGGTACAGAGGGAGACGCAGGACAGTGTGCATCTCTTTAGATACCCCTGAGGAGCATGACGGGCAAACCGAGGTGTCCATCTTGTGGCACCCGGAGGGGTACGGCATCTGAGGCAGGGGTCTGCAGGGGCTGCGCTGCAGTGGCTTCCTCAGTGGAGCAAGAAATTAGCCTAGCCATGTCCCAGGCCTCGCAGGGGTCCTCGGACCCCTTGGAGGGGGAAGTGGCATCCCAATTATCCCTTCCCTCTCGTTCAGAAGCTCTCCCTCCTCCTATTCCTCCCTCCTCCCTCCCTACGGAAGAAGGGGGAGTCGGGGATTTCTTCTCCCCTGATTTCGTGCTCTTACTGCACCAGGCCTATTGTTTGCGTAAGAAGGGACTTGGGCCGGGAGAAATGGGTCCCCCAGCCGAAGGCAAACTAGTCAGACCCATGAAGTCGAACGCTCAGGACTCTGGGATACCCACAAAGCGTCCCAGACTAGTGTTGGAGGAGCCCCTCCCTTCTCCTCCTCAGGACATGCCTGAAGAGGATGTCTCGGAAAAGGAGCTGGAGGAGGAGGAGGAGGAGCTGGAGGAAGGGGAGATTCCTGAGGAGGACCACTCTCGCATAATCAGAGTCTTCCGGCGGGAGGAGTTGCCCGCCTTGATAAATGATTCCCTGAAAGCTCTCAACGTGGCCTCGGATACCCCCGCGGAGGAGGAGGCATTAGAAGATCCCCTGATCCAGGCCATCAGGAGGTCTCAGAAGGTTTTTCCTGTCCACAGAGTGGTGCGTCAGATGATTCAGGAGGAATGGGATCAACCTGAGTCGGCCTTAAGAGGAGTCCGGGCCATGTCTCGTCTCTACCCTCTCCCAGAGGCAGACAAAGAGCTTCTGAAGTCCCCCAGGGTGGATGCGGCAGTTTCGGCAGTAACAAAGAAAACTACCATCCCAGTAGAGGGCAGTGCGGCCTTGAGGGATGCCCAGGACAGAAGATTGGACACGCTTCTGAAACAAGCCTTCGATGTGAGCGCTCTTGCTTTACAGGCCTCAGTTTCAGGGGCATGGGTAGCGAGAGCCTGTTTGAGGTGGTCTCAGCAACTCCAGGCGGCGGAGAGCCCCTCCGAAGGGGTCCTAGCCAACGCGGCGAGGTTGGAATCAGGTACGGCCTTCTTGGCAGATAGTCAATATGACCTCATCAGGAGCTTGGCAAAGAACATGGCCTCGGTGGTGGCAGCCAGACGATACTTATGGCTCCGGAACTGGGCCGCCGATGCCTCCTCCAAAGCTCGCCTGAGTCGCCTTCCCTTCAAAGGGAAGCTGTTGTTCGGAGAAGACCTGGACAAGCTGGTAAAGGACCTGGGTGAGTCCAAGGGCGGCAGGCTTCCCGAGGACAGGCCCAAGCAAACTCGATCCACTGCCCCAGCTCGGAACCAGCCTCGAGAACCTCGGAGGTTTCGCTCATCTAGACCTAACCCTTTCCTCAGGGGTCTTTTCAACGCTAGGGGCCAAGGATCCCGGGGGTTTCGGGGCAGGGGCTTCTCATCCTCTTTCCTCCTCTTTCTTTCTTCGGGCCCCAGAAAGCAACAATGAGATTCAGGGGGCCCAGGTGGGCGGATTGCCGATAGGCGGTCGCCTGAGGCAGTTTCTTCCCGCCTGGTCCCGAGTCACATCCGATCAGTGGGTGCTGGAAGTGATTCGAGAAGGATACTCCCCTCGAATTTGCAAAACAAATACTCCCCAGCCTTGGTTCAGTCTCCCTGCGGGTCCACAGCAAAAAGAGAAGCCATAGAGTCAACTCTTTCTCGCCTCATAGATCTCGGGGCCGTAGTTCCGGTGCCCCCAGACCAATGCGGTACGGGTCGATACTCGATTTACTTTGTCGTCCCAAAAAAGGACGACTCCTTTCGGCCGATCCTGGACCTAAAGCAGGTCAACCGCTGCCTCAAAGTACCTCACTTCCGGATGGAAACCCTGAGATCGGTGATAGCGGCCGTGAGAGCTGGAGAGTTTTTAACTGCGTTGGATCTGACAGAAGCGTACCTGCATATCCCGGTCAGAAGGGCCCATCAGCAGTTCCTCAGATTCGCTGTCCCTCGAGGTCATTTTCAATTTCAGGCACTACCCTTTGGTCTAGCGACAGCGCCGCGAACCTTTACCAAGGTGATGGTGGTGGTGGCGGCTGCCCTACGAAAGAAGGGAATCTTAGTGCACCCCTACCTGGACGACTGGCTGATCCGGGCAAAATCAGAAGAGGAAAGTCTCCGGGCTACAGCCAAGGTGGTTCAACTTCTGGAGGAGCTAGGATGGGTCATCAATCGAGCAAAGAGCAGCTTACTGCCATCACAGGAGCTCGAATATCTCGGAGCAAAGTTCCACACAGGCAGAGGCAGGGTCTTTCTGTCCAGCTCAAGGATGAAGAACCTGAGAACCCTAGTCTCGCAGTTCTTGGGCAGGCGGCTCCCTTCAGCGTTTCATTACCTTCAATTGCTGGGAACCATGGCGGCAGCAATAGAGGTGGTCCCGTGGGCCAGAGCACACATGCGCCCATTCCAGCGGTCCTCTGTTGCGGCGGTGGTCCCCCCAACAGCATCCCTTGTCCCGGCAGCTTCCCTGCGCCCCTCGGACCCAGCACTCTCTCCGCTGGTGGAGGTGCCCAAGGAACTTGAGTCGCGGAATGCCCCTCGAGCCTCCTCAGTGGATGCTGTTGACGACAGACGGCCAGCCTGGCAGGCTGGGGAGCACATTTCGAGGATCAGTTTGTCCAGGGGCGGTGGTCGGCAGTGGAAGCCTCATGGCCTATCAATCGTCTGGAATTGAGAGCCGTCGTCCGGGCACTCAAGGCTCTCCAGCCCTCGGTACTAGGAAAAGCGATTCGCGTTCTCTCCGACAACGTCACGGCTGTGGCGTACATCAATCACCAGGGCGGCACCAGCAGTCCGGCATTGGAAAAGGAGGCGGACTCCCTGTTCAAGTGGGCGGAAGTTCACCTGGAAGCGCTTTCGGCGCAGCACGTGGCCGGTACGGACAACATCATGGCCGATTACCTCAGGCAGGTACAGGATAGACCACGGCGAGTGGGAGCTGCATCAGGAGATCTTCGACCAGATAGTAGCCCTGTGGGGTCCCCCAGTCATGGACCTCATGGCGCGGTTTCTCATCCGCCAAAGTAAGCCGATTCTTCAGCCGGCGGAAGGAAAGGATGTCCGAGGGCCTAGACGCCCTGTCTCAAAGGTGGCCCTCGGAGGGTCTTCTTTATGCCTTTCCCCCTTGGGCCCTAATTGGGAAGACCCTCCAGCGGGTGGAAGCTCACCGGGGCCGAGTAGTCCCTCATTGCCCCGGAATTGGCCTCGTCGCCCTTGGTATGCGGACCTGGTAAGGATGATCGCCGACCGTCCCTGGCGCCTTCCCGTCAGGAAGGACCTACTCAAACAAGGACCGGTTCTGATGCCGCACGTGGATCGATTCTCGCTTACGGCTTGGCTATTGAAAGGGCGAGGCTCTTGAAGCGCGGCTATTCGCCGGCAGTAATCGCAACCATGTTAAGCGCGAGGAAACGCTCCACCTGTCTCTCCTATGTAAGAGTTTGGCGTATCTTTGAGGCATGGTGTACGGAGCGCCGGAAGAATCCTCTGTCAGCCTCGGTCCCGGAGGTGCTGGAATTTTTGCAAGCGGGTCTCGACAAGGGTCTAGCCCACAGCTCCTTGAGGGTACAGCTGGCGGCCATCGCTTGCTATAGGGGCAAAGTGGGCGGAAAAGCTTTGGGAGCCAATGCGGACGTTGTCAGGTTTTTGAAAGCGGTCAGGCGGCTCCGACCGCAACGAAGCTCGGTCATCCCTCCTTGGGACCCTAAACCTAGTACTAAATGCTCTAGCCGCAGCACCCTTTGAGCCATTGAAAAAGGCCTCCTTGAAGGACCTAACGTTGAAGACGGTGTTCCTGGTGGCCATTTGCTCAGCTAGACGAGTCTCCGAGTTACAGGCCCTGTCTGCTCGACCTCCCTTTCTGTCCTTCCTCAAAGATAAGGTAGTCCTTAGGACGGTCCCTTCATTTTTGCCTAAGGTGATCTCTCCCTTTCACGTTAACCAGTCCATCTCTCTCCCAACTCTCTCTCCGGAGGGACCGGAGGAGGAGATAGTAAGCTTTATCTGCTCGACGTCCCCAGAGCCTTGAAGCGTTACCTCTCTCGCACGGCGCCCTTCCGGAAATCAGAACGACTCTTGTGTGCAGTTCGGAGGGCCTCACAAGGGAGAGGCGGCGGCCAAGGCCTCAATTTCAAGGTGGATCAGGGAGGCGATCGCCTCCGCCTATATCCTCAAGGGGAAACAGGTCCCATGGGGCCTGCGCGATCACTCAACGCGAGCACAGGCTACCTCTTGGGCGGAGTTCAGCCTCGTTCCCCCTTTGGATATCTGTAGGGCAGCAACTTGGTCCTCGCTGCACTCCTTCACCAAGCACTACAGGCTGGACGTGCAGAGCTTGGCGGACTCAAGGTTTGCGCAGGCAGTGCTACGTTCCGGAATGGCGAATCCCACCCGGGCGGGTACTGCTCTGGTACTTCCCTGAAGTAAAGGGACTGGACTGGAGTGACGATAAGGAAGAGGTAATTAGGTCTTACCTGCTAATTATTGTTCCTGAAGGAACGACAGTCCAGTCCCTATTCCCCTCCCTAGCTCTTTAGCCATTCCGGACGTTTCCTAGGGCGGGTCTACAGCCCGAGGACGGATTCAGGCTGCGCTGCTGGGGCAAGGGGAGGGTAGGCCCACGCGGTAGCAATTCTCCTACCTCCCTTCCTTGTCCTCCGCTCCTACTACCTATCCCTGTTTAAAAAAAAAAAAAAAAAAAAAAAAGGGAATAGTTTTATTATAGGGTTTGTGACTTGAGTTTGTTCATTTCTGTTGTCACAGTTATATAGGTTTGTTAAGTCTGCTTTTACAGTAGTCTACTGGAGTGAGTGGGTGGTACCAGTGGTATATTCCGCTCCACCCCCAAAAAGGTTGGGCTCAGCCTCCAAGCTGCTGGAAGGGTTGCGTAACCCTGAAGTAAAGGGACTGGACTGTCGTTCCTTCAGGAACAATAATTAGCAGGTAAGACCTAATTACCTCTTCTTCCCTTCGGCCTCTCCTCCTCCCTGAAAGCATTCACTATGGCACACTTCTTCAAGCATGGAATCTGTGTTTTCCCCTACCTGAACACTAGCTCACGTAGGACTCTAAACCAGGATATGCTTGTAGTTACCCACACAATAGTTACTCTCTCCTCAACAGACTCTATCAATACCAAAAAGTCACAAACTGCCATGTCCAGAGCCTTTCTCCTGATCCTGAAGGTGAATGTGATTGTGTTCCTTGTCCAAAATATCACCTCTATGGACAGGAGTTTAGCCCAGGAACCTCCTGCACTTCTTGGGGCAACTGGTGGCAGTAGTACAGATCATCCCAGCTACAGTGGCACCTCCTGTAAATGGTGGGATCTGAACTTGAACTAGCTTTTGCACATGACTTGCAAAGCTCTCTTCTAGTGGATGGACCCTGTCAATGGGGAAAGCTTTTCCAGTAGTCTGCTCCCCAGCTAACACTCGATGGATGCCTTGAAAAGCAGCTGAGCTGTCAATTCCTCCATCTCTGCTCCAGGGGTCTATGGTCCCCTTCAGAAGCATGCCTCCACGTTAACCTGCTGGAGCTAAGGGTCATTGAAAATGTCCTTTGGTGTTCAGCCCCTGGATTTCCAGGAAATCCCTTCTCATCCAGATGTAGAATAAGACCTAATTATTTATCACCAAGCAAGGAGGCAGAGGTTCACTACAGCGCTTTGCAGAGAGGCCTCTAAGATATGGACATACATCTTCTCCTTGGGATGCTTCCTTCACACCACATGCCTTCCAGGGGATACCAAGAGCTGGTGGACAGACCAGCAGGCAGGTGGCCCCATACAAATATTCTCTCCATCCCATTGTCAGATCACTCTTCTGAAGATGGGACACACTGGCCATGGATCTCTTTGCCAGTGAGAGCAATGTGAAGTACACTATTCAGACTTGCCCTGAATGCCTTAATTTTCTTCTGGGGCCATCATCTCCTTTTACTGCTCATCCCCTGATTGCCAAAACTTTATAAATGATCATGCATAACAGGACTTCTCGCCTTGCTGGTTGAGGCAGATATAGTTCCCATATCTCCAGTGACTTTCCATCCTTCATCCAATTAGGCTACTGTAGCATCTGGACCTTTATCATCCAAGAGAAGGGGGCCATGCTCTACCCCAGCCTATGACATGGCTCTTGCCCAACACTGCCTGCCTTCCAGAGATCCTCCAACAGAAAAACTTGGGTAACCAAAAAGCCTTTTTTTCAAAAAGAATTTATAGCAAATACTTAATTTTTTTGTCGGAGAGGCCAACCAAGCAGAAGGAAGCACACCTTGTGCCGTTGTGGCCCGTCCATTTTATTAAATAAGACGTGAATCTTAAATTTTCATAAAAAAACCAGCAATAGAATGCGTTACTTAGCTGAATCAGTAGCAGAAAGGCTGTACGTCCTCCCGCTATTTCAACGTACAGCCTTTCTGCTACTGATTCAGCTAAGTAACGCATTCTATTGCTGGTTTTTTTATGAAAATTTAAGATTCACGTCTTATTTAATAAAATGGACGGGCCACAACGGCACAAGGTGTGCTTCCTTCTGCTTGGTTGGCCTCTCCGACAAAAAAATTAAGTATTTGCTATAAATTCTTTTTGAAACATGGGCTTTTTGGTTACCCAAGTTTTTCTGTTGGATGGTTTTGTTTAACTTGGTGTTTGGTATCTGATATATTTCCAGAGATCCTCGACATTCTTGTGCCTGGTGGCAGTCCATGAGGAGATCTATCTTTTTTTTTTCTTTTAATTAGGAAAGATTACAAGCATGGTGTTCTCCACATAGAGGGTTAAGCTTTCTCCATTCCCAGCACCTCCAATACTTCCTCAGCCTGGCAGAAGCAGGCCTGAAGATGGTATTCATCAAGGTCCATCTCTGTGTCCACTCAGCATATGGTGACCAACCTGAGTGCACCAAAACTGGTTTGTTCTCGCTGGTGGCAAGGTTCATGAAAAGCTGCCCTCCCTGCTGAGACCTCAAAAATCATCCTCCCAACAGCTCATGCTGCCTTCTTTCAAACCCAAGGGTGGCACCTACATTAAGTTCATCACATAGAAGACCATCATCCTGATTGCCATTACCTTTCCCAGGTGTATTGGCGAGCTGCAGGCTCTCTGACTACCTGCCCTATATGCTGATCCTCGATGACTGTGCTGTTCTAAAGACTCTCTCTCAAGATTCTTTCTGAAAATCATGCCGCTTTTTCCACATCAGTCAGGCGATCATGCTCCCCTCTGTCCCAAGCCACATGCCAAACTGGAGGAACAGCTCTTGTGTACTTTTGACTGCATCTGCATCCTAAAGATCAACATTGAGATCTTCTGGATCACCTTTGTTCTCTCAACTCTTCATATCCTTCAACCTTTATTTTATTTACATTTCTTCTATACTGCGCTATTCAACATCAGTTCGGTTTACATCAAACATAACACATACACCATGCCTTTACAGGACTGTGTTTACAATGAACAGGTATAAGAACTTGGATAACTTGGGAAACTATTTACATTTTTACAACCTTGACTAAACTGGGGCTCTTAGTCATGAAGCACACTATATCCCACTGCATTTCCTTCTGCTATAACTGGGTGGACCTGGGCCTCCTACATTTGTGCCCACTAGCAAAGGGCCAAGGTTACCACACTGGCAAACTGCCACTACCTTCCTCTGGCCATCTCCAATGCTGCTACCTGGTCCTCCATCCATACCTTCACCAGGCATTACTGCCTTGAGCGGCTCCTTCAGGACCCTAGCACCTTTGGGCACACAATCCTCCTCTTGTATGTTCCTGGGAGTAAGCCACCTGGCCAGCATTGACTGAGAAAATAGTTAAAGATCTGCATACATTGTTCAGGCTCTGTTACAAAGGCTTGTTGTGGAGACTCCAGGCTCATTGGAAACCCACACTCACATTTATTAGGAGTCCTTATGTTTTTTTTTTTGTTCTTCCTTTCTCTGTTATGCTAGATAAATCATAGTTCTTTTGGTTTGCATGGTTCTCTTGAGCTCATTAAAATTGCTGGGATGGTTCATCACATCCACTGTTCCATGCCTTATTTCTCTCTCTCTCCTGCTGCAGATTCAGCCTATTCATGGGCTATAAGGAGAAGGCTTCATGCTAGACGGCTACCCCTTCATGGTACCCCATACACCCCTCAACTTGGGAGTCACCTGTATATTTTCCGACTCCTCCCTACTTGTCCTGGGAAAACTTAAGTTACTTACCTGTAACATGAGTTGTCTGGGACAGCAGGATGAGGTTGTCACACAACCCACTCATCCACCTCCCCTCTCAAGTGAACCTGCAGATGCTAGGGTACTTGGTGAGGGAGGAAGTGGAATGCTCCTGTGATGGGGGAGGATGGCACATTTTCAGAGGGACTTCCTAAAAGTCCCCCGGACTATAGGAGAGACTTTCCATCTTGGTTGCCAGTGTGTTAGCTTAGAAACCAATAATATACCAAGGTGTCTTTCCGCCCTCATGAGAGAAATTATGAGAGAACTTTTTTTCAAATTGTGCCTTAGAAAATATTTCAAAATCGCCTACTTTCTTCTGATGTTTTTGGACTGTTGCACAATGTATAGTTTTGTCTCTGGACAATTGTATTATGATTTTATTCAGTCTCCCTAAGTTTTATATTTGAAATCACTTTGGGGTGTGCAGAACTTGGCTGCTCACCTACTGATGGTTGCTACATTTCAAGACCATATTTCATGCTGCTTAAAAATGTTTCATTGGACCCAGACACTCCAAGTTCATATTGTCCAATCTCCAGTCTACCGTTCCTTGCAAAGATCATTGAAAAGGCGGTACAGCTGCAGTTCCAAGACCACATCAATACGCATGCACCCCTAGACCCATAGCAGCACAGCTTCAGATCTCATCATGGTGTCACAACTCTCCTTACGGCTCTCATGGACAGACTAACAAAAGGTATTCAAAAATCTCATCAAGGATTCATACTTATGTTTCTGGACATTACAGCAGCCTTTAACTCTATTCCCCATAATGCATTACTTCACGGCTTACAAGCAATAGGTCTAGGGAACACAACTCTGAAGTGGTTTACTCCTATTTGAATGAGCAACAACAGCAGGTACGAACAGCTGGCGTCACTTCTGCTCCATTCAAGCTCCAACAAGGTTTGCCTCAAGGTTCTGCACTCTCTACGCTCCTCTTTGAGCAGATGGGTTGTATATAAATGTTAATAATGCAGTCTTACAATGTCCTACACCATATATATGCGGATGACATAATGCTATATATACCATTCTCCACCGTGCAGCATATGTATCCATCCTAATCAATTGCTTCACAGCCCTCACACAGTGGTTAGCAAGACACTACTTATCTTTGAATTGCCAATAAACTGAGGTTCTTCATGTCGCCAAAGAGAGACTATCTTCATTCCAGCAATGCACATAGACACCAGGAGCACAACTACAAGTTAAATCACAAGTGCGCTACCTAGTAATAACTCTGGATCAGGGACTAACATTGCAGCCACCTATCAGCAACATCATCAAACTTACCACAAAATAAGAACAGTCCAGGGCCTTCGGCCTTTACTCAACACCCATGACTTCTGAAGATTTTCAGGCCCTGTTTATCTCCCCCACTTAGACTATTGCAACATCCATTCTTCAGGGCTTACCAGGATATATGTTGTTTTGTTTCAATGTAAACTGCACTGATGACAAAGAGCGCGGTATATAAGAACTGTTAAATAAAATAAATAAATAAATAAATATGCAGTTCACCCTCTACAACTGGTCCAGAACACTGCCACCTGGATCCTGCTTGGAGCATCCATATATGGGTAGATAACATCAGTTCTCAAAGCCCTACACTGGCTCCCCATTACAACCCATGCTAAATACAAGACTCTGTTTACTATATTTAAAGTATACCACAACCTTTCCTCAAAATACTTATCTTTTGCTCATTCAGAAGACACCAGATGACAGATCAATGAGAGCTTATAGACAATTGAAGGCAAGCTCTGCTGCAAGGGGACATAGGATGAGAGCGAAAGGGGATAGACTCGGGAGTAATATGCGGAAATATTTCTTTACGGAAAGAGTGGTAGATGCATGGAATAGTCTCCCAGTGGAGGTGGTGGATATGAGGATGGTATTTGAATTCAAAAAAGCATGGGACAAACGCAGAGGATCTCTAAAAGTAAAAAGGGGACTATTGTAGTTGATATGGAAGGGCAGATTAGATAGGCCATGTGATCTTTCTGCTGTCATATTTCTGTTTCTAACCATTCCACTATCAAACAGGAAGAGTAAACACTTCACATCCAAATAGAGTGCCAAACATATGGAATGCGCTTTCTGATAACATCTGGGCCAGCCACGACCTTGAAGGATTCTGCAGAAAGTTAAAAAATGCACCTTTTTATTGAACAATTCGGTTGAACTATCATCTAACATTAACTATATTTTTCCTGCACCGCTAGTCCTCCCAGACAATTTTCAATTTTATCCCTATTTATACATCTTTCCCTTCTCTAGTGATGATGTTTTAACTAAGTTTACCTTATGTACATATTTTGATTAATTCATTGTATTTATATTGTTGCATTACGTTTTATGTCAACATGTTCCAAGTATGTTAAACTTTGCTCACTTTAACATGTAAACTGCTTTGACAAGTTGATAAGGTAGTATATAAAAACAGCTAAATACATAAAATAAATACAATTTTTGCCTTTTGAATTTTGTTTTGTTTAGGTTGTTGGATATTTGAGGTCTTCAAAATGGGGCTTGATGTCCCTTTTGAAAGTTCCTTGGGAGGTTTGTGCTTCATTTAGTCTCATTGAGATCTCAGAGGGACCGAGCAGTTAAGGTATCCAGCTCCTCCATCTAGTTATGAAGTTTGTTTTGAACCGTTGGGTTTGCATAGCCGGTCCAGCTATTTGGAATTATCTTCTTCCTGATATTTGTGTTCTCTAAGACTATCTTGCTTTTAGGAAAAAGGTAAAATATTTTATTTTAGGAAAGCTGCTTAACATTTTCTGTACATTACATTGTGTCTTGCCATCTGTGTTTTATTATTTCTTATGTTCTATTGTAAGCCATGGAGATTGTATAGTATTCATGGTATAGAATTATAAAATTTTAAAAATTGGACAATGATGCACGCTTGCCTCTGACCCTTGCTGTCTATTTCTACATTCAACTCTCTCCTCAAGGTCCCCTTCACTTTCTGCCCAGACTTGGCTGACTATTTCCATTACAAAGTCCAAAGGATTAGCATTGAATTCTCCACAGCTTTACCTCCCCCTCCTGAATTTCAAATCCTTCATCTCCTATTGACCTTTTTTTCCTTTTCTGAAATCACTGAGGAGGAAACTGCATATCTTCTCTCCTTCTCCAAAGTGACTACCTGCTTCTTTAATTCCATTCCCACCCATCTACTAAGTTGTATTTCTTCTGCCATCATCTCTTCCATCTGTCATATTCTTTAAACCTTTTGCTTTCACCTGCAACTGTTCTGTGGCCTTCAACATGTTCTGGTCACACCTCTCTTCAAAAAGCCCTCACTAGACCCTACCTGTCCTTCCAGTTATTGGCCTATCTCTCTCTCCCCTTTTTCTTCAAAACTACTTAAATGAGCAGTTCACCACTGCTGTCTTGACTGCCTTCCTCTCGAGCCCTTCTGGATCCACTGCAGTCTGGCTTTCATCCTGTACATTCCACTGAAATTTCTCTTGCCAAAGTCTCCAGTGACTTGTTCCTCACCAAATCCATGGGCCTTTACTCTATCCTCATCCTTCTTGACCTTTCTGCTGCCTTTGACACGGTTGATCACTATATCTTCTTTTCGATATCCTGTTCTTGCTTGCATTTAGGGAGCTCTGTTCTGTCCTGGTTTTCTTCTTCTCTCCCATCGCACTTAGTAGAGGAGGATCCACCAGTATATACAGTAAGTCCTCAGTGCATTCATTCTGCGGCTCCTCACTACCTTTCCTTGCTTATCTCACTCTAGACCCCTAGTCGGGAACTCCACTCCTCTGGCAGATCCCTTTTATCTGTGCCCTTCTCTGCCACTGCCAACTCCAGACTTGTTCGTTCCAGGCATATGGAGCAGCAAGATGGAATGAACTACCCGAGTCTGTGTGTCAGGCTCCTTCTCTAGTCATATTCAAATCCAGGCTAAAAACACACTTCTTTTGAAAGCCGCTTTTGGATCCTGATGCTCCTCACTCTTGTCCACTACTTACATATATCTTACCATACTCTAGTCCCCAGTTTCGCTATGTGTTTTGTCTTGATTAAAATTGTAAGCTCTGATAAGCACAGACTGTCTTACATCTATATGTACAGTGCTGTGTATGCTTTGTGGCGCTATACAAATGATTAGTAGTAGTAGTAGTATGTGTGGCTAACCCATCCTGCTATCCCAGAGAACTCGTTATAGGTAGGTAACTTAGTTTTTCTTACACAAACTCGGTCCAACTCCTCCCTGCCTGAGACTGCTGCTTCCTGCTTCTCGTCTAGCTCATGCCCACCTTCATGCTCCTGTGAAAATACCCTGCTGTGTGTTTTGTTTTTTGATCAGCAGCTTCAGGACAGGTGCTACAGGTTCTCTTGGTCCACAGGCCCAGGGGCTCTTAATAAATGCAGACATTATCAGATTGTATTAAAAATCCCACTCCTGTACTACTTTCACATGTTCTTTCCCCACCATCTGTTACAAAATAGCCAGGAACCATGGTTGTCTCTTCAGCATAGCTGTTTTCTCTTTATCATGGCCTTTCTTTTGTTAAGATATGGACTAAGGCAGGGCTCAGCCATACCCCAGGTGCCAGGATGCCATGGAGACAGAAAAATAGGACCTGGGGCTGGAAATGTTGGGCCAAGACTGGCACTGGCTGCCCATGGGGATCTCTTCTCCTGTGGGCAGAAGAGAAACCACTTGATCTAGACCAAGCCTCACAAACCCTACCTTTAGAGCTCGAGCATTTAAGAACCTATTGTAAATAATTGAAAATATCTGTTAATTGTTAATCCCTGTTATCCATGTTTTTATTCCCTGTTCTCTGTAAACTTAACATTTGTTTTATGTTTAAGTACAAAATTTGTTAAAATGTAAACCGCGCTGATATCAAAAGTGCGGTATATAAAAGCTGTTAAATAAATAAATAAATAAATAAAGGGAAGGCTGCGATTGCAGCCCCGATGTATGCTGTCTGTGGGAGATGGGATCCCTGTGGGCAGACGGCTTGCATCTGAGTAACAATTGCTTCCTTCCCATTCTCTTTTGCCCATGGGAGATCGACTCCCCAAGGGGAGGGCCATGATTGCTGCCTCAAAGGCATCCCTTCTCCTGCAGACATTAACTCATACACAGGCACCCCACCTCTGTAGGAGAGACATGAACCTCATCTCCACCCTACATATACATGCACACACAGGAATCTCACCTCTGCACTGCACACACCAAACTCTCCAGCTCTGCAGCACATGCATACATGCACCACAGCACAGCTCTCCTTTTTTTTTTTTTTTCTTTGTTCATGGCTGCAGGGTTTCAAGACCCGATTCAGTCTGTCTCCACTAGTATTGATGCTGGCCCAATTTCTCTCAGGAGGAGCAGCCACTTTCCCTTCATTACTTCTGCCGTTCCCATCCAAACATTGAGATTTCAATCGGAGAACAGTTTCTAATCTATATATTGTATAATGTGCAGTTAATGTGCGCACATCACAACCAGTACTAGACACTACTTCACATCTACTCATTTCTGTGGACCCACACAGTATGTTTATCTATTCATTTGATATACTGTAGCAGCAGATAAGCATGCAATAAATAAAACCAGGAGTCGTTTCAAGGATCCAAGCCAGTTTAATGTGCACATGGCTCAAGCAATAAGCAATTTCAAAATGGCTGAGCAATGGCTTCTAGTAAAACAACAACTTTTATAGCTTTCTTGTCCATTCTAAGCATAGGCAAACTTTTCATTGGTCCCAGTACCCCTCTCACCCATCTATTGGTCCCGGTACTGATATGGCTACCCAATCGGGACTCTGGTCTGGGCTCAGCACCTGGTTGCCCCCCTTCTAGTCCCAATTACAATGGTCAGTGTCTCTAACTTGTTACATCTCTCCTCCAAGGTCGCTTAGCTTGTTAAAACATATGGGAAGCAGGGCACTGTAACCTTGCTTTTTGCAGAGTTAATTAATTCCATAGAAGCATAGCACACCTTATCAGTACCAATTAAACTTGTTTTTCTATATTTTCTAAGTTTCGTTTCTGCTTAGCTATGTTCAGTTAAACGGAGTTAAGTTTCAATTCTATGGTGTCATCATTCAGGGGGGTTTTCATTCCTCTGGGCCTAACTACAGGCTTCAGTTACAGGTCAAGCTGCTCAGGCCTGTCTGCTTAGTTCAATTAGCATGGATCATTAGGCCGTTGCCTACCACATTCCCCCCTTTGATTATTCTCACCCGCATGTTAATAAGGTGTGAGAATCAAATCACATAATACTAGGTAAAGGTATCACTCTGTGGTATAGGGTAGTAAGTTCACATAGCTAATATCTTTGTAGCTGCCTTATGCTCTACAGTGTTATTAATAACTGAAGTTATCATTCGCAAGCAAAGTAGCAAGAAACAAGGGAGCAACAAGCAGATAGTCAAAGTCCATAGTTTGGCAAGAGTGGGAAAAAGAACTAAAGGATTAGAAGGTTCAGTTGCATCTTTGTTGTGCTGTCGTAAAGCTTCTGATTTAGACAGACCAGCTGTCCATCCTTCGTAGTAGATTGTGGTCCAGTCCAAACAAAACACAAACTGTCAACAATGGGTGGGCCAATACCCACTCACTAGTAGTATTATGTAAATCAGTCTGATTGTATAGGATAGAATAGTTCAGTTCTTGCGTCTCCCAGGGCCACTGATCTCCCATCTTAGTTCCTCCACAAAAGAAACAGTCAGAAGTGTGGAGACTAGATGCTATTGCTCCAGCAAGTTCAAGAAACAAGTTCTGGTGGTGGTATGAGGAATTGCAACGGTGGCTTGCATAGCCTTGTAGAAAGTCAAGATCTAGAACAACTTTTGGATTGGAGAGTATACCAATGCAAGTATAGGAAGAATGATAAAACAAGGTCTGAGTGACCTTCGGTCCAGTTCATGTTGTACTTATACAGGCTGCCCAGGGAGGCAAGGCAAAAAGTCATTTCAAAGCACTCCAAAACTGTTGCCAGAATAAAGCAATAATAATAATTCATAATGGGCATAGTCTCTGGAAAATTGGTGGAACTGTCGACTTCCACAACAGATAACAGATGTAGGGTTGATTGTAGATCCTCAAGCTTCTGCCGTACGTAGACCTACCAACTTTTTGGCAGGAGTAGGGCTGTAGATTCCAAAGTATCACTGTCCTCTGGGATGTCTCAATTTCTTAAAATATCATAGCATAGTCTCTTAGGCTATTATTGCTTCCTTAGAGCAGTTCACTCTTTAGGAGATCAAAACAGTCTTTTCAGAGTATTTAAACACAGTCTCTTAGAAGATTCAATTTCTTAACACAACACAGTCTCTTTCTGATGATTGCAGTTTTTTCCAGATGCGAGGCTTACCTTCAGATAAACAAACAGTCTTGAAATAGTGCAGTTTCTGAGGGACCAATAAGTCTTAGGTCCGTGGTTGTTGTCGTAGGGTGCGGTGCAATGGAGTCTCAGGATGCTGTACAGTAGTCCAGTGATCAGGTTCAAGAGCAGCTGCTGGCTTCACTTGATTATGATGGATCCAAGGTTCAAATTCTGCGACTTTTACTGCAGTTGGAGTTGTTGACAGGATGACGACATAGGGTCCCCTCCAATGCAGGGCTAACAGTATCTTTCTCCACTCTTTGATCCACACCGAGACTCCAGGCTTGAAAGGATGCAGGGGTGCAGGCAAATTGATGAGTAATCGATTTTGTACTCAGGTATGAAGACTTCTGCAAAACAGAACTTAAAACCAATAGTTCATGTCTAATAATTTCAGATCCTATCTGTCTCATATCTCCTTTTATTTCCTATACAATAGGCAGGGGTTGCCCATACAGAATCTCAAAAGGGGAAACTCCTAAAGACTTAGCAGGGGCTAAGTATATCCTAAGAAGGGCTATGGGAAGAACCTGGGGCCACTTCAGGTAAACCTCTTGGCAAAGTTTGGACAACTGAGATTTCAGGGTTCAATTCATACATTCTACTTTTCCTAAATTCTGAGATCTATAGGCAGTATGTATCTGTTAATATCAATATCTTGGGGCTATACTTAATGGACTTGCTTCCTAAGGTTATCCACCCTCATTCTTTGTACAGGGCCCCATAGGCATGCAAGGTTGTAAGGGCATACTTGGAATCTGGGTACACATTTAGACAGGGCCCTTTTCCTATTGTTAGTGCTCTAGTGAGGACTAGCAGTTCAGCTTTCTGTGGTGAAGTTTCTGGGGCCAGGGCTGAGGACTCAACTATCAAATCAGGGGTCACCACTGCATATCTAGCACAACAATGTCCATTGATGATGAAACTGCCTTCAGCCACAAAGAAAGTCTGTTCAGGGTTCTCCATAGGGTCATCAGTCAAATCCAGGTGGCTTGAGAATACAGTGTCCATAACTTCTAAACAGTCATGATCAGGGGATCAAGACCAACTGATAACAACATAGCAGGATTGAAAGCTTGACTGACCCTTCAGTTGTATCTGGGGTTTTCACACAACATACTCTAATACTTCAACATTCATAGATTTGTTAGCTAGTAATTTCCTTTGTATTTCATATTGGTTAGAACAGAGTGTGGTACAGTAACTTGAAGATTCTGTCTCAAAGGGATTTTCTTTTAGTTTTTGCTTACTAGGAAGGCTGTAGCTGTAACAGCTTCTCAAATAAGGTCCAAGAGATTGAGTCAACACTCCTAGAACATTTCCTTGTGACTCATGAACATAGAGACTGAAAGGTTTTCTGGACATCTGGTAGACCCAGAATTGGTAACAACATCAGAGTGTTTTCAAAGATCAAAAGACTGCATTCCTATTCAAGTCCCCATTCCAATGGAGACTTTTTCATTCCTTTAGTAGCTTGATACAATGTGATACAATGGTTTTGCTAGCAGCGCGAAATTGGGGATCCATATACAACAGTACCCTGTGGCACCCAAGAAGGCTCTCACTTGCCTCCTGGTGGTTGGAGTAGGAATACTGCATACAGCTACTTTGCGTTCTGGTAAGGGTTCCAGGCGTCGAATTCCGCTGGACAACTGGAATCCTAGGTATTTAACTTGTTTGACATAATTATGCTTTGGCTCTTGAGACTTTGTATCCAGCCTCATTAAAAAGGTGCAAGAGTTCACTGGTGGCTTGTGGACATTCACTTTCTGAGTTGGTGTCTATAAGCAAGTTGTCCACATATTGCAGTAGAATTCTTTCTCCTGGAATTACTGGATAACTTGTCAAATCTTTTTGCTGAGTAAGGCGAGTTCTTGAATTCTTGAGGTAATCTTGTCTAGGTGAGTTGGCCCTACCTCCTTGTAGTGGGGTCTTGGGCTAAGCGTATACAGAAAAAGGCATCTTTTTAAGTCCAGAATGGTAAAATATATAGCTTCAGCAGAGATCAGTTCCAAGAGAATATAAGGATTTTGGTACCACTGGTTGTATAGTTTCAGCTGCATCATTCATTCTTCTTAGATTCTGCACTGGGCGGTAATCACCTGTCCCAGGCTTCTTGACTGGCTTGAGGGTGACAATGGCAGGGGCTATGTTCTTCGCTAGGCCAGGTGGATTATTTTCTGCCCATCCTCCAGGTGGGGCTATGAGGTTGGTAAGTGTACAGCTTGTTGCTTTGGATGCAGGTGAATAGAACCGCCATTATTCTTCTTGGGGGACAGTTAACACCATCAGGCCAGCAGATTTTGAGTTTCATTTTTTTCCCCTTCAACAAAGGATATCTGTGCTTGAAGCTTTGCAAGCAGGTCTCGGCTCCAAAAATGGAATAGGGCATTCAGGCATATACAGGAACTGGTACATTATTATTATATTTTTAGTTCACACATGCGGTTCTGCAAAAAAGGCTTTGTGGCCTTAGCCCCAGTAGCTCTGATAATGGTGATGCATCTAGAAAAACACAGGGGCTACTGGCTTTAGTATTCTGCTCCTGTATCACCCATAAAAGTCCATATATTGGTCCCCTATTTTTCAGACTGACTCCTGGGGACCCAGGGAAACTGGAGAGTCCGGTCTGGCCTAGTCTTCATCCATGCTGTAGCCCTCTTCGGCTGCCACTCACGCTATAGCTGCTTCACTCTCGTGCTGAAACACTGTGCTTGGTTTATTGTTTTATGACTTTGCAATCAAGTACTCCCTCCTCCCTCCTGGGGAGGAGTCAAGATACGGGCATTCACTTCTCTAATGTCCTTCTTTTTCTATAATGGGCGCACTCACACCCAGTTTTCACATCCGCTGCTCCTTCGATTAGGAAAACCTCCACATCATCCAACTAAAATATCTGTTCTCTTTTTCCATCTTACAATTTTTACATTCTCTGTCCTTCAACAATCCACATACTTTCTGATAAACTTTCATTTAACCATTATGCCCGCAAATTCATCCAGTTCTCTGCAATTTCCGTTCATTAGTTCAATCAAGTCCTAAAACTTCTCAGTGCAGTTTTTTTTCTTCCCAGTTCTAAACAAGTCTGGTCAGCTGACTTTCACTCCTGGGCTCTGTTTCTCCTAGCAACGCTCTATCTGGGAGGTTTCGTTTTTTTTTTGTTTTTTTTTATTCACTTCTCTCTTTGACTGACTGACAAAAACGCAAATTCTCCTGGGCTGCTAGATTGCATGGGGTATATAGTGAAGGCTGCCTGCGCTATTTGGATTGGGTTTGCATAATACTGTTCATGGCTAGTGCAAAGCTGGCCCTGGACCTAGTGCAATGGGATTAGGATTACGTGACCCTCTCTCTTACTGGTGCAATGTACATCTGAAGGCATACGGCAATCAGGCTGAACTAGCAAATAAATCTCTATTTGTAGTGCCATCGGTACTTTAAACTGTGCCAGGGCTGCGGAGGTGGCTAGTGACGTTTAGTGACGTTTGCAGGGAGGTATCCCCCCTCCCCCCCTTGTTCTAGGCTCTGCCCGGGATGATGGCAGAGCTGAGGGAAATAAACGGGCAGGATTTTTTTTTTTTTTTAAAACATTTAACCAAGAATCCTATGTAGGGGAACTATTCTCTGTACAATCTGATAAACACGGGAAACTACGGGGCCATGAAGTAACTAACACTGGAATCTGCATGGACTCTGACCCCCCTTCCTCCCCCCATGGTGACGTAGTTAACAACAGACAGAGGGCGGTCAGTCAGGCTGCATTTTCCTGTGACTAGGCATAATAGATGTGTGCTCATTCTAAATAAGTACAATTTAGATAAAATTCCTTCAAATATAAAACTATTATTTTGCAACATGTTATAACAACAATCCCAACAGAGAGAACTATTACGTATGGCTGGAAGAAACTAACTGCCAGCCGTACTCCGCACTTAAGGTGAATAGCGTCTCTGCAAAAGATTACAGTTTAGGAAGGAGATATTCAAAAGACATTCTGGATACTTTTCATAAAGTACAGCACACCTTTCCCTTTTTTCAAATACAGAAAAACAGATTAATTTATCTTAAAAGCCAATATTGTAAAGGTCAGTGTAGCTAACTGATGTTCATTAGTAACTAGTACAGAGTTTCAAATGACTTATACTTGTTCATAAAAAGGTTAGTGCAAACACTCCGCAAGATAAACTTTTTTTTTTTTTTTAAACTGTGATTGAATGAATCCTTTGTTTTAAACAAGCAAAAGAGACTGCTCAATCGGGAACGGCTGTCTCATTCCCTAATAAGCTGTGTGAGCCACACCCCTCCGCTCACTGGAAACGAAAGTATCACAGTTTCACACAGAGACATGCTAGCAAGAATCATTTAAAAACAGTTTACGGAGCTCCAATGAGGTTAATTCGACCTTCAAAACTAAAATCCTGACTAAATATTCCTATCGAATGGTATATAATACCTAACCATAGCAGAAGGAACATTACTATTAAAAAACATATTGAATAACACAGGTACAATTGTCCTGAAATAAGCACAAACTAACAGCATTGAGATTTAAGCCTGCACAGGATTAGAAAGACGACACTGTACATTCTTTCCTTCAGACACGCCCCCTGTCAGTTTTTCACACTGCAGTAGAAAAACGAACTGGGTCAGACCAGCTTTTGGATTTTTAAAATGATTCTAGGTGTTTTGGGTCTTCGTTCTGCTCTATTAATACAATTTCTTAATCAGTGAACTGTCACAAATTACCCAACAGAATAATCTCACATTTATACCAGAAGGGAAACTCGCAGTTTCAACAGATAACAAAAAAACAAATACACAGGACGGACAATACACCAAACGCTTCATCCGTTTCGCGACCTAGACGCAGTCACCCGGCTAGGAACTGCGCTAGTCCAGAGTCCACTCTGCTTGGTCCGTGCTGCCAGACCTCTCATTCACACTTCATTCACACAGTCATGCTAGCAACGTATCTCAGAATGCATTCCTTTCTATCTATTCTGACTAGTCTTATCCAATTTCCCAATTACAAAAAGGATGGGGGTTTCACCCAGCGAATACCCATGCGGGGTTACTCGGCCCTTCCTTGAGAGGTGATCATGCTCTCTTACCAATTCCCAATATCTCGAGATTACAAATTCCAAGTTCCTGTCTGTTCTGACTAGGCTATATCATCATTTTTTTTTTTTTTTTTTTTTAACAGCTGTACCTCGCGAATACTCATGCAAGGATTTTCAAACAAAGACTTAAGTCTTACCAAACAAGAAGGACGATGGCTTCACCTCGCGCATACTCATGCAAGGTTAATAGGACCGTCCTTGAGAGGGGATCAGTGCTCTCATTACCAAATTCCAAGTTCCAAGTTCTCGAGATTACAAGTCAAATTCTTACCAAAGTTTCACAAGTTTCAAACTGCAGTTCTAACTCATCTGTCTAGACAGGTTTTCAAAACTATACTTACCAGATCTGGTTCCCAAGCTTCTGAGTTGGATCCTGGACTCCCCCGGGTCGGAAGTGTTGGCCAGCTGGACTCAGTGCCTGCCGAGGCCAGGCAGAACTCCCTCCGATACAAGAGGATCGGTGGGCCCAGGGAAATTCCCCTGCGTCAGATTGGCATGGTTCCAACTGGACCAAACCTCAAGGCGAATTACGTGGATTTATTCACTTGAACACCATCCACCACTCGCACTTCCCGGCCAAACGCACCAAGAAATGTAGCAGCAGATAAGCATGCAATAAATAAAACCAGGAGTCGTTTCAAGGATCCAAGCCAGTTTAATGTGCACATGGCTCAAGCAATAAGCAATTTCAAAATGGCTGAGCAATGGCTTCTAGTAAAACAACAACTTTTATAGCTTTCTTGTCCATTCTAAGCATAGGCAAACTTTTCATTGGTCCCAGTACCCCTCTCACCCATCTATTGGTCCCGGTACTGATATGGCTACCCAATCGGGACTCTGGTCTGGGCTCAGCACCTGGTTGCCCCCCTTCTAGTCCCAATTACAATGGTCAGTGTCCTCTAACTTGTTACATCTCTCCTCCAAGGTCGCTTAGCTTGTTAAAACATATGGGAAGCAGGGCACTGTAACCTTGCTTTTTTGAATAGTTAATTAATTCCATATAAGCATAGAAAACATTATAATTACAAATTAAAATTGTTTTTATATATTTTCTAAGTTTCGTTTCTGCTTAGCTATGTTCAGTTAAACGGAGTTAAGTTTCAATTCTATGGTGTCATCATTCAGGGGGGTTTTCATTCCTCTGGGCCTAACTACAGGCTTCAGTTACAGGTCAAGCTGCTCAGGCCTGTCTGCTTAGTTCAATTAGCATGGATCATAGGCCGTCGCCTACCACAATACCACCCCCCATGACATTGGGGCGGTTTACAACATTTCAAAAAACAAGAAAAAAGAAAATGGGGCAAACGCCCCAGAAAGGAAAAGGAACTACAAAATTCGATAGGAAAGGAAGAGAAAAGATACATTCACGCAGAAACAAATTAAAATAACAGAGCTAGAATTTACTAGTGGACTGACTCTCGCAGCTACAAATGAAATTGGAGGATGTGTATGCCCTATGCCCTGACAATCAAGCATCTTACTTTGGTGTCTGTCTTTTGCTCTTCAGTCTGAGAGACACAGCCTTACTTTTCTGGCACACAAACTGTTAGGGCTCAGTCACAGGTAAAATGAGAATGTACTATGTGTTCTGTTTGCTTTTTCTTTCTAAGCCTGATGTTTTTCACCACTAACTCTCCTAATCTGCATTTCCAACAATCCCCCTTCCCTTCTAAAGCCCAGGACAGAAATGAGCATACAGTGGCAATGCATGCTTTCAATTTTCTGCTGATGTCGGACATTTGGAAGAAGAAAAGCTGATATAGGCTTGTTTGGCTGCTTTACAAAGCGTCAGCATGATTCCTGCTTGTCTGTTCCTCCTTTGTTTGTAAGGTGGCTTCATTGTGTTTGGCCAAGCGAACAGTTTTCCTGGCCTCCTAGGCTATAATGGTATTGAAAACAAATGACAATTGTTTGTTTTGCATCTTCTGAAACTACTGCCATTCAGTTTAAGGGAGAGCAAACTTAAAATGCCTGCATTTCTTGTGTGTTAACATTTTATTTTAAAAAGAATGTATATCCCTATTAGATAAGATAAAAAAGATTTGATGTTAGGTTTTGCAAATCATTTTCCTTGTCTCTCACCCTAAACAATATATAGCACCACATTGCTGCTTCTGTAAAAGAATAATTCAATCACAAATCCTAGATAACAAGATGTTCAACATGTAGGACAAACAAACATACAGCTATTTCTGTGCTGTGGAATTGCCCAACTTGTACATTATTTGGAGTAAGGCAATTCTTGTATGCCACTGTAGATCTCTGCATTTGAGAGTACCTGCCAATAATTACTTTTGGTTTCATACATTTTGACTAGAAGAGAATATGGACTCGCTGCCATGAGGAAGAGCATCCATGACATAAAATGTGTGTTTTGATATGCCATGGGGATGGCTGTACTGCAATCAATGTTAAAGCAGTATGTCTTTTATGTTTTTGTATTAAGATGTGTTTCTTCCGGAGGGAATTGGCTCCCAAACACAAACAAGCTCCTTCTTGAAGGAATTACCCAGTTATAGGACTGTTCTGAGGAGGAAAAGTTCAAGTCATATAATCGGAGAGAGACTACAAAAGGACCACTTAGTCGCATCTTCATACAGTGGTAGTAAACAAAGCTTCCTGGAAGAAGGGTCTAGTGGAATTGCTTCTCGACCACTGAGAGAATTTCCCATCAGTATTCAACAGAAAAGGAAAATAAGGTGTGCTCGTTAGATTCATAAACCATTTTAATATAAAAATTAGATTTGAATAGTCTGGCTCTTTCTCATCTCAACCAGAAGTTAGCAAAATTTTACATTCTAATTTCATCTGTTTACAGGAGAAAACATTTTATAGACAAATTATAAAAAATATATTTTTAAGTGGTATTGAATTGAACAAATTTTGTTTTAGCATTTTGAATTGTATTAGGCATGTTTCACTTATGTGATAGTGCTTATTAGGGTGTGCCTGCTTGCCTGTCCATCCAGACATCTTGTTTGTGCATGCAGATACAGCTATGCACACAAAGCAGGGATGCAGAGGACCAGAATCCCTGGATTCTTCCAGCAGAGAGAAGAGCAGTGTGATGAAGGAATGGATGCATGGATGAGAGGGAGAAGCCTAAAGGGGGAGGGACAGGTTACAGAGGAGGCAAGATGAGAAGAACACAACATAAAGGAAGATGAAATAGAGAAAACACTTTGAGTGCATTCAGTGAGAAGGGAAGGGAGGGATGGAGAGAGGCTACAGTGAAGAAAAAGAGTGCATGGGTGGGTGGAAGGGAAAGGGGGAGTATAAGAGGGTGGAAGGGACAATGAGTGAGTACAGGGGAAAGTGTGCTTGTGCAGCCCCCCCCCCCCCACTCTGTCATTTCCCAATTGTGGTCAGCCTTTATTGGAACTCTTGCATTTTAAGTATGTTGTGTGTATATAATAGCTTGAGAAATAATTGGAAATATTCCAACTGTATGTCTTCATAATATTTTAATAGTCTGTTCACAGGTATAGAAAAAAAACCCAAAATATGACCTGGACAGGATTAATGGCATCCTTAACTAATATTTGGTTGCACAACCCTTGGCAGTGATGACAGCCTCCAAATGTTTCTTGTGGCTATCTGTAAATTTCATACATCTGTCTCCTGTTTACATCCTCCCACTCTTCAACCACGATTTATTCCAGTTCATGAATGTTTCCAGGATTCCTTTTGTCAATGGCAGATATCAGCTCTTTCCAAAGGTTCTTGATTGGATTGAGATCAGGACTTATTGCTGGCCATTTTAAAAATTCTATGTTTACCTTATTAACCATTCTTTTGTACTTTTGGATATGTTTTTGGTCCTTGTCCTGCTAGAGGACCCATGACCTTCGACTTGACCTAGCTTTGACACTAGCTAGCACATTTCACTCCAAAATACCTTGGTAATCTTCTGACTTCATGATTCCTTTAATATGTTCCAGGCCTCCAGTTCCTGAGGCAGCAAAACAGCCCCACAACATTATGGAACCTCCACCATATTTAACTGTAGAAAGGGTGCAGTGGTTTTTTTTCCTTATAAGCGTCATTCATTAGTCTGTAAATGTATTACTGGTCTGCATCTGTCTATAGAATATTTTCCCAAAAGGATATTGATGTCTCAAGGTGGGTTTGGGCAAAATCAGACATGTCTTTTTATATCTGAGAAGTGTTGGGCCAAAACTGGTCCTGGCTGCCCATGGCTCATTTAAAATCGAATATTATCCCTCAAGGGTTAAGGATGCCTAGGGCACCAAAAATGTTTTTGGATGATCAAGCCTTTCTATCTAAATGGAATGCCATATTAAATAAATGCAGTTTTGTTGTTGTTGCTCTATTGGTGGAAAGAATGATGGTTGAGGAGGATATGCTCACCAAACAGGTCATTGAGTTGGAAGATAAGATCTCATCCTCCATGGATCAAACCACATTGACATTTCAGTTGGAGGAGCTTGACAAGCAGCTATCCAGCTTTGGGGAACATCTTCAATCTCTTAAGATAGACATTTTAAAGGAATCAGATCGATTATGCTGAGAAGCAAGTTTAGGGATGGATGTACCCCAAGGATAAGGCTTCTATTAAACATGTTACCTTTGAACAATCCTCAGATGATACTGATGACAGTGAAGATGTTTTGGATGACAATCTTCACCAGACACAGTGAAGTGGACTGGATTGTATGCAGGAATTTTTTTTGGGGGGAGGGGGCACTGTCAGGGAAGAAGACCCAGACGGGGGCCCCAACACCAGATCCCAGTCGAAGAATCATCTGTTGTCAACCTCTCCAGAGAGACATTGCCCAAGGAGCAAGAAACTGTTCCTATTCGTCTCTCCGGGCCAGGCCAGGACTTATGGGTGATCAATCCGTTCCAGCAGCTGGGGACTGAATACTGACAGGTTTTACTGACAGCTTACCCTGCTCCCCCTGGTGTCCCAAGATCAGTCTTTCAGTCCTCAGCAGCTGGATAGGATGTCTGATTGCTCAGCTCCCCTAGTATTAGATTTTGCTGGTGTTCTTTACATTAAAAGAATATGTATGTATGGTTGTATGTATGGTTGTATGTTGTATGTACCGTGGGGGTTTGTTTCCATCCTAGCAGGGCAGGTCGTCCCTCGATCGCAAGGGCACCGCGGGGTGCTACCGCGCCCCTCTATCCCCACTGTGGTCGGGGCAGCAGAAGGAAGTTATTTATTTGAGGCTTGCAAGCTGCGGCGTCCTTCTTCTGCCGTTCCCGACACGGAGCTCGTCGAGGCAGAGCTTGTCTCCTCCGTGCAGGAATTTGGCCTGGGAGCCCCAGAGTCTTCTTCCTCTTGAGAGCGTTGTCTGCCGGCCTTCCGCTAGCAGCGGTTTAGTGCCGGGCGGTGCGGCTGCCCCGGAGAGGTGGGCAGTCTGTTGGAGAGCGCTGCTATCGTTATCCTTGCTTGGCTCTGAGGTAGGTTTGTTGGTCCCTCGGTTTCTTCTTTTAAGTTTTGAGCTGGTAGCTTTATGGGCAGTTCTCTTTTGGGGTTTTGTTGCGCTTCACTATGGACGAGAAAGCTTCAGGAGACTTTTTAGCCCCCTCTCACAGCGCCTTAGAAAAGGCGGGAACGGTGGCCATTTTAGGTGAGCTGGCCGTCTCTCCCGCGTTGCACACAGCGGCGAAAAAGAGTAAATCTAAGTCCCGCAAAGCTTCCTCTGCATCGGGGGACACTAGAGAGTTGCACCCGCAGTCTTCTCCTGCCTCTCAACAGGCTTTGGGCTCCTTTTTTTCCCCGGACTTCATATTAGCTTTGCACAAAGCTTATATATAATCCTAAAAAACACTACCCTTGACAAATCATCACCCAAATCCTACAGACCCATATCGAGTATTCCGTTTATGGCTAAATTAATTGAAAAAGCAGTACAAATTCAAACTCAAGATTACATAGACAGCTCAGCCCCCCTTGATGATCAGCAGTATGGGTTTCGCCCCAGACACGGAGTAGAATCACTTCTAACAGTTCTAATCGATACACTTGTAAGAGGGATAGACAATTCAAAACAAGCATTCTTACTCATATTCATTGATGTCTCCGCAGCTTTTGACAGTGTCCACCATTCAATAATGATCAATAAACTTAAGCAAATAGGTATAAAATCTACTGTTCTAGATTGGTTTACCTCTTATCTAACTGATCGAACTCAAACGGTACAAATTGGTAACCTTACTTCAGATACATACAATCAAGAACTAGGCCTCCCCCAAGGTTCAGCACTGTCAGCGTTACTATTTAACATATACTTAAAACACATCTGTAAAATCTTTAAAAAATTCAATGTCCTCTATCACCTATATGCGGATGACATTATGATGTATGTCCCTTTCAAAATACCAAATATCCCTCTACAACTTATTAACGATTGCCTCAATGAAATAAACACCTGGCTAAATGAAAATAACCTATACATCAATCACTCAAAAACAGAAGCACTAATAGTAACTAAAAACACAACGTTTATACCCCCCTCACATATTACACTGCAGAACAACGATATCAAACTAAAAACTGAAGTACGTTACTTAGGCGTCATTCTAGACAAACAACTCAGCATGGACACACACGTAAGAAATATAACAAAAAAAGTTTATTTTAAACTTAAAATATTAAAGCAACTTCGTCCCCTAATGCACCTGCTAGATTTTCAACGAGTTATACAAGCAATAATAACCCCCCATTTCGACTTTGCAAATCAAATCCTACTAGGTGCAACAAAACAGACCTTGAAAAAACTTCAATTAGCACAAAACGCGGCAGCTAGGACCATAACGAAGGCCCCACCTTTTCAACATATAACACCTATATTAGAATATTTACACTGGCTCCCGATTCAAACCCGAATAGATTACAAAACCCTTTTAACTACCTACAAAGTCATAAATAAAACAGCACCCCCGACCATAAATAGCCTCATCAAAATAGAGCCTACTCACAATCTGCAAAGGAGAGACCAGTTAAACAAATTAGCAACACCAAAAGAATTTATAAAGGCCAAAAAAACCACAAATAAGAAAGCCTTCTCCCATGCAGCCCCCATATTGTGGAACACAATCCCATCAGAATTAAGATCCTTATCTGAAATCATGGAGTTTAGGAAAAGACTTAAAACACACCTATTTACAATGCGCTATGGTTCCTTGACGAATTCACCTCTCACCTCTCCGCTAGATAAAGGATAACCCCACTCCAGATTACATATTTCGTCCTGAAAAAGAATGAAGTACTGCAGTCCTAATCCAATGTATTGTAAACAATTGAATAACAAATACCCTGTATATAGTTTAATTCTGTTCCATTGTACATAGTTTACCATTGTTAATTTACTATTGTTAATTGTTGATTGTAAGCTCCAATTTGTTATATGTAAAAACAGTTCTCCCTGTTTACTGTTGTTCCATGTAAACCGCATCTGATCAATGGAAGGAGCGGTATATAAAAAATCTGTTAATTAAATTAAATTATATTTTAAAATCCTCTCAGCTGGTTCTGGGATCAGCTTCGGAGGGGAGCCAGGGGTTGCTGCCCTCAGTAGACGATCCTAGGGAAGGCCCTTCCTCCAGGGGACAGGGCTTTGATCCGGGGGTTGGGGCCACTGCGGGGCACGGTGCCCTCTCCCAGGTTGCTGAGGAGGGGGAACTTCTCTCCGACACAGGCTTTGATTCCTGACCTAGTGAGTTGGAGGAGGGGGAGTTGGGACCAGGGGAGGATCCCAATGTCTTCCGCATGTTTCGTAGAGAGGAGCTAGGAGTGCTCATTGCTCACTCGCTGGGGGCTCTTAATTTGGTGCTGCCGGCGGTGCAGTAGGAGCCCCTGTTGCAGGGTTTTCGCTCCAAACAACGCTGTTTCCCGGTTCATAGGGTTATTAAGCAAATGATAGAGTCCGAATGGGAATGCCCGGAGGCTTCCTTACGGGGGGGGGGGGGGGCGCGCTATGGCTAGATTGTACCCCGTGCCCCAAGACGATAAAGAGCTGTGGCATATGCCCAAGGTGGATGCTTTAGTTTCCGCGGTCACCAAGAAAACTACTATTCCCGTGGAAGGCGGTTCCGCGCTCAAGGATCTACAGGACCGGCGGTTGGAGGCGCTTCTGAAACAAGCGTTTGAGTCCACTGCATTGGCACTGCAGGCCTCCGTTTGCGGAGCCTATGTGTCCAGGGCCTCTATCCGCTGGCTTCAAGGTGAGACGCAGTTGGATAAGAGAGGCAATGAAGCTGCGGATGGGGCTAAGCTCGAATCCGCGGCGGCTTATCTGGCGGACCTCTGCTATGATTTAGTAAGGATTTCAGCGAAATCTATGGCATCTTTGGTTGCAGCCAGACGGTTCCTCTGGCTTCGGAATTGGTCAGCTGATGTGTCGTCCAAGGCACGACTCAGCAAGCTTCCGTACAAGGGAAGGTTACTCTTTGGAGAAGCATTGGAGAAGATAGTAAAGGATTTGGGAGACTCCAAAGGTGGTCGTCTGCCCGAAGACCGTCCGAGGGGTTCGAAGCTGGGTTCGGTGCAGAGAGGTCAAGGCAGGGACTTTCGCAGATTTCGGGGGTCTCGTTTTGCTCTCTATCAGAGGGGACGTTTTGCGTCCAGGGGGCAGTCCTTTCGAGGAGCCCACCCGTTCAATAGGGGTTTCTTTAGCGCTCCGCAGAGCGCCGGTAAGAAGCCTCAATGAAGGTTCGCCAGTCCAGGTGGAGGTTCCAGTAGGGGGACGTTTGCAGCAGTTCCTCTCCGCCTGGACCACAATAACGACGGACCAATGGGTCCTAGAAATTGTAAGAGAGGGATATGCGCTGGAGTTCGCACAACCTTTGCCGGATGCCTTTGTTCTGTCGCCCTGCGGTCTGCTGCCGAAGCAAAAGGCGGTCTCCGACACTCTGTCCAAGTTACTTCGCCTGCAGGCCGTGGTCCCGGTGCCGGTAGACCAGTACGGCTTAGGTCAGTACTCGATTTATTTTGTGGTGCCCAAGAAGGAAGGTTCTTTTCGGCCCATTCTGGATCTCAAACACGTGAATCGGGTGTTGCGAGTTCCTCATTTGCGGATGGAGACCTTGCGGTCCGTTATCAATTCGGTGAACCGGAGCGAGGTTCTTACTTCCATAGATCTGTCAGAGGCCTATCTGCACATACCGATTCGGCGGGACCATCAGCGGTTCCTGCGATTTGCGGTTCCCATGGGGCACTTTCAATTCCGGGCGTTGCCTTTTGGTCTGGCGACAGCGCCGCAGACGTTTACCAAGGTGATGGTTGTGGCAGCAGCGGCTCTGAGAAAGGAAGGGATTCAGGTCCATCCCTATCTCGACGACTGGCTTATCCGCGCGGCGTCTCGGGAAGAGTCGTTGGTGGCTACCGCTCGGTTGGTGGAGTTTCTAGAGCAGCTCGGTTGGGTTATTAACCGGAGAAAGAGTCGTTTGCAACCGACCATGCGATTAACCTATCTCGGAGCGGTATTCGACACGGCGATTGGTTCGGTTTTTCTTCCGGAGGAGCGCGGTCGCAAGCTTGTGGCTCAGGTGGTGGCGTTCCTGCGCTTGAAAGCTCCGACCGCCTGGAGATACCTACAGATGTTGGGATCGATGGCGGCGGCTCTGGATCTGGTTCCGTGGGCCCGATCACATATGCATCCTCTGCAGCAAGCGTTATTGTCTCGTTGGTCGCCGCAACTTCACCCTCTGTCACGCCGGCTGCCGTGTCCGCCGGAGGTCCAGAGCAGTCTTCAATGGTGGTTGGCTCCTGCTCACTTGTACGCCGGTGTTCCTCTGGCTGTTCCAGAGTGGGTTTTGCTCACGACGGATGCGAGTCTCTCTGGTTGGGGGGCTCATTGTCTGTCTGACGCGGTTAGCGCAAGGAGTTTGGTCGGCGGAGCAGAGCCTTTGGTCGATCAATCACCTGGAGCTCCGGGCGGTGCGCTTAGCGCTGTTGGACTTCGTCGACGTGATTGAAGGCAAAGCGGTGCGCGTTTTTTCCGACAATCAGGTCACAGTGTCTTATATAAACTGGCAGGGGGGCACTGGCAGCGCAGTGCTGCTGGCAGAGAGTCAGCTATTGTTTCACTGGGCCAAGAGCCATCTGGTAGCGCTTTCCACGGCGCATGTGGCTGGAAAGGACAACGTTCAAGCAGATTACCTCAGTCGCCATTTCCTGGATCCGGGGGAATGGGAGTTGCACGAGGAAGTTTTTCGCGAGATTGTGCGACGTTGGGGTCAGCCTGTCATGGATCTCATGGCAACCCTGTCCAATGCAAAGGCGCCAAGGTTTTTCAGCAGGCGCAGGGAGCACATGTCGGAGGGCCTCGACAGTCCTAGTGCAGCCCTGGCTGGAGGATCGGCTTCTTTACGTGTTCCCTCCGTGGCCGCTCTTGGGGCGGCTTATTCGACAGATTGCGAGCCACAAGGGGACGGTGATTCTCGTGGCTCCAGATTGGACCAGGCGCCCGTGGTATGCCGACCTCGTGAGGCTTCTAGTGGCTCCTCCCTGGCGCTTGCCTCTCCGGTTCGACCTGTTGCGGCAGGGACCCGTGTTCATGCCGCAGGTGGATCGGTTCTTGCTTACGGCTTGGCTCTTGAAAGGGAGCGTTTGCGGCGTAGGGGCTACTCTAAGTCCGTAGTGGACACTATGTTGCAGTCTCGGCGTCGGTCCACTTCGTTAGCATACATTAGAATTTGGAGAATTTTTGAGGCGTGCTGTAGTGAGCGCCGTGTGTCGCCCGGGAAAGCGCGGCTTCCAGACATCTTAGACTTCCTTCAGAGAGGTCTCGCTAAAGGACTGGTGCTGAGCACGTTGCGGGTTCAGCTGGCAGCGCTGGCTTGCTATCGGGGTAAGGTACAGGGTGGGTCTCTGTCCTCGCATCCCGATGTGCTCCGTTTTTTGCGGGCGGCCAGGAATATTAGGCCTTCTGTGAGACCGGTCGTGCCTCCTTGGGATTTGAATTTGGTCTTACAAGCGCTGACGGAACCTCCTTTTGTGGCTCCGGGGTCTCCAAACCTTCGAGAATTGTCATGGAAAACTGCCTTCTTGGTAGCGTTGTGCTCGGCGCGGAGAATTGCGGATCTTCAGGCTCTGTCTTGTAGGGAGCCGTATCTTCATTTTTCGACAGAAAAGGTGGTTTTGTGTACGGTGCCATCCTTCCTTCCGAAGGTGGTTTCTAGTTTTCATGTGAACCAAGTTGTGTCGCTTCCCACGTTTGTAGAACCGGCAGGTGGGAAGCTGGATCGTGCGCTTCGACGGCTGGATTTAGGACGCGTGCTGCGCTGCTATTTGAAGGCGACGGAGTCGTTTCGACGGTCCGATAGGTTGTTCGTCCTTTTCGGGGAGTCAGCTAAGGGAAAGGCGGCTACGAAAGCGTCTATTGCGCGTTGGGTGAAACATGCTATTCGCGCTGCCTATGAGGCCAAGGGCAAGCCTGTTCCCGTGGGTCTCGGAGCTCATTCGACCAGGGGGCAGGCGGCCTCTTGGGCGGAACATGCGCTGGTGCCGCCGGTAGACATCTGTCGGGCAGCGACGTGGGCTTCTCTGCACACGTTCGCGAAACACTATAGATTGGATCTTCAGGCACGGGAGGATGCCAGAGTGGGGGCCTCGGCGATTGTTGCGGGGCTCGCAGGGCCCTCCCGAATTTAGGTACTGCTTTGGTACTACCCATAAGTCCTGGCCTGGCCCGGAGAGACGAATAGGAAGAAGAAATTAGACCTTACCTGCTAATTGTCTTTCCTTGAGTTCTCTCCGGGCCAGGCCAGGGCCCGCCCTGTCTGTCTGAGAGTCTGCGAGTCTGCGAGCGTGAGGAGCGTTCCCTCGGAGTCTTAGGATGTGGTTCTTGTTGGAAGGCGATTCTGGGGCTTCCCCCGTGCGACCGTGCGGGTTGCCATAAAAAAAAAAAAAAAGAAAATTCTTTTTGGATACGAGAGTAAGCGTGTCCTCCTTTTTGTCTTCTCTTCCGTGTAGTTTTTCTATAGGTTTCTTGTTGCTTGGAGGTAGTCTAGTTCTGGTTTGTTTTTGTCACTGCTTTGTACGGATAGACTGATCTTGGGACACCAGGGGGAGCAGGGTAAGCTGTCAGTAAAACCTGTCAGTATTCAGTCCCCAGCTGCTGGAACGGATTGATCACCCATAAGTCCTGGCCTGGCCCGGAGAGAACTCAAGGAAAGACAATTAGCAGGTAAGGTCTAATTTCTTCTTCTCAATTTAGGTTTGTCATATGTTCCCACAAAACCATATGACCCTTTTGAGATTCGTGTGACCTTTTTATATAACTTTTTTCGCAAGTTGTGCTTCAGCAGATTAAACTTATTCATTTGTATTACAGAATCCATCTCGCTGGCTCCCTCCTGGAGAAGTTGACCCTATTCTTCTTATCAAAATTTTATATTATTGGGTTTGTAGTCCCTAGAACAACATCAACAGTGAACGTATCATGATCTATCAAGAGTAGACAACATTGTGTTAACTATATCAGAAGAACTGGCTAACTGTTTTATCAGAAATGCCAATAAAGGGAAGGCTGTGGTAGTTCAATCCTGACAGTTTTATCATAATGTGTTTAATGATCCGGAGACTTCCGGTATGGCACTGAGCTGATCGGGCACTGTGCAGATCAGCTCCAGGTACCCACCCCGCAAAGCAGCTATACAATCTAGCAAATCGCAGCCGAATGCCCCTGGCTACTTTGAAAAACAGCAGGGATAGTGGTGGGATTGCTGTAGTGCCGTCTCTGCGTGCTGAGAGACACCCGATGGCTACAAAATCGACTAAGGGGGAGAAAGCACGAGGCCCTGACTTAAAGATGGCGGATGGAGCGCTGAAGAGTCCTGTGTCTGAGAGTGAGAGCAGCATGGTGGCTGATGGGAGTGCCGCGATAGTGCGGGCCTTAGACGAGCGTTTCTGTGAGCTCGGGGATCAGATGAACTCTGTGGCCCAAAAAATTGCTGATTTTACAGGGCGGATGGAACATGCTGAAATGAGGATATCAGGCATGGAGGATGCCCAGCACTCTTTGACGGCTAGTGTGCACGCCCTGGAGACCCTTGTAAAGCAGCAAGGTGAAAAGTTAGAAGACTTGGAGAACAGGGGCCGCAGAAAAAACCTGCGGTTTATTGGGATCCCTGAGACGGTAGCAGATAATGCCCTCTCCCACTATCTTCTAGTCTGGATGGGAAAGCTCCTGAATGAGGCAGTGGAGCACCCTATTGTTCTTGAACGGGTACACAGACTGGGCCCGAGGCGAGACCAAGCGCAGAGGCCACGTGCAGTGATAGCCCGCTTTCTTGACTACCGCCAGAAAGAGACGGTGCTGAGAGCGGCCCGCGCTCGTCGGAGACAAGCAGATGAGTCAGATCGCATCTTGGTTTTTCAGGACTATTCCCTATTGGTGAGCCAGCAACGAAGAGCTTTTTCTGCCATATGTGCTCAGCTAGCGAATAAGGGGATCCGCTTCTCTTTATTATACCCGGTTAAACTGCGGGTGGAACATTGTGGACAGACGAGATTCCTTGCTACCTCGGAGGAGGCTCGCGCATGGCTAGAGCAAATGGCTGAGCCTTTGGCGGCTGTGTTGTGAAGATGGAGGCGAGAATGGTGGGATCAAGATCACGGTGCAGTGAATCTCGCCGTTGGCGACTGATGGAGTAGTTGTGCTACGGCCTGTGAGGAGAAGTGAAGGCAATGTGGACACGATTTTCATGGGACCTATGATATATGTGTCCAGGCTGGTGGCACTTTTGGAGTGGTACTTTGGGGAAGTGTTTTGAAAGGGTGGATAGTTCTAGTCCTCCCGAGTGTGCATTTGAGCCCAGAGTGTTTTTCCTTTTTTGTTCTTTCCTCTCCATTCTTCTTTCTTCTGTTTCTTCATCCCTCATGAGGTGGAATCTATCGGGGTTGGTGGAATTGGTAAGTTGAGGGGCGGGGGGGCGGGTTTGGGTGGGTGGGGGGGGGAGGGGTGGAATAGGTGGCTTCGGCACGATCCCGGAGGTAGCGCGACGCGCTGGGTATTGGGGGGGCCTTTGGGGGGGTTTGCCCAATCACTGTCCCACTTCTCCCGGGGAGGGGTGTGGTCTAATTAGGGGGGGGGGAGAGAGGTTGTTGGGCTTAGGGGGCTCGCCTGTGGTGGTGGGGGGGGGGGTTCTGGAGAGGAGGGGAGGTAACTGCCCTAGGGAGCCTCCTGACACTGGTGCTTGAATGTGTTAATGGGGGGGGGGGGAAGGGAGGGTAGCGTATAATGCTATGTCTGCTTGAGGTTTGGCTTTTCTTGTATAGCTTTTGTTTTTCTCCTTCTTCCTCCCAGAGTACTGACCATAGTAACTGCGGATAGTGCACCTGGGGGGGTGGAGGGATAATTTGTAGTTATTGGACTTAGGAACTATGTGATTGCTGTCTACTCCTCTTGTGCTTTGGAGGAAATTTAGCCCAAGTGGAATTTTTGACCTGATAATTGCCAACTGGGGGATGGGTATAGGTCATAGAGGCCAATATGATTTATTCTGGACCCGGTGGGGGGAATAGGGGGGGGGGGGGATGAGGGTAAACTAGTGATGTGCACATAGGGGAGGGGAGGAGGGTGGGGGGGATCGGGGCAATGGTCTGGGGAGAGGTTGCATAGATATTAGAGGGTAGGCCCGATTGCCATGGGAAGTCAACCGGCCTAAGGTAGGCTGGCTGGTGTAGGTAGGGTTAGGGAAATGGGGGTAGTGGGGTGGAAAAGGGGTATAGTGGGAGAGAGAGGGGTAGATAAGGGGGAGGGGGGGAGGGTGGGGTGGTGGGTTCGAGAGTATAAGCACAACACAGGAGCCACATAACACTAGGAATTGTCAGTTTCTTTGGGGACAGTCAAAGGCTGGGACGGCTGTCCTCTTTTGGTTGGATAGATACGCACTGATAGAAGCAGCGTCGCTGTGTATATCCTGAAGATTGTGTCGTGGAACGTGTGCGGGTTGGGCACCCCTATTAAGCGATATAAAGTCTTGAGAGCCTTGGCGCGCCTCCATTGTGACGCAGCCCTGTTACAAGAAACTCATCAAACAGGGATAGAACATACTAAGTTATGGCGGGAATGGGTAGGGCAGGTTTGGGGTGCACCGGCTTTGGGTAAAAAAGGGGGAGTGGTGATTTTAGTTCATAAGCGCTTACAGTTAAAAGTGGAGCAGGAATTTGCAGACCCAGGTGGCAGGTATTTTTTGTTATTTGGCCGGATAGATGGGAAACCTGTGATCTTGGACGATTTACAGCCCGAATGCCCTAGATAGGGCGTTTTACGCACGTTTGGCTTCCAGGATTGAATTGTGGCCGGAGGCTCCTTTGATTCTCGCGGGTGATTTGAATGGTGTTTTAGATATTGGGTTGGACACGGTAGCGGGGAGAGGGGAGAAGTCTAGGTTACCGACGATGAAAATGTTGCGGGCATTTTGTAGGAGGATGGGCTTGGTCGACCCATGGCGTCTATTGCACCCGATGGAGAAAGATTTCACACATCACTCCAGAGCTCATGGCTCCAGTGCTCGAATAGACTACACCTTGCTCTCCGAGAGGCTTTTTGCACAGGTCGGAGAGGCGCAAATTGGGCCGATGGAAATTTCTGATCATACTCCCGTATGGGTGACCTTGTCTTAGGGAAAAGGGGCTCCGCCCACGGGGATTTGGCGTTTTTCCTATTGAATTATACAGGGACCCGGCCTTCCGCGTCTACCTTAAGCAGTGTTGGGTGGAACTGCGGGAAAATCATGCACAGCAGGTAGTTGATCCAGAGTTGCTTTGGGAAACCGCAAAAGTGGTTCTGCGGGGAGATATAATAGCCTATGTGGCGAGGAGGAGGAAGCTGTTGGCCTCTCAGATTATTCAGTTAGAACGGCAGTCTGTAAAGGAGAGGCAGCGATTTGCGAGTCGTCCCACAGTGGAAAATAAGAAGCGGCTATGGGAGGTGCAGGTCTCCCTTAATGAGGTGTTACATCAGCAGGCAAAAAAATCGTACATGTACTACAGGTATCAAATGTATCGGTTTGGTGATAAACCTGGGAAACTTTTGGCGCGCTGTCTTAAGGGTAGTAGGGGGACTCGCTCAATAGTGGCAATTCGTGATGAGCAGGATCAGTTACAGAAGGAGAATGGGGAAATAGCGTGGGTGTTCCGTCAGTATTTCCAGAAGTTTTACGCTAGACGAGACGGGCCATGGAGGTGATGGAGGAGTATTTCCAAGATCTGCAGTTATCTCAGGTGTCGGATCAGCGAGCCCATCTTGACTCCCCAGTGACAGTGGAAGAGGTGGCCAGGGTGATACAGGGAGCCAACTGTTATCGTGCACCGGGCCCGGATGGGATGGGTGCAGAGTTCTATAAGTTGTTAGAGGAGCAGGTGTCACCTGCACTGGTGGAAATGTATCAGCGGCGAATTAGTCAAGGTACGTACACCTGGGGAGCCAACAATGCCTATATTATCTTAATACCTAAGCCGGGGAAGGATCCCACCCGGACTGCTTCATAAAGGCCAATTTCTCTGCTAAATTTTGATTCGAAAATACTGGCGAAAGTCTTAGCGGAGCGACTGGCGGGAGTGTTAGGGGAACTGGTGCATGAGTCGCAGGTTGGCTTTGTAAAGGGGAGGTATGCAGTTCGGAATTTGCGGAAAATATTGGCATCACTTGAATGGGTTAGAGAGAGAGACATGAAGACCTTGCTAATTAGTTTTGATGCAGAAAAAGCCTTCGATCAGATCAATTGGGATTACCTGAGATTTCTCCTCCCTAAATATGGTATGGGGCCATCTTTTTGTAAAATGGTGGACTTGCTTTACACGGGTCCGTCGGCTGCCATCCTGTGTAACGGGGTGTTGTCGGAGGACTTTTCGCTAGAACGGGGTACAAGGCAGGGCTGTCCTCTTTCCCCCTTGCTTTTCTTCTTGACACTGGATCCATTGATTCGAAGAGTGGAGGCCTCAAGGGAAAGGAATTCACATTGAAGATCAGGTGTTCAAAATGGCGGCCTTCGCGGATGACATGTTGGTGCATGTGGCCTCCCCCCAGTAATCGCTTCATCATTTGCTTCGGGAATTCGCTCTTTTTGGGAGTTTTGCAGGATTGCAAATCAACATGGATAAATCTGAGGCTTTGGATGTGACGGGTTCGTTGCGGGGGGAGTGGCGGGGGTTTTTTCCCTTTCGGTGGGCAGGGGAGTCTTTTATTTATTTAGGTATTGTGTTGTCCAGGGATCCTACAATGTTGTATAAATTGAATTTTGATAGAATATTTTCGAAGATACAGGTTCAATTGCAGGCTTGGGCTCCTCTTCCGTTGTCGTTGTCTGGTAGGTTGGCAGCTATAGGGATGATAATTTTTCCTAGATTGCTGTATTGGTTGCAAACTCTACCGGTATGGTTATGGCGTAGGGATGTGAAAAAGATAGAGAGGGAGGTTCGGAGCTTTCTCTGGGGAGGGGCAAAGGCCCGGATCCCATTGAGTCGATTGGAACGTAGTTGGACGAGGGGTGGGATGGGAATGCCCAATTTGTCTCACTATATGTTAGCCTGTCAAGCGCGTCATTTGGGAGATTGGTTGGGGGCTACTGACTACTATACACCTAGGGTCATTGAGGAGGCTTTCCTGGCGCCGCATGCCTTAGCTGCAGTAATGCATCTCAAGGGATCCTTGCTCCCAGCTCGGGCACGGTGTAGTGTTTTGGTGGGCCCACTTAGGCGCACCTGGAGGAGGCTCAATAATATATGGGTCAGTTCCCCGGAGGTGTCCAGTTGGTTGCCCTTATTAGGGAACGCTAGCTTCACTCCGGGAACGGACTCTAATGTTTTCCGGGAGTGGCGAAGGCGGGGGATGCAGTATCTGGGACACGTGGTTACGCTGGAGGGACGGTGTAAATCCTTCGCGGATTTGTGCACAGAATATGAGTTATCTCGGGGGACTAAGCTGTTTGCGTTTCTTCAATTGCAGCATTATGTGGATTCTCTGCAGCGCCCAGGGTTGCAGGAGCCACATTCTGCGCGGATTATAGCTTATTTTGCCCTTGGGCAGGATTCTCCCCCACGAATTGCGGACTTGAAAAGTAGATTGGAGCAGTGTTGTGCTCCCCCGGACTACCGGGCAGAGGAGGGAGCCTGGGCGCGGGAGCTAGGGGGTGTGGTCCACCCTGGGTCAGTTGGGGTAGCACTACGGAGGATTGCACGGTTGGTAGAGGGTAGTAGATGGCGGGAGATTCAATTTAAGTGTATTCTTAGGGCTAACATTTCTCCGAGACGAGCCTTGAGAAGTTGCCTTACCTGTGACGGGGGCTGTCCCAAGTGTGCGGTGCCCCTGGCAGACTTGGGACATATGTGGTGGAGTTGCGAGTACATTCAGTCTTACTGGACCTGTATTGAACATTATTTGAGTAATCTATTGAACCAGGGGTATTAGGTGCTCAGGCCCATTAGTAGCATTGGATTCTTTAGGTGCCTTACAGGTCAGAGGATGTTGGGGACGGATTTTGGTATGCAAGGCTTGTGTGGTGGGGAAAGGGCCCATTTTGCATAGGTGGAGGGAAGCGATAGCCCCCTCCTTTTGGGAGTGGCGCAATAGTTTTCATCAATTGATGCTGATGGAACGTAGGGCGGCAAGGGGAGCTCTGCAACGATGGGCTTTTCTTCTTCTGATTTGGATGCTTTATATTCAGAGTTTGGGGCCTAAAGTGCGTAGTGTGGTACTGGCTTAGGGTCTGTGTGGTGGGTTGGCACACGCAACCTGGAGTTAGGGACCCGTGTGGCGTAGGGTGAGTAGTGGATGGTTCTGGCTTCTGTGTTTGGCTTGGGTGGGGGGGGGTTCCCTGACGGTAAAGATAGGGGTAGGGTGTTTGGTTAGGGGAGGGAGGGGGGAAGGGGGCGGTAGGTTAGGTGGGGGAGAGATTTTGAATACCCTGTGAATGTGGGTTGGGTGTCCAGATGGGGATTTTTTCATTTCTCTTCCGTCTGTGTGTACTACTGCCTCCTGGGTGGTGGACAAGGAACAGCCCTGCCCGGGAGGTGGGAGGCGGGGGTGGTTTGATCGGCAAGGGCACTGGGGTTGAAAAATGTATATATTCCTATTGTATAGTTTGTTTTCCCATGTGTGTTTGATACTTATCTGGTTTAATAAACAGATTTTGAAAAAAAAGTGTTTAATGATCCAATTATCTGATTCTAAATATTATCTATTATTGGCTCATCCTACCAGTTCTTTAAAAACAGTAATTAATCACAGGGTCATTTTAGCCTTACAGCAAGGTCTGATCACAAAACAAGAAGGGGATTATTTGTCATATCGCACCAAAAATACCTGATATTTACGCAGTTCTCAAGATTCATAAATCCCTTTTGAATCCGCTGGGGTGCCCTATTGTGTCATGTAAGGGATGTATTTTAGAACTACTGTCAAAGTTTTGTGACTGTTTTCTTCAACTGGCTACTGCCACTGTTACAGCTTATCTAAAAGAAACTTCTCGTTTTCTTACACTTTCGGCAGCATTTAAAGATTTCAAAAGTTGCACATATATGGTTACACTTGATGTCCAGGTGCTTTACACCAATATTGATCACAAAGAAATATTGCAATATTTGACAACATTTCCTTTGGTTTTGCCATCTCAACTTCTCAGATCATTTATTTTGGATTTGTTGGAATTGGTTTTGTTTAACAATTATTTTTTGTATCATGGAAATTTTTATTTACAATGTTTTGTCATTTGCCATGGGGGCAACAGTGGCGTGCTCTTTGGCAACAATTTATATGGCCAGTTTTGAGGAGTAATATATTTACACCTCTATGTGATTTTCACACATTCCCTTTTGGAGAAGGTTTTTAGATATATTTTTTTTTCTGAGGGCTAGGTCCAAATCATCTCTTCTCCAATTTGTTCAGTGGCTCAACACTGTAAAATTTAATATCCAATTCACAGCCAATATAGCAGTGGATTGAATTTTTTTGATCTGGTTGTTTGACATCCGAAGGATTTATTACATCTTTATACCGAAAACCAGTGCAACGGAATACTTTCTTAAGTTTATGAAAGTTTTGATCCCACTCCTTTGAAGAAAGGCCTTCGTTATGGGCAGCTTTTACGTTTAAGGAGAATCTGTTCGACATTATCTGAGTTTGACATTATCTGAGTTTCACATTCATGCCCAGGAATTGTGTACCCGATTGGCAGACCAGGGATATCCCTTTGGAGTCATTCGACGTGCTTACAAGAGGGCAAAGTATACCTCAGAGAATGGTTGTTGGATCCTTCATTAAAAACAACTACCTGACAACTTGATAAGATAGTGGGTGTGTTACCCTATATGCAACGAATTTCGCAAATTACCCGCCTTTTACATAAACATTGGCATATCTTAGGTTTACATGATTGTTTTAAAAAAAAACTCATGTTGGCTTTTTCTAAGGGACCTAACTTACATGACAAATTAGTTCACTCACGTCTGTGATTGATTGATTGTCCCCCTACATCTCATTCATTCCCAGGTCGTCATGGCTCATGTCAGTATTGAGACCCAGCAGTATCAGAAGATTCATGGCATGATCCCAGATTTGAATTTGGACATAAAATCACATTGGCATACTACCTGTTTATCTACATTTGTAGTATTTCTCTTCATATGTCCCTGTCAATTATATTATATTGGAAGAACGATCAAGCTGATTAAAATCAGTTTAGTGGAACATGCTTCTAGACTTTGTACTGAGACACGATCAGCTCCTATGGTAGAACATTGTATTCATTTGGCTCATTCCTTTGCCTCCACAAGGGTCCTCCGAAATATGATTGATAACTCTCCATTGAAGTTGTTAAATTGTACTTACCATTTTGGATTTTTTAAGTTACAATCTGTTTCTTCCCAGGGTTTAAATCTGGAACTTGATTGGTTTAGTTTGATATGATTTCTATCATTATTAAGTTCTGGTTGGTGGAGGACTTTTCCTTTCAAGGTGGAACTCCCCTTTTCACTGATTGGTGGGTACTTGCTCTGTTAGTTACATCAGACGCCATTTTAAACATAAAAGCGGCTGGAAATCGCCATTTTTGTATAAGCGCTGGATTTTCATTTTCAGGAATTCTGAAGAAAAAATCTGAAGCAGAGCCCTGTATAGGCTTAAAACGTGGCCCAGAGGGTCCACGTGATGCTTGCAAGAAAGATGGCCGCTTAAGAGATTGCTCTGGCTGAACTGGCAAGGAAAAAGTGTTTGTTAGGTGATTCCCCAGCCCCGAGTGCACAAGACACAGGCAATAAGTGTGGAAAATAGCTGAGATGACATCGAAGGGGGAAAAAAGTGACTATAAAAGACTTTGCTACGGCGACTACGGGTATGGCACAGGCATTGAGAGGCCCAGCAGAAAAGGTGGCAGCGGTAAATGGGAAAGAACAGGCCGCTCACACTAGGCCGCAGAGCCGAGTAGCGCGATCTCCGTCCAGGATGCCAGAGGAAGAACGGGATCAACAAGCTCTATTTCAAGAAGAGTTATGAACTTGGTTTAAAGAGTTGAAGGCTGACATTTCCCAAATAAGAGCGGATGTGGTGGTCAGTTTTGAGAGCTTGCAGTCAGAGTTAGCAGAGTTGGGAACGCGGGTGGTGACAATTGAAGAGAAGCTGGATGAGCACGCGGAAGGGGCGAGTTCGCTGGAAGACAAGATGCAGGCTTTGGAACAGCTAAACAAGAGCATGGAGGATAAGCTTGAGGACCTTGAGAATCGCTCGCACAGAAGCAACTTAAGGTTCAGAGGGATTCCAGAGGGTGCTCCATATGATGACTGTGTGGCAGTGGTCCAGGACTTGACAAAAGTGTTGCTTCAAATCACCGAAGATGGAGAAGGCCTAGATCTACGTATTGATAGGGCGCATCGGGTGTTGGGCCCGCAGAGAGGAGACAATGTACGAAGAGACATAGCTTGTTTTCATGACTATAATATCAAGGAGAAGGTCCTGAGTAAAGCAAGGGCCACTGGAACACTACAATGGGATAATTGTCATGTGGAGGTATATGCTGATTTAGCGCAGAGCATGCTAAACAAGAGGAGACGAATGCGGGCTGTGCTGATTAAGCTTTGAGAGGAGGGAGTGCGATATGGCTGGATATTCCCTTTTTGGGCTGAGTGTGGAGTACAAGGGACGTAAAATGAGAGTGAAATCAAGGGAAGAAGCAGTGCGAGCCCTGATGGAGGCGGCTATGACAGGGTTAGAGGTTGAATCGCAACCCGCAAGTAGTGTGAAGAATGCCACGCCGCGGTAGCAGATAGTGCCTTTAGGCCGAAGGAAGCTTCACGGTCAGTCATCCTAGAGTCTGGAGCAGCATAGTGAACAATGTCTCGCCGGGAGAAACTGGACAATGGAGAGTTTATAATGATGTTATTTGATTATTGGGTTGTGTTGTGAGCATTATACAGTAATGGAAGTGATTGGGTTGGATTGTTGTTGGTGGGGGGAAGGGAAACTTAATCGTGGGGAATATAATGAGCAGGGTGATAATCATGGGAATGAGGTTGGGAGGTGCGGGAGGACTTGAGGAGGTCGGGGGAGAGAGGTAAGGAAGTGGAGGTGGATAAGAGGAGGAGGAGGGAAGACATAGGAGGCGATATAGATTTGGGAAGGGAAGAGTTGAGAGGGGAGAGCAAGGGGAGGGGGTAGTTGGAAGCAGCCATGGTCAGTTGGGCATTCTGGGACCGCTGGCAGGACCTTGGTCATTCTAGAAGATGAGAGGATGGCCAGTTGGATTGGGGGATGGAGGAGAGGGTGGAAGAATAAGAGGGAATGTGAAGAGACATGGGTAATAGGGAGGGGGAGGGATAACAGGTGAGTTGAAAATTGTAAAACTGAATGTGAAAGGTTTGAATTCACCCTTTAAGATGTAAAAATTATATAAAGAAATGACAAGGCAGAAGGCCTCGATTTTTTTTTGCAAGAGACCCACTTATTAAAGAGGTCATGAGACATTAGTGAAGCCGAAGGGATATAATGTAAGATTATTTGCTTCTAATATAAGGGAGCAGAAGAAAGGGGGTGTGGCTATGAAGGTGAATGGGGCGCTAAAAGTGGAGGTCCACACGACAATCCAAGATAGAGGGGGGAAATATTTGTTGGTACGGGTGAAGATAGGGGATGAATGGTATTGTGTGATTAATGTGTATGCACCCACAGGGACCCAAAAAGAGTTTGGGGAGTTACTGAACAAGGAAGTAGCCCTATTAGGGAAAGGAGCAGTGATCTGTGGTGGGGATTTTAATATGCTCTGGGAGAGATACCACTGGGAGGAATGAGGGATGTAGAGCTGATAGAGGTAGATATCACAGGTTTGTGAAGGACAATGACTTGATAGATGCGTGGTGCCTTCATAATCAGGGCAGATGCCAATTCTCCTTTTACTCTGTTGTGCATGGTACTTCTTCGAGGCTAGATGCAATTTGGGTAGGGAAAGAGATTGCGGGAAGGATTAAGGGAGGAGAAATGGAGATGATTACTTGGTCCGACCATGCACCAGTAATTGTGCTTTTGTGGACAAAGGGAGAAGATAGGAGAGTACAGTATTGGAAATTAAATGAGGCACTTTTAGGCGATATTCGGGTAGTGCGGGAGTTAAGAGGAAATGATCCCGGACTACTTTGAGAAAAATGATAATGGAGAGGTAAGAGGAGGGGTGGTATAGGATGCGTTTAAAGCGGTTTTAAGAGGGATGTTGATAATGTGGGGCACGAAAATAAAGAGGGAAAGGGAGGGTAAGGAATTGCAGTTGAGACAGAAATTGATAATACTGGAGGAAGCTGATGCCAAGGATACAAGTGGGAAATACACGGGGGAGGTATTGGAGACTAGGGCCAAATTGGATATCACATGCAATTATTAAGCTATCGGTAGCTACATCATTGCGAGAGAATGGTTTCAAAGTGATGGGTAGATGGTATTTAGCACCTGAGTGATTGTATAAGGCAAAAGTACGGGCGTCAGATGAATGTTGGAGGAAGTGTGGGACGAGGGCACATGGTTACACATGTGGACATGTCCGGTGGTTCAACAGTATTGGGGAGAGATTGGGGGGATCATAGGTAAAATTGCAGGTAGAACACTCCCTATATCTCCTGAGATTTGTCTGTTACACTGGAAAGATAAAGAGTGGGAAGGAGATTGGGCAATAGTGAGATATTGCATTGTAGCTGCAAGATGTGAAATAGCATTATATTGGAATAGAGTCAAAATGCCGCTTTTAGAAAACTATGCAAGGCGTCTGACCGAATTGTACTAATGCATAGGTTAACGGGCTTAAAAAAGGGGAGAGTGGAGAAGGTGGAGTGTGAATGGGAGGGGGTCTGGAGATGGCTTAGGAGCAGAGGGTGGAAGGTCGAGAAATAAGCAACAAAAGGGTAGAAATAAAGCATACAAAGAGGTGGTGTCTGTATGGATTCAGTATGCTCGCCTGATGCGGGGTGGGGAGGGAAGGGGGGGGAGAAGAGGGAGGGGAAGAGAGATGTACGGTTGAGGGGTAACTACTGGGGATGTGATTTATGATGGTTTCTGGTTTTGTATTTACCAAAAATTAAGCGATGAGAATGTTAATGTGGTGTTTTTTGTTGTTAAAACTCAATAAAGATGGAAGTTTTAAAAAAAAACCGAAAACGTGCCCCATCATGGGATTTCTTGAATAGAGTTTAGTTGTTGGTTCTCATGAGCAGCGCTGCTTCTTATGAGCTAAATACTAAATTTATCTGATTAAAAAGAACTAGCTGTCTTTGGAAGAGAGGTTCGCTTTCCTCCTGGATGGCATTTCCGACAAAAAAATTTGTTATGAATGTGTGGTAATTTTTGCTTTTGTCATGTGGTGAATCTCCTTTATATGCCAATAATCATGTCCTATTTAACAACCTAAAACCTGAAAACTATATCCCACAAATAATAATCTTCCAATTCTAAAGAGATATACCCACTGAAAACTAATTTTTGTCTGAACTAATGCCTTGAAGATGGATAATCTTCTCGTAGCATGACGTTCCTTTTTATCTCTTTTATTTATATAGGGACGCAACCCTAAAATAAGTACCCAAGGGATACACCAAATCCTTAGGGTAAAATAGATTTAGTGCAGGAAATAAATCCAAACAGGACTATAAGGACCCTAATTTTCTAGATGGAACACGCCAATATATGTATCCTAAGACCAACATGTAGACATCGATCCCGGAGCTTGGACACTCTTTTTGGGAAGCTAAGTAAATTTTTACTAGCTTTATAATGATGAGGATCTAATGTTAAGCTGCATAATACATGTTGTGGGTTAGGCCAGTAGGCTATAGTCTTAATTGCAAGATAAGACATAGCGTCTTTTTGAGACGAACCACATGTTGGTCTTAGGATACATATATTGGCGTGTTCCATCTAGACGATTAGGGTCCTTCTAGTCCTGTTTGGATTTATTTCCTGCACTAAATCAATTTTACCCTAAGGATTTGGTGTCTCCCTTGGATACTTATTTTAGGGTTGCGTCCCTATATAAATTAAATAAGAAAAAAAGGAATGTCATGCTACAAGAAGATTATCCATCTTCATGGTATTAGTTCCGACAAAAATTAATTTTCAGTGGGTATATCTCTTTAGAATTGGAAGAATAATCATGTCCTGGCAATGTCCTAGTTTTAATACTATTTCCTACAATTTCCTTTTTCAGTTGGGCTTGTTTTATTTGATTCTTTGTCCAAAACCATTTCACTGGCCACTTTTTTTTTTTTTTTTAGGAGATATTGGACATTAAGGGATTGAACTGCAAGGATGCCAATAATGTTGTCCACAACTGTATGCCTACCATGCCACTGATTTGTATAATATGAAAATCACAAACACCATCAGTCACTACTCACGCCATGTACACTTACCTAGATACCCATTCACACATCCCCTGATCTCCAGGAACAAGCAGGAATGTAGTCTTCACATATGGGTATTGTCGGTACCAACGGAGCATGCGCGGGAACGCTCCCCAGCGTCCAATAGGAAAGCTTTAGGGAGCATCCCACAGCGCCTGTGTGCTGCCTTCCCGTCTTTCCAACTGTCCCTCTCCAGTTCTTCGTTTTCCACGGAGCCAACAGGTCCCATACCCTGTCACCGCAGAAGGATTTCTTCTTTAATCTTTGTTTTTTGTGGTCGCGTCTGCCTTCCCTCGATGCTATACCGGTACCGCCGGTTCGTTCATTCTTTCTTCTTTAAAAAAAAAAAAAAAATGAAATAACTGTTGTTTCTGAGCTATTTTACTTCAGAAACATTTTTTCCTTGGTGCTAGGTGCCATTTTGGGCACTAGGCCCAATTTTTCCTTAAAAATGGAAAAAACAACATCTGGTTTTAAAAAATGTTCTAAGTGTGGCGGTACCATCTCCGTCATCGACACCCATGATTGGTGTCTCAAATGTTTAGGTCCTGACCACTCTACTTCGGAGTGCCTCTCCTGTGGAATGATGTCAAAAAGGGGTCGGCAGAATCAAGCTGAAAGCTTAGCACCCTTTTTCCCTCAGACGCGGTGTCTGTTGCATCACCGTCCTCCAGGGCCTCATCTTCCTCCCATGGATCTCAAGTAACTAAACAAAAATCTAGCCGGTCCTCAAAGGGTAGATCTTCTAAGTATCGAGATGCCACTGGCGTTGCCTTTGAGGAATTTTCACCGGCAAAACTGCCCCGGCGGGAGGCTTCGGCTTCCAAAGCATCAACGGGGCTCCAGGATGTTCTCAAGGCCTCAACCTCGGCAGAACTACTGGCGCCATGCTCTGGGGTTGCTTCTACCGGTACCGACACCCAAGCATCGGCAGCGTCGACAGACCAGAGATTTCTTGCTATCGAACGCAGTCTAGCGACTCTTCTCATGGCTTCGGTACCGTTGAAACCGCTTCAGACCCTCAACCGATACTGGTACCGATGGCATCGACGTCGATGGGTATGCCACCCATACCGAGTCATGTGTCTGTCTCTGGCATCGACAGATCGGTAACAGAGCAACCTGATACCGACTTCGATCGATACCGGTACCATGCGCTGCACGATCACTGGGATCGGAGGTATTTGAATCCTCTGAGTCTGACTCCGAAGACTCTGCCGATACAAGAGTACTTTTCCCAGAGGATTCCTCTTCTCAGCGCAGAATGTCTCCGCCAGAGGATATGTCCTTCAGGATTTTATCCGTGATGTGGCCAGAGGCCTTTTCGTCACAGTAGCTCCTGAAAAAGAGCCTAGGGTAAAGGAGATGGAGATTCTCCAGTACCCTAAGGCTCCCAAAGAGGCAGCTACTCTGCCTATTCATGAGATCTTACATGATCTTATGTTAAGAATGTGGGAAACACCTCTAGCCACATCTCCTCATTCTTGGAGACTCTATACTATGTATCGAGTTTCACCTTGTCCTGGCTTTCAAAAAACTCAATTACCACACCATTCAATGGTAGTGGAATTAGCCATGTGTAGGATGAAAAGTGCAGAGACACATGCATCCAATCCTCCAGGTTGTGAATGCAGGACTCTCGATGCCTTTGGGCGTCGATGCTTTCAAGCTTCCATGCTCTCAGCTAGGATCAGTTCCTATATCTTGTATATGGAAATGTTCCTTAAAGAGGTCACAGGAGATTTGGAGCTTATGAGCCCCCTTCTTCCTGATGACAAAAGACAGGACTATCTTACTCTTGTCAAACATGCCCAGGATGTTTCGAAGTTTGTAAATCGTGCAGCCTTTGACTGTTTTGAGTGCATAAGCAGAACCTCTGCTATTGCCATTGGTGCACATCGGATTGCCTGGCTTCAGGCATCCAACTTGGAAATTTGGGTACAGGATAAATTAGGAAACATTCCTTGCACAGGAGAAAATCTCTTTGGCACAAATTGGCAGGAGAAGGCTGAGATATATGCAGACAATATCACTTTGGATAGATTGTCCAAATCTACAGTTGATCCTGCAAGGAAAAGATCCTCTAAAAAACCATTTTTCAATAAGAAAAAAGTTTTTTATTCTTCCTATACCCAACAGGGACACCGTCCAGGTCAGCCTGCCCAAAAGAGACAACAGCAACAACTTAGACAACAAAAGAAGCCAAAAGCGGTAAAACCTCAGCAGGCTCAGCCTCCTCAGGGGCTTTGACTCCTCTCTCTAGAGAACTTTGCCTTCCTGCCCCTGAAGGGTCCAGAACCCTTGGATATCCCAGGCAGGTTATGTCATTTTGCCCACAAATAACAGCAGAAAATTGGACTCTGTCCATTGTACAAGAAGGGTACAAGCTTCATTTTCACAGCATGCCCCTCCTACAATCGTAAGAGTTCAATTCTCAGACCTCTCTCGACAATCTCTTAGGTCAAGAAGTCACAACACTCCTTGCGCAAGGAGCAATAGAGGAAGTACCCATTCCGCAACAGAGGAAGTACCCATTCCGCAACAGGGTACAGGGTTCTACTCCCCCTATTTTCTTATTCCAAAGAAAACAGGAGGATACCGGCCCATTTTAGACCTCAGAGAATTGAACAAATATCTGTTCGTGAGAAGTTCAAAATGGTCTCTCTAGGAACTCTGCTGCCATACCTTCAAAGTGATAAGAACATAAGATATACCATACTGGGTCAGACCAAGGTCCATCAAGCCCAGTATCCTGTTTCCGACAGTGGCCAATCTAGGTCATACGTACCTAGCAGTTTCCCCAAAAGACACAGGTTCCATAATGCTTGTACTGGGTCAAGCATTGATATCCTGGGTCCCTTCTTAATAATGGTTTATGGACCTTTCTCCAGGAACTTGCCCAAACCTTTTTTAAACCTAGCAAGACTAACAGCCTTCACCACATCCTCCGGTAACAAATTCCAGAGTTTGATTACACGTTGAGTGAAAAAATATTTTCTTTTATTAGTCTTAAATAGTTTACCCTGTAGCTTCATTGCATGTCCCCTAGTCTTTCTATATTCTGATAACGTAAACAATCGATCTACGTTTACCCGTTTCACTCCGTTCATTAATTTATAGACTTCTATCATATCTCCCCTCAGCCGTCTCTTTTCCAGGTTAAAGAGCCCTAACCTTTTTAGCCTTTCTTCATAAGAGTATCCTTCCATCCCCTTTACCATTTTGGTGGCTCTTCTCTGAACCTTTTCTAATAACGCTATATCCTTTTTAAGATACGGCGACCAGAATTGCACACAATATTAAAGGTGCGGTCTCAACATGGAACGATATAGAGGCATTATAATATCTTTTGTTTTATTTTCCATTCCTTTCCTTATGATACCTAGCATTCTATTTGCTCTCTTGGCCGCCGCTGCACACTGGGCCGAGGGTTTTAACATGGTATCCACAATGACGCCTAAATCTTTTTTCTGGGTGGTGGTTCCTAATGTGGAACCTTGCATCATGTAACCTGTCGCGAGCACCGCCCTGGCGTACAAGCAGCGCTCGGACATAAAAATTATGGGGAGAAGATTAGCCAGTAATCCTGCGGCCTACTTCACTTTTGGCCTTATTTGTTTCCTGGTCCTAATCTTCAAAGAAATATATGCACAAGTGGTGGGAAAATAAAGGCGTTTATTTCCCTTTACGCTAGGGTCCAAAGGATTGGTTAACAACAAACGCAAAAGTCCTTCATTCAGGTAAGAAAAGTGAAACAAAAAGCTTAAAGACACACTGTTATCTTCACAGTAGTGCTGGGCTTCAATCAAACAATATCCTAGGCAATAATTCATGCAGGATACAAGTCTGGCACAGACTCCAGGCTTCCACTAGTACAATATGTGCAATCCATTTCGTTATCTGAAGCCTCACTGGCCAGGTCCACTTGCATTTGCTCGTAGGTGGACACCTCGGACTCTGAGTCCCTGGGTTCAGGTATCCTATACTCAGGCTCTCTGTATAGCTTTTCCAGCACAGCCCAATGTTCTGGATTATTCTTAGGGCGTTGGCTTCGTGCTATTCTACATGGAGAAAAGTTCTCTCTCCTTGGAGCTTTTGTGGCAGTCTTATACAAACATCTATTATCCAAGCCTTTCTTATCATACAAGCTTTTTCTATATCTTGATTCAATAAAAGCTTTACCTTGGGAGCTTGGCCTCTTGGACTCCAGCGAAGGTTGAGGCCTATACCAGTCTCTCCTTTGGCTGGCCTGTTTAGCACGTCTTAGGGCTTCCTGCTGTGACCCTGTGGATTCTGGACAACAACTACAGTAATGCCTTGACCACTCTAGACAAACAGCTTTTACCTCTCTAGGAGCTGAAACCTCCTCCAGTTCCTCCTTAGCTCTCAGACCATCACCTTTCCCTTTAGGTGATCTTTTGGCAAGGGAATATTCAGGTTTGCATTCCAACCTTCCTCTGTCTTGCCTTGCTTCCAGCTGTACACAGTCCTGCTGCATTTACTCTTGCTGTTTCCTCTCTAGCCGTCACTCCAACTGTCTTCACAGCTGCCTTTCCATCTGCTGCCACTTCCTCTCTTGCCACTACTGGTCTTGTCACCGCCGCTCTTGCTGCCCTTGCCACCTCTGCTCCCCTTCCTGTCTTCCAGAGCCTCCTTAAGAAGTTCCTCTGTGCACCTGGATTGGAAGCTGGCTGGCATTACATCATGCTCAGTGGGGCGTGGTTCTATAGTGGCTCTGGAGTCTCTCTGGCTCCCTCTACCTGGTTCCTCCAGATATTGCGGCTTATATGCACTTTTTCCTTCATTTAAAACACTTTCCCTTCTCTCAACCAGGTCTGCTGGGTGACGAACCATAGTTTGGGTTGTTCTTCCCTAGGTGCATAACTTTGCACTTGTCCACATTAAATTTCATCTGCCATTTGGATGCCCAGTCTTCCAATTTATCAAGATCCTCTTGCAAGTTTCCACAATCTTCTTGGGTTTTAACAACTTTAAATAGTTTTGTGTCATTTGCAAATTTGATAACCTCACTCGTTATTCCACTTTCCAGGTCATTTATGAATATGTCAAAAAGCAATGGACCCAGCACAGATCCCTGGGGTACTCCACCTTTTCCATTGGGAAAATTGGCCATTTAGCCCTACCCTCTGCTTTCTATCTTTTTAACCAGTTCCTGATCCACAATAGTACACTGCCTCCTATCCCATGACTCTTTTTAGTTTTGCCAAAAGTCTCTGATGAGGGACCTTGTCAAAGGCTTTCTGAAAGTCCAGATACACTATATCAACCGACTCACCTTTGTCCACCTGTTTATTCACACCTTCAAAAAAACATAACAGATTAGTAAGACAAGATCTTCCTTGTCTAAAGCCATGTTGGCTGTCTCCCATTAGGCCATGACTATCTACATGCTGAGTAATTTTATCCTTTGAGGGTTTCTACCATTTTTCCCGGTACTGACGTCAGGCTCACCGGTCTGTAGTTTCCCGGATCACCCCTGGAACCCTTTTTAAAAATTGGTGTTACATTGGCGATCCTCCAATCTTCAGGTATTAGAGATGATTTTAATGATAGTTCACAGATTACTAATAGCAGGTCTGCAATCTCATATTTCAGTTCTTTCAACACCCTTGGATATATACCATCTGGCCCAGGTGATTTTCTACTCGTCAGATTATCTAATAGTTGTAATACATCTTCCTGACGTATTGATATTTCCTTCAATTCTTCCGCACCTTTTAAATACCACTTCAGTCATGGGTAACATCCCTACATCTTCCTCAGTAAAGACCGAAGCAAAGAATTCATTCAGTCTCTCCGCTATCTCCTTGTCGCCTCTTAGTGCCACTTTAACCCCTCTATCATCTAATGGACCAACTGACTCTCACAGGTTGTTTGCTACGAATGTACTTGAGAAAGTCTTTTGCATTTTTGCTTCCGCAGCAAGCTTCTCAAATTCTCCCTTTGCCTGCCTTATCAATGCCTTGCATTTGACTTGCCAGTGCTTGTGCTGTTTTCCAGGTTTCGTCGTTTGGCTCTTTTTTCCATTTCCTGAAAGATGCCTTTTTGGCAACAGCCTCTCTGACCTCGCCTTTAAACCATGCTGGCAGTTTTTTGGACTTCCTTCCACTTTTCTTAAAGCATGGAATACAGCTGGTCTGGGCTTCCAAGACAGTATTTTTCAACAGCACCCAATGCTGATGTAAGTCTTTAAGCTTTGCAACTGCTCCTTTTAGTTTTTTCTTTACTATTTTCCTCATTCAATCATAGTCTCCCTTTCGAAAGTTAAAAGGTAGTACTGTGGATTTCCTTACTATCTCTCCTCCACTAATTGGAGGAGGGATAGTAAGGAGGAGTGGAGGAGTGGCCTAATGGTTGGGGCAAGGTACTTCAGGCCGGAAGGTCGGGGGTTCAAATCCTACTAGAGGACAGCAACCTTGGGCCGGAAGGACTGGGGTTTCTAGTCCCACAGGTGCTCCTTGTCTTGGGCAAGCCACTTAACCCTCCACAGCCCATGTTCCCTGTAAAATAGTTATCTCCAAGTTATAATCCCCTGTTCAATGTAATTTCAGTTTGTTCAATGTAAACCGCACTGATGCAGAATAGCGCGGTATAGAAGAGAATGTAAATAAATAAATAAAATAAATAAATAATTAAATCAAAGTCAATCATGCTATGATCACTATTGCCAAGTGGCCCCAACACCCTTATCTCTTGCACTAGATCTGGTGTTCCACTAAGGACTAGGTCTAAAATGGCTTCCCCTCTGGTCGGTTCATGAACCAGCTGCTCCAAGAAGCAGTCATTTATTTCATCTAGGAACTTTATCTCCCTAGCATGTCCTGCTGTGACACTGACAAAGTCAGGATTGGCTTTGTTCTCTAGATCTCAAGGATGCGTATACTCATATTCTCATCCATCCAAATCACAAAAGATTCCTCTGATTCCTGTTTCAAGGAAAGCACTTCCAGTACAGGGTTCTTCCCTTTGGCCTGGCTTCTGCACTAAGAGTATTCACAAAATGCATGGCTGTGGTAGCTGCATTTCTCCACACTCTGGGAATATTCGTCTTCCCCTACTTAGACAACTGGCTCATTCGATCCCCTACAGTGCCGGAAGCCAGCTCTGCTTTCTTTCGCACAATGCGAATCCTTCAGTATTTGGGACTAGTCATAAACCTCCCAAAATCCAATCTTGCTCCCACTCAATCCCTAGAGTTCATAGGAGCTCATCTGGATACCAGACAGACAGGGGCTTTCCTAACGCAGCCCCGCTGTCTTCACATAATACAGCTAGCTTCCCAAGCAGTGCGCAAACCTTATCTCACTGCTCGAGAAATGCTACAACTGCTGGGCCACATGGCATCCACCGTGCATGTGGTTCCTTATGCTTGCCTCCACATGCGAGCAGCCCAGTGGAGTTTATCCACTCAGTGGACACAGGCCTCAGGTTGCCTGTCGGACAAAATAACAAATTCAGACAGTCTTATTTCGTCCCTCCAATGGTGGCAATCGCTCAAAAATCTTCTTGTGCGGTCTCCTTTCTAGCAACCCCTATTCCAAGCCACCCTAACAACATATGCATCTCAGGTGGGATGGGGAGCCCACCTGCACTATCTCTCTTTACCCAGGGTACTTGGACTCCACAGGAGGCCTTTTTTCACATCATCCTCCTGGAACGCAGAGCAATCTTCCTTGCTCTTAGAGTTTTTCATGCCCAGCTCAGATACAAGACCGTCCTAGTTCAAACGGACAATCAGGTACCCATGTTCTATGTGAACAAGCAGGGCGGAACAGGCTCTCTGTCGCTATGCAATGAAGCTTTGCGACTATGGGCCCTCGCCAGAGAGCATCAGATTCATCTCCTTGCAGGCATTCAAAATGCTTGGGCAGACAAACTCAGTCAAGTTCTGCTACCACAAGAATAGTCGCGCCATGCAGACCAGCTTGCCCAAATATTTCAGATTTGGGGAACACCGGACATAGACCTCTTTGCAAGTCCGTTGAATGCCCAACTTCCCCGGTTCTGTTCCAGAATCCCGGCTCGAAATTGTCAGGCAAGGGACGCCTTCCTCCTTCACTGGTGTCAGGACTTCCTATATGCCTTCCCACCCATTCCTCTCATCCCCAAAACACTATTCAAGCTTCAGAGAGACAGAGGTCATATGATTCTCATAGCTCCATATTGGCCACGCAAAAGTGTTACCCTCTGCTTCTACATCTCTCTCAAGCTCCGCCTCTGGAGTTGGGATCCGCTCCAGATCTTCTCTCCCAAGAGAATGGAATGCTGTGGCATCCCAATCCCCAGTCTCTGCATCTCAGGGTCTGCTTGCTGAAGGCCTAGAGCTTTAGGATCTCAATCTTTTCGCCAGGATCAAGCAGGAAGTCAGTCCTCACATATGGGTGTCATCGACGCCGATGAAGCCCCAGCGGAGCATTTCCCCAGCTTTCTATGAAAGCCTTTGGGAATGCAGGCACGCATGCGCGGTTCCCTTCCCGACTAAAGGTGCCATTTTACCTCAGTCTCTCTTTTTCCGAGAAGCCCACCGGACGTGCGTCCTGTCATCCCAGATAAAAGTTTGATTTTTTCGGCGATTCTCGCTATTTTTTCTTCCCGGTTCGACGCCGGTTCCCCTCCCTGCCGGGTTCGGTACACCGGTATCGAGCCCGATTTCTTCTTTTTCGGTTTTTGCCCTTCGTGGCTGGCGTTCGCGCCCTTTTTTGATTTTTCCCTGGAAGGCCGGTCCTTTGACCTCGCAGGGACTCTTTCTTTCCCCGATGGCTGGCTTACAGCGGTTTCAAGAAGTGTGATCGGTGTAAGAAGTTAATGTCTCTCGCCGACACACACGACTGCTGCCTTCGGTGCCTCGGTCCTGATCATGACCCTAAGACGTGTGGACCATGTGGGAAGATGTCTTCCAAGGCACTGCAAAGTCGCCAGCAGCAGAAAGAAAGGCTTTTCTCGGACTCAGCCTCCGGCCGGGCCCGGACCTCGTCTGAGGCCTCGACATTTCGGGATTCAGATCCCGAGCGCCGTCGAACCTCCTCGGACAGGGGGTCCCCCGACCGGGAACGCAAGAGGAAGAAGCGGCTCATGAGGGCATCATCGGAGGAGGTCCCTGGCTCCGCGAGGGCCAGGTCTAAGACCCCCGACCGTCGCCCCAGGCCCGTGGAACAAGAGAAGCCTGCCAAAGTTCCTCGCGTGGAGCCGGAGTCTGCTGGACACGTAAGCCTTGTGGTCCTCGAGGACTCTCCTCCCAGAGAGCCGACTTCGGGCCTGGCGCCGCCGGGGCCCGAGTTGGTGGCTGCTGCGTCGTCCGAGCTCAGTCTCAGGATGACAGCCTTGGAGAACAGACTGTCTGCCTTATTGGAGCAGCAGCGGGCACTGATGGCCAGCCTGTCTGGCACATCTGCCCTGACCACCGGGACATCAACATCAAAGTCGACCCCGGAGACCGAGCCGATACTCGAGTCCATCATGGCTCGAAGTCGACCTCGGTTGTGGTCTCCCTCAACCTCCCGTTCGGGACCGAGGGCGTCGACGCCGGTGCCTCCGGCATCAGGGCAGGTGCCCCAGGGCCCCGCGGGGTCGGACCCTGACTCCTCGTCGGACGAGTCCGACTGGGAGACGGAGGATGAAGAGTCTCCTGACAAATTCAAGACTCGGTGCGTCCCCTCAGACTCGCTGCAGTCTGAGCCCCGGAGTAGATCCCCCTCCGGAGGACACCCGGTTCTCGGAGTTTGTCTGGGATATGGCCACCGCGTTGGCTATTCCGGCGGACCCCGAGGAAGAGCCTCGAGCTGAGGAGCTCGAGGCCCTACAGTACGACTCTCCTCCAAAGGAGGCCTTTACTGTCCCGGTTCCTCCGATGCTGGAACGGCTCCTCTTCCGGATGTGGGAGGCACCGGCCTCGGCGCCGGTTCAAACAAGCGAGTCCGATTTATCGACTCCGGAAAAGCCCTGGTTTTCAGAAGGCGCAGCTCCCACACCATTCCATGGTGGTAGAATCGGCCATGCATGGTCTGAAAAGCCAAAAGATGCACCCTGTGGTGCCCCCCGGTAGGGAGACCCGGAACCTCGATGGTGTAGGTAGAAAGTGCTTCCAGGGCTCGATGCTTGCTTGCCGTGTCCAGTCTTACCAGCTGTACATGGGCATGTACTTGCGAGACCTGGCCAAGGAGTTGGCCGGGTTCTCTGCTGGTCTCTCCGGGGAACCCTTGCAGAGATTTAAGTCCTTGTCCTCGGGGATTCGGGACTGCTTGAAGTTTATGTCCCGCGCCGCCTACGATGGCTTCGAGGCTTTGGCCCGAGTTGCGGCAGCCGTCATCGTGGCTCGACGCCAGGCATGGCTGCAGTCATCGGACCTCGAGCCATGGGTTCAGGACAAGTTGGTCGATGTCCCTTGCTGAGGTGAAAACCTTTTTGGCAAGCCCATGGTCGAGAAGGCCGCACAGCTCGAGACTGAGCACCTTACAAGGACAAGGCTGTCTAGGAAGACCTCTGCCCCTTCTCACAAGAAGAAGGCCTCGGGTAAGAAGCCCTTTTACCCGAGGAAGGGCACTGCCTACAAACAGTACCCTCAGTATCAGGCTGCCCAATCTGCACCCCAGAGTCAGCAAGCCAAGGGGCAGGGTAATGGGCCCCGTAGGCAGAGGATCCCAAGCCTCCGGCCCCTGCTCCCACTCAGCAGGTTGGGGTTTTTTGACTCCTTGAGCGCGTAGCCTCTCAGTCCCTGCTCTACCAACCCTGCACAGGAGGTCGCCTCGCCCTCTTTGCCCACCAGTGGCCCCACATAACTGGAGACAGTTGGGTGTTGAACATAGTCCAAAGGGGCTATGCACTACATTTTCACCAACTGCCTCCGCCATACTTTCCAGGGGAGCCTCCAAGGCCTCCCCTGCACACAGATCTTCTCCTTCAGGAGCTTCAAGGTCTGTTGGTGGACAGGGCGGTGGAGCCTGTGCCTCCCCACTTGCAAGGTCAAGGGTTCTACTCCAGGTATTTCCTGGTACCCAAGAGAACCAGTGGCCTTCGACATATTCTGGATCTCAGGAACCTAAACAAGTTCCTAGAGAAAGAAAAGTTCAAGATGCTTACTCTTGGAACATTTCTGCCCTACCTCCAGCAGGGAGATTGGCTATCCTCCTTAGATCTAAAGGATGCGTACACTCACATCCTCATTCATCCAGACCACAGAAAGTACCTCAAGTTCATTGTGGGAGGAAACCATTATCAGTACAGAGTACTGCCTTTTGGCCTCACCTCCGCTCCCGGAGTCTTTACCAAATGCCTGGCAGTGGTGGCGGCCTACCTGAGAAATCAGGGAATCTTTGTCTTCCCTTATCTGGACGACTGGCTCATCAGGGGTCAGACGTGCCAGGAGGCCCGACAGGCCACTCTCAGAACTATTGCTCTTCTTCAGAGTTTGGGATTTGTAATAAACTTCGCAAAGTCCACTTTGCTCCCCTCCCAGAACTTGGAGTTCATAGGGGCAAGGCTGGACTCTGCCCTGGCAAAGGCATTCTTGCCAGCAGACAGAGCCCAAAGACTGATGGACTTGGAAAATCAGTTTCTCAGCGGGTCAGTGGTCTCCGCCAGACTCTGCCTGAGGCTGCTTGGCCACATGGCTTTGACAGTTCATGTCACCTTCAATGCCAGGCTCCATATGCGGCCTGCACAATGGTGCCTTCGGAGTCAGTGGTCTCAGGCCACAGGCAGCCTCAGAGACAGAATAAGGGTGTCGAAACCATTTCTGGACTCCCTCAGCTGGTGGCTGCACCCACCCAATCTTCTGACAGGGGTACCCTTTCAAATTCCTGGGTACACAGTAGTGCTGACCACAGACGCCTCCCTGCAGAGCTGGGGAGCTCATTGTTTGAACAAGTGCACCCAGGGCCTGTGGTCTCCTTGGGAGGCGGCACAGCAGATCAATCTCCTGGAACTCAGGGCTATTCGACTAGCGCTCAAAGCTTTCTCTCCTACCCTGGCTCATCAGTCTGTCCTGGTTCAGACAGACAACCAAGTGGCCATGTTTTATGTGAACAAACAGGGCGGGACTGGTTCCAGACTCTTTTGTCGGGAGGCACAGGACCTTTGCTCCTTTGCCCTCAAGCACAACATGCTCCTCAAGTCTGTGTACCTTCCAGGCCAGGAGAACTTCCTAGCAGACAGGTTGAGCAGGATTTTACAGCCCCACGAGTGGCAGCTGCATCCTTTGGTAGTTCAGAAGATCTTTCTAAAATGGGGTCTTCCTTTGATAGATCTGTTTGCCAGTCCAATGAACAAGCAACTGCCAAAGGTCTGCTCCAGGCAACCGCATCCTCTGCGGATAGCAGTGGATGCTTTTCTGATTCCATGGTCTCAGGGCCTCCTGTATGCGTTTCCTCCCACGCCCTTGGTGGCCCAAACTCTGTTCAAGATTCTTCAGGACAAGGCCTCGGTCCTGCTGGTGGCTCCCAGGTAGCCCAGACAGCCTTGGTTTCCACTTCTGCTTCAGCTGGCGGTGGATCCTCCACTGCCTCGGGCTGCAACCCGACCTCTCTCAGGATCGGGGTTCCCTTCTGCACCCCAATCTCAAGGCTCTCAATTTGATGGCCTGGAGGCTGAAAGGGTAGTTTTGGCTCCCTGGGGCCTCCCTCAGGAAGTTGAGGAGGTTGTCCTAGCCTCTAGGAAGCAATCCACTAGGAAAACCTATGCTCTCAAATGGAAAAGGTTTTCTCTCTGGTGTCAGCTACGTACAGAGGATCCTTTCTCCTGTACTGTACCAGTAGTGCTTCAGTACTTACTGCACTTATCCAATCAAGGACTTAAGTCCAATTCAGTTTGGGTCCACCTCTCAGCTCTAGCAGCTCATGACTCACCGGTGGAAGGACATTCTCTGTCGGTTCACCCCTTGGTGTCCCGCTTTCTCAGAGGCTTGCTTTTGCTCAAGCCTCCAATCTCTCGTCCTGCTCCTGAGTGGGAGTTGAATGTGGTCTTGCAGCAGCTGACTCGCCCACCCTTTGAGCCGATGGCTACTTGCCCTCTACGCTTCCTGTCTTGGAAGACACTCTTCTTAGCAGCCCTTACCTCGGCTAGGCGAGTGAGTGAGCTTCAGGCCCTGGTCTGTGATAAGCCTTACACTCGCTTCTATAGGAACAGGGTAGTCCTTAGGACTCATCCAAAGTTCCTCCCAAAAGTTGTCTCCTCCTTCCACCTTAACCAGGAGGTGGTTCTTCCAACATTCTTCCCTAGGCCTCATGCAAGCCAGGCTGAAGCAGTCCTGCATACCCTGGACTGTAGGAGGGCCTTATCCTTCTACCTTGACTGTACGCAGGGGCATAGAGGGGCTACTCAGCTCTTCATATCCTTTGACCCTAATAACTTGGGGTTGGCTGTGTCGAAGCGTACCTTGTCCATCTGGGTGGCTGACTGTATCACCTGGGCTTACAAGGCGGCTGACCTTCCTTTGCAGGGTCGGGTCACGGCCCATCGTGTCAGGGCAATGGCTGCCTCAGTGGCTCATCTCCGCTCTGTGCCCTTTGTAGACATCTGCAGGGCTGCAACTTGGTCTTCAAGCCAGACTTTTGCGGCCCATTACTGTCTGGAGAGGGAGTCCCGTAGGGACAGTGCTTTTGGCCAAGCAGTACTCCGGAATCTCTTTGAGGTTTAGGCAACTCCTGCCCTCTGTTGGGCTACCGGTGGAGGTTGTGTCTGTGAAAAGCCTTTCTTTGCTGCTGGGACTAGAGGGAGTTCTCTTGTTCAGCCTGGGTTCCTCGGTATCCCAGAGCTAGGGAGTCACCCATATGTGAGGACTGACTTCCTGCTTGGTCCTGGAGAAAGAGTAGTTACTCACCTGTAACAGGTGTTCTCCAGGAGCAGCAGGAATCAGTCCTCACAACCCTCCCTCCTCCCCTGGGAGTTGCAGTTGTACATAGTTTAATTTTTTAATTTTTGTGTGCTGTTCTTAGCTATGTCATTTGACTGAGGTAAGATGGCACCTTTAGGCGGGAAGGGAACCGTGCATGCGTGCCTGCATTCCCAAAGGCTTTCATCGAAAGCTGGGGAAATGCTCCACTGGGGCTTCATTGGCGTCGATGGCACCCATATGTGAGGACTGATTCCTGCTGCTCCTGGAGAACACCTGTTACAGGTGAGTAAATACTCTTTCTCAACAGGTAAAGGATATCCTTTATGCTTCTAGGAAACCCTCTGCAAGACACTCATATGCCTTTAAGTGGAAAAGGTTTACCATATGGTTCTCGCAGAAGGGTCTTAACCCTCTTGCGATACTTCTGGAATCGATACTGGAGTATCTCCTTCATTTGTCAAATGCGGGTCTTAAGACAAATTCAGTAAGAGTCCATCTTAGTGCTATTGCAGCTTCTTACAAGCCTCTAAGTGGACAACCTATTTTCTCTCATAGCGAGATTTGAGAGGTCTTCTTTTAACAGAGCCTCCCATTAAGTCACCACTGGTGGCATGGGACTTGAATCTAGTGCTCGGGCAGCTCATGTAACTACCCTTTGAACCATTAGCCACTACATCTCTGAAATTCCTTTCCTGGAAAGTCATCTTCCTCATTGCAATCACATCAGCACGTCGCATCAGTGAATTGCAAGCATTAGTGGCTGATCCTCCTTACAGAAGGTTCCACTATGATACGGTAGTTCTTAGGACTCATCCACACTTTATGCCAAAGGTGGTTTCGCCTTTCCATTTTAACCAAGCAATTTACCTTCCTGTATTCTTTCCGAGGCCTCATGCCTCCAGTGCAGAAAGGAACCTTCATACTTTGGACTGTAAAAGAGCTTTAGCCTTTTACTTGCAGAAGACATAGCAACATCAAAAATCTTCTCAACTCTTTGTTGCTTTTGATCCTAATCATTTGGGACTTCCAGTGTCCAAAAGAACTCTAACTGGATTGCACAATGCATATCCTTTTGCCTACAAGAGTAAGAACCTTCCTCTTGAAGGCCATGTCACAGCTCACAATGTGAGAGCCATGGCAGCCTCAGTGGCTCATCTTCACTCTGTGTCTATCGATGACATCTGTTGGGCAGCTACTTGGACTTCGGTACATACCTTCATGGCCCACTACTGCTTAGACAAGGACTCCCGTCGGGATGCCTTGTTTGGTCAGGCTTTTCAACATCCTTTTTCAGACTTAGTCAACTCCTACCCACCATCCCTGGTGGGATGCCAGAGATCCATGGGGGGAAGCATAGCCCTTTCACAAGGGCTGACAACTTCCTGGGGCCATCTCCCTGGCATCTACAGCTAGGGAGTCCCCCATATGTGAAGACTACATTCCTGCTTGTTCCTGGAGATAGTGTAGTTACTCATCTGTAACAGGTGATATCCAGGAACAGCAGGAATTTAGTCTTCACAACCCGCCCACCTCCTCTAGGAGTTCTCTCTCTCTCTCTCGTCTCGGCTATAAACTCAACTGGAGAGGGACAGTTGGAAAGGCGGGAAGGCAGCATGCAGGCGCTGTGGGATGCTCCCAAAAGCTTTCCTATTGGACACTGGGGAGCGTTCCCGCGCAGGCTCCGTCGGTACCGACGATACCCATACATGAAGACTAAATTCCTGCTGTTCCCGGAGATCACCTGTTATAGGTGAGTAACTACGCTTTACCACTGAGGCACATTTAACCATCATTCTTTCAAGAGAGTCCCCCACACAGACATGCCAAAGTCTGAATGGAAGAAAGAGGAAAAGGGCGACATTCACGGATTTCAAATTTGCTTATGCGTATTATCTTGGGCTGTCAGTTCTGCTGAAACCAGCCTCTGCTGGAAAATAGCATCATGTGCCCTCATTATAGGGACCAGGACAAGGGTGACGGAATGAAAAGGGGAAGGTCAGGGTTCATGTGCAGCTGTGAATGAAGACTCCTGTTTCAGTAGCCTAGTTAGATCAGCTTCTGATTTGAATTGGAAGACCAAACAAGCTCTCCCCAAAGAAATACACTTTAAAAGATATTAAATGTTCATGGAAAATGCCAGCCTTTCCCTTCAGCTTTTTTATTTTTTGAGAGACACAAAAAATTAGCCTCACAAATTGCTGGAAAATATGTGAAACACACATGAATAGCAAAAATGTTCAAAAGCTTGGTTTAATGGATTTGAAACATTTTTTTTCAAACTAGGGAAATCCAGAATGCCCAGGCAAAACAGACAACAGGATGGGATCAGTGGAAAGAGAGCAACTGGAAGTCATGGAAAAAACTAACCGATGACGCTAAGGAGGTGCTATATGCCATGCAGCTTTGGAGACAAGATATCCGCAGCATAGAGGGTACAAAAAGCTAGAAGAAAATAAGGTTTCTTTCTTAGAAAAGATCTGTTCATTTTTACTAGTTAAGAGACCTCATATGGTAATGAGTATTCTTTCAACTGAATTTGTAAACTAGTTTTCAACTTTTGATTAGCAGTTATTAATGTATGGTCAAACTGCTTTATTTTTAATTTGACTTGAAACGGTAGAGTAAGACACATATCTTGATTGCAGATGAGCCAGGGACTCGGCTGTAGAGAAGTGGCCATTCCTGGAAGGTACAGAAGAATGGTTCCCAAATCAGTTCTGGAAAATCAAAATATTCAAACTAAGTTTTAATTATTGAAGTAAATCTATGCCGTACACTTTGAGTATGAATGGCCCAAAAATCAGACTTGCTCGAAGGGTCACTAGTACTGAGTTAAACGCTGTGCTGCTTATATCTAGGACTCGTTTCCTACTGCAGATATTTTGTTTGTAATTTATATACCACCTTTCTTTACAAAGACAAAATGGTTTGCAATTAAAAATATAATTAAAAACCTTGAAAAGAAAGCCATAAAATGTCAAAATATATATATATATTAGTAGAGAGGAGGTTGTTCATGGTGCTGTGACAGCTAGGCCAAAAGACTTGCTGGAATAAATTTTGACTTTAACATTGCATCTGTCCCATTCTTAAGGAAAAAAAGTGTAATTTATGAGTTTCTTAAATATGGTGCTTCAAATGTGTTTTCACTAGTGTTAATTTCATAAATGTTTCCTTTTGGATGTTAAATCTGAATCCTGTAATGTTTGTCATCCTTTTGTGACCCCCTTCTTTTGCCTTTCTGGTGTCATTCACAAGCCAGTTTTAACTGTGGGGAGTATGAGAAACAATGAATATGTGAGGAGTAAAATAGTTAAGTATGGTTTCTATTAAATTGGTAAGTACGGGTTTACTGCTTTAAAGTAACTGCAAGGCTTGTAGAAAATAAACGCTTGAAGTTGACGCAAGGCAAAATTAGAAATATGAATGTCTGCTAGACTGTTCAGAATCTGCCAACTCTCCTTCCCTCTCTCTGTCCTCAGTCCCTTGGTGCACTTATTTCCTCCTATGGTTTTCAGTACCATCTCTCAGATCTACCTTTCTGTGCCTGAATTCTCTCCAGGAATCCAGGCCCGGATCTCTGCCTATCCGACATTGCTGCCTGGATGTCTGTCATCTGAAACTGAACACGGACAAAAAAGAGTTCCTTATCTTCGCCCTAAACTCACCTCCTCCCTTTCTATTTCTATGGCTAACACTTCTCTCCTCCCTGTTTCCTTAGCTCGCAGCCTTTGGGTCATCTTTGACTCTACTCTCTCTTTCTCTGTGCATGAAACTTGTTACTTTCTTCTCTACAGCACTGGCAAAATTCCTTCCTTCTCAGGGAACAAGCAGGAAGTCAGTCTTCACATATGGGGTGACGTTGGCACTGACTGAGCACTTGCCAAAGCATCCCCCAAGCTTTCAAAGAAAGCCTCTGGGAGATGCTACCACGCCCAAGGGTGCCATCTTGTTCAGTTTCCTTTTTTCCGTGGAGCCTTTCAGACATTTGTCTGGCTTGTCCCCAGAAAAAGTTGATTTTTCTCTCAAAGTTTCATACTCGTCTCTGGTATCGCACCGGTACTCTTCCCGCCTACCGACCTTGTTCTCTCTGTGTTGAGTTTGGTCTATTTTGGTAGGTCTGCGTTCTTTTCTTTTCCTGGCATCTTTGTGCCATTTTTCTCCCACTTGCAGCCCGGAGAGTCTTCGACCTCACAGGGGTACTTTTTTCTCCAGGACCAAGCAGGAAGTCAGTCCTCACTGATGGGTGACGTCGGCGCCGACGGAGCCCTCGCGGAGCAATTTCCCCAGCTTTCGAAGAAAGCCTTTGGGAATTGCAGCGCGCATGCGCAGTCCCCTTCCCGCCCAAGGGTGCCATCTTGCTCAGTCTTCTTTTTTCCGCGGAGCCCTACAGACGTAGTTTGTGATCACCACTGAAAAAGTTGATTTTTTTCATTCTATTTTCTCGGTACGACGCCGTGTCCTTTTCCCGCCCGGCCTCGATACTCCGGTGTCGAGTCCGTTCACTATTTTTCGGTTTTTGTACTTCGTGACTGGCGTTCCCGCCACTTTTTTCTTTTTCTCTGGCAGCCCAGTCTTTTGACCTCGCAGGGGCCTTTTTTCCCCCGATGGCTGCCAGTGGGTTTAAAAAGTGTGATCGGTGTACGAGGCTTATGTCTCTCACCGACACACACGACTGCTGCCTCCGCTGTCTCGGACCCAATCATGACCCGATGATTTCTGGTCCGTGTACCAAAATGTCCTCGAAGGCATTGAGGAGTCGGCAGTCTCAAAAGGAGCGACTCTTCTCTGACTCCGCGTCCGGCCGGGCCCGGACCTCGTCAGAGGCTTCGACGTCTCGTGACTCCGGCCCCGAGCGTCGTCGGCGCTCCTCTGAGCGGGGGTCTCCCGCCCGGGAACATCGTCGGAAGAAGAAACCCGCGAGGGCGGCGTCGGAGGACGCTCCTGGTTCCTTGAGGGCCAGGTCGCATAGCCCCGATAGCCGCCCCAGGTCCTCTGAGTCGGAGAGGCCTTCGAAGCATCCTCGTCTCGAAGTGGAGTCTCCTGGACACGTGAGTACTGTAGTCCTCGTGGACTCGCCTCCGAGGGAGCCGACGTCGGGCCCGACGCCGTCGGGGCCCGAGTCGGGGGCTGCTGGGTCTCCTGAGCTTGGACTCAGGCTGACGGCCTTGGAGAGCAGTTTCGCTGCCTTCATGGACCAGCAGCGGGCATTGATCGCTGGCCTCGCTGATGCATCTGCCCCGACCACCGGGGCGTCGACGTCCAAGTCGACCCCAGAGGCCGAGCCGATCCTCGAGTCCATGCGGGCTCGAGTCGATCCTCGGCCATGGTCTCCCTCGGCCTTCCGTTCGGAACCGAGGTTGTCGATGCCGGCCTCGGCGTCAGGGCGGAGGTCCTCGGCGGCCGCCCGCATGGAGCCGCTCGATTCCTCCTCGGAGGAGTCGGGCTGGGGCACGGAGGAGGACGAGTCACCTGGTTCTTTTCAGACTCGGTGCGTCCCCTCCGACTCGCCCGAGTCTGAGCCTCGAAGATGGCCCCCCCCGGAGGATACCCGGTTCTCGGACTTCGTGAGGGATATGGCCAAGGCTTTGGCCTTCCCCGCGGATACCGAGGAGGAGCCGAAGAGCTCGAGGTCCTCCAGTATGACTCTCCCCCGAAGGAGGCCTTTACTGTACCGGTTCCTCCGATGCTGGAAAGACTTCTCTTCCGCATGTGGGAGAGCCCGGCATCGACGCCGGTGTTAAGCAAGCGGGTCGATTCCATGTATCGAGTCCGCAAGAGCCCCGGGTTCCTGAAGGCACAACTACCGCACCATTCCATGGTGGTGGAATCGGCCATGCATCGACTCAAGAGTCAAAAGATGCACTCCTCGGTGCCTCCCGGCAAGGAGGCCCGGAACCTGGATGCCCTCGGTAGGAAGTGCTTCCAGGGCTCTATGCTTGCTTGTCGAGTCCAGACATACCAGCTCTACATGGGCATGTATCTCCAAGACCTAGCAAAGGAAATTGCCGGGTTCTCTGCTGGTCTCTCTGAGGAACCTTTGCAGAGGTTCCAGGCCTTGTCCACTGGTATTCGAGAGTGCTCGAAATTTATTTCTCGAGCAGCCTACGATGGCTTCGAAGCATCGGCTCGAGTAGCCGGGCAGGCATCGGTGCCCGCCGGCAGGCTTGGCTTCAGTCATCCGACCTCGAGCCATGGGTGCAGGACAAGTTGGTCGATGTCCCCTGCAGAGGTGAAAACCTCTTTGGCAAGCCCATGGCTGAAAAGGCTGCGCAACTCGAGACAGAGACTCTAACCAGGACTCGCCTGTCCAGAAAGACCTCTGCCCCTTCACAGAAGAGGAAGGGCTCGGGGAAAAAGCCCTTTTACCCGAGGAAGGTGTCTGCCTATAAACAACACCACCCACAATATCAAGCCTCAGCAGCTCCCCATCAGGGTCAGCAGGCTAAGGGACAGGGTAATGGGTCCCGTAGGCAGAAGGCCCCCAAGCCCACTACACAGGCCCCTGCTCAGCAGGGTGGGGGGTTTTGACTCTGTAAGCATAGCCTCTCCCCCCCTCCCCCCCGCTGGCTTCTCTCAGCACGGGAGGCCGGCTGGCCCACTTTGCCCACAGGTGGTCAGCCGTAACATCAGATACATGGGTGCTTCAGGTAGTTCAAAAGGGCTACCTTTTGCATTTTCACCAGGTACCTCCCTCCTACTTTCCAGGGGAGCCCCCAAGGACCCCTTTGCACAGGGACTTACTCCTTCAGGAGTTAGCAAGTCTTCTTCAGGAACAGGCTGTGGAACCAGTGCCCCACCACCTGAAAGGTCACGGCATTTATTCCAGGTACTTTCTGATACCAAAAAGAACAGGAGGCCTCAGACCCATCTTGGACTTGCGCAACCTCAACAAGTTCCTGCAAAGGGAAAAGTTCAAGATGCTTACCCTTGGAATCCTGCTGCCCTACCTCCAGCGGGGAGATTGGCTATGCTCATTGGATCTAAAGGATGCTTATACTCACATCCTTATCCATCCGGACCACAGACAATATCTACGATTTGTTGTGGAAGGAAATCATTATCAGTACAGGGTACTGCCCTTTGGCCTGTCCTCCGCTCCCATGGTGTTCACCAAATGCCTGGCAGTGGTGGCAGCCTTCCTGAGGCTTCAAGGCCTGTTTGTCTTTCCCTACCTGGACGACTGGCTCATCCGGGCACAGTCTTCCCTAGAGGTCACTCAGGCCACTCGTTGCACTGTAGCTCTGCTTCAGCACTTGGGGTTTGTCATAAACTTCACAAAGTCCACTTTGCTCCCCTCTCAGGATCTAGAATTCATAGGAGCGCGGTTAGACACTCTGCAAGCTCGTGCCTTCTTGCCTCTGGAATGGGCCAACCGGCTCGTAGCTCTGACCAGCAGTTTTCACAGCTCTTCCCTGGTCTCGGCCAGGCAATTCCTGCGGCTACTCGGCCATATGGCTTCCACGGTCCATGTCACTTCGAATGCCCGTCTACATATGAGGCCTGCTCAGTGGAGCCTTCGCACTCAATGGCATCAAGCCACAGGGAGCCTTGCGGACTTAGTACGGATCTCCGACCGCCTGGTCTCCTCTCTGCAATGGTGGCTTCATCTGCCGAATCTGCTTCTCGGCATGACTTTTCAGTCTCCTCCACCTTCCCAAGTGCTGACGACAGATGCCTCTCTCCTGGGATGGGGAGCACATTGCCAAGGGACATGTACTCAAGGCCTTTGGACCCCTTGGGAAGCTGCTCAGCAAATAAACTTCCTGGAGCTCAGAGCGATCCGCCTAGCTCTGCGGACCTTCTCTCACCTCACCTCTCATCAGTCTGTACTAGTCCAGACGGACAATCAAGTTGCCATGTTCTATGTCAACAAACAGGGGGGCACCGGCTCCCCCCTCCTATGTCAGGAGGCTTGGAGACTGTGCTCTTGGGCAGTCGACCATGGCATCCTGCTCAAAGCGGTTTACCTGCCCGGACAGGAAAATTACCTGGCCGACAAACTGAGCAGGATTCTGCAGCCACACGAGTGGAGATTGGACCCGCTGGTTGTTCAGCGGATCTTCCTCCAGTGGGGCTTCCCCACCATGGATCTTTTTGCCAGTCCTCTGAACCGGCAACTTCCCAGGTTCTGCTCCAGGCACCCGCACCCACTCAGAGTAGCAGCGGATGCTTTCCTCATTCCGTGGTCCACGGGCCCACTGTATGCCTTTCCTCCCACGCCACTCGTGTCCAGGACGCTTTTCAAGGTTCTCCGGAACAGGGCCTTGGTAATCCTGGTAGTGCCCAGATGGCCGAGACAGCCCTGGTTCCCACTCCTGCTACAACTAGCAGTGGACACTCCCCTTCCTCTGGGGTTTCAGCCCGATCTCCTGACTCAGGATCAAGGCACTCTCCTGCACCCCAACCTCCGGGCCCTTCACCTGATGGCCTGGCTGCTGAAAGGGTAGTTCTAGCTCCGCTGCTCCTCCCTCCGGAGGTGGAAGAGGTCGTCCTGGCCTCTAGGCGTCCGTCCACCCGGAAGTCTTACGCCCTTAAATGGCGTTGCTTCTCTGTGGTGTTCTCAGCAATCTGAGTACCCCTTCTCCTGCTTGGTATCGGTGATTCTGCAATACTTGCTTCACCTTTCCAATCTCGGCCTCAAGTCCAACTCTGTAAGAGTCCACCTCAGTGCTCTCTCGCACATCATTCGCCGGTGGACGGCAGGCCTCTTTCTGCACACCCCTTGGTGACGCGTTTTCTCAGAGGCCTCCTTCTGCTTAAGCCTCCCTTGCGCCCCCCAGCCCCTGACTGGGATCTCAATGTGGTCTTGCAGCGGATTACCTGTCCGCCTTTTGAACCTATGGCTACCTGTTCTCTTCGTTTCCTTTCTTGGAAAACTCTCTTCTTGGTAGCCCTTACCTCCACTAGGCGCCTTAGTGAACTACAAGCCCTAGTGTCTGAGCCTCCTTACACTAGGTTCTACTCTAATAGGGTGGTCTTACGGACTCACCCAAAGTTTCTTCCAAAAGTGGTTTCCCCTTTTCATCTCAACCAAGAGGTGGTTCTTCCAACCTTCTTTCCCAGGCCGCATACCAGCCAGGCTGAGACAGTTCTGCATACCCTGGACTGTAGGAGGGCCTTATCCTTCTACCTTGACCGTATGCGGGAGCATAGAAAGGCTGTTCAGCTTTTCGTTTCTTTTGACCCCAATAGGTTGGGGGTGCCTGTCTCCAAGCGTACTTTGTCCATCTGGGTAGCTGACTGTATCGCCTGGGCTTATGGGGCAGCCGGCCTCTCCTTAGAGAGTCGAGTCACGGCTCACCGTGTCAGGGCAAAGGCTGCGTCAGTGGCTCATCTCCGCTCTGTTCGATTGGCAGACATCTGCCGGGCCGCTACTTGGTCTTCAAGCCAGACTTTTGCGGCTCATTACTGCCTGGAGAGGGAGTCCCGCAGGGACAGTGCTTTCTTACAGGCAGTCCTCCACAATCTCTTTGAGGTTTAGGCAACTCCTACCCTCCGGCCCTGGTGTTGGGCTACTGGCCGGAAGCGTATTCAGAGAAGATTCCTTACTTCTGTACTGCTGAGCTAGAGGGAGCTCATTTTTTCTGCTTGAGGTCTCCGGTAGCCTTAAGCTTGGGAGTCCCATCAGTGAGGACTGACTTCCTGCTTGGTCCTGGAGAAAGAGTAGTTACTCACCTGTAACAGGTGTTCTCCAGAGCAGCAGGAATCAGTCCTCACAACCCTCCCTCCTCCCCTCGGAGTTGCAGTCATTCTTATCCATTGTTTTGCTAATTTTTTTGCTATCTTTTCGCTATGTCATCAGACTGAGCAAGATGGCACCCTTGGGCGGGAAGGGGACCGCGCGTGTGCGCTGCAATTCCCAAAGGCTTTCTTCGAAAGCTGGGGAAATTGCTCCGTGAGGGCTCCGTCGGTGCCGACGTCACCCATCAGTGAGGACTGATTCCTGCTGCTCCTGGAGAACACCTGTTATAGGTGAGTAACTACTCTTTCCCCCATGGCTAGCAGTAGCTTTAAGAAGTGTGATCAGTGCCCCAAAATTATGTCTTTAACGGACACACACAACTGTTGTCTCCGCTGCCTTGGGCCAGACAATGACCAGGCAGCCTGCGATCTCTGCAAGACTATGTCCATTAAGGTCCTCAAGAGCCACCAGCAGCAGCACGATAGGTTTTTTCCCCCCCCCCCCCCAAGTCCCCGGTGCCTCCAAAGGTCAGGGCCTTGTCTGAGGCCCCGACATCTCAGGCGGAACCTTCCAAACCCGAGCCTTGTCATGGGTCCTCAGAAAGGGAGTCTCCCTCGAGGGAACCCAGGAAGAAGAAGAAACCCTCGAAGGCGGTGTCCTTGGACGGTTCCGACTGGCCGGGTGCTCCCCGGGCTCGGTCCCACAGTCGGAGAGGTTCGTCAAGGCGTCGGAGAAGGATTGGCCTGCGAAGGTCTCCCGGAAAGATCCGACTGCAGACCGGCCTCGGTCCCCAGATACTAACCTTGTCTAGGATTCCCCTTTGAGGGAGCTGGCATAAGTTCCTCTGTGCCTGTGCCGAAGGCTGCAGAGCCTTCTGGTCTGGAGTCCAGAATGGCAGCCCTGGAGCGCAATTTGTCTGCCTTCATGGACCAGCAGCAGCCGTTGTTGTCTGGCACAACCAGTTCATCCGCTCTGACCACTGGGCCCTTGACATCCAAGACATCCACAGAGGCTGAGCCGATCCTTGGCCGAGGTCACAATCTGAGTCCACCTTGAAAGGATCACGGTCATCCCCAGCAAGTTCGCCAGGCACCAGCTGCAGGGCATTGCGGTCCCCGAAGCCTGTGCAGCAACCCTCCTACAAGTCCTCAACGGACTACTCCAAGTGGGAGATGGAGGGCGAGGAGTCCCCCGATACCCGTCGCCACTACAACGTCCCATCTGACTCCCATCTCGGAGCCTCAACAGTGATCCCCATCCAAGGATATGGGCTTCCTTGATTTTGTCAAGGACATGTCTAAAGCCCTGGCATTCCCGACCGAGTCGGAGGAGAACCTTCGGGCAGATGAGTTGGAAATCCTCCATGGGAATCGCTCATGGTGCCCATCCCTCCCATCCTGGAACTGCTGATGCTCCAAATGTGGAAGACACCGGCTTTGGTGCCAGTGGTGAGCAAACGGCTCGACTCGATGTATTGAGTCTGCTGGAGCCCGGGCTTCCAAAAGTCACAGCTGCCGCATAACTCCATGGTGGTGGAGTCAGCCATGCGTCGGCTGAAAAGCCAGAAGACGCACTCCTCGGTGTCCCCCGGCAGGGAGGCCTGCACCCTGGACACCCTTAGCAGAAAGTGCTACCAGGGCTCCATGCTCATCAGCCGCATCTAGGCCTACCAGCTGTACATGGGCATGTACCTGACAGACCTGGCGAAGGAACTCGCCAGATTCTCAGCTGGTCTCTCCAAGAAACCCTTGCAGCGGTTCAAGAACCTGGCCAAAGCAGTCCATGAATGCTCAAAATTCATGTCTCGAACGGCCTATGATGGGTTCAAGTTGGCGGCCCGAGTAGCGGCAGCTGGCATCGGTGCATGCTGCCAAGCTTGACTACAGTCGTCCGACCTCAAGCAGTGGGTTCAGGACAATTTGGTCAATGCCCCCTGCCAAGGAGAGAGCCTCTTTGGCAAAATCATGACAGACAAGGCTGCCGAGCTGGAGACAGAGTTCATGACAAGGACCAGGCTCTCCAAAAAGATCGCTGCCCCTCCCCAATGGAAGCGCTCAGGTAAAAAGTCCTTTTACCTGAGGAAGGGAGCTGCTTACCTTTTATCAGGTTTCCCCAGCTCCCCAACAGGGTTAGCAGGCCAAGGGACATGGGCATGGCCCGCATAAGCAGAAGGAACCAAAAAAACCCAGGCACCGGCTCTGGCCCAGCTGGGGGAGGGGGGGGTTGACTCCTTGAGCAAGGCCTATCTACCCCAAGGAGATCAGCAGCCCACTTGGGGCTGTCTGGTCCTCTATGCTTAGAGGCGGATGTCCATCACCACCGATTCCTGGGCACTTCGGGTAGTCAAGGAGGGTTACCTCCTCCACCTGACTCAGACACCTCCCCCTTACTTCCCAGGAGAGCCCCTCAGGTCTCACCTCCACCGGGATCATCTTCTGAAGGAGTTGACAGGTCTACTCGAGTACAAAGCGGTGAAACCAGTGCCCCACCATCTCAAGGGCAAGGGTTTCTACTCCAGGTACTTCTTCGTGCCAAAGAGGACAGGGGGCCTATGGCCCATACTCGACCTGTGCAATTTCAACAAATTCCTGGTGAGGGAGACGTTTCAAGATGCTCTCCCTTGGAACATTTCTGCCATACCTCCAGCAGGGAGACTGGCTATGCTCCTTAGACCTCAAGGATGCTTATACCCACATCCTTATCCACCCCAACCACAGGCAGTACCTGCGGTTCATAGTGGGGAGCAGGCACTTTCAGTACAGAGTGCTCCCCTTCACCCTAGCCTGTGCCCCAAGAGTTTTCACAAAATGCCTGGCAGTCGTGGCCGCCTTCCTCTGGCTCCAGGGGGTCTTCGTCTTCCCCTACTTCCTCCTGACAGTGTCTGGAGTTTATTGGGGCAAAGATTGACACTCTCCAGTTGAAGGCTTTCTTGCCCAGAGACTGAGCCAATCATCTTGTGAGTCTGGCTCGGGACGTACAGTGCCATCCCACAGTGCCCGCTCAGCTTCTCCTGCGCTTCCTCAGGCACATGGCCTCCACTGTCCATGTCACCCCTGACGCTCGCTTCAATATCAGTAGTTTCAGGCCATGGGGTGCCTCCGAGACAGAGTTTCTGTGACCCGCCAGTTGGCGGATTCTCTGGTCTGGTGGCAGCCTTGAGTCCCTCAAGGGTCCTTACCACGGATGCCTCCCTGCTCGGCTGGGGAGCCCACTGCGGGGAGCTCTGCACCAAGGGGAGCTGGTCACCAGATGAGAGCACCCAGCAGATCAACCTCCTAGAGCTCCGAGCCATACACCTAGCCCTGAGGGTCTTCTGTCACCACCTGTATCACCAGCCAGTGCTGGACGATATCGACAACCAGGTGGCGATGTTCTATGTGTACAAACAGGGTGGCACGGGGTCTCGTACCCTTTGTCAGGAAGCAGTGGTCCTGTGCTCGTATGCAGTCCAACAGGGTATCCTTCTGCGGGCAGTGTACTTGCCAGGCCAGGACAACCTGCTGGCCGACAGGCAGAGTTCTCCAGCTGCACGAGTGGCGGCTGGACCCCAAGGTAGCCAGTCGGCTTTTCCAGCTCTGGGGGGAACCCGTGATGGGACCTGTTCAGTTGGCCCGCTTCTGCTCCCTGGCAGGCCTACCCCTCCAAGGTGGCAGTGGACGTGTTCCTGATCTCATGGTCTGAAGGTTTCATGTACGCCTTCCCTCCTACGCTGCTGATCGCCAAGACCTTATTCAGGACCCTCCGTGACAGGGCCTCTCTCATCCTGATAGCTCCTCGGTGGCCCAGGCTTCTACAGTTGACAGTGGAGATCGCATCCCCTTCGGGACCACCCAACACATGGCCTCTACTAGGAATTCTGACGCCCTTAAATGGCGCAGGTTCTCTGTTAGAGTCAGCCCCGTGTTCAGCACAGCATTCTCCTGCCCGATGGCTCTGGTGTTACAGTACCTTCTCCACCTCTCTCAGTCCGGGTTCAAGTCTAACTCCGTCCGAGTGCACCTTAGTGCCCTGGCGGTGCACCACCATCTGGTGGATGGCAAGCCCCTCTCGGCCCAATTGTTGATGATCCGTTTCCTTCAGGGCCTGCTCTTATCAAAGCCCTGGGTTTATTTATTTATTTATTTATTTTAACTATTTCTTTTATACCGCCCCTTCCAGAGATCAAGGGCGGTTTACATATAACAGATTAACAGTCTTGTACACAATTTGTATACATTTTACATAGAACAGTAGAAATCAACTATTTACATTGAACAGTAAATATAAACTTTGTAGGTATTGTAACAAAAACAACTTGAAGGTATTAAAGCAAAATCTTTGTAGGTATTAAAGCAAACATATCAAACTTTGTACAAAAGTATATTTACATCGTGTAGTGTGTGTGGTGTATGGGGTAGAAATTGGCGTAGGTGCTGGAATTTAGTTCCTTTTATTTTTGTCATCTTTGGGGCGTGTGTGGGGGGGACAGGCTTGTGGTTACATTGTTGGGGTTAAGGGAGTTTGTGCATGGGTGCCCACATTTGTAGTAGAGCTGGCTTTGGGGGAGTAGGGGATTTCGAAGTGTTCAGTGAACAGGTAGGTCTTTAATTCTTTTCTGAATTGGATGAGGTCTCTTATGGTGCGAAGTTCAATAGGGAGGTCGTTCCAGAGTGCAGGAGCAGTGAATGAGAATGCTCTAGAGCTAGTGGTATTCTTGGTTTTACAGATGGCTTTAGGTATGATGAGGGAGTGGGCTGCGTTTTGTCTGAGGGTCCTTGTCGATGTTGGAGATTACAGTAATGTGGTTAAGTGTGAGGGGGCTATGTCGTTTATGAGTTTATAGGTTGTTAGGATAATTTTGTATTTGATTCGGCTGTTTATAGGAAGCCAGTGGAGTTCCAGCAGTATTGGGGTTATGTGGTCTGTTAGGCGGGCTTTAGCAATTACTTTTGCACAGATGTTTTGTGCTCTTTGTAGAAGGTATGTGCTTTTTTGAGGGAGGCCTATTAGGAGACTATTGCAATAGTCGAAGTGAGGGGTGATCAGTGTACTTACTACAGATCTAAAGTCTTGTGTTTCAAGGAGTGGCCTTAGGTGCTGAATAGTTTTGAGTTTGTAGAAAATGGTTTTTACTGTTTGTTTTATGTGTGGCAGCATGGATAGGGTGTGGTCTATTATTACCCCTAAGTATTTTACCTGTTTTCTGACAGGTATTGAAGTTTTGTTGATTGTGATTGTTTCCGGGTAAGTGTTCTCAGTCATAGAAGATCTTGTTACAAACATTGCCTCAGTTTTTTTGAGATTTATGCTGAGGTAGTTCGTTTCCATCCAGGAGGAGGTCTCGGCCATGCATTTGGATAGAGAGTCATATGTATGGTTTTTAGTGGTTATGGGGATAGCTAGCATGATGTCATCAGCATATATAAAATGGTTAATCCTGTGTTTTTTTAAATATGTTTGTTATCGGTTGCAGATACAAGTTAAATAGGAGGGCTGAAAGGGCTGATCCTTGGGGTATTCCTTGTCCTTGGGGGAATGTTTCTGATGTTTGTTGATCAATTTGGACGCGTATTAATCTATGTGAGATGTAGGATTTGAACCAGTTAAGGACAATCCCGCCTATTCCTAGGTTTTCTAATCTGTTGATCAGTGTCTGGTGATTAATGTTATCAAAGGCAGCAGAGATATCTATAAATAGGAGTAAGAAGCCTTGGTGTTTGTCATCTGTGCCCTTGATGAGGAAGTCCATAAGGGTGATTAGGAGGGTTTCTACTCCGTGGAAAGGGCGGAAACCAAATTGGTGTGAGTCAAGTGGTTTGTGTTCATCAATGTGTTCCTGTAACTGAATTTGAATTGTTTTCTCTATTATTTTAGCTATGAATGGAATGCTGGCTATGGGTCTGTATGAGTTTGGGTCTTTTGAGTCGAGCTTATTATTCTTTATTATTGGTCGGAGTGTTGTGAGTTTTAGGGCATCAGGCATGATGCCCTGTGAAAGGGATTGGTTAACTATGTGTTGTAGATTTACCGCTAGTTCATCTTTCACACACTTAATCCATGAAACGGGGCATGGGTCGAGTGGGGAGGTGGTGGTGTTTATCATTGTTATGATTTTGAGAAGTTGCTTTTGTTCTACCAACTGGAAGCTTGTCCATTCATGTGTGGTTTTCGTGTTTGATAATAGCGGGGTTGGGGTAGTGGTCTTGTTTTTTAGTTTTTCTGCAAAATGTTTTGCTAGAGTTTGTATGTTTATTGCTTGTTGTTTAGGTTCGGTGTTACTAGTTTTGGTTAATGTTTTTACTATCGCGAATAACTCCCTAGGGCGGTTGATGGATGAGTTTATTACTTTTGAGTGGTAGTCTCTTTTTGATTTGTTAATTGCGTTTTTGTATTCTATGAGTAGGAGCATGTTTTGTGATTTGTTTTCATCAGATTTAAGTTTTCTCCATCTCTTTTCTTGTTTCCTTAGTTGTTTTTTTAGTTTTGTCAGCTCTTTCGTGAACCATTTTTCTGTCTTTTTGTTTGTTTGTGTAAGACTTGTGTTTGGACAGCTGCTTTTTGAATAGTAAGATTCCAATGTGCTATGGTTGAGTTGATGTCTGGTGATCTTGTGTCTAGTTTGGGTAGTACTTTGTCGAGGAATGTGTCTTTGTCAAAGTGTATGAAGCGTGATGTATGTGAGGTTGTGTTCCCATTGTTTCTTGGGACTTGTGCTGGTAACTGGATTGTGATTAGATGGTGGTCTGACCAGGGTACTTCGGTTATACTCGGGGTGGAATGTAGTGAGTGACTGTAGAGTGTGGCTGGGAGGAAAATTACGTCAAGTATGTTACCTTTTTTGTGTGTAGGAGCGTGTATTATCTGTGTGAACCCCATTTGTGACATAGCATCTATGAAGTTATCTGATTGTGAGTGGTTCAGTGATGGAAGATTCAAGTCACCAAGAAGTATAAGTGGTTTGCTTCGTGGCGCTGTGCATGCGAGTTCTAGGATAGGGGTGAGGTTTTTCTGATCGGATGAAGGGGGTCTGTAGATGAGGGTGAGAGCCATGGTTTTATTTTCTATGTTAACAATGTCCATTCCATCTATATTATTTAGGTTTGTTAGGGTGAATTTTAGGTCATTTTTGGTGAGAATCAGTACACCCCCTCCTCTTTTTATATTCCGTTGGCAATTGAATATGTCATATTGATTTGTGGTAAGTTGGTTTAGTAGTATAGTGTCTGAGGGTGAGAGCCATGTTTCAGTAATACAGATAATGTCAGGGGATGTATCTTTAATTATGTCATTAATTATTGGTATTTTGTTTCTTATGGATCGGATGTTTATTAGGATGAGTTGTAATTTGGTGATTGTATTGTCATTTTGGTCAATTTTATCACTTATGGGTTGGTGCTTTATTTGGATGAGACGGTGCTGGCGTTTGTGTGAGGTGTGGCGCGAATGGTGATTGTGAGAGTTTGAGTATGTAGAGCTATATATTGGGTTTTGGTACTGATTGTATGTGATTGGAAGATTATTATAAGGGTTCCGGTTATAATTGTGGATGATTGGAATGTTTTTGTATGGACATTGATTGGTTTTGTAAGTGTATATGTGTTGAGTTAGGAGGGTTATTAAGAAGAGAGTGAAAAGGAGATTTATAATCTTGGTAGGAGATATTGTTTCCATTATGATGTAAAGGGTAGAGTGGGAGAGGAGTAGTTGGGGGGAGGGAGATTATTACTGGTAACAGTATCTCAGTTAACAGTGCAGAGAGGGTATTTACTACTGTCAACAGTATCTTACAATAGTTAAAACTGGCAATGGTAACTTACTATAATTACTACTGGCAACAGTATCTCAGAATAGCAGTGCAAGAAGGGGTAATTACCACTGGCAGCAATGGGAAAATACTACTGGCAACAGTATCTCACAATAATTAATACTGGCAATGGTATTTCACAATAATTACTACTGGCAACAGTATCTCAGATTAGTAGTGCAAGAAGAGGTAATTACCACTGGCAGCAGTGGGAAAATACTACTGACAATATTATCTGACAAAGATCACTACTGGCAACAGTATCTCACAATAGTTATTATTGGCTGTGATATCCCACAATAGTTACTACTGGCTACAGTATCTCACAATAATTATTATTGGCTGTGATATCCCACAATAATTACTACTGGCAACAGTATCTCAGAATAGCAGTGCAAGAAGAGATAATTATCACTGGCTGTAGTGGGAAAATACTACTGGCAACAGTATCTCACAATAATTACTACTGGCAATGATATCTCACAATAAAGGTGTAGGAGGGTAATTATTACTGGCTATATAATATTGAAGTTAATATCTAACTACATTTAATATAGGCTTTAAGGGAGTGGTTTTTTTTTTTTTTTTTTTTTTTTATGGTTATTGTATACTTGCTATGAGATTACATTCCTTATATGCCTCCATCAGGCCTCAACATACGGCCACTCAAGAAGAACCATGAAAATCCATGCAGGCAGCCCCGATTGGGTGAATATTGCTGGTGCTGTTATCCTACTGCCGGAGGCTCTTTCCCCGACTGGGGAGAGCTGCTAATGATGGCAAGGGTTCTTCTGATGCTCCTTCTTTCGGTCCTCGCCTAAGGGCCACGCCAAAGTGCCCTCTGGCGAGGCCCTCAGGCGCGGGCCCGCGGGCGCGCCCGACGGCGTGCTGCCTTTAAAGGCCTTGATCCTTTCCCCGATTGGGCCTCGTGGGCTGCAGGCTCCTCCTGCCGGCGATGGCTCGATCCCCAGGGAAGGGGAGAGCTGTTGCTGGTGGCGGGGCTCAAAGGGACGGCTCCCAACGGCGTGCTGCCTTTAAAGGCCTTGATCCTTTCCCCGATTGGGCCTCGTGGGCTGCAGGCTCCTCCTGCCGGCGATGGCTCGATCCCCAGGGAAGGGGAGAGCTGTTGCTGGTGGCGGGGCTCAAAGGGACGGCTCCCGACGGCGTGCTGCCTTTAAAGGCCTTGATCCTTTCCCCGATTGGGCCTCGTGCCCTCCAGCAACCAAATGGAACCTCAACGTAGTGTTGAGGCAGCTCACTCGCCCACCCTTTGATCCTCTGGCTACCTGCCACCTTTGGTACCTCTCTTGGAAGGTGGTTTTCCTGGTCGTGCTTACCTCCGCTCGCAGAGTTAGTGAGCTTCAGGCCATTGTGGCGGAGATGCACTATACCAGGTTCTACAAGAACAGAGTGGTGCTTGCACACACCCAAAATTCCTGCTGAAGGTAGTGTCACCCTTCCATCTCAACCAGGAAGTAGCGTTCCCCACCTTCTTTCCCAGACCTCACTCCAGTCAGGCAGAGACGGTCCTCCACACCTTGGAATGTAAGAGGGCTTTGTTCTTCTATATCCAACACACTCATGGCCACCGTAAAGCTTCTCAGCTTTTCATCTCTTACAATCCCAGTAGTCTGGGGGAGGTGATGACCAAGTGTATGCTGTCCACGGTGGCAGACTGTATTGCTCTCACTTATGAGCAGGCGAGACTCCCACTGGAAGGCTGCATCACGGTGCACTGTATCATGGTGGTCTCAGTGGCAAACTTGTGCTCTGTCCCAATGGTGGACATCTGCTGGGCTGCCACCTGGTCTTCAGTTCATACCTTTGCAGCCAGTACTGCCTGGAAAGAAAGTCCTGATGGTGCTCTGTAACCCTTTCAAGGTTTAGGCAACTCCTACCCTCCAACCCTTCTGTGTTCAGGCTACTGGAGTGCTGGTTTCATCGGATGCAGGGGTCCTACTTTGGTCTGTGTACACGGGCTAATTTGCTGCTGCATGTAGCTCCCTATGAGGGAGTCCTTACATTTGCTATGGGCTTTCGGTAGCCTCTAGCTGGGGAGTACCATATGTGAGGACTGACTTTCTGCTTGTTCCCAGAAAAAGCACAGTTACTCACCTGTAACGGGTGTTCTCCGGGGATAGCAGGAATCAGTCCTCACAACCCTCCCTCCTCCCCTGGGAGTTGCTCCTTTTACTATCTTTTATTTTTGCTGTCTTTTAGCTATGTTATCTGACTGAGCAAGATAGCACCCTTGGATGTGAAGGGGACCACGCATGTGTTGTGGCATATCCCAAAGGCTTTCTTTGAAAGCTGGGGGGATGCTTCCGCAAGGGCTCCATTGAAGCCGACATTGCCCCATATGTGAGGATTGATTCCTGCTGTCCCCGGAGAACACTTGTTACAGGTGAGTAACTACACTTTCCTTTCTACACACTATGAAGACACTTATCCACTCTTTAGTCGCCTCCTGTCTAGACTACTGCAACCTCCTCCTTGTTAGTTTCCCTCTGAATCATCTCTCTTCCCTTCAATCTGTTGAAAACTCAGCAGCACGGCTAATCTTCTGCTAGCCTCAGTATGCTCATATAGTCCCTTTTCTCAAGTTGCTTCACTGGCTGTCTATTTGTTTCCATATCCAGTTCAAACTTTTCCTACTGACCTATAAGTGCACTCATTCTGCTGCTCCTCACTACCTTTCTTCTCATCTCTCCCTACACCCCTCCTTGGGAACTCAGTGATCCCTTTTAACTCTGCCCTTCTCTTCTGCTGCCAACTCCAGACTTCGATCCTTCCACCTTGCTGCTCCTTATGTCTGGAACAAACTATTTGAGTCTGTGCATCAGGCTTAATCTCTGGTCCTTTTCAAATCCCAGGCTGAAACCTCCTTTGAGGCCACTTTTGGATCCTGATCTGCTTAGTTTCCTATATTTCCTTACCATTCCTCTAGATTTATCCTTGTCCTCAGCTGTTGTGTTGTCTGCATTTACTAGATTGCAAGCTCTGATGAGCAGGGACAGTCTTGCTTGTGACTGTATAGCTCTGCGTACGACTTGTAGCACTATATACAAAAGATTAGAAATAGAGAGATTGTGTTGAAGATAAGAACAGGGAGCACAAGGTATCAAACATCTGTCAAGAGACATATTGAGTTAGGAATAGGGGCAGAGATACATTCTTGAAGGGCTACAAAAGGGGACTGCTACTTCTGGAGAGAGATCTGCAATTGTAAGTATTTACTTCTGAGAATTTTTCTAAATCTTGGGGAAAAAAGAAATTCTTTAGATTAAAGCTGATTAATCTGTGAACCCAGTGTATTTGTTAAATCAGTCAGGGCCTATTAGCAGCAAAGAGTTCCAGTTTAAAATTAAAACACAGAGAGCTTTCTGGTTAAATTTAGAACCCACGACTTCCTCTATCCAAGCAAGGGCTGTGGGACTCCCCCTGGAGATTGGTCACAGATTACCTTAGAAGCACAGAACAGGGATACTGTGCAGCAGCCAGCTTTTAATAAGTCTTTTTTCCCTCCCTCCCCAACATCCACCCACCCATCCCTGGGGATAATCGTAGCTTTATAGCTGTTTAAACCTCTTAAAGGCAAGAAGGTGCCATATTCACTCTCAGGTGCAGCTGTTTATTCTCATCATCATACATTAAGGACCTGAGATTAATTAAATTTCAGGTGAACAAGGTACATTAAATGTATTAGGTATAGTTTTATTAGTATAAGTATCCCCAGCAACCCTTAGTAGGTTAAAAGCTTAAATATCTAAACACAACCTTAAAACGAAGATGCAGACAGCAGTCCAGCAGAGAGATGGGGGCTTTCCAGTCTTTTGCATTGAGTGTCACATATATGATTTTCTCCCAGTTGGTGAGGGGTCTTATGTATGCACAAGGTGCAAGGAACTATTTGCTCTCAGGGAACGAGTCTGATCTCTGGAGACAAGAGTAGCAGACTTGGAAGACATACTGTAAGAAAGATAGACAGGTACATAGACGAGACCTACAGGGATATAGTCCTGAAGTCCCACCTCCAGTCTGGCAGCATCCTTGTTGCCATGGAGGAGAGCGGTCATGTGACAGGATAGCATCACACTGGAGTGGCAGGAAGTGATCCTATAGCAAGGACCTATCCTCCAGGTGATGTAAATCCCTCTCGCAGTTTCTCCAGGGCCAAGTGCCCATGAGGGAAGGGTTAGGACAGCCGTTATAGTTGGTGATTTGATCGATAGGCATGTAGATAGCTGGGTGGCTGGTGGATGTGAGGATTGCTTGGTAACATGCCTGCCTGGTGCGAAGGTAGCGGACTTCACGTGCCACCTAGACAAGGTCTTAGATGGTGCTGGGGAGGAATCTGCTGTCTTGGTACATGTCGGTACCAATGACAGGAAAATGTGGTAGGGATGTTCTGGAAGCTAAATTTAGGCTTTTAGGTAGAAAGTTGAAATCCAACACTTCCAGGAACATTCTGGGGAAAGGAGGGGGCTCTTCCGAAGAGATGGGTTTCACCATAACCAGGATGGAACCAGGCTGCTGGCATTAACCTTTAAAAAGGAGATAGAGCAGCTTTTAAACTAGATATTAGGGGAAAGCCGACAGTCGCCCAAGAGCGGATAGTTCGGAAGAATGTATCTTTGAAGGATGATACCAAAAGCAGCGAGGTTCCACAAAAGAGTAAAGTAGCCCAAATGCCCTCAAGTATGGAGCAGACAGAGCTTAAAGATCCCAAATTACCCATGTCTAGCAACAGCCAAATTAATATGAATAAAATACATTCTCTAAAATGCTTCTATGCAAATGCTAGAAGTCTAAAAAATAAGATGGGAGAGTTAGAATATATAGCACTAAATGAAAGGTTAGATATGATTGGAATATCAGAGACATGGTGGAAGGACGACAATCAGTGGGACACTGTGATACCTGGGTACAAACTATATCGTAATGATAGAGCTGATCAAATTGGTGGAGGGGTTGCTCTCTATGTTGGAGAGGGCATTGAGTCAGAAAGGATTAAAGTTTTGCAGGAAACAAAATCTGCTGTAGAATCTATATGGATTGAAATTCCATGTAAAAGGGGGAAGGCAATGGCAGTGGGGGTGTACTATCGAGCGCCTGGCCAGAATGACCAAATGGATGATGAAATGCTCAAAGAAATCAAGGAAGCTAACAAATGTTACAGCACAGTAATAATAATGGGTGATTTCAACTTACCCCGGTATCGACTGGGTCAGTGTCACGTCAGGACATGCTAGGGAGAGAAAGTTCCTAGATGAAATAAATGACTGCTTCTTGGAGCAGCTGGTTCATGAACCGACCAGATGGGAAGCCATATTAGACCTAGTCCTTAGTGGAACACCAGATCTAGTGCAAGAGATAAGGTTGTTGGGGCCACTTGGCAATAGTGATCATAGCATGATCACCTTTGATTTAATTAGTGGAGGAGGGATAGTAAGGAAATCCACAGTACTACCTTTTAACTTTCGAAAGGGAGACTATGATAAAATGAGGAAAACAGTTAAGAAAAAACTAAAAGGAGCAGTTGCAAAGGTTAAAGACGTACATCAGGCTTGGCTGTTGTTGAAAAATACTACCTTGGAAGCCCAGACCAGCTGTATTCCACGCTTTAAGAAAAGTGGAAGGAAGTCCAAAAAACTGCCAGCATGGTTTAAAGGTGAGGTCAGAGGCAGCTGTTGCCAAAAAAGCATCTTTCAGAAAATGGAAAAAAGAGCCAAACGACGAAACCTGGAAACAGCACAAGCACTGGCAAGTTAAATGCAAGGCATTGATAAGGCAGGCAAAGGGAGAATTTGAGAAGAAGCTTGCTGCAGAAGCAGAAACGCGAAGTAAAGACCTTTTCAAGTACATTCGTAGCAAAAAACCTGTGAGAGAGTCAGTTGGTCCATTAGATGATAAAGGGGTTAAAGGAGCACTAAGAGGCGACAAGGCGATAGCGGAGAGACTGAATGAATTCTTTGCTTCAGTCTTTACTGAGGAAGATGTAGGGATGTTACCCATGACTGAAGTGGTATTTAAAGGTGCGTTAGAATTGAAGGAAATATCGATACATCGGGAAGATGTATTACAACTATTAGATAAGCTGAAGAGTAGCAAATCACCTGGGCTGGATGGTATACATCCAAGGGTGTTGAAAGAACTGAAATACGAGATTGCAGACCTGCTATTAGTAATCTGTGAACTATCATTAAAATCATCTCTAATACCTAAAAGACTGGAGGATCGCCAATGTAACACCAATTTTTAAAAAGGGTTCCAGGGGTGATCCGGGAAACTACAGACTGGTGAGCCTGACATCAGTACCGGGAAAAAGGGTAGAAACCATCATAAAGAATAAAATTATTCAGCATGTAGATAGTCATGACTTAATGGGAGACAGCCAACATGGCTTTAGACAAGGAAGATCTTGTCTTACTAATCTGTTATGTTTTTTTGAAGGAGTGAATAATCGGGTGGACAAAGGTGAGTCGGTTGATATTGTGTATCTGGACTTTCAGAAAGCCTTTGACAAGGTCCCTCATGAGAGACATTTGGCAAAACTAAAGTCATGGGATAGGAGGCAGTGTGTGTACTATTGTGGATCAGGAACTGGTTAAAAGATAGAAAGCAGAGGGTAGGGCTAAATGGCCAATTTTCCCAATGGAGAAAAGTGAATAGTGGTGTACCCCAGGGATCTGTGCTGGGTCCGCTGCTTTTTGACATTTTCATAAATGACCTGGAAAGTGGAATAACGAGTGAGGTTATCAAATTTGCAGATGACACAAAACTATTTAAAGTTGTTAAAACCCAAGAGGATTGTGGAAAATTGCAAGAGGATCTTGATAAATTGGAAGACTGGGCATCAAAATGGCAGATGAAATTTAATGTGGACAAGTGCAAGGTTATGCACCTAGGGAAGAACAACCCAAACTATGGTTACACGATGCAAGGTTCCACATTAGGAACCACCACCCAGGAAAAAGATTTAAGCGTCATTGTGGATACCATGTTAAAACCCTCGGCCCAGTGTGCAGCGGCGGCCAAGAGAGCAAATAGAATGCTAGGTATGATAAGGAAAGGAATGGAAAATAAAACAAAAGATATTATAATGCCTCTATATCGTTCCATGGTGAGGCCGCACCTTGAATATTGTGTGCAATTCTTGTTGCCGTATCTTAAAAAGGATATAGCAATTTTAGAAAAGGTTCAGAGAAAAGCCACCAAAATGGTAAAGGGGATGGAAGGATACTCCTATGAAGAAAGGCTAAAAAGGTTAGGGCTCTTTAACCTGGAAAAGAGATGGCTGAGGGGAGATATGATAGAAGTCTATAAACTAATGAACGGAGTGGAACGGGTAAACGTAGATCAATTGTTTACCTTATCAGAATATAGAAAGACTAGGGGACATGCAATGAAGCTACAGGGTAAACTATTTAAGACTAATAAAAGAAAATATTTTTTCACTCAATGTGTAATTAAACTCTGGAATTTGTTACCGGAGGATGTAGTAAAGGCTGTTAGTGTAGCTGGGTTTAAAAAAGGTTTGGACAAGTTCCTGGAGGAAAGGTCCATAAACCATTATTAAGAAGTCCCAGGATATCAATGCTGGAACCAATACAAGCATTGTGGAACCTGTGTCCCTTGGGGAAACTGCTAGGTACATATGACCTAGATTGGGCTTGATGGATCTTGGTCTGACCCAGTATGGCATATCTTATGTTCTTATGTTAGAGGTTGCGCTCTGTTAGAGAGGGCATTGAGTCACAAAGGATTAAAGTTCTACAGGAAACAAAATTCGCTGTAGAATCTCTATGGATTGAAATTCCATGTAAAAAGGGGAAGGTGATGGCAGTGGGGGTGTACCATGACAGCCTGGCCAGAATGAAGAAATGGACGATGAAATGCACAAAGAAATCAGGGAAGCTAACAAAAGTTACAGAACAGTGGTAATAATGGGTGATTCCACGCTTTAAGAAAAGTGGAAGGAAATAAAAAAACCTGCCAGTATGGTTTAAAGATGAAGTCAGAGGCTGTTACCAAAAATACATCTTTCAGGAAATGGAAAAAAGAGCCAAATGACGAAAACAGGAAACAGCACAAACACTGGCAAGTTAAATGCAAGGCATTGATAAGGCTGACAAAGAGAGAATTTGAGAAGGAACTTGCTATGGAAGCAAAAATGAATAATAAAGACTTTTTCAAGTTGTAGCAAAAAATCTGTGAGAGTCAGTTGGACCATTAGATGATAGAGGGGTAAAAGGGGCAATAAAAGGGGACAGGGCCATAGCAGAGAGACTGAATGAATGCTTCGTTCTTTACTGAGGAAGATGTAGGGATGTTACCAATGATTAAAGTGGTATTTAAAGGTGATACTGCGGAAGAATTGAAAGAAATATCGCTACACCGGGAAAATGTATTACAACTATTTGATAAACTGAAGAGTAGCAAATCACCTGGACTGGATGGTATACATCCAAGGGTGTTGAAAGAACTGAAATATGAGATTGCAGACCTGCTATTAGTAATCTGTGAACTATCATTAAAATCATCTGTAATACCTGAAGATTGGAGGATTGCCATTGTAACGCCAATTTTTAAAAAAGGTTCTAGGGGTGATCTGGGAAATTACAGACCGGTGAGCCTGACGTCAGTACTGGGGAAAATGGTAGAAACCATCATAAAGAACATAATTACTCAGCATGTAGATATTCATGGCTTAATGGGAGACAGCCAACAAGGCTTTAGAGAAGGAACATCTTGTCTTACTAATCTGTTATGTTTTTTGAAGGTGTGAATAAACAGGTAGACAAAGGTGAGGCGGTTGATATAGTGTATCTGGACTTCCAGAAAGCCTTTGACAAGGTCCCTCATCAGAGACTTTTGGCAAAACTAAAAAGTCATGGGATAGGAGATGATGTACTCTTGTGGATCAGGAACTGGATAAAAGATAGAAAGCAGAAGGTAGGGCTAAATGGCCAGTTTTCCCAATGGAAAAGGTGAATAGTGGAGTACCCCAGGGATCTGTGCTGGGTCCGCTGCTTTTTGACATATTCATAAATAACCTCACTCGTTATTCCCTTTTCCAGGTCATCAAATTTGCAGATGAGACAAAACTATTTAAAGTTGTGAAAACCCAAGAGGATTGTGGAAAATTGCAAGAGGATCTTGATAAATTGGAAGACTGGACATCCAAATGGCAGATGAAATGTAATATGGACAAGTGCAAAGTTATGCACCTAGGAAAGAACAACCCAAACTATGGTTGCACAATGCAAGGTTCCACATTGGGAACCACCACCCAAGAAAAAGATTTAGGCGTCATCATGGATAACATGTTAAAACCCTCCGCCCAGTGTGCAGCAGCGGCTAAGAGAGCAAATAGAATGCTAGGTATCATAAGGAAAGAACTAGAAAATAAAACTAAGGATATTATAATACCTGTTTATCATTCCATGGTGCGACCTTGAATATTCTTTGCAATTCTGGTCGGCTTATCTAAAAAAGGATATAGCATTATTAGAAAGGGTACAAAGAAGAGCCACCAAAATGGTAAAGGGGATGGAAGGATACTCCTATGAAGAGAGGCTAAAAAAGTTAGGACTCTTCAACCTTGAAAAGAGACGGCTGAGGGGGAGATAAGATAGAGGTCTATAAATTAATGAATGGAGTGTAACGGGTAAACGTAGATCGATTGTTTACGTCGTCAGAATATAAAAGGACTAGGGGACATGCAATGAAGCTACAGGGTAACCTATTTAATACTAATAAGAGAAAATATTTTTTCACTCAACGTGTAATCAAACTCTGGAATTTGTTACCAGAGGATGTAGTAAGCGCTGTTAGTATAGCTGGGTTTAAAAAAGGTTTGGACACGTTCCTGCAGGAAAGGTCCATAAACCATTATTTAAAGGGACCCGGGATATCACTGCTTAACCCAATACAAGCATTGAGGAACCTGTGTGTTTTGTGGAAAACTGCTAGGTACTTATGACCTACAGTAGATTGGAAACAGGATACTGGGCTTGATGGACCTTGGTCTGACCCAGTATGGCATATCATGTTCTTATGATAGCCAGAAAGATGATAACATTGCGATTGACAAATATTTCTAAAGCAGACTTATGAGATTATTAGGATATAGCACCTGTTTTTGACACCTTTTAGTTCTGCCATTTGTTTGTCATCTTAAGTTTCGATCTTGTGAAGTTCTGCCTTTGGTTTATAAAAGATGTACCTGATCAATGCTAGTCAGACTTATATTTTGTGTTAGAATCTCTGCACATCTGTCAGCTCTCTCAATTGCACAATTTATATAATAAAGCTTATACTAACCAAAAAGTATTTGTTAGACTTTTCACAACATATGTTAATATGTAATGTGAAAAATTGTGAGTTAAAGGTAGTAAAACACCAATTTTTCTTGAATCCAGTTTCTATATTGGTTTGTGGGACGCGTATCTCAATTATTCTGGTACATTTCAAGAGTTTAACTTTATTTTGCTTAAAATGGATGGTTTTGAAGAAAAGTAATGCTCAGGAACAAACAGGCTTTAAACAATACTAATTTTATTTTTGGCATGACAGTTTTCTTCCTGTTCCTTTCAAATGTCTCAATTGGAGTCAGCTTATGTCTGACTTCATTTACAGTTACCAAGGGATTTTTTTCCCCTTCTATTTTTATCTCTTTCCCAAGTCAGCCCAGTTGCTGCAGAAATATTTCTGAGCAAATGTTACCAAGTTATGGCTTTGTCTGGGATTTGGCTAATGTGGACTCTTATAGCTTTGAGTGTCGCCATTATGTGTGGCAAGACTTGTGCTATACCCATAACATCCCCAGCCTTCACCCGGGAATTAAACCAGGTGGTCTGCTTGGCAGTGCACAGAACTACTGTTGAGTTACTGGTCTGATCCAGAATATACCTCTTCAGTGCTGAGCTCAACTGGGGAATTGCAAGAAATAGACTGGACTAAAAACTCCCAACTAGAAAAAGTTTATTGGTAAAAATTTGTTAGTGTTTTAAGATGACTGTTTACATTTATCTTTGTTACTCTAAAATGAAATCAAGATTTTATTTAACATGTGAACATGTTGCATAGGATGTTTGTTTTCATGTTGGCTTTAATTTCTAGGTAATGTACGGTAAGAAGATCTGATATTTTAGATGAAGTTTAATTTTGCCACTTGGGTAGAATTGTTCACATTGCCTTAACTGTCCAAGAATGCGGATGCTTATTGAGTGTTTGCAGTAGTTAGATTTTCTTAACCATTTTCTTTTTTTTTTTCTGTTAGGCAAGTTTGGCAATGGAGTCCAGTCCTATTTCTTGTTTCTACGTTTCCTAGTTTTGCTGAACTTTGTAATTTTTCTTCTGATGTTTGGTTTTGTTACGCTACCTATTGCCGTTTCCAGATATAATATTTTTAACAGCACTCATGTTGTTGTCTCCTTTGCATATGATATAGGTAAACATAATTTAATTTATTTGTAAACTGATATTTACCTATTTAATGTTAAGTTCTATAATTATTCAAAACTGTTTTGTTATCCTAATAAAATTGATTTGCAGTTCTTTGACATAGCTTCGGCTCATCAGGCCAGCAGTGAGACGTACCTGAAAGCAAAGTTACCTGTAAAAGGGGTTCTCCATGGACAGCAGGATAAGTCAGTTGCACATGGGTGTGGACATCCAGCAGCACCCAGACAGAGCTCTCTCATAGCTCAAAGGAAGTCTTTAGGACAGATAGTCCCCACTCACTTCCTAAGTTGACTACAATAACCTTGTTGGACTCATCCAAAGGGGAGGAGGGTTGGCTTGTGTGACTGGCTTATTCTGCTGTCCATGGTCCCCATTACAGGTAAGTGACTCCACTTTCTCCTAGGACAAGTTGGATGTATCTGCCATACATGGGTGACTCCAAGTGAGGGGTGGCAGGTGGGAAGGTCGTTATGCAGAGAGACCATCCCTCTACAGCCCAGATGGAGCTATTTGTAGGATGAGGCTGGCATGAAAACCTAGGAAGGCAAAAATGGAACAGAACCAAAACGTTTAAGAACAAACGCTACCCCCACCTGGAATGGGGCACAACCAGAATAAATGAGAACGCAGTGCATAACGCAGGGTTATCAGAGTAACATAAGAGAGACTAGCTGAACATAAGGCTGGCTGAAGCGAGCATCATGAAGTCTAGCCTAAACAGGATGACACCTAACTGCAGGAAGGTGGTGAGCAAGCACCTGAAGTCCATGTGGTCTCCCTGGAGGGTCCCTATCTTATCTTGAGGTAAATGCCATCTGAAGAATAGTGTGCTCAAATGCACTTGAGATGCACAGGGACTGATTGAAGCAGTAGTGGAGGACAGGTAACGGTGTTGCAGAGGTCAACTAGTAACAGGGTGTAGATTTGTTCATGTAGTAGCCTTAGTGCTTAGTTGGTGGGTGTGGACTCTGTCAGGGAGATCGTGACCTGCATGGTGTTAACAGGTGATGCAGTCCAATGCCCAGAGGGTGTGCTTTTTGACATGGGACCTGAGCTTGCTGGGATCAAAAGTGATGAAAAGCTGTGAAACCTTTTGGGATGGCTTTGTGTTGTTGATGTAGATCTGGAAGGTGTGGGTACAATCAAAGGTGTGCAGGTATTACTGCTCCTGGTGCATTGGTTTTGGACAGAACATGGGAAGCATCATGCTGTACTTGAGACAGAGGAAACCACCTTACGAATAAACGTTTTGGATGAGTCCTGAGGATGGTGAGATGATGATGAAGTGTGTACAAGCAGTAGTCTACCAGTATCAGTAGCTCACTGATATGTCTGGCTGAGGTGATGAGCAACCAGAAAGAGGGTCTTCCACATAGCGAACCTCATATGGGCAGACTCAAGGGGGATAGCATGGGCTGTTGAGTAACATGGCGGTTCCAATGTGGGGCTGGGCACCTCAGGGGTGCATAGAGGTTCAAGAGGCCTTTCATGAGCCTTGACACCAGGTGGTGAACTGATACTGGTTTCCCGATGGTATGCTGAGAACACTCAAGTGGACCCTGATGGATATTTGGAGCCTGCCCTTTGCCAGGGAGAGGAGATACTGGAGGATATGGGGGATGGGGCAGGAGAATGGGTCAAGCTGCATAGAGCTACACCAAGATTGGAACCTGGCTCACTTGAGGGCATTGGACTTCATAGACAGCATACTTATATAATTTCGAATCTGTGATATATATATATGTAGATAATTTTATTCCTGTTATATGTAACAAATGTCTGCTGTGATAAAACTTTTAATGTAAACTGCTACTGATTGCTGGAAGAAGCGGTATAAAAATGTAACAAATAAAATAAATAGTGGATATGAGGAGAATGTTCTGGACCTTAGAAGGTACTTTATAGGGTGATGACTCTCTCCTCCTTTCAACATTCAAGCGGTGAATGCCAGGTTATTCAGATTGGTCTGCAAGACATTCCTTCTTTCCTGGGTGGTGAGGTCCTGGCTACCAAGGAACCAGAGGTGTAGGAATGGAGAAACGCTGGAGATACAAGAACCACATGTGTCAGCCACTCTGGCCCAATGAGTGATTATCCTGTCATGCATGATCTTCTGTATAATTTTGGTTAGACTGGAATCAGCAGCTTCCCTAAGTATACCCTCCCCCTACCACTTCTATCACGAAGGCATTTGGAGGGAGTCTGCGCAGAATCTGCCGCTTGGAGAAAAAGAAGGCATTTTTGCATTCTCTTTGCAGGCAAAGGAGTCTGTAGATGGCATACCCCACCAGTGGGAATAAGTTCTGCTGAAACTTTGGACTGGAGAGACCACTCATAGGGGTCCAACTGTCTGCTGAGAGCATCTGCAAATCTGTCATCCCCTGGAAGGTAGGAGGCCTGGTGGTGGCAACTAATGGAGAGAGCAAATGCCAAAATGTTGTAGGCCTCCCTGCAGAGTTAGAGGGAGCCTATGGACCATCCCCCCTCTTCCCCCCCCCCTTCCACAGAGGCATTGTTAGATCCATTTCCTCCCTGTCAATGTATGCTCAGCCCTCTGACTCCCTGCCCTGGTAAGAGCAACTTCATTACAAGCCTTTGCTCTTAGTTCCTCGCTTGGTCAGACATTTTACTGTTTTTTTTTGCTTGTGCTTGTCTTGAGTTTTGTGCCTTCTGTCTGCCTATAGCTATAGATACAAAAATAGATAGGATAAAAACACAATAATATCTCTCTCTCTGTATATATGTAATATTATTCAGCCCTCTGCTATCTTCTGCTGGCTGTTCCTTGCTCTCCTTTGCCGCCTTTATTATCCCTCCCTCCCACCCTTTGGCTAACAGTCTTGTATAGCTGTCCTATGCTCATTACCACTATTACAGGTGCACCCTAATCCCCTAGGGACCTCTCTCCTACCTATCTGTCATATATTTCCTCTGACTTCTACTCCCCTCTCCTTCTCTTTCCTATAGCTCCATATCACTATCTCCAGGAACAAGCAGGAATACGTCATCACATATGGGTACGTCGGTACCGACGGAGCCCGCGCGGGAAAGCTCCCCAGCTTTTCAGATTAAAAGCCTTTGGGGCCTCCCACTGCACATGCGCGCTGCCTTCCCGCCTTCCTGACCAGCTCTCGTCAGTTTCTTTTTTTCCGCGGAGCCAGCAGGTCGTGTTCCTGTCACCGCTGAAGAAATTGTTAATTTTATTGTTTTCTTTAGACCGCGTACCTGCCTTCCCCATTCTGAAACCGTGACTGCCGGTCTCTCTTTCTTTCTTTTAAAAAAAAAATATATATTTTTTTTTCTTTTCTTCAGCACAGCTTGGTACTTTGTTAGGCCTTCAGGCCTACACAATTTCTCCTCATGGAGAAGCCAGTTCCTGGTTTTAAAAAGTGTACCAAGTGCAGTGCTGTCATTCCTCTTACAGACACCCATGAATGGTGTCTTAAATGTTTAGGACCTGACCATTCCATACCGGACTGCCCATCCTGCTCCCAGATGTCGAAACGTGGATTGCAGAACCGGGCCAACAAGTTCCATGTGCTGTTTCCTTCAGAAGCATCACAGTCATCCAGGTCTTCCTCTCCGGATGGATCTCAGGTAACCAAAACTCCAGTGGGCAAATCCTCTAAAAGCAAATCTCTTTCTAAAGATCGAGAGGCTCTCAATTCTGAGTTCGAGGATTCTGCCCAGGCCAAAAAACCCCGGCGGGAGGCTCCGGCCTCCAAAGCAATCATGGGGTCACAGGTTGACATCGATGGCGCGGCCTCGACAGATCACCTGTTGTACTGCTCTGGGGCCAATACCGGTACCGACATCCAGGCAGCAGTGGCGTCTATGGGCAATACTGTCCAAGTCATGCAGCAGGCCATTCTGGCTTTTATTAATGCTGCTACGCCCTCGGTACCGCAGCCAGCGGTACCGGGTCCGGTTCCGGTAATGGCTTCCATACCGGAACCGAGGCCATCGTCTTCCAAACGCAGATCGGTTCCGCATGCCGGATCCGGGCTTTTGCCCGGTACCGATCCCATACCCGGTACGCCCGATGTCGATACCGAACGGTATGCGTATCGTGCGTTGGAAGCACATAGAGGATACTCTGCTTCTTCAGAGGATTTTAACTCCTCTGATGATTCTGATGAGTTCTCCCTTGATCTTCCTGAGGAGCCTTCTTCTCCTAACAGGAGATGTCTCCACCAGAGGATTTGTCCTTTCAGGACTTCATCATAGAAATGGCTAAAGGTCTTTCTATTGCTTCATCCTCTGAAAAGGAACCCAGATCAAAGAAACTGGATATTTTAGGATACTCTAAGTCTCCTAAAGAGGCAGTCACCCTGCCTATCCATGAAATCCTTCAAGAACACTTGATGGACTTATGGGAGGCTCCTCTAACATTGTCACCTTCTTCTCGCAGGTTGGACACCATGTACCGTGTCCCCCCTTCTCCTGGTTTCCAAAAAACCCAGTTGCCTCACCATTCTATTGTGGTGAAGTCTGCAATGAAGAAGATAAAGAGTACCAAAAGGCACTCTTCTACTCCTCCAGGGCGAGAATGTAAGACTCTAGACTCTTTTGGCAGGAAAATTTTCCAGGCTACTATGCTTATAGCCAGGATTAATTCCTATAGTCTTTACATGGGCATGTTTCTCAGTGAAATCGCTCTAAAAGTTCGGCATTTTGCCCCCTTTCTCCCTGAGGATAAGAGGGAGCAGTTCATTTCCTTGGTGAAACACCTTTTGGATATTTCAAAGTTCTCCAACAGGGCAGCTTTTGATTCCTTTGAGGGTGCTGGTAGGGCTTCGGGCATTGCTATAGCAGCCCGACGTCTTGCTTGGCTCCAAGCTTCTGATCTAGAACCTTGGGTCCTAGATGGCTTACGAAATCTGCCCTGTACAGGTGAGAACTTATTTGGTGAGGAGTGGCAAATTAAGGCCACTCAAATGGATGCAGAAAATGCCACCTTAGATAGACTTTCTAAGTCTACCTCCACTCCTGCCAAGAAGAAGTCTTTTAAGAGGCCTTATTACAAGAAGTCCAGATTTTCTACAAATACTGGCCAACAATCCTCTCAGCCTCGTTTTGCTGCTAAACGTCAGCAACCTAAACAGGCAAGGTCAAAGCCTGCGGCGTCTGCTACGCCTCAGCAGGCTCCACCCCCTCAGGGGTTTTGACTTGCCCCTAGAGAACTTAACTTTTCTGGCTCTAGAACAACCAGAGCCCCTCACCATACCCGGAAGGTTAGCTCACTTTGCTCCCAGATGGGAGCAAATTACATCAGAGCAATGGACCCTCTCTATCATCAGAGAGGGTTACAAACTCCATTTTTCCGATCTTCCTCCTTATACTATGGTGAGGCAGTTCAATTCTCCCCCATCTCTCCTGGCCCTCTTGGGTCAGGAAGTCTCCTCCCTCCTTGCCCAGGGGGCAATAGAGGAGGTCCCTCTTCTTCAACAGGGGACGGGATTCTACTCCCCTTATTTTCTAATACCAAAGAAGACAGAGGGCTTCAGACCAATTCTGGATCTGAGAGAATTGAACAAATTTCTTTTCAAGGAGAAATTCAAAATGCTTTCTCTGGGCATTCTCCTTCCATACCTTCAGAGTCAGGATTGGCTTTGTTCTCTAGATCTAAAGGATGCGTATACACACATACTCATCCACCCATCCCACAGAAAATACCTTCGATTTCTGTTTCAGGGAAAACATTTCCAGTACAGAGTACTCCCCTTCGGTCTAGCCTCTGCTCCAAGAGTGTTCACCAAATGCATGGCAGTCGTAGCTGCCTTTCTAAGAGGCCTGGGAATTTTCATATTCCCATACCTGGACGACTGGCTCATCCGAGCTCCCTCTCAGTCCCAGGCCCAAATTTCCCTGGACCGCACAAGGCGTCTTCTGCAGTATCTAGGACTGGTAGTAAACCTTCCCAAGTCTCAACTAATCCCTACTCAGTCTCTCGAGTTCATAGGGGCCCAGTTAGACACCATCACTGCAAGGGCCTACCTGCCTCAGGTCAGGGCCCAACGCCTGCTGAGTTTGGCCTCCCAAGCTCAGTCCAGCAGTCATTTGACAGCCCGGGAAATGCTGCGACTTCTGGGCCACATGGCCTCCACGGTACATGTGGTGCCCTACGCTCGTCTGCATATGAGAGCAGCTCAATGGACCTTGGCCACCCAGTGGACTCAAGCATCTGGAGCGCTCTCCGACCAAATACTCACCTCAAGCCGTCTATTTTGGTCCCTCCAATGGTGGACATCCACCAAGAATCTGTTGTTGGGGGCCCCCTTCCAACCTTTGTTGCCCCAAGCAACCCTCACAACAGATGCCTCCCAGACAGGGTGGGGAGCTCATCTTCAGAACCTCTCCACTCAGGGCACTTGGTCTCCACAGGAGGCCACCCTTCATATCAACCTCCTGGAACTGCGAGCAATTTACCTTGCCCTCAAGGTCTTCTATACCCTCCTTGTCAACCTGACTGTCCTAGTTCAGACAGACAATCAGGTAGCCATGTTCTATATAAACAAACAAGGAGGGACAGGCTCTCTGTCGCTTTGCAACGAAGCTCTCAGAATATGGGCCTTCGCCAGAGAGCATCAAATTCACCTTCTTGCAGTGTATCTTCCAGGAGTTCAAAACTCTCGTGCAGACAGACTCAGTCGAGTTCTGCTTCCACACGAATGGTCTCTACATATGGACCAGATACGCAGAATCTTTCAGGAATGGGGGACCCCGGACATAGACCTCTTTGCAAGTCCGTGGAATGCCAAACTTCCCCGGTTCTGTTCCAGAACTCAGTGTCAGGGAGCTCAGGCCCACGATGCCTTCCTCCTGCATTGGGGTCAGGAATTCCTCTATGCCTTTCCACCCATTCCTCTACTATCCAAGACTCTGTTCAAGCTCCAGAGGGATCACGGGACTATGATCCTCATAGCTCCCCGCTGGCCACGCCAGGTGTGGTTCCCTCTACTTCTGCATCTCTCCCAGGGATCCTCCCTGGACCTGGGAGCTGCGCCAGACCTTCTGTCTCAGGAGGAGGGGACTTTGTGGCACCCAAACCCCAAATCCCTACATCTCAGAGCTTGGTTACTGAAGGCCTAAGTCTTCAAGACTTTAATCTTTCTCAACCTGTGACAGATATCCTTCATGCCTCTAGGAAACCTTCCACGAGGCGTTCTTATGCTTTCAAATGGAAACGTTTTTCCATTTGGTGTGCTCAGCAGGGTCTTGACCCTCTAGCACTTCCTTTGAATTCCCTCTTGGACTATCTCCTGCATCTTTCAAATGCAGGCCTTAAGACGAATTCAGTAAGGGTCCATTTGAGTGCTATTGCAGCATCCTTAAAACCTATAAATGGACAACCTGTCTCCTCTCATCCTCTTGTTTCACGTTTCATGAGAGGCCTGACTTTAACTAAACCTCCCATCCGACCTCCTCCGGTAGCATGGGATTTGAACCTAGTTCTAGGTCAGCTTATGAAGCCACCTTTTGAGCCTTTGGACTCTACCTCCTTCAAATTTCTTTCCTGGAAGGTTGTTTTCCTTATTGCAGTCACTTCGGCTCGCCGCATCAGTGAACTGCAGGCTTTAGTGGCTCATCCACCTTATACTAGGTTTCATCATGATAAGGTGGTCCTTAGGACGAATCCCCACTTTATGCCCAAAGTGGTCTCGCCTTTTCATCTTAATCAAGAGGTATATCTACCTGTCTTTTTCCCGGCTCCTCATGCATCCAGTGCAGAGAGGAACCTTCATACTCTGGATTGTAAAAGAGCTCTTGCCTTTTACCTCAACAGGACTCAACCACATCGAAAGTCTTCCCAACTTTTCGTGGCTTTTGATCCTTCTCATTTGGGACTTCCAGTCACCAAGCGTACACTTTCCAATTGGATCGCTCAGTGTATTTCTTTTGCTTACCAGAGTAAGAACATTTCTATGGAGGGCCATGTCACAGCTCACAATGTGAGGGCCATGGCCACTTCTATGGCTCATCTTCACTCTGTGTCCATAGATCAGATCTGTCGAGCAGCCACTTGGGCCTCGGTTCATACCTTCACAGCCCATTACTGCTTGGACAAGGACTCCCGCCGGGATGCCTTGTTTGGTCAGGCTGTCCTCAAACACCTGTTCCATACTTAAACAACTCCTGCCCACCTTCCCTGGATGGATGCCTGAGATCCATGCGAAGATGGTTTACCCTTGGAGGGGGATCTCCCAGGCATCTTAGCTAGGGAGTCCCCATATGTGATGACGTATTCCTGCTTGTTCCTGGAGATAGCACAGTTACTTACCTGTAACAGGTGATCTCTGGGAACAGCAGGAATTAGTCATCACAACCCACCCACCTCCCCTAGGAGTTGTATCTCTATCTATCTTCCTGTCCTCTCTCTCTATTGTCTCAGCTTTAAACTCGAACTGACGAGAGCTGGTCAGGAAGGCGGGAAGGCAGCGCGCATGTGCAGTGGGAGGCCCCAAAGGCTTTTAATCTGAAAAGCTGGGGAGCTTTCCCGCGCGGGCTCCGTCGGTACCGACGTACCCATATGTGATGACTAATTCCTGCTGTTCCCAGAGATCACCTGTTACAGGTAAGTAACTGTGCTTTCTCTTCCAGTCGTTGACACTCCCTAATCATCTCCCCTCCTTACCATCCTCACTTCTCCTGCCATATTGTCTTCTACCCTATCATCCATTCTTGAGCTTTACCAATTTATTCCTCTCATTCAGCCATCCTGTGTCTCGCTCTCGCTCTCTCTCTCGCTCTCTCTCTCTCATTACCACCACACTTTCCTGCTCCCTATCTCATTTGGGGACATCACTTCTAACCCTAACCTCCCTAGACTCTCTTCATGCTACCAGGGCAGATCCACACACAACTCCTCAAATCTTATTTGTATTCCTCTCCTCTCTCTCTTTGTCATTCGCATTGTGAAATGCACACTCCATCTCAAATAAACTTGCCTTTATTCATGACCTCTTTATCTCTAATACACCATCTTCTTGCTCTGAGACCTGCCTTCTTCCTGAAGACTCAGCTTCAATTGCTGCCCTCTGCCATGGTGACTACCAGTTCTCCCATATGCCTTGTCCCATTGACTGTGTGGTGGTGTTGGGTTTTTACACTCTCATTCCTGCAACTTTCAACTCCTCCTCCTGCCTCATATTACACTTCCCTCCTTTTGAAGTCCACTCCGTCATCTCTCTAGATAGCTGTCATTTATTGACATCCCCCCACCCTGACAAATCCATCTTTATCTTTCTCACTGACTCTGACTCGTGGCTTTCCTTCTTTCTGGATGCTTAATCCCTGTCCCTTTTTCTCATGGATTTTAACATTCATGTTGATGACTTATCTGACCCTTATGCCTTAAAGCTCCTTCCCTAACCTCCCAGTTGTGCTCTACTGCCCCTACTCACCAGCATGGTTACTACCTTGACCTTGTATTTTTCTCTAACTGCTTACCCTCAAATGCCTGCACCTCGGCTCTTCTATTATCTGACCAGCAACTGCTAAGCTATACTATCTCACCCAATTTCCTCCAACCTTTTTAGGAATCTTCATGCGCCCACTTAGCTGACTACATTTGTCTCAAATCCCACACCATTACAGACTTTCTACACTTCAAATTTATGCTAGCCTCTTTCTAGTCAGTCATAGCACTCACCAAACAAGACTATTATGTCCACCTGACTAACTTTCTTGCCTTTGACCCTTGTCATCTCTTTACGACTCCCAACTCTCTCCTCAACGTTTTTCTGCCTCTGATCTAGACCCGCTCTTTCCCTTTCTGCCCAGACCTTGGCTATTTCCATGGCAGTCCACAAGATTACATAGTTCCTCTCCATCCCACTCCTGCCCCCCTTCATTCCCATCTTCTCCCCTCAACCTCTTCCCCATTTCTTCCTGTTCTAAGATCACTAAGGAGGGAACCACACATCCTCCTCCAAACTCACTATCTACTCCTATGAATCTATTCCCTCCATCACCTCTGCTGTCATTCCTTCCATTTGTTATATCCTCACCTTTTGATTTCCACTGCAAGTGTTCTGCATCCTTCAAGCATGTTGTGGTTATACTTCTCAAGAAACCCACACTAGACCTTACCTGTCCTTTTAATTATTGACCCATCTCCCTCTTTCCCTTTATTTCTAAACTACTTGAACATGCAGTTCACGGACATTTTCTTGACTTTCTCTCCTCGCAAGCCATTTTGGATCCATGGCAATCTGGCCTTCCTCCTCTACATTATATTAAAATGGCTCATGACAAAGTCTTCATTGACTTGTTCCTGGCCAAATCCAAGGGTCTTTACTCAATTCTCATCCTTTCTGACCCTGTTGACAACCACCTCCTCCTCTATCTTGTCCTCGGTTTTATGGGCTTGGTTCTATCCCAGTTCTCTTCTTATCTCTCCCATCACACTTTTAGTGTATGTTCTAGTGGATCCTCTACTGTTATCCTGCTCTCAGTTGGTGTACCCCAAAGGTCTGTCTTGTGGCCACTCATTTTCTCTCTATATACCCAGTCCCTTGGTGCATTTATCTCCTCCCATGGTTCTCAGTACCATCTTTATGCTGATCTTTCTCCAGGACCAAGCAGGAAGTCAGTCCTCACTTATGGGTGACGTCGGCGCCGACGGAGCCCTCGCGGAGCAATTTTCCCCAGCTTTCAAAGAAAGCCTTTGGGAATTGCAGCGCGCATGCGCGGTCGTCTTCCCGCCCGAGGTGCCATCTTAGCCAGTCTTCTTTTTTTCCCGCGGAGCCCTACAGACCTCCCCGTCTTGTCCCCGCGAAAAAGTTGATTTTCTTCTTTATTTTATCCTTTTTACTTTCGGTTCGACGCCGATCGTTTTCCCGCCCGGACTCGCGACGCCGGTCTCGAGTCCTCTTACTTTTTTTCGGTTTTTCTGACTTAGTCAGCTTTCGTTTTTGTTTTTCCCTGGCAGCCCGGTCCTTTGACCTCGCAGGGGCCCTTTTTCCCCCGATGGCTGCCAGTGGGTTTAAGCGGTGTGGTCGGTGTGACCGAAATATGTCACTAACCGACACACACGACTTTTGCCTCCGCTGCCTGGGCCCGGATCATGAGGAACTGATCTGTGGGCCCTGCAGCAAACTGTCCTCAAAGGCGTTGAGAAGTCGGCGGCATCAGCGTGAGAGAATCTTCGCTGACCCCAGCCGTACCCGGAGCTCGTCGGAGGCCTCCGTGTCGAAAGGCTCCAGCTCGGACCGTCGCCGGAGCTCCTCCGACCGGGGTTCTCCCTTCGGGGACCATCGTCGGAAGGGAAAAAACCCGCGAGGGCGGCGTCGGTGGACGCTCCTGGTTCCGCGAGGGCCAGGTCGCATAGCCCCGACAGCCGCCCCGGGTCCTTGGAGAAGGAACACGTCCCGAAGCGACCTCGCCTGGAGTCGGAGATGCCTGCCCGGGTAAGTCCTGTGGTCCTTCTGGACTCGCCTCCGCGACAGCCGACGTCGGGCCCGACGCCGTCGGGGCCCGAGTCGGGGGCTGCTGGGTCACCTGAGCTCGGACTCAGGTTGACGGCCTTGGAGAGCAGACTGTCTGCCTTCATGGAACAGCAGAGGGCACTGCTCGCTGGCGTCGCTGCCCCGACCGCCGGGACGTCGACGTCCAAGTCGACCCCGGAGACCGAGCCGATCCTCGAGTCGATGAGAACTCGAGTCGATCCTCGGTCGAGGTCGCCCTCGGCCTCCCGTTCGGGACCGAGGTCGCCGACGCCGACTCCCTCGGCGTCGGGGCGGCTGGCGCCGCGCCCTGCCCGGGCCGACCCCACCGAGTCCTCGTCGGAGTCGGTCTGGGAGTCTGAGGAGGAAGAGTCACCTGATTCTTTCCGGACTCGGTGTGTCCCATCGGACTCACCGGAGTCCGAGCCTCGGAAGCAGTCCCCCCCGGAGGATGCCCGGTTCTCGGACTTCGTTAGGGATATGGCCAAGGCTTTGGCCTTCCCTGCGGATCCCGAGGAGGAGCCTCGAGCCGAAGAGCTCGACGCCCTCCAGTATGACTCTCCCGCGAGGGAACACTTTACTGTGCCGGTTCCTCCTATGCTGGAACGACTACTCTTCCGCATGTGGGAGAGTCCGGCCTCCTCGCCGGTCCTGAGCAAGCGGGTCGATTCTATCTATCGAGTCCGCAAGAGCCCTGGCTTTCAAAAGGCACAGCTGCCACACCATTCCATGGTAGTGGAATCGGCCATGCATCGTCTTAAGAGCCAGAAGATGCACTCCTCGGTGCCTCCTGGCAGGGAGGCCCGTAACCTGGATGGCCTTGGCAAGAAGTGCTTCCAGGGCTCTATGCTCGCATGTCGTGTCCAGACTTACATGCTATACATGGGCATGTATCTCCGGGATCTGGCTAAAGAGCTAGCCGGATTCTCCGCTGGTCTCTCCGAGGAGCCCTTGCGGAGGTTCCTAGCCTTGTCCACTGGCATTCGGGAATGCTCAAAGTTCATGTCCCGAGCAGCCTATGATGGCTTTGAAGCCTCGGCTCGAGTGGCCGCAGCCGGCATCGGTGCCCGCCGACAGGCTTGGCTTCAGTCGTCAGACCTTGAGCCCTGGGTGCAGGACAAGTTGGTCGATGTCCCCTGCCGAGGCGAAAACCTCTTTGGCAAGCCCATGGCGGAAAAGGCTGCACAAATTGAGACTGAGACTCTCACCAGGACCAGGCTTTCTAGGAAGACCTCCGCCCCTTCCCAGAAAAAGAAGGGCTCGGGGAAAAAGTCCTTTTACCCGAGGAAGGCGGCTGCCTACAAACAATACCCCCATTATCAGGCCCCTGCAGCTCCCCAACAGGGCCAGCAGGCCAAGGGACGGGGTAACAGGTCCCGTAGGCAGCAAGCCCCCAAGCCTGCACCACCAGCCCCTGCTCAGCAGGGTGGGGGCTTTTGACTCGCTCAGCATAGCCTCTCCCCCCCCGCTGGTTCCTCCCAGCACCGGAGGCCGGCTGGTTTACTTCGCCCACAGGTGGTCCAGCATCACCGCAGATGCCTGGGTGCTTCAGGTCGTGCGGGAAGGCTACCTTCTCCACTTCCATCAGGTCCCTCCCTCCTATTTTCCGGGAGAACCTCCGCGCCCCCCTCTGCACAGGGAGTTGCTCCTTCAGGAGTTAGCAGGTCTTCTGCAGGAACAGGCGGTGGAACCGGTGCCACACCACCTGAGAGGTCAAGGCTTTTATTCAAGGTATTTTCTGATACCAAAGAGAACAGGGGGCCTCAGACCCATCCTGGACTTGCGCAACCTCAACAAGTTCCTTGTGCGGGAGAAGTTCAAAATGCTTACCCTTGGAATCCTTCTGCCCTACCTCCAGCAGGGAGATTGGCTATGCTCCTTGGATCTAAAGGATGCCTACACGCACATCCTCATCCACCCAAGCCACCGCCAATACCTAAGGTTTGTGGTGGCAGGAAATCATTACCAGTACCGAGTACTGCCCTTTGGCCTGTCCCTCCGCACCGCGAGTCTTCACAAAATGTCTCGCGGTCGTGGCGGCCCATCTCCGGCTTCACGGCCTCTATGTCTTTCTGTACCTCGACGACTGGCTCATCAGAGCAGCGTCCGCTCAGGAGGTCACCAACGCCACGGGCCGCACGGTGACTCTGCTGCAGCACTTGGGCTTTGTCATAAACTTCGCAAAGTCCACTTTGCCTCCCCTCACAGGATTCTAGAGTTCATCGGCGCAAGGCTGCACACTCCTCAGGCGCGAGCATTCCTACCGCTCGTCAGGGCTCAGCGGCTCATGGACCTAGCCGACCGCTTTCGCAGCCAGCCCCTGGTCTCCGCCAGGCGCTTCCTGAGACTGCTCGGCCATATGGCTTCCACCGTCCATGTGACCCCCAATGCCCGCCTGAATCTGCGGTCTGCTCAATGGTGTCTCCGCCAGCAGTGGCGACAAGCCACGGGCGGCCTAGCAGACCTAGTGCGCGTTTCCGAGCCGCTGGTCTCGTCTCTCCGGTGGTGGCTCCGGCAGCCGAACCTGATATTCGGAATGCCTTTCCAGTCACCTCAGCCGACCCGGGTGCTGACCACCGATGCATCCCTCCTGGGCTGGGGAGCACATTGCCAAGAGGCACGTACTCAGGGCCTCTGGTCCACGTGGGTGTCTGCTCAGCAGATCAACTTCCTGGAGCTCAGGGCGATCCGCCTGGCTCTCAAGGCCTTCTCCCACCTGACTTCCCAACAGTCCGTCCTTGTCCAGACGGACAATCAAGTTGCCATGTTCTACGTGAACAAGCAGGGGGGCACGGGCTCCTGCCTCCTCTGCCGGGAGGCACAGAGGCTCTGCTCTTGGGCCGTCAGTCACGGCATTCTCCTCAAGGCAGTTTATCTCCCGGGCCAAGAAAATTGCCTTGCAGACAAACTCAGCAGGGTCCTCCAGCCGCACGAGTGGCGTCTGGATCCCTTGGTGGTTCAGAAGCTCTTCCTCAAGTGGGGTCTCCCCACGGTGGAATCTCTTTGCCAGTCCTCACAACCGGCAGCTTCCTCGCTTCTGCTCTCGTCGGCCACACCCCTTCGGGTGGCGGCGGACGCCTTTCTGATCTCGTGGTCGGGAAGCCTTCTGTACGCTTTCCCTCCCATCCCGCTGGTCTCTCGGACTCTTTTCAAGGTTCTCCGAGACAAAGCCTTCATGATCCTGGTGGCCCCTCGCTGGCCCAGGCAGCCGTGGTTTCCGCTCCTGCTGCAACTGGCGGTGGAGGATCCAATCCCTCTGGGGGTGCAACCGGATCTCCTCACTCAGGATCAGGGGTCCCTCCTGCACCCCTCAACCTCATGGCCTGGCTGCTGAGAGGGTAGTCCTTGCTCCCCTTCTCCTGCCGGCGGAGGTGGAGGAGGTCGTCTTGGCTTCGCGACGACCTTCTACCCGCAAATGCTACGCCCTTAAATGGCGTCGCTTTGCAGTCTGGTGTACCCAACAGTCTCAGGATCCCTTCTCCTGCCCGGTGTCGGTGATCTAGCAGTACTTGCTCCACCTCTCTAATCTGGGACTTAAGTCCAACTCCGTCAAAGTTCACCTCAGTGCTCTTTCAGCACATCATGTGCCGGTGGACGGCAGACCTCTCTCCAATGACCCTCTCGTAGCGAGGTTTCTCCGAGGTCTCCTTCTACTTAAACCACCTCTTCGCGCCCGCCAGCGCCTGATGGGACCTGAATGTGGTTTTGCAGCGGATCACCTGTCCGCCTTTTGAACCTATGGCTACCTGTTTCCTCCGTTTTCTGTCTTGGAAAACACTGTTCTTGATAGCCCTCACTTCGCTAGACGCGTAAGTGAATTGCAGGCCCTCGTGTCTGATCCCCCTTACACTCGGTTCTACAAGAATAGGGTAGTCCTACGGACTCACCCAAAATTTCTGCCTAAAGTGGTCTCCCCTTTTCACATCAATCAGGAGGTGGTACTTCCAACCTTCTTTCCCAGACCACACTCCAGCCGAGCTGAGACGGTCCTCCATACCCTGGACTGTAGAAGGGCATTGAACTTCTACCTTGACCGTACGCGGGAGCACCGTAAAGCTGCTCAGCTGTTTGTGTCCTTTTGACCCCAATAAATTGGGGCTCCCGGTCTCCAAGCGTACTCTGTCCATCTGGGTTGCGGACTGTATCTCTTGGGCTTATGGGGCAGCCGGACTCTCCTTAGAAAGTCGAGTCACGGCTCACTGCGTTCGGGCAAAGGCCACGTCAGTGGCTTACCTCCGCTCTGTTCCGCTGGCAGACATCTGCCGGGCCGCTACTTGGTCTTCGAGCCAGACTTTTGCGGTCCATTACTGTCTCGAGAGGGAGTCCCGTAGGGGACAGTGCTTTCGGACAGGCAGTCCTCCGTAATCTCTTTGAGGTCTGAGCAACTCCTACCCTCCATCCCGGATGTGGGCTACCGGTGGGTGATAATTCAGCGAAGATTCTATCCTTCTGTGCTGCTGAGCTGGAGGGAGCTCATTTTTGTGCTTAGGGTCTCCGGTAGCCTTGAGCTTGGGAGTCCCCATAAGTGAGGACTGACTTCCTGCTTGGTCCTGGAGAAAGCGTAGTTACTCACCTGTAACAGGTGTTCTCCAGGAGCAGCAGGAATCAGTCCTCACTACCCTCCCTCCTCCCCTTGGAGTTGCAATCGTCTGCTTATGTTTTTGCAAATATTTTTATGCTGTCTTTTTTAGCTATGTCATCTGACTGGCTAAGATGGCACCCTCGGGCGGGAAGACGACCGCGCATGCGCGCTGCAATTCCCAAAGGCTTTCTTTGAAAGCTGGGGAAAATTGCTCCGCGAGGGCTCCGTCGGCGCCGACGTCACCCATAAGTGAGGACTGATTCCTGCTGCTCCTGGAGAACACCTGTTACAGGTGAGTAACTACGCTATCTCTCTCCACCTAAAATTTCTCCAGAAATCCAGACCTGTATTTCTGCCTGCCTATCTGATATTTGCTGCTGGGTGTCTCACTGCCATTTGAAATTGAACATGGCCAAAACAGGGCTTATCTTCCCCTTAAATGCACCTCCCCCCTTCCTCCTTTCTCTCTTTCTGTGCATAATTCTCTACTCCTCCCTGTTTCTTTGGCTTGCAAACCTGGTGTCGTCTTTGACTCCTCCCTTCTCCTTCTCCTTCTCCATATACATCCAACTGATAGCTAAAACCTGTTTTTCTCTAAAACATCAGCAAAATTCAACTCCTCTTTTCAGAACACACTACTAAGACCCTTATCCACTCTTTAGTCACCTCCCATCTAGATTATTGCAACCTCCTCCTCCCTGATCTCCCTCTGAATCATCTCTCTCCCCTTCAATCATTTCAAAATTCAGCTGCATGGCTAATCTTCCTCCAGGTTCACTATGCTCATGTAACCCCTCTTCTCAAGTTGCTTCATTGGCTCCCTCTCCGTTTCCATATCCAGTTCAAACTTATCCTTCTGACCCATAATTGCATTCATTCTGCTGCTCCTCACTACCCCTCTTCTCTTATCTCTCCCTACACCCTTCCTTGGGAACTTCTTCTCTGGCAGATCACTTCTATCCGTGTCTTCTCTTCCACTGCCAACTCCAGACTTTGATCTTTCCATCTTGCTGTTATGCCTGGAACTAACTACCCAAGTCGGTATATTGGGCTTCATCTTTGGCTCTTTTCAAATCCAGGCTAAAAACTCACCTCTTTAAGGCTGCTTTTGGATCCTGATCTGTGTGGTCTCCTGCTGCCCAGCTCTATTTCCTTACCATTCCCCTAGACATATCCTAGTCCTCAGCTGCTGTGTTGCCTGTCTTAACTATACTGTAAGCTCTGAAGAGCAGGGACAGTTACTTATGCTTTGTTCAGGTATTTTGCTGTGCCTGTTAAGAATCTATAGCTTGTTGTTTATTCTGTATATGTTTCTGGTTTTGTCAGTGCTGTCTCCCCCCTTTTCAACACTTTCTTATTTACCCACCCACTCCTGGCCTAACATTTTCATAGCCTTCCTCTGATCATTGACACAATTATTCAGGTGCACCTTAAGCCACCAGGACTTTATCCCCCTCCCCCCCCCCCCAACCTGCATTTCCTATGATTTGCATTCTCTCCTCTTCCCTCTCTCTCCTATGGCTTCACATCACTTTTTGTTCTTGATGTTAACTCTCCCTAATCTTTTCTGCTCATTCCCTTAGTTCCATGGCCCTACTTCTCATTACCCACTCCTTAATGTCCCCATCTCCCCTACCATTTTGTCTTCTACCTTATCTGCCTTTGAGCTTCACCTTTTCCTTCTTCTCATTCAACCATCTCCACTCTCACTGAGGGAACCTCACTCTGGCTTCCATTGTGCCACCTCCTCTCTTCCCCGTCCTATCCTACGTCTGCTTCTCTCATCTGGAGATGTCAACCCCAACCTTGGCCCCCCTAGACTTTTTCACACTCCCAGGGCAGGTCAATGTGTAACCTTTCTAATCTTGTTCATATCCCTGTCCTTTCTCCCTTTTTCATACACATTGTGAAAAACACATTCTGTCTGAAGAAGAAAAAAAACTTGCCTTCATTCATGACCTCTCTATCTCTAATACTGTAGCTGTCCTGGCTGTTACTGAAACTTGGCTTCTCTGAAGATTCAGCTTCAGTCACTGCCCTCTGTCACAGAGGCTACCTATTTTCCCATATGCCTGGCCTATTGGCCATTGTGGCGGTGTTGGGTTCCTACTCTCTCGTTCCTGCAAATTCCAGCTCCTCCTCCTGCCTCTAATTCCTTTGCTTCCTTTCAAGTCCATGCCATCTGCATATTTTCTCAATTATCTCTCCAGGTAGCTGTCTTTTTTTTTTTTTTTTTAATCAACTTCCCCCCCCACACCTCCCCCAACGTCTACCTTTCTTGCAGACTTTGATGCCTGGCTCTCCTCCTTTATGGCTGTGTCTTCCTCTTCCCTAATTCTTGGGGATCTTAACATTTATATTGATGACTTTTCTCGCCCTTCTGCCTTAAAGATCCTTTCCCTAATTGCCTCATTCAACCTCCAGTTGTGCTCTACCACTCTACTCACAAGCATGGCCACTGCCTTGACCTTGTCTTCTCCTCCAACTGCTCACCCTTAAACTTCTCCACCTCAGTTCTGCTCTTATCTATCCATCACCTGCTAACCTTCACCCTTAACTGCCCCCCATCTAGGTCTCCCCTGGTCTCCACCAACATGTTAAGGAATCTTCACACTGTCAACCTTTCAGCTCTCTCCACTGCAGTCTTATCTCTTTCCTCCTTGAGTCTGTTTGATGAGGCAGTATCTTCCTCTAACATTATACACTCCTCCACTCTGGATGCACTCGCTCCTCCCATTCCACACCCTGAGGGGAATACTGTACTTCAACCCTGACTGTCCTCGACACCCTGCTATCTATGTTCCTGTGCCTGCTCAACTGAGTACCTTTGGCTTAAATCACATACCCTTGCTGACTACTTACATTTCAAATTCATGCTAACTACTTTCCAATCAGTCATAGCACTTGCCAAGCAAGAGTACTATGTACATCTGACTAAATTTCTTGCCCCTGACCCTCGCTGTCTCTTTGCTATGTTCAACTCTCTCCTCAAGGTCCCTCCTTCCCAATCCCTCCTTCACTGTCTGCCCAGACCTTGGTTAACTACTTCCATGACAAAGTCCAGATGATTAGCCTTGAATAATCTGCAAGGTCACTTCCACCTCATCTTTCCCTTCTTCAGTCCCAAATCCTTCCTTCACCTTTGGTCACCCTTTCTTCCTTTTCTGAAATCACTGAGGAGGAAACTGCAAATCTTTTTTTCCTCCTCCAAACTGACTCTCTGCTTCACTGATCCCATCCCCAACCATCTACTAAGCTCTGTCTTTTCTGCGGTTATCCCTTCCAGCTGTCATATTCTTAACCTACCGCTTTCCACTGCAGCTGTTCCTGTGGCCTTCAAACATGCTGTGGTGGCACCTCTCCTCAAAAAGCCTTCATTGGATCCTAGATGTCCTTCTAGTTATCGATCTATCTCTCTCCCCTCCTTTGCTTCAAAACTACTTGAACGAGTGGTTCACCTCCGCTGTCTTGACTTTTTTCTCAAACCTTCAGGACCCACTGTAATCTGGTTTTCGTTCTCTATGTTCCACAGAAACGGCTCTTGCCAAAGTCTCCAGCGACTTGTTCCTTGCCAAATCCAAAGGCCTCTACTCAATTCCTTCTTGACCTTTCTGCTGCTTTTGGCATGGTTGATCACCACCTTCTCCTCAATACCCTGTCCTCACTTGGATTTAGAGGCTCTGTTCTGTCCTGGTTTTTCTTCTTATCTCTCTGATCACACTTTTAGTGTACAGTATGTTCTGGTGGTGGTTCCTCTACTGCCATCCCACTTTGTTGGTGTACCTCAGGGATCTGTCTTGGGTTGTTTCCTTTTCTTTCTCTACACTCTGCCCCTTGGTGCACTTATTTCCACCCTTGGTTTTCAGTACCATCTTTATGCTGACAGATCTACCTTTTTGTGCCTGAAATCTCTCCAGGACTCCAGGCCCAGATCTCTGCCTGCTTATCTAACATTGCTTATCTTCCCCCTAAATCCCCTTCCTCCTTTCTGTATTTCTGTGAATAATGCTACACTCCTCCCTATTTCCTCAACTCACAACCTTGGGAACATCTTTGACTCTACTCTCTCTTTCTCTGCACACATCCAACAGATATCTAAAACCTGTTGCTTCTTTCTCTTTAATACTGGCAAAATTCATCCCTTTCTACACACACTACTAAGACACATATCCACTCTTTAGTCATCTTCTATCTATACTATTGTAACCTTCTCCTTGATGGTCTCCCTCTGAATCATCTCATTCCCCTTCAATCTGTTCAAAACTCAACTGCACAGCTAATTTTCTGCCAGCCTTGATATGCTCAAATAATCCCTCTTCTCAAGTCACTGCATTGGCTTCCTATCTGTTTCTCTATCCATTTCAAATTTCTCCTACTGACCTATAAGTGCACTTGTTCTGCTGCTCCTCAATACCTTTCCTCTCTTCTCTCCCTACACCCCTTCTTGGGAGCTCTGATCTTCTGGCAGATCCCTTCTGTAACCTTCTCTTCTATTGCCAACTACAGACTTAGATCCTTCCACCTTGCTGCTCCTTATGCTTAGCACAAACTACCTGAGTCTGTGTGTCAGGTTTCATCTCTGGCCCTTTTCTAGTCCAGACTGAAAACGCATCTGTTCAAGGCCACTTTTGGATGCTGATCTGCTTAGTCTCCTATGTGTTTCCTTACCATTCCCCTAAATATATCTTGTCCTCAGTTGTGTTGTGTCTCTTGACCGGGATGGAACCAGGCTGCTGGCATTAATCTTTAAAAAGGAGATAGAGCAGCTTTTAAACTAGATAATAGGGGAAAGCCGACAGTCGCCCAAGAGCGCATGGTTCGGAAGAATGTATCCTTGAAGGATGCTACCAAAAGCAGAGAGATTCCAAAAAAGAGTAAAGCAGCCCAAATGCCCTCGAGTATGGAGCAGACAGAGCTTAAAGATCCCAAATTACCCATGTCTACCAATAGCCAGATTAATATGAATAAAATACAGCCTCTAAAATGCTTGTATGCAAATGCTGGAAGTCTAAAAAATAAGCTGGGAGAGTTAGAATATATAGCACTAAATGAGAGGTTAGATATGATTGGAATATCAGAGACATGGTGGAAGGAGGACAACAAGTGGGACACTGTGATACCTGGATACAAACTATATCATAATGATAGAGCTGATCAAATTGGTGGAGGGGTTGCACTATGTTAGAGAGGGCATTGAGTCAGAAAGGATTAAAGTTTTGCAGGAAACAAAATTTGCTGTAGAATCTCTATGGATTGAAATTCCATGTAAAAAGGGGAAGGCGATGGCAGTGGGGGTGTACTATCGACCACCTGGCCAGAATGAACACATGGATGATGAAATGCTCAAAGAAATCAAGGAAGATAACAAACGTTACAGCGTAGTAGTAATAATGGTGATTTCAATTACCCCGGAATCGACTGGGTCAGTGTCACTGCAGGACATGCTAGGGAGATAAATTTCCTAGATGAAATAAATGAGTGCTTCTTGGAGCAGCTGGTTCATGAACCGACCAGAGGGGAAGCCATATTAGACCTCGTCCTTAGTGGAACACCAGATCTAGTGCAAGAGATAAGGGTGTTGGGGCCACTTGGCAATAGTGATCATAGCATGATTGCATTTGATTTAATTAGTGGAGGAGGGATGGTAAGGAAATCCACAGTACTACCTTTTAACTTTCAAAAGGGAGACTATGATAAAATGAGGAAAATAGTTAAGAAAAATGTAAAAGGAGCAGTTGCAAAGGTTAAAAGAGTGGAGTGGAGGAGTGGCCTAGTGGTTGGGGCAAGGTACTTCAGGTCGGGGGTTCAAATCCCACTAGAGAACAGCAACCTTGGGCCGGAAGGACGGGTTTCTAGTCCCACAGGTGCTCCTTGTGGTCTTGGGCAAGCCACTTAACTATTTTACAGGGAACATGGGCTATGGAGGGTTATCTCCAAGTTATAATGCCCTGTTCAATGTAATTTCAGTTTGTTCAATGTAAACTGCACTGATGCAGAATAGCGCGGTATATAAGAGAATGTAAATAAATAAAATTAAATTAAATTAAAGACTTACATCAAGCTTGGGTGTTGTTGAAAAATACTATCTTGGAAGCCCAGACCAGCTGTATTCCACGCTTTAAGAAAAGTGGAAGGAAGTCCAAAAAACTGCCAGCATGGTTTAAAGGTGAGGTCAGAGAGGCTGTCGCCAAAAAAGCATCCTTCAGGAAATGGAAAAAAGAGCCAAACGGCGAAAGCTGGAAACAGCACAAGCACTGGCAAGTCAAATGCAAGGCATTGATAAGGCAGGCAAAGGGAGAATTTGAGAAGAAGCTTGTTGCGGAAGCAAAAACGCAAAATAAAGACTTTTTCAAGTACATTCGTAGCAAAAAAACCCATGAGAGAGTCAGTTGGTCTATTAGATGATAGAGGGGTTAAAGGGGCACTAAGAGGCAATAAGGCGATAGCGGAGAGACTGAATTAATTCTTTGCTTCTGTCTTTACTGAGGAAGATATAGGGATGTTACCAATGACTGAAGTGGTATTTAAAGGTTGTCAGACGGCTGCCTGGGTGAGAATCTTCACAGTCTTGACAATGCATATATTTATATGATTTTTGCAAGGTATTGTGGGTAATGTAGTTCATTCACACCAGACACAGCTGCTGACAATAATTTAGTTGTGCACAGGTGTTAAAGCCAATAAGATACTTCTTTATTTATGGGGTTATTTCTCCCAGCACAGATATGCTTGGTAGCACATAAATTAGGTTACTTGCTTGCAGTGTTTAACTTGGTAAAACAAAGTCAAAAATCAAAATCAGGAAAACAACCTTCAAACTTGTCAGGCAATTAGCTAATGTTTTCTTAGCATATCTCTAACAAACGAAAAGCCACAAAGAAAGAAATAAACTGTTCTTGTAAGGTTAACTTCTGATTACTTTCCACACAGATCCAGAAGTAATTCTCTCCTAGCTCACAAGCAATTAGGTGCAGCTCAATTGCTATCAGTTATCCAACTGAAACCCTTTAGCAGGCTGGCTTTCTACTGTGTGAGTCAAATCCTGCTTCAGGAGCTTTTCTTAGTGGAATAAAGAACAAATTTATATTTCTTTGTGATGGCTGCTGTGCTTTATCACAGAAAGTTATCAACGGAGTTTGGATAGAGAGCAGTCCATATAAACAATATCTTGATCTGCTATTATTTCCCCTTCATCAACAAGCATAGGGTCACTATCATGAATTGGCACAGATGAATCTTTCAATGGATCACTTTCAGGAGAACACTTATTTCCCTGCTGTCTTTCAAGGTTATAGCTAGGGCATAGATCAGTGTTCATACCTGAGCTTCCATTGTTGCTATAGTTCCTCTCTATATAGCCTGGCCAGTATGTAGTCCAGTTCTTATGTCCAGCCTTCCAGTCCTGATCCCTGGACACTGGATCTCTCTTCACATACCTTCTGGCATAGGTCTTAGAGTCCCTTCCACGTGCAGCCGTCTCCCTCACAGGTAGCCTCTGGTGATTCCTTGTTCTGCAGCACCATTCCTCTGGCTTTCCCCAGTCCAATGGTCTATGCTGGCCCTTGGAATACCTCCCAGTATACGTACTGCCTTGGACTCTTCTAGACCTCTCAAAGGCTTTTCTCCTCTTCCTTCCAGAGGGTTTCTTTCCTTCTCTATCCGTCCGGTTTGGCTTCTGCTTCTGCTGATCCTTCAGATGAAACTGATGATCAAACTCAAGCTGATTCTCAGGATACTGAGGACAATTCTCTGAATATCCAAGGTGATCATGAAGCTGGTCATCTGTAGAATAAACTCTACTCTTATTCTGCTTAGATGAGTGATCCTCCTTAACACAGCGCAGCTGTGCTGAATCAGGCCCTGCCCTTTGAGATGAGTGCTTAGGGATTACCTCATAGCCCTCCTGATTGAACACACGTTTCCCTACTTCAGCTCCTCTAATGGCTCTTGGAAACCTGGTGCATTCTGGGACTGGTAGTCTTTTATGGCAAAATTCTGTTTTCTCATTTCTACCAGCACTGACAGGTTGCTTGTTCAGAGACACTTCACCTTTTCTATAGCTCCTTCCTGAGCTATGATAAGCTTCCTTATCACAAGGTGCGGAAGAATTGAAGGAAATATCTATAAATCGGGAAGATGTATTACAACTATTAGATAAACTGAAGAGTAGCAAATAACCTGGGCCGGATGGTATACATCCGAGGATGTTGAAAGAACTGAAATATGAGATTGCAGACCTGCTATTAGTAATCTGTGAATTTTCATTAAAATCTGTAATATCTGAAGATTGGAGGATCGCCAACATAACGCCAATTTTTAAAAAGGGTTCCAGGGGTGATCCAGGAAACTACAGACTGGTGAGCCTGATGTCAGTACCAGGAAAAATGGTAGAAACCATCATAAAGAACAAAATTACTCAGCATATAGATAGTCATGGCCTAATGGGAGACAGCCAACATGGCTTTAGACAAGGAAGATCTTGTCTTACTAATCTGTTATGTTTTTTGAAGGTGTGAATAAACAGGTGGACAAAGGTGAGTCGGTTGATATAGTGCATCTGGACCTTCAGAAAGCCTTTGACAAGGTCCCTCATCAGAGACGTTTGGCAAAACTAAAGAGTCATGGGATAGGAGGCAGTGTACTATTGTGGATCAGGAACTGGTTAAAAGATAGAAAGCAGAGGGTAGGGCTAAATGGCCAATTTTCCCAATAGAGAAAGGTGAATAGTGGCTGGTGGAAAATTGCAAGAGGATCTTGATAAATTGGAAGACTGGGCATCAAAATGGCAGATGAAATTTAATGTGGACAAGTGCAAAGTTATGCATCTAGGGAAGAACAACCCAAACTATGGTTACACGATGCAAGGTTCCACATTAGGAACCACCACCCAGGAAAAAGATTTAGGTGTCGTGGATAACATGTTAAAACCCTCGGCCCAGTGTGCAGTGGCGCCAAGAGAGCAAATAGAATGCTAGGTATCATAAGGAAAGGAATGGAAAATAAAACAAAAGATATTATAATGCCTCTATATCGTTCCATGGTGAGACCGCACCTTGAATATTGTGTGCAGTACTGGTCGCCGTATCTTAAAAAGGATATAGCGTTATTAGAAAAGGTTCAGAGAAGAGCCACCAAAATGGTAAAGGGGATGGAAGGATACTTCTATGAAGAAAGGCAAAAAAGGTTAGGGTTCCTTTAACCTGGAAAAGAGATGGCTGAGGGTAGATATGATAGAAGTCTATAAATTAATGAGCGGAGTGTAACGGGTAAACGTAGATCGATCGTTTACGTTATCAGAATATAGAAAGACTAGGGGACATGCAATGAAGCTACAGGGTAAACTATTTAAGACTAATAAAAGAAAATATTGTTTCACTCAACGTGTAATCAAACTCTGGAATTTGTTACCTGAGGATGTAGTAAAGGCTGTTAGTGTAACTGGGTTTAAAAAAGGTTTGGACAAGTTCCTGGAGGAAAGGTCCATAAACCATTATTAAGAAGGGACCCAGTACAAGCCTTGCGGAACCTGTGTCTTTTGGGGAAACTGCTAGGTACATATGACCTAGAATGGCCACTGTTGGAAACAGGATACTGGGCTTGATGGAGCTTGGTCTGACCCAGTATGGCATATCTTATGTTCTTATGGTTACACGATGCATGGTATCACTGGAGAAACCACCACCCAGGAAAAAGATTTAGGCGTCATTGTGGATAATACATTGAAACCCTCTACCCAGTGTGCAGCGGCAGCCAAGAAAGCAAATAGAATGCTAGGAATCATAAGGAAAGGAATGGAGAATAAAACCAAGGATATTATAATATCTCTGTATTGTTCCATGGTGTGACTCCACCTTGAATAATGTGTGCAGTTCTGGTCTCCATATCTTAAAAAGGATATAACTGAATTAGAAAAAGTACAAAGAAGAGCAACAAAAATGGTAAAGGGAATGGAAGGATACCCCTATGAGGAGAGGCTTAAAAGGTTAGATCTCTTCAACTTGGAAAAGAGAGAGCTGAGGGGCGATATGGTAACGGTCTATAAATTAATGAACAGAGTGGAACTGGTAAACCTAGATCGGTTGTTTACACCATCAAAAAGTAGAAAGACTCGAGTACACACAATGAAGCTACAATGGTAACTCATTTAAGACTAATAAGAGACAATATTTTTTTATCCAATGTGTAGTCAAACTCTTGAATTTGTTAATGGAGGATGCAGTCAAGGTTGCTAGTGTAGCTGGGTTTAAAAAAGGTTTGGACAAGTTTCTGAGGAAAGGTCCATAAAGCATTATTAGCATTGTGGAACCTGTATGCCTCTTTGGGAACCTGCCAGGTACTTGTGGCCTGGATTGGCCACTGTTGGAAACAGGATACTGGACTTGATGGACCTTAGTCTGACCCAGTAAGGCATTTCTTATGTTCTTATGGTTCCTGGGATGGTCTACTGAGGATGAGGCACTCCTGGTGTGTGTAGTCTCCAGCTGGATCCTTTGTGCTTGGAGGCTCTCTCATACTCGGGCTGAGCAGAATCAGGTTTTACTGCACAGAAGGGTTTGCTCATTGCCAGAGAACATGGTCAAAGAGGGAATCTCCCAGCCTTGTCTCAGTGCGAATGTTGGGAGGTTCCCTGGAACTGGAGGGGAAGGTGGGTTGGAGTTGAGGGGTGGAATGTTTGCATCAGCATGGAGTGGCCTCCTGATGCTGGAGTGTAGGCTGCAATGCTAGGGTGTTGTGCAATTGACCAGGCCAGAGGTGCTGCAGAAATGTCTGTGCTGGAGGGAGCCATGCGACACTCTGTTGAGCATGTGGTTGGTGGCCATAGGGCTGGCTGTATTGGTCTACCTTCAGATGCCAGTGTGGCACATCAAGCCAGGTCTATGATATTAGGCTGATGGGAATTGGGAGACAGCTGTTGCAGCAAGGGTGTTACAGTGGCAGTGGGCTGCAGAGACATCTGCCTGCATAATGGGCAGGAGTCTTGGAGGTGCAACGGACTGAGACAATGGACCCACAATGTATGCCCATTGGAGCTGGCAGTCTCTTTTGCTGCACCCTCTGTGCTTCAAGTCTGGCATGGCTGTTTCCATGAATGAGGTAAGGCTTCATGAATGGAAGAAGAGGAAAGTTAAGAAAATTCTTTCACTGAGCAGGGCAGATAACGAAGACTGAGGGAAGAAGTAGGTGGTACTTGGGTGGGGACTACCGGCTCATGCTCAGAGGGAGTCATACAAGACTTCCTCTGAGCTGTGAGAGACAACCATGTTCTCTGAGCTATGATGACACCCATGTCATTCTGTATGTCCTAGGAGAAGAAAAGGGAATCTCAGCCAGTGCACAACAGTACCTATCTGTGGGAATCTGACAGCAATTCATTGTTGACCCCTGCTGAAGACACTAATTGCAATGGCTGGGAGCAGGGCCAGTGCAAGATGAGGAACCCGAGACAAACTTCACTCCTTGCATCCCTCCCCCTTCAGCACCTATTGCTGTTACTGCTGCCTTTCTCGGGACAGGTATCATCAGCAATGGGCACAAACAGTCCCATGAAACCTATTTTAGTCTTTGACCCCATGGTACTCTGCTTCTGCCTCCTCTGACACCTGATGCTGACTTACTGTTTGCTAAATCTAAAAAATGAGTCCCAATGTTGAAATGAATGGAGAATCGTCCAAAGCAAAAACTCCATCCTACAACTAAACACAATTGGTGCTCCATACCTACTTCCATAGGAGAAAAAGGATCTCGGAACCAATGAGCATATCCGATCCAGGTCTAAAACACTAGCCTCTGACCAAGTACATCAAGGATCCAAAAAACTTCCTCACATCAGGCTTTTTAAGAAACTCATTCAAAAATCACAAAATTCAGTATTCCATTCATTGCAACAATATAATTCTACAAAATCCAACAGTGTAGACCTTGTTCACACAACTTGCAGCATTTGTGTGTGTGTGTGGGGGGGGGGGGAGGGGTGGTTCACATCTTTCCAAAAATCTAGCATAATAGCAGTGGATACTAATCGGCAAACATAACTCATCTTTCATTCTCCCCAACACCACTCCAGATGCCTATATGGCATTTCACTTTAGCTTCATCAGGGAGGCAGAATATATCCACAAAACTTCATCTAAAAACACAAACAAGGTTACTGTTAATATATAGCCTAATAGTGTGTCCTAAGAAAACTGCACCAAAAAATACTACTTACTACTTAACCATTCTCAGGAAATCCATCAACCAAATGAAGATGAACTTACCACCAAACAGCCAGTCACCCACTTGCTGCAGTTCATACTTGTATCCAAATTGAACACTCAGCATGCCTTACTTTATCAACCAACTGCAGTCATACAGCCGACACCTTCAATTACATAGTCAATTGTTACAAAAGCATCCACTTACACTTAACTCACAATAAGCTTGATAAAACCCCCTACACCTCGTATTTACTAATCATCCTCATCTTGCAAAGAATCTATTCATCATATACAACACAGCTGAGACCCAACTCCAATCTAATCAATCTCCATCCATCAGATGTAAAACACTATCAGGCAAACTACTTCAATAGAGATGTAAAAACAAGCCACCCTGCACCAGCAGAAGAAATCACATACAGCTAACCCATTCAGTTTGCACATTCACACCCAGAGGAGCTATATAATTAAGCCTGTAGATCCATCTCTGTTCACATTGGGATAAATGTGTCGTGCGATCCCTAAACTCAATGCCCACCTGATCTATACAAACAATTTTTAACTCTTCAAACTTGTGACAATGATATACAGTGGGGTGCCATCGGGCTTCCTGATGCTCCCGCTGTAAACAACTCCTGTGCTCACCCATTCTAACTTTGAACGGGCAAGTAATTTTACCAACATATAGGAGCCCACAGTGGCAGCGTACCAGATAAACAACAAACGACGATATGCATGTTGTTTTATTTATTTTATTTTTATTTAACATTTCTTATATACCGCGCTATTTGTCATCAGCGCGGTTTACATCAAAACAATAGAACACTTGACCAGATACATTGGCCGTCGTTTACATAAAACGGGGAGTGTGATGTTGTGTGATGTTGCAGCTTATGCACACGCCCTCATGCTCAAATTCCTTATTTGGATTAGCTCCCTCACACAGTGAAGATGATCCACATGGAAAATTCCCACCCTCATCCTTCATCCTGTCCCCCAATATAGGCAAACGGGAGGGGCAAGGAATGGGTTTTTTTAAATTGCATTCCCTAGTCCTAACCATAAGTGGCTGCTTATTCTGTAATCCAGGGATAGTCTGGATAATGGAAAATATTTTCTTATAACTCGCTGGATCTTATTATTCAGTGGTGAATAGGGGGTCACAACATATATAAATTCAGACATATCCTTTCTTCCATCCCTCTTCCTGGCTTTCAAGAGCCAGGAACGATCATTATATCTAGCTCTTTTGTAAGCCTCTCGTACCACTGAACTGGGATAGCCCCTACCTAGGAATTCCCCATATAGGTGTCTAGTTTGAATTTTATATTCTGACATAGATGAACAATTGCGCCTATATCTTATAAATTGAGAGTAAGGCAAGCACTTTCTCAGACTTAAAGGATGGAGACTGGAAAAATGCAACAGGGTGTTTCTGTCTGTTGGTTTCCTGAATACTGTAGTCAACCAACTCCCCTCATCCTTTTGTATCAGTACATCCAAAAATATCTGCTGCTGATTATATTCCAGTGAAAACTGAATATTGGAATCTCTCTCATTCAACCAGTTATGAAAATGTAAGGGCAATATCTCTGACTCCTCCCATAACAGGAAAATGTCATCTATATACCGAAGCTAGATTTTCACTGCAGCAGCAAATAGGGCTGTGGAGCCCAACCATTTTAACTCAAACGCCCCCATAAACAAATTCGCAATAGAGGGGGCAAATGTGGTCCCCATAGCCACCCTTGTTTAACTGATGATACATGCATTCCTCGAATTGAAAATAATTCTGCCCGAGAGCCAGTGTAGTTAATTGCATTAAAAAGGCTATATGGGCTTCAGAAGGTTCCCCTCTACTCTGTAGGGATTCTAATACCACTTCAATGGTGCCTTGCTATGTGATGCTTGTATACAGCATTGACATGTCCATAGTTACAAGCCAAATATTGTCCCATGCACTAAAGTGTGGTATTTCACTCAAAATATTCAAAAAGTGTTGTATCACAAATGTAGGAGAGGATACCTGGGAGCAATGGACACACAAAAAAATCAGTGTACACTAAAAGTGGCTCTAATATATTGACCCTCTAGTCAACACTATAGGTCTGCCAGGTGGTCTAATTAAACTCTTATGGATTTTAGGTAACAAATACAAAATAGTCATGTTTGGGGACTGCACGTTCAGGAAACTATGTTCCTTTCGACTGATTAACTTATTGAAAGCACGGTCTGTCAAGTCCTGAATCTTTGTTTCAAAATCGGATCCTGTGTCAAAATTTCATACATTGCAGTATCATTTAGCTGCCCATGAGCCTCCTCCCTATAGATCTCTCTGTCCATAATTACAATCCCCCACTCTTGTCAGCCCTTCTGATTACTAAATCAGTCCTTGATCTTAATTCGTGCAGTGCTTGCTTTTCTTCCACAGAGATCTTCTATAAAGTCTTTAAGCCCCTAGACCTCACCATCTGATCAATTTCTTTAGAAACCAATTGACGAAAAACATTAGTAGCAGGCGACAATGGGCCTGGAAGGGGGTCCATGATGATTTAAATGGTAGAGGAATCCTATTACTCATACATAGGACTGACAATGTACAGAGTTTATCAGAGACCGACATATTCTGATGTGAAGATAAGAAAGATAAGCATGCATTGCCACTTTCCGCAAAAACTTCTCAAAATCAACAAAAAAAATTAAATGGATCAAATCTAATTGTTGGAATCATAGATAATCCTTTTTCTAAAAGTTGAACATGCGTGAATGATGATTGTAAACTAGAGAGATTCACTACTAGAGAGGAATGTGTTTCTGGGACTGTGTCCAAATCTTCCACTCTGGCAGGGTAGACCCAATGTTGTTCTATGGGGGGGCTTCTTCCGTCATACCCTTCCTCTGAATAAAAAATTCTCACCACTTCTACATTGCTGATCTGATCCTGAAGAATCATCGGAGGCGTCCTCAAAGTCTACCCTCCTAAATCTCCCATCCTCCTTCTGCAAGGGATTCATCCAGGGATAGATGTTTCTCCAGGAACAAGCAGAAAGTCAGTCCTTGCATATGGGCGATGCCAACGGAGCCCTGCATGAAAGCATCTCCCCGGCTTTCAAAGAAAGTCTTTGGGAGATGCTACCACACATGTATGATCCCCTTCTCGCTCAAGGATGCCATCTTGCTCAGTCTCCCTTTTTCTGTCCCCCCTCCCCTGGAAAAAAGCTTTTTTTTTTTTTAATACTTTTGTACCTCTTCCGACTTGCACCGGTCCTTTTCCCACCTTTGAGCCCCGCTACTCCGGTATCGGGTCTCGAGACGCTCTTTCTTAGATTCTTTTCCATTCAAATTCTTTTTGTGCCTTTTTCAACTGCTGGCCATGTTGAAGGTCTTCGACTTTGCTGTGGTCCTTTTTTTGCCCCAGTGGCCACCGGTTTTAAGAAATGTAATCAGTGTTCCAGGAACATGTCCCTCACCGACACTCATGATTGTTGCCTCCGGTGTCTGGCCGCCGACTATGACCTGGAGGCATGTTCCCTGTGTTAGAAGATGTCTGCAAAGGTCATCCAGAGCCACCAGCTTAAGCAGGACGACATCTTCCACAAGGTAGAGACTACCCAAGTTTCCCCGGTATCTTTGCGGTCAAAGGCCCCACATTGACCCTCAGAGTCACGTAATGCTCCCATGGTTCTGGAGCGGGCTCGCAGACATTCCGAACAGGGGTCCCCAAAGCGAGAGCAAAGAAGAAAAAGACGACCTCAAGAGCCTCATCCTGGGAGATGGGCAAGCTTGGGAAATCCCACGTGTGGTCCCTAAGCCCCCAATGGGCACCCAAGAGTCAGAGCGGGAGTGCCTCCGAAAGGTACCCAGGACTGACATCAAGGCCTCTGGCTATGGATGCCTGTCTCCGGAGGGCTGTCCTGCTGAGGACCCCATCTCCTCCTCGACACCTGACCCGGTTACCCCAGTGTCAGTGTCAATGGCTGCTACCCCTGAGTGGGAAGCTCGAATGCTGGCTCTGGAACACAGCGTTTCTGCATTCATCACTTCCAAGCAAACCTCGATGCCCAGCACCACCGGCACTCACTCTGAGACCGCAGAAACCTCTGTCAAAGACTCCCCGGGCTGCCAAAGTGATCCCTGAGAGCCAGACGCCTTGGGCTGATCTTCGGCGAGGGCCTTGTTCTTGCTCCCGCTCCTGCTCCCGATCCTCAGGGGTGAGGTCCTCTGGCTCCAGCAATGCCCAAGCCTCAAGACACCAGAGACCAGAGCCGATGACATCCTTGGAGCTGTCAGGTCTCGAGTCTTCCTTGGACGACAACGACTTGGTGCTTGATGTCGAGACATCCCCAAAGATGCAGGCCCACCGAGACCTTCCCTTGGACCTATCTCCATTGGCCGCGAGACGCCGATCCCACCCAAGGATACTTCATTCCTCGAGTTCATCAGGGACATGGTTCCGGCCCTCTCCCTCACTACTGAATCGGAGGAGGACCCCCATATGGAGAAGCTAGACATCCTCCAGTACGAAGCATCACCAAAGGAGACTCTGACGGTTCCTGTCCCCTCCATTCTCAGCCGGCTCCTCCCCAGGATGTGGGAAACCCTGGCATTGGTGCCGATAGTCAGCCAGCGCCTGGATACAATGTACCGGGTTCAGCGAGGGCCAGGCTTCTGGAAGGCGCAACTCTCCCACGCCATGGTGGTCAAGTCGGCTATGCGCTGACAGAAGAGCCCAAAGACACACTCATCGGTGCCCCCAGGCAGGGAGTCCTGTGCCCTCAACACCCTCAGGCAAAAATGCTACCAAGGCCTGATGTTGGTATGCTGCATCCAAACTTAACAACTTTACATTGGCATGTTCCTCCAAGACCTCAGCAAGGAACTTAGAGTCTTCGTGACAGGCCTTGATCACCTCCGACTCTTACGAAGTCTGTCGGAGTGCTCTAAATACCTATCCTGAGCTGCTTATGTCCACTTTGAATCCAGCGTGAGGGTCGTCACCGCCTTTAGCGCTCAATGTCAGGCCTGGCTCCAGTCATCAGACCTCGAGCAATGGGTACAAGAGAAGCTCCTTGATGTCCCTTGCCTTGGGAAGCAGCTCTTTGGCAAGCCAATGGAGAATAAGGCGGCCAAAATAGAGACAGAGTACGTTACCCAAACTTGGCTCTCAAGAAAGACCTCAACTCTCCTGAGGAAAATGCCACAGGGAAAGAAGCCTCCTTTCCTCAGGAAGGGCCAACCCCATCAAGTCTGTCCTCCATACCTGGCCACCCAGACCCCTCAGCAGGATCACCAGAGCAAGGGAACAGGCCAGGGCCTGCGCAAGCCCAAAGACCCCAATCCCCAGTCCAGCCTGGTTCGGAGTTTTGACACCCTTAACATAGCCTCCCTTCCACTGGAGGGTCAGCTCCTGACAGGGGGGGTGCCTGGTTCATTTTACCCACAGGTGGGCTTCCATCACCACTGACTCATGGGCACTTCAGGTGGTCAGGGAGGGTTACGTCCTCCACTTGGACCAGTTGCTTCCACCCTTCTTCCCTGGGGAGCCTCCTCGGTCTCCCCTGCACCAGGCTCTGCTAATGCAAGTACTTGCAGGCCTTCTCAGGGACAGGGCCATGGAGCCCATACCACACCATCTGAGAGGAAAGGGGTTTTACTCCAGGTACTTTCTGGTTCCTAAAAGAACAGGAGGACTAAGGCCCATCCTGGACCTGAGAAACCTGAAGAAATTCCTGGTGCGGGAGAAAGTCAAAATGCTCTTCCTTGGAATGTTGCTGCCCTACCTCCAGTAGGGAGATTGGCTATGCTTCTTGGATCTGAAGGATGCCTATACCCACATCCTCATCCATCCCAGTCACAGGCAGTATCTAAGATTCATGTTCGGGGCAGCCACTACCAGTACAGGGTACTTCTCTTTGGCCTAGCCTCCGCACCAAGGATCTTCACCAAATGCCTAGCAGTGGTGGCCACTTATCTTAGTCTTCAAAGGACCTTCTTCTTCCCGTACATAGATGACTGGCTAGTAAGAGGGGATACAGCCTCAGAGATGCTGCAGGCCACAGGCCTCACCATCAAGGTCCTACATCTGGTATTTGTGATAAATCACTCAAAATCCCATCTCACTCCAAACAAGACATGGAGTTCATAGGGGCTTCGTGGACACCCTCCAGGCCAAGGCTTTCCTCCCCATGGTCAGGGCAGGTCAATTCATGGCCCTGGCAGCAGAACTACAGCACCGCCACATGGTCTCAGCACGGTCCATACTCTGCCTCCTCAGCCACATGGCCTCCACGCTTCATATGGTCCCCAACGCTCACCCACACATGTGGGTGGCTCAGTGGTGCCTCCACTCATAGTGGACTTGGAGCATGGGCTGGCTCCAAGACGGTCTCATCTTGTCAACTGGCACTCATTTGGTGGCACGTTGCACAGAACATGCACCAGCACATGCCCTTCCAAGCCCTGAGCCCGCAGAGGGTCCTCACAATAGATGCTTCCTTACAGGGCTGGGGTTCCCACTGTAAGGAGCTGTGAACCCAGAGGATATGGTCACCCGAGGAAAGTCAACAGCAGATCAACCTGCTGGAACTCAAGGCAGTCTTCCTTTTGCTACCCCCTATAGCAGTCAGTGCTCATCCAGATGGACAATCAGGTCATGATGTTCTACCTGGCCAGCAAGGGGAGTACAGGCTCCTACCACCAATGCCAAGAGGCAGTAGCCCTCTGCTCGTACGCGACCAATCGGGGTATGCTCCTCTGGGCAAGGACAACATCCTGGTGGACAGGCTGCGCAAGGTCCTCCAACCACACGAGTGGTACCTGGACCCAGTGGCTGGTCAGGTTGTGGGGCACCCAAACCTCAACCTCTTTGCCAATCCGGTCAGTGCTCAGCTACCGCATTTCTGCTGCCTGCACCTGCACCCAGGCCGGGTTGCGGATGCCTTCCTCATCTCATGGTTGGGGGTGGGGGTCTGCTGTATGCCTTCCCTCCCACACCACTGATAGCACGACTCCACCACCAAAGCTCCCCCAATCGGGGTTGAGCACCTGAGCAGGAACACAACTTCCTCCCGCTCAGAAGCTCTAGCCCAATCGGGGCAGAGAGAAGAGAGAGGTCCGGCTTAAATTGCTCGCCGCCATCAGGCCCTTTGGCGGGGCATGGAGGTGGGCAGACTGACACCCCCCTACCATATTAGTAAGGCTGGAGCCCCCACATACACGGTATTCACCATAACGCCATAACATCCTGACCGAAGCCTTCAACAAACAAGGAAGCAACTCCCCCGAGTCTTAAACAACAGAATCCAGTCAACAGCCGGGACCGAAGGACTGAAGTCAGCCCACCTCACAAGGTAATCACCTTAATCACCACAATGGCTACAATGCATTACCTCCCCATAGCTGCTCTTCTCACACAACTGCTTCCCCACCACACACCAACCCCCTATTTTATTTATTTATTTTATTTACTACACACTTATATACCGCTACTTCCAGCGATCAGCAGCGGTTTGATTAATCTTTGGGGATAGCCAATCAAGACTTGGGGGGGGGGTGGTATATACATAGATCTGAGGTCACAGCACACATGATTAGCGTTTTCGGGGATGAATCTTATGTTCTTACATTTATATATACATATTTACATATTTAAACATATAGCTGTTTTACAATTCCCTCGCAGTTGATGGTCATAGTTGATTGTAATGATTTCGGAATAAGTGAGTTTTTAGCTCTTTCCTGAATTTGGTGATGTCCTTGGTCAGACACAGCTCGCAGGGGAGTTGATTCCAGAGAGTTGGCGCAGAGAATGCGAATGCTCTACGACTCGTACTTGTTTTCACTGTTCTGATGTTGGTGGGGACTTGCATGGTTCCCGAGTTGATGGTTCTTCTGTACCTATTTGTAGGTTGCATGCTGATAAGTGAGGATAGGAATGATGGGGATACGTTGTTTATTAGTTTGAAGGTGGTCACTAATATCTTGTATTGTATCCTGGCTGCAATTGGAAGCCAGTGTAGCTCTATTAAAATGGGGGTAATGTGTTCAGCAATGCTTGTTCCCATTATGATCCTGGCTGTTACGTTTTGGGCCATCTGAAGGATATTTAGTGATCTTTTCGGCAGACCTTGTAAGATGGCATTACAGTAATCTAGGTGCGGTATAATGAGAGCTTGCGCTACCGACCGAAAATCACCAGGTTCTATTATTTTCCTTAGTGGTTGTAACACTCTTAGTTTATGGAAGATGGCTTTATTCGTTTTGCGTAGGTGTGTCTCCATTTTTAGGTTGCAGTCGAGTGTGACTCCTAGATATTTGATTTCATTCTTCGTGATGTATGTGTTATTGCACAGTGTGATTGTAGGGGGGGGGGTTGAAGTTTGGTTTACTGGATATGTACATGACTTCAGTTTTCTTATGGTTGATTGTCATGTTGTTTTTCTGTAGCCAGCCTAACATCTCATCCAGGCAATTTTCGAGCTGTATATGTTGAGGATCGGCAGTATCTAGTTGTGTGTAAAGCATAATATCGTCTGCATAGATGTGGTATTTAATATTATGCCTTTTGAAGATGTCGCAGAGGGGTCGCATGTAAATGTTGAACAGAAGTGCCGAGGGGGCAGAACCCTGGGGTATGCCTTGCGTTTGCGAGAAAGGTTCAGCATTTTCACCATTGAATTGTACTTGTGGCCTTCTGTTTGTTATGTATGAGGAGAACCATTTGAGGGGGGTTCCCACAATTCCTATAGATTCTAGTTTGTTGAGGAGGATCCCATGGTGTACTGTGTCAAAGGCGGCGGAGACGTCAATGAAAATGAGTATAAACATTTTCTTTCTGTCTTCTAGGCCTTGGAGGAGGTTGTTCATTAGTGCTATCAAAAGCGTCTCCACTCCATGGTTTCTTCTGAACCCGTATTGCTGTTTATCTAGGGTATCACAGTCATCTAGATGCTCTTGAAGCTGTATGAGCACAGCTTTTTCGATGATCTTTGCGAGGAATGAAATGCTGGAGATGGGGCGGTATGATGACGGATCTTCCTTGTTGAGCGAGTTGTTCTTTAGGATTGGTCTTATTATAGATTGCTTCAGTTGGTCAGGCATTATTCCTTGATTTAGTGACTGGTTTACGATGTGGGATATTTGCTGGTTGATCTCTTTTTTTGCTGCTTTTATCCATGCTGTTGGGTAGGGGTCGAGTGGGGAGGTGGTTGTATTTATGGAGGTTAGTATGTTGATGGCTTGTTGCACATCGATGTTGCGGAAACTACTCCACGTCTGTTTATTCTCCACTTCTGTACCTTGGCATTGTGTGTCTATATGGAGGTTGGGGTTGGCTGTTGTCAGCTTGCTTGCGTAGTGGTTTGCAAGCGTTTGTGGATTTATGTGGCTATCTTGATGTTCTGGAGTGGCTGTTTTGGTTAGTGATTTAACTAGTGCAAAGAGTTCACGTGGTTTGTTGATGGCTTTGTTTAGAATGTTGGTATGGTGTATCCTCTTAGCTGTGTTTACTTCTTCCTTGTATTTTGATAGGAGGTTGAGGTACACCAATCTGAGCTCGATGGATTTGGTTTGTCTCCACCTTCTTTCATGTTTTCTAAGGTCTCTTTTCATTCTGGTCAGCGTTATGTTGTACCAAGGTTCTGATTTTAGTTTGGCTACATTTGGTGTATGGTTCTCTTTAGGTATCGCCATGGCCTGAATTCCGGTATCCCAGCTACTTGTTAATTCATTGAGGTCTGTTTCATCCAGGTCTATGTGGGATTTGATGGTCTTGATGAGACATTCCATATTTGGTTTGTTAAATCTTCTTTGTTGGAGTGGTGCTCTTTTTGCCTTGGTGTCTTTGGACAGGGTGGGAAGCTTTATCTGCATATTGATTTGGTGGTGGTCCGACCAGGGTAATGGTATGATCTCTATCAGAGGCTTCTCACTGTTGGCCTGTTTTCCTGCAGGAGCGAAAACCATGTCCAGTGTGTGACCCTTTTCATGTGTGGGCTCTGATATTAGTTGTTGGTATCCTAACTGGGTCATAGCCTCCAGGAAAGTGTTTGCGTGTGTGGCTGTCATTGATGTTAGGTTTAGGTCTCCTAGTATGATCTGGAATTTTTTTGGTTGCGTTGAGGATATGTTTTCTAACGCTGAGGCGAGTATCTCATGCTGTGGCGAGGGGGGTCTGTATATTAGGCAGATGGATACTGTGGTGTTTTCCACCTTTAGTAGGTCAATGTCTGTGTTTGAATTCTGATATGTACTTATGAGCTGCAGTTTGTCTTTAGCTATTATGAGGATCCCCCCACCCTTTTTGTGGGCTCGGGGACAGTTGTATAGGTTGTATCCAGGTTTGCTGATCTGGTTCAATATGGCTGCATCGGTGTTGGTGACCCATGTTTCAGTTATACATAGTATGTCTGGTTTCTCATCTGTGATGATGTCATGGATTATGTGGGTCTTGTTTCTGATTGAGCGGGCATTGATGAGGGTGATATTACATGTTTCGTGCAGTTCTTGCTTAGCCTGGTTATTAGCGGTTTGCGTCAGAGGTTGGCTATGTATATGGGCCGCTGTTGCTTTAGGCCTATGGCGTCTCCGATTTCTTGTAGGACTATTAGTGTAGGCACTGTGTTTGAGTGGGTATGTTCCTGCGTCTATGTTTTGGTGGTATGGTGTGAGTAGGAGCGGTTGTGGCATTTGTATGGTGTAGAGGAGGTAGAGTGTAGTGCATAGTTGCGCTTGATATAGGTTTGGATTGAATGTGTAGGCATGGATTAGCGTGAATAGGCACATACCGATGTATAGGATTGGTGTCTTCATTTTATAGCTAATTGATGTACCTTTTCTATGTTATTTAGTGTGCCAATTATGTTTGCACCCTTGGTGACTGTATTTGCAGCAATACCAAGTGTAGGGATCACAAGTAAATGTTGGCAGCAATTGGGATTAGCAAGGCTCAGTGTCAAGAGTAGCAGGTGTAAGTTTCATAGATATGTAGCAGTATCAGTAACAGTAAGAACATTGGTATTACTATGTAGCCTGGTATAAACAAATAGCACTATGTAGTACTTTTGGAACAACTCTATGTAGCAGCACTATTTAGCATTGTAAACACGTAGCACAATATTATCTGTCTATAGCAACACAATAATAGCTGTGTAAACAACCGGTATAGCTATTATCTCTGGTAACTATGTTGCAACACTAAGTTTCAGTATAAATAAACTCGTATAGTAGTAGCAGTATCAACACAACAATAGCAGCACAATAGTAACAGTAGGACCAACCGGTGTGACCTTTAGCTTTGGTAACAGGGTAGCAATATTATCAACATTAGTAACCTTTGTATTTATAAGTAGACGAATCTACTTATTAATACTGGTGACCTAGGTCAGTAACAAGGCTTTTATACATTAGCCCTTTTCTGTGTCATGTATTTGTTACCGGACATCGTGTAGCTGTGCCCCTTGGTTGGTTTCTACAGTCAGATCGCTATAGTTATTACAGGGTGGATTCACGTGTATGTTGGGTTATTTGGGTCAGTTTAACAGTATCGTTAGCGGTATTATTCCTTGTACTCTACTTACATGGCGTTGGTCTACCGTGCGGTGCTCTGTGCAGTGTGCCGTTGGTAGAGCTAGTGTTTTGCGTTTTGTAAATTCGCCGGGTCCGGGGTAGTTAGAGATGCTAGATAGATGTTGTCGGCGAGCTCACACCCATCTCTGGGGGCTCAAGCCGCGTGTGACAGCGGTCCTGTTGTCTTTATCTTATGGGCCACATCTGTTGTAAAGATTTTCCGTGAGGTGTGCCACGCCAATTGCCACCGCCTAAGGGCCACGCCAAAGGGCCCTCTGGCGAGGCCCTCCGGCGCGGGCCCGCCAGGCGCGGGCCCGCCCTGTAGGGACACCGCAATTTATGACCCTCTGCTGGGTTTGCCCCTCCTCTCCCACTGCCCGGATTGGGCAGGAGCAACTCCCACTGTCCCGATTGGACAGGAGTGGAGGTAGCAGGCTGCTGGGTGCTCAGGCAGCTATGCGGCTCCCTCAGGGTAGGGACGCCGCAATTTATGGCCCTCTGCTGGGTTTGCCCCTCCTCTCCCACTGCCCGGATTGGGCAGGAGCAACTCCCACTGTCCCGATTGGACAGGAGTGGAAGTAGCAGGCTGCTGGGTGCTCATCGCCACAAACACCATGTGGTTACCACCCTTGCTCTTCACGTTCTCACCACCCTACTATGATACCTTGCAACACACACACAAAAGACCCAGCCAAAGAAGTCTCACCAAAACTAGTGCAAGCTCCTGCGCATGCCCACTTAGGGCACCAAGGACCCCCAAAGTGCTACCGCCTATCACCATAGAGCTCATTAATGCCAGGTCAATAAGAAACAAAATCAGCACCTTAGCAGACCACATAGAGGCACAGCAAACCAGCATACTATGCATCACAGAAACATGGCTCACCCCTGCTGACAATGTGCTCCTCAACCAGTTAGTATCCCCCACACACACAGCTTTCAACTGTCCGCGGACATACAAGAAAGGAGGTGGAGTTTTGATCATTGCAAGAAGCAACCTAAGACTCAAGTCCTGAGCCACCATAAATACAAGTCAATGCAATACAATCATCGTAGGGAACAGGAACCTAGCCCTGTGCCTCACTTACAGAGCTCCACATGCTCCCCCAGACGATCTATCCTCTATACTGGAGTCAATACCCTCCACAAACCTCTCCTGGTGCTTGGGGACTTCAACCTCAAATCTGCCATGAACAAGGATGCAGATTCCTTCCTGACAGCAATGAACTCACTGCAATACACTCAGTTGATCAGAGCCCCCACACACAGACACTGATCCTCACCTGATCTCATCTTTGCGCCCAACTACCTAATAGAAAAGGACATCATTGCAAGACCCTCGATTTACATCTGTGCCCTGGTCGGACCACCATATAATAAAAATTGAGCTACAGTTGACAGGTCCAATGCTCATCAGGACAAGCTACCCACAGGTAGGAGATTTAAAAGCTTTGACAAGGACCAGTTCCTCCAGGATACTCTACCCAACCTGATCACAAAAACAGATGATATAAATGAGCAAATTGACAACTGGAACAAGATCATCTCTTCTGCTGCCAAAGCCTCAGAGGCCAAGACCTCTAGAGCACACCGCTCTAAAACCAGTTCCGCTCCCTGGTACTCAAAGGAGATCCAGAACGCAAAGGGAACACTAAGAAGACTAGAACGATGCTGGAGATGCATCAAATCAGATAACACACAGGAGCTATATCGGACAAAGCAAAGGGAATATAACCACCTCATCAATCAACAGAAAAGAGAATACTACACAAACCTTATTCTCAAATTCTCCAATAAAGAACTATTTGAAATAGTGAGAACCCTCACCAATGAACCTAATCCTGAGAAATCTGAACTGATAGATTCACAGACCTTCACCGACTTCCTTCAAGCCAAATTCACTGCCTCCCCACAACTGACCAGGAGCACCCCCTCCAAGCCTTCAGCACCCAACCAAATCTGGGGCAAGTTCAGCATCCCATCGACAGATCAGATCTCCCACATTATCGCCTAGCTCAACACCAGCACCGCTCCTACAGATCCATACCCAGTGGCTTGGATTTAATCAGTGAAGGAAGATCTAATACACATCATCCACAACATGGTGCACAACTCCCTGACCCATAGGTATCATGCCAAACACCCTAAAGCTAGCAACCATATGCCCTATCCCGAAAAACTCTCCACTAAGTAAAACCAACCCAGTTGCCTTCAGGCCTATCTCAGGTCTACCACTTCTGGCTAAGGTTATTTAAAAGATTTGATCAACATCAACTCCAGGACCACATTGACAACCATGCCCCTAATCAACACTGTTTTTGCCCAAACCACAGCGTCGAAACCCTACCGATATACCTCTTCGATAACTTGATCAAGGTTATTGACAATGTCAAGAGAGGCATCATTATGATTTCAGCTTTTGACAGTCGACCGCAGCACTCTTCAATCAAGACTACAGGAAATTGGCCTATATGGCACCACCTTGAATTTGTTCACCTCATACCTCACAGACAGACAACTCCAAGTCAAATGTGGCTCTGTCACCTTCCTACCATTCATAGGCAAACAGGGTGTTCTGCAAGGCTCTCCCCTCTCTGCACTGTTATTTAATCTTTACATACAACCTATCTGCTCCATCATCAATAACCACAAGATTCAATACACTATCTATGCAGATGACATTATGATATATACCCCAATCAACCTTGACAACCCAGTCTGCTCTAAAATAGCGGACTGCCTTCAACAAATGACAAGCTGGCTTCTACAAAACAACCTGACCATAAACTTCAACAAAACAGAAGTGTTACTTATCACCTGAAACTCCACCTTCACCCCCCCCCCCCCACCGACTATCAAGCTGAATAACATCACAATAAATAAAGCCAGAAGTAAAATACCTCTGAGTGACTCTTAACAAAGATCTGAACCTACAGTCTCACATCAGCAGAACCACCAGGAACGCATACCTCAAAATGAGAACCATCAGATGCCTCAAGCCAATTCTCTCCCAAGATCACTTCCGTACTGTTTGTCAAGCTCTAATCACACCCATTTTATACTACTGCAACCCCATATACCGTGGGCTCCCAAAACACGCACTCTGGCCCTTGCAGATGGCGCAGAACACTGCTGCACGCATAATAACCGGTTCCTCACATCACCCGTATTCTGAACCTCCTCCATTGGCTACCAATTAGTTCTCGCATCTGATACAAAACCGTATCAAACATCTTTAAAATCAAACGGAACCTCTCAGTGAACAGTCTGCAGACCCTCATCAGCTCTGACTCAAGCACCAGACCCAGGAGGAGAGACACCACAGACACCACCACAACCCCCAGTGTATTCACCAAAGTAAGGCAAACTACTTCAAGGAGAGCACTATCCATGGCTTCTCCTGCTCTATGGAACTCCCTCCCGTACTGTGGATCAGCTGTGGACCTTAAGGACCAGGAAGTTACTCAAAACCATGCTCTACATAGAACATTATGGCAAAATCACGTGACCTGACCAACATCCCCCTACAGTCTGCATCCTAAGCGTTCCTGCCCCATGCCCTACTCCTTCCTCCCACTCCCTCCCACCCTAGCCAACCCTGCTCTGCCCCCTTGTATATAGCACTTTGTATATAGCTCATCATATAAATAGCTCATCATGAAATTAGTTATGTTATCTGCACCTACACAAACGCATTGAAGTAGCCACAGCATGCCTACACCTACATACAATGTAACATGATTTGGTTGACGTGTAAACCGCTTTGATTTACAGGATAAAGAGGTATATAAATCCTTTTAAATAAATAAATAAAGGTCCAGTGAGACACGGTTTCCATAATTCAGGTGGCCCCAAGTTGGCCCAGGCAGCCTTCGTTTCCCCTATTGCTTCATCTCTCGACAGAGTCCCCAGTCTCTCTCAGGAACTCCCCAGGACCTTTGACCCACGAAGAGGGCTCGATCCTCCACCCCAACCTGGGATCCTTGTTGCTCACACCATGGCTGCTGAATGGGCCGCTTTAGCAACCTTCCTAGGAAGGTGGAGGAAGTTCTCCTGGCCTCTCGCAAGGATTCCACGAGAAGTGCTTATGCCTTCAAGTGGTGCAGATTTTCCTTGTGGTGCATGGAGCACCAGGTGAACCTGTTCTCCTGCCCAGTATACACGGTGCTGCAATACTTGCTCCACCTCTCGCAGTCCAGGTTTAAGTCCAACTCCGTCCGGTTGCACCTGAGTGCACTTTCTGCAAGCCATCACTCTATAGAGAGCAAGCCTCTTTCCGTGAAACCCCTAGTTACTTGGTTCATGCGAGGCTTACTGCTTTCTAAGCCTCCCATCCGTCCGCCCCCAGCGGAATGGGATCTCAGTGTGGTCCTAGCACAATTCACCAAGCCATCCTTTGAGCCCTTGGCTACCTGCCATTTACGCTACCTATCCTGGAAGGTGTCCTTCCTGGTGGCACTCTCCTCTGCCTGCAGAGTCAGTGAGCTTCAGGCCCTGGTAGCCAAGCCACCTTTCGCTAGGTTCTACAAGAACAGGGTCGTGCTCCGCACTCACCTGAAATTCCTGATGAAGGTGGTATCTGAATTCCACCTCAACCAAGAGGAGGTACTTCCCACCTTCTTTCCTCGGCCCTAGGCCAACAGGGTGTCGGCTGTTCGCCACAATCTGGACTGCAAAAGAGCTTTGTCCTTCTACCTGCAGCAGACTCAGGGCCACCGCAAAGCTTCACAGCTTTTTGTTTCCTATGATGCCAGTCATCTGGGGGAGGCTGTCGCCAAGCAGATGCTGTCCATCTGGGTGATGGACTGCATTGCCTTCACCCACAACCAGGCTGGGCTGCTGTTGATGATCTGGGTCACAGCGCACAATGTCAGGGCTATGGCAACCTCATTTGCAAGCCTACGCTCTGTCCTTATGGCAGACATCTGCTGGACCATCACCTGGTCCTCTGTTTACACTTTTGCAGCTCATTACTGCCTGGAGAGCAATGTTCCCTCTAATTTTCTGTAGGCTGTGTGCGCATAAAATATCAGCTGTGCAGCTTTTGAAGGAAGGTTAAATTTTTGTGCACCACATAACGACACTCGGAGTTATATACTTTAAAATTTGACTACACGTCAGAATACAGTATGTACACCACATTGCACTAGAAAATATTGTAGAACTTGTGAAAACCATAAATACACAACTTTTCAATTTTAAGAACGTCTGTGTTGTTTTCTATCAGAATCAGAACCGTAATTTTTGTGCGCTCTGTTGTAAAGTATGTGCGCTCACTCGGCGAGGTGTGTGTGCGCGCACACGTGCACAGCTTAGAGGGAACAGTGCTGGAGAGGGAGTCCTGGTGGGACAGTGCCTTTGGCCAGGCCATACTCCATAATCTGTTTGGAATTTAGGCAGCTACTGCCCTCCGACCCTTCTTGTTCAGGCTAACAGAGCCATGGGTCACCCGGGGGTCCTCGGAGTTTGTCCTCAGATTTGCTTACATCTGTTCACGCCTGGGCTATGTTTTTCTCTACACGTTCTTGGTAGCCAGTACCTTGGGAGTCCCATATGTGAGGACTGACTTCCTGCTTGTTCCTGGAGAAAGCATAGTTAATCACCTGTAACAGGTGTTCTCCAGGGACAGCAGGAATCTGTCCTCATAACCCTCCCTCCTGTCCTTGGAGTTGCTATACATTTTTGGCAATCTTCTTTTGTTGGCTCTAGCTTTGTCATCTGACTGAGCAAGATGGCACCCTTAGGTGGGAAGGGGACCTTCTTTGAAAGCTGGGGAGATGCTTCTGCACAGGGTTCCGTCAGCGTCGCTGTCACCCACATGTGAGGACTGATTCCTGCTGTCCCTGGAGAACACCTGTTATAGGTGAGTAACTACGCTACCCTGAAGCATAGTCTGTCCCATCTCTTTTTAATTTTTTAATTTTAAATTTTTTTTTAACATCAAATCTAAATGCATCCAGTTGACGATGAATATCTTCTTGCTGTCGTCCAAGCATCTCCTCTGTTTCACTGATCTTTAAAGTTGTCCTAAATCATCAATCTCTTTCTGCAGGATTTCAGACTTCTCTTTAATTGTATCAATAGTTAACACCATGAGGTCTAAAGAACACTTCCTTATCGTGTCTCCAGTCCAGTCCCTTTCCTCTGGGTTGTGCACCCCTTCCAGCAGCTTGGAGGCTGAGCCTATCATCGATTTGATGATCCTCTGGTACAAATACTGGCACCACCCACCAGCACCAGTAAGCTCAGCCTCCAAGCAGCTGGAGGTTAGCAGTAAGCCAGAGCTCTGGGCTTACTGGAGAGACAGGCCTTAGGGGGACAGATAGGGTTCCGGTGCCTAGTATTTTCCCTTTGGGATGATTTCATTTAAATTGGACTAATTAATTTAATTTGATTTAAATTAATTCATTTGATTTATTTAATTAGGTAGGTAGGTTCTCCCCCTCCCCCCCCCAGGCGGCCCAGTTGCTCCTTGGAGGTTAAAGAGGAGGAGGTTTGCTGTCTACCGCAGTGGGAAGAGGCATTGGGGGAGAGCCAGCCAGTTTGTCAAGGGCCTTGCTCCTGCCCGTCCCGCCTCGTGCTGAAGCCCTGTCTGGTGGCTGAGCACGGGACTGGTGAATCGATGGCGCTGCCACTTGCCGCGGAGGAAAATTCCCCGATGGCGCATTCCGGCATGGAAGGAACAGGCTGCTGGAAGACAAAGAGGGCAGTGGTAGAAGGACAGCCGCGTGGTGATTCAGACCCTCGCGGTCTCCGATGGCAGGGAACTGAGCGGCCGCCTTCTGCATGTGGGAACAGTAAGCAGGAGGTAAGTGTCGGCTTGTTTTTTCATCGTGCAGTTTTTAGCGAGCACTTAGAGGGGAAGACTTCGGGAGTTCCCTTATTCAGGGGACATTTGCTGCCAATCGGTGCAGTTTTAAAAAAAAAAAAAAAAAGAGGAGGAGATAAAACAATAAAACTTTTTTTTTTTTTTTTTTTTTTTAAGTGTTGAGTTTGAAGGGTGGGGTTAGGATAGAGTTTAGTCCATGGAGTTTCTGAAAGTGATCAGAGAGCACCATGCCATGCTGGGTAGGCCACGGTGTCTGGTCTGCAGCACCCGGCGGGGCACAGTGGCAAGGGCTGTACTGCAGAGGCTGCTTCGGTGGAGCAGGAAATGCAAGGGGGGTTAGCCCAAGAACAGATTTCCGATTACCAGGAGTCAGGTGACCCTCTGGAGGGGGAAGGTGAGCGAACCTCTCCCCTAGCTTTAACCGTGGATCTGCCGGGGCCTTCTCTATTACAGCCCACCCCTTCCACGTCCTCTGGGGAAGAGGGAGGCTGGGGGGACTTCTCCCCTGAGTTTGTTCTGCTGCACAAAGATTTTTGTATGCGTCAGTAGGGAACGGGAGGGCCTTCGGCGCCTCAGGTAAGCAGGCCTTTCGGACAGGTAATGGCCAAGGATCAGGAGGTGGGCGTCCCACCTAAGCGCGCTAGGTTGCTGAATGAGGAGAACCTCACATCCCCTCTGTCTGAGACTCTGAAGGCGAGGCCTCAGACAGGGAGTTAAGGGAAGATGAGGAGGAACTCGAAGAGGGAGAGATTCCGGAGGAGGAGCAAGCCTGGATAGTATGAGTTTTTCGTCGGGAGGAACTCCCAGCATTGATTACTGAATCGCTGAAAGTGCTGAATATGGCGGTTGACACATCAGCGGACAAGGAGGTCTTAGAAGATCTGTTGATCCAGGCCATCAGGAAATTCCAGAATGTTTTTTCCAGTGCACAGAGTAAGTGCATCAGATGATTCAGGAGGCATGGAATCAGCCAGAATCGAACTTAAAGGGGGTACGGTCTATGGCTCGTTTGTATCCCTTGCTGGAGTTAGACAAGGAGTTGCTGCGGTCTCCCAGAGTGGATGCGGCGGTGTCGGCGGTCACAAAAAAGAAGACTATCCCAGTCGAGGGCAGTGCAGCTCTGAAGGATGCCCTGGATAGAAAACTGGATACGTTGCTAAGGCAAGCCTTTGATGTTAGTGCCCTGGCCTTACAGGCTTCGGTATCAGGGGCTTGGGTGGCAAAAGCATGCCTGAGGTGGTCGCAGCAGCTTTAGTTAGCTGGTGGCCTTACTGGTAATACGCAGGGGGAGGCAGCTAGGATGGAGTCGGGGGCGGCCTACCTGGCGGATAATCAGTATGACCTCATTAGGAGTTTGGCAAAGAATATGGCCTCGGTGGTGGCAGCTTGTTGATACTTTTGGCTGTGTAACTGGGCGGCGGATGCTTCCTCAAAGGCCAGCCAGTAGACTCCCCTTTAAGGGGAAGTTGCTCTTTGGAGAATACTTGGATAAGTTAGTAAAGGAGCTAGGTGAGACTAAGGGGCAGACTCCCTGAGGATAGGCCGAAACTATGTTACTATGAAACAGGGCCAGTTGCCTGCTCCCACGGATAGCCAGCCGAGAGACCTTCGGAGGTTTCGGCCGGCGAGGTTGACACCCTTTCAAAGAGGTAGTTTCCCCTCAAGGGGACAAAGTTTCCGGGGGTTTCGAGGAGCGGGAAAAGGTTTTGGGGCCTCTTCCTTCTCTGCGGGCCCTAGGAAAGCTCAATGAGACAACAGGGGCCCAGGAGGAGGTACTGCCAGTTGGAGGTCGGTTAAGGCAGTTTCTTCCCACCTGGGCACGGGTCACGTCCGATCAATGGGTTTTGGAGGTGGTCCGAGAAGGATATGCTCTGGAGTTTGCGAGGCCAGTTCGACCAGCATTTGTGCAGTGTCCTTGCAGATCCCTGACAAAGAGGGCAGCGGTAGAAGACACTCAAGGCTGCTATTGCTGGAGGGAGTAGTGCCGGTCCCTTTAGACCAATACGGTTCCGGTCGATACTCAATTTATTTTGTAGTTCAAAAAAAAGAAGGGACCTTTCGGCCAATACTCAACCTAAAACGGCTCAATCGGTGTCTGAGTACCACACTTTCGGATGGAAACTCTGAAGTCTGTCATTGTGGCCATTCGGCAGGGAGAATTATTGAACACCTTGTTCCATTTATCAATAAAATTCTTGTCATCCAAAAATAACCTAGGTTCTTTGTACATTCTCATACCCCTTGGGATTTGTTACTGCTTAATATAGTCTATCAAAGAATGTCTATATAATTCTGAATGTATCAGTTTCTTTTGAAGATTCAATAATATGGACCATGTAGCAGTAGCTGGAATTTCCTTAGCAGATTCAAAACCACTAGTTTTAACAATTCATGGATGTATCCATCTGAAAAAGTAGGTGTCCCCTGCCAGGTAAATTGGACAACCATATTGGTAAATCTAAAAGATTAGTCCCACTGTCAGAATGAAGAACGGAGAATTATCCAAAGCAAAAACTTCTTCCTACAATTAACCACAATTGGTGCTCTGTATCTACTTCCACAGGGAGAAAAAGGATCTCAGAACCAATGAGCATATCAGATCTACGTCTAAAACAATAGCCTCAGACCAAGCTCAAGTACATCAAGGATCCAAAAAGCTCCCTCACATCAGGCTTTTATAAGAAACTCATTCAAAAAAATCACAAAACTATCAGGCAAACTACTTCAATAGAGATGTAAAAACTAATTTGCCTGATATTGTTTTACATTTGATGGGTGAAGATTGATTAAATTTGAGTTGGGTCTCAGCTGTGTTGTATATAATTAATAGATTCTTTGCAAGGTGAGGATGATTAGTAAATCTAGGTGTATGGGGTTTTATCGAGCTTATTGAGTTACGTTTAAGTGGGTGCTTTTGTAACAATTGACTATGTAATTGAAAATGACTGCTATATGACTGCAGTTGGTTGATTATATAAAGTAAGGCATGCTGGGTGTTCAATTTGAATACAAGCATGAACTGCAGCAAGTGGATGGCTAGCTGTTTGGTGGTAAGTTCATCTTTGGTTGATGGATTTCCTGAGAATGGTTAAGTAGTAAGTGGCGCTTTTTGGTGCAGTTTTCTTAGGACACACTATTAGGCTATATATTAACGGTGACCTTGTTTGGCTTTTTTAGATGACGTTTTGTGGATACATTTTGCCTCCCTGATGAAGCTAAAGTGAAACGCCATATAGGCTCTGGAGTGGTGTTGGAGAGAATGAAAGATAAGTTATGTTTGCTGATTAGTATCCACTACTATTATGCTAGATTTTTGGCAAGCTGTGAAAATAAAAAACACATGCTGCAGGTTGTGTGAACAAGGTCTACACTGTTGGATTTTGTAGAATTATATTGTTGCAATGAATGGAATACTGAATTTTGTGATTTTTGAATGAGTTTTTTATAAAAGCCTGATGTGAGGGAGTGTTTTGGATCCTTGATGTACTTGGTCCAAGGCTAGAGTTTTAGACCTGGATCTGATATGCTCATTGGTTCTTAGATCCTTTTTCTCCCTGTGGAAGTAGGTATGGAGCACCAATTGTGTTTAGTTGTAGGATGAAGTTTTTGCTTTGGATGACTTCCTGTTTGCAGCAGGAAGTCTGCATTGGGCATCTGAGAGGGGGAGGAAGCAAACAGCTCCACAGCACCAAAGACTAAAGGTAAGTACCGCGGGGCAGTTTGTGCCCATTGCCGGTGCTGCCTGCCCTGAAAGGGGCGGTGTGCAGTGGATGCCCCCAGATGGCTGGCACTCTAGGCGACAACCTAGTTTACCTAATGATAACATCTGCCCTGGCTGGGAGAAGTAAAGTGTGAGATTTAATTAGGGGAAAACCCCTAAAAACAAGTTAGCAAAAGACTGCGGTATCTCTTCAGTCTTTGAATTGCAATGATTTGAGCTGGGGTAGATCTGTACTATGTTGGAAGCTCAGACCGAGCTACCTCTTTCTCCCTCTACCCTGCTAAAAGAGAAGAAAAAACTGAGTTGAAGGTGTATGATTGCGTGAAAAGGTACCTCTTGAGGCTACATAGATAACTGAACATTTTGATGTAATGTATTTTTATCTTTTTTAATTTGCAGCACTTGAATGCACAGTGTACAGAGTTGCCTCACAAGGATTGATATATTTCCATAATTACATCATTGATCTTCTCTCAGGCACTGTAAGTGCTTATATTTGGTATTTGCAGCTAAACTATCTTGAAAACACAGTTGGTTAAGGGGGTTTGGCCTCCACTTATGAGGGTCTGAAATATTAATGAGTGCCAAAAAAAGGATGGGCATAGATTTTTAAAATTATTTTATCAACAAATTTAAAATTAAAATTGCACAATCAATCATGCGATTAATCACAAGAGATTTAAAGGGCCTATCCTCATTCTTACCCATCTTCCATCATAGAGCATGTCTTCCTCTCCCCCTCTTTCCTCATGGGTTGAGCATCTCTTCCAGGACTTTTCTCTTACTCCTGGGGGTATGTCTGCTGCCTTGCTATAAAAAGACTGAGTAAATCTCAAACAGATCGAGAAGTCTATGATTTGATATATTTCCTACTAAAATTCCAGCTTGAAGTCCTTCATGAATGCTCTGAGCACACACTAGGGACTTTGACCTTTAGTGAAAGTCCAGAACTCACACAAACCTGTTCTCCATAGAATAATTTGTACTGCTGCTCTGATATTGCCATATGTTTATGTGATGACAAAAGCCTCACTAAAGCCTCACTAATGAGGGAGGAGTAGCCTAGTGGTTGGGGCAAGGTACTTCAGGCCGGAAGGTCGGGGGTTCAAATCCCACTAGAGGACAGCAACCTTGGGCCGGAAGGACTGGGGTTTCTAGTCCCACAGATGCTCCTTGTGGTCTTGGGCAAGCCACTTAACCCTCCATTGCCCATGTTCCCTGTAAGTATTAGTGTGTGTCTCATATCCCTGCGTGTTAAATGTATCCCCCAATTGTGTTGTGACCGCTTTGATTGAAGGATAAGGCGGTATACAAAACTGTCTAAATAAAAAAAAATAAAAAAAAAAATGCTGCTTTCCCCTGGGATAAGCAATATGCGGCCTATCTAACTTTTAGGAACCTGATAGGTACTTGTGACCTGGATTGGCCACTGTTGAAAACAGGATATTGGGCTTGGTCTGTCCTAGTATGGCATTTCTTATGCTCTTATGTAATGAGGGACCTTTACAGCCCCTTACACAAAATCTTTTTTAAACACTTGTTAAGAACCTAGAAAATATATTTGAGAGAGAGCTGAAAATGAAATGAAGTTGACCAGTTATTGGTCATCTGACAACTTTTCTTTTTATTTTGAATAGCTATTGTTTGGGGTTTGGGGGTTTTTTTTGTTTTTTTTTTTATTAACCGCACTTAAACACTTCTCTACACTGGCCAGTGTTATGGGACTAAATAGTTTACATCACTATTAATTCAGTAACAGTACACCCAAAAAGGTGGAATGACAGATGTGCTCTAGATATTTGACATTTTATCTGTATGTTCTGTCACAGGGCTTCCTTGAACTGACCTATTTGTTTTATGGATATTACACAGTAGAAGCAATAAACTTCAGAGACCATAAATATAATGTACCTCTTGCATACTTGCTAGTCACGCTTGCCTATCTTCTATTAAGTCTTCTGTGGATAGTGAAAAGGTAAGCTCTGATACTTTTTAATGAGGCACTTTAGTGCTTGCATATATAAAGGCCATTGAACTGCAGTGTGGATATGTGCATCTGGTGGAGCTCTTACATTAATTTCATTTTCTATAGCTCCTAAATTATCTGTTTTCTGTGTTTTGTGGGCATTTGTTTGTTTTTTTGCCACCCTCTGCACAGACTCCATCCTGTTTATATTCTTTTGAAGATGTGGTCTCCAGAATTGCACACAATACTCCAAATGAGGTCTCACCAAAAACCTATACAGAGACACTGTCACCTCCTTCTTCCTTTTGGCCATTTCTCTTCCTTTGCACCCAAACATCCTTCTGGCTTTTGGTGTTGCCTTTTTTTACCTGTTCAACCACCTTAAGATCAACCCTAGGTCCCGTTCTTCTTTCGTGGACAGAAGCATCCCCTATACTGTTCTGCTTAAATTTTTGCTTACATTTTTTTTAGCTTTAAAGCTCAGCTGCCAAATTCTCGACCATTCAAACATTGCCAGATCCCTCCTTACGTTATCTACGCCTTCCTGGGCATCTACTCTATTGCAAAAATGTTAAAAAGAATCTGACCAAGGACAGATCCCTGTGGCACACCACTGGTAACATCCTTTTCCTCAGAGTAAGCTCCCTTTACCTGTGCCCTTTGTTTCCTCCCACTCAACCAATTTCTAACCCAGTCAGTCATGTTAGGATCCATACCTAGGGAGGGTACTCTATAAGTTGCCTGTGCGGAGCAGTGTCAAGGGCTTTACTGAAATCTAAGTACACCACATCTAGAGCTCTCCTTCTGTCCAACTCTCCGATCACCCAGACAAATTAGATTTGTCTAACAAGACTTGCCTCTCGTAAAACAACGTTGCCTTGGATCCTGTATACATTGGATTCCAGAAACCTCACTATTCCATTTTAGCAGCCTTTCCATTAGTTTACTCGCCACAGAGGTGAGATTAATTTGCCTGTAGTTCCCCACCTCATCCTTACTTCCGCTTTTATGTAAAGGGAACCACATATGGCCTTCTGCAGTCTTCTGGGACCACATGGATGATACCAAAATCTGCAGTTGGGTAGACACCCAGGAAGGTGTAGGTAACATGAGGTATCTAGCAAAGCTTGAAGAATGGTTGCAAGGTGATGATGAAAGCCAGAAGGATACTTGGGTGCATAAGGAGAGGAATGGCCAGCAGAAAGGAGGAGGTGATAGTGCCTTTGTATAAGTCTTTGTTGAGACCTCGTTTGGAATATTGTGTACAATTCTGGAGACCACACCTTCAAACAGGATGGAGTCCATGCAGGGGGTGGCTATCAAAATGATCAGTAGTCTCTTGTCATAAAGCAGGGGTCTCAAACTCCAGTCCTGGAGGGCCACAAACCAGTCAGGTTTTCAGGACATCCCTAATGAATATTCATGAGATATATTTTCATACAATGGGCCCAGTTCATTCAAATATCTCTCATGCATATTAATTAGGGAAACACTGAAAACCTGACTGATTTGTTGCCATCAAGGACTAGAGTTTGAGACCCTGTCATAAAGTATATAGGGACAAACTTAAATGTCTCAGTATGTATACTTTGGAAGAAAGGTGGGAGAGAGGAGATATGATAAAGATGTGTAAATAACTCCATGGTATAAATGCACAGAGCAGACACAGAGGATCTCTAAAGAGGGGGGGGAGGGGGAGGGACTGTAAAGCTTTGTAGTTCATATGGAAGGGCAGACTGGATAGGCCGTAAGATCTTTGTGTTGTCATTTTTTTTTCTAAGTTTCAATCTTTCTAAAGAGAATATTTTGGGTGAGCAATTGAACAGCTCGCATTTGGAGCATGGCATTAACTTTCTCCAGGAACAAGCAGGAAGTCAATCCTCGCATATGGGTGACATAGGTGCCGACAGAACCCTTGCAGAAGCATTTCCCCAGCTTTCAAAGAAAGCCTTTGGGAGATGCCACTATGCATGCATGGTCTCCTTCCCACCCAAGAGTGCAATCTTGCTCAGTCTCCCTTTTTCTGCAGAGCCCTCCAGATGTTCTTGTGTCCCTGGAAAAAAGTTGATTTTCTTGTGCATTTTTGTATGTTTTCTGGTTAGTGCCGGTCCCTTTCCTGCCTCCGAGACTCGCTGCCTTGGCATTGGGCCTCGAAAACCCTTTTTCTAGGGTTGTTCCCCTCTCCCCCCAGCACTTTCATGCCTTTTTCAACCGCTGGCCGCATTGAAGATCTTTTTGTCCGAATGGCCACCGGTTTCAAGAAGTGTGATCAGTGCTCCAAAACCTTGTCCCTCACCGACAAACATGATTGTTGCCTCTGATGTATGGGTGCTGACCACGGCCCGGAGGAGTTCTCCCTCTGTAAAAAGATATCCGCCAAGGCCATCCAGAGCTGCCAGCAGAAGCAGGATGACATCTTCCACAGGACAGATCTAACCCTGGTAGCCTGACACTCTAAGGTCCCGTCTGAATCCTTGGAGTCGCGTAAAGCCCCCACGGTACCCAAGTGGGCTCATAGATACTCCAAACCAAGGATCCCTGGAGCAAGAGCATAACAAAGACCTCGAGGGCCTCGTCCTGGGAGGCAGACAAGCATGGCAAGTCCCTGTGCATGGTCCCTCAGTCCTCTACGAGTTTCCAAGGAGTCGGAGTGGGAGCAACTTCGAAAGGTACCCAGGACTGATGTTGAGGCCTCGGACAATGGACCCCGGTCTCCTGAGGCTTGTCCCATTGAGGACCCCCTCTTCTTCTCGACCCGGGACCCACTGACCCTGGTGTCGGTATCACAGACTGCTACCCCCGAGTGGGAGACCCAGATGCTGATACTGGTGCGCAGTGTGTCTGCGTTCATTGCATCCCAATAGGTGTCGATGCCTGGCCCCACCAGTGCTCATGCCGAGACTGCAGGGAGCTCAATGGCGAGGACTTCCCAGGCCACCAAAGTGATCCCTGTGAGCCAGAAGCCTCAGCGAGGGTCTCATTCCTGCTCCTGATCCTTGGGGGTGAGGTTTTTGCAGGCGAGTACCTCTGGCTCTGGCCACGGCTCAACCTCTGAGATTGGAGCCAATGACTCCCTTGGAGCCGTCGGACCTAGAGTCCTCCTCAGACTGGGAGTCCAATGTCAAGACATCTCTGGAGACTCAGGCCCACCAGGATCTCCCATCAGCCTCAATGTGCCGGTCCCCATAAGAGGACACCTCCTTCCTCGAGTTTGTCCAGGACATGGCGTGGCCTCTCTCCCTCACCACAGAGTCAGAGGAGGACCTCCATATGGATGAGCTTGACATCCTCCAGTAGGAGGCACTGCCCAAGGAGGCCCTTACGGTGCCCGTCCCCTCCATCCTCACTTGGCTGCTCCTCCGGATGTGGGAGACACCAGCATCAGTTAATCATCAGCCGCCGTCTGGACACCATTTACGAGGTCCAGCATGGACCTGGCTTCAGGAAGGCACAACTCCATGCTGGTCGAGTCAGCCACGCGGAGTACTTGTGCCCTCAACACCCTTGGGCAAAAATATTAGTAGGGCTCGATGCTTGCATGCCGCATACAAACATGCCAACTATACATTTGCATGTTCCTCCAAGACCTCGTGAAGGAGCTTCGCAGCTGGCCTGGATGGAGACCACCTTCGGTGCTTCCAGACCCTCATGAAGTCCATTGGGGAGTGCTCTAAATACTTGTCTTGAGCCACCTACAACGGCTTTGAGTCCAATGCGAGGGTGGCAGCCACTGGCATTGGTGCCAGATGCCAAGCCTGGCTCCAAACCTCGGAACTCAAGCAATGGATCAAAGAGAAGCTCCTCGATGTCTCCTGCTTTGGAGAGCAACTCTTCAGCAAGCTGATGGAGGACAAGGTAGCCGAGATCAAGACAGAGTAGGTCACTCTGACTCTGCTCTCAAGGAAGACTTCCACTCTTCAAAGGAAGAAACCATTGGGGAAGAAGCCGCCTTTCCACAGAAAGGCCAGCCCTATCAAAACTATCCCCCATACCCGGCCACCCAGACCCCTCAGGGTCACCAAGACAAGAAGACTGGTCAGGGACCACGTAATCCCAAGGGCCCAAAGCTTCAGACACCCACCCCACTCCAGCCCAGCCTGGGTTGGGATTTTGACTCCTACAGCATAGCCTCTCTTCCTCTGAAGAACCAGCTACCAACAGGAGGGCGCCTTGTTCACTTTGCGCACCAGTGGACTTCCATCACCACCGACTCATGGGCACTCCAGGTCATCAGAAAAGGCTACCTCCTTCACCTGAACCAGCCACCTCCATCCTTCTTTCCCGGGGAGGCCCCTCAGACTTCCCTGCACCCCAGGCCCTGCTACTGCAAGAACCTGCAGGCCTTCTCAGGGACAGGGCAGTAGAACCTGTACCACCCCACCTGAAAGGTAAGGGGCTCTACTCCAGGTACTTTCTGGTCCCAAAAAACAGGAGGACTAAGAACTATCCTGGACCTGAGAAGCCTAAACAAATTCCTGGTGTTAAAGAAGTTTGATGCTCTCCTTTGGAACACTGCTGCCCTACCTCCAGCAGGGAGATTGGCTATGCTTCTTGGATCTAAAAAATATTCTTATAGCCACATCCTTATCCATCCCAGTCACAGGCAGTATCTGAGGTTTGTGGTCGGGGGCCACCAGTACCAGGGTATTACCCTTTGGCCTTGCCTCTGCACCAAGAGTCTTCATCAAATGCCTAGCAGTGGTGGCTGCCTACCTCCATCTCCAAGAGGCCTTAGTCTTCCCATACCTAAACAATTGGCTAGTAAAAGGAGACACGGCCGCAGAGGTGCAAGAGGCCACAGCTCGCACCATAAAGGTCCTACTACATCCAGGGTTCATAATAAACCACCCCAAATACCAACTAACTCCGTCTCAGGAGCTGGAGTTCATAGGGGCTCGCCTGGACACTATCCGAGCCAGTGCCTGCCTTCCTCTGGACAGGGCGGATCACCGAGGTGCAAAGCCACCACACTGTGTCCACACGGTTCTTGCTTTGCCTTCTCGGCCATATGGCCTCCATGGTCTGTGTGGTCCCCAATGCCTGCCTTCATATGCAGGCAGCTCAGTGGTGTCTCTGTGGACCCAGGCCACGAGCCAGAGTTTCTGTAACCCGTCAGCTGACAGAGTCACTCAGTTGGTAGCAGCACTTACAGCACCTGCAGAAGGGCATGCCCTTCCAACACCCAAGCCCCCCAGAGAGTCCTCACAACAGATGCTGGGCTGGGGTACCCACTGTGAGGAACTCTGCACCGAGGGCTTCTGGTACCTCGATGAGAGCCAGCAGCAGATCAACCTACAAGGAACTTGGAGCCATTTTCTTGGCACTTGAGGCTTTTCAACACTGCCTGCAGCACCAGTTGGTGCTCGTCCAGATGGACAATCAGGTTGCGATGTTCTACCTGAACAAGCAAGCGGCACAGGCTCTTACCGCCTGTGCCAGGAGGCAGTAGCCGTCTGCTTGTATGTGACCAGCCAGAGAATGCTCCTCATGGCGATCTGCCATCCAGGTCAAAACAATGCCCTAGTGAACAAACTGAGCAGGGTCCTCCAACCACACAAATGGCGCCTAGGCCATATGGTGGTGCAGAGGCTATTCTGGCTATGGAGCACCCCAGATCTAGACTCTTTGCCAGCCCATCCAATGCTCAGCTACCTTGCTTCTGCTTTCCCCAACCACATCCGTCCCGGGTGGCAGGAGATGCCTTCCTCATCTTGTCATGGGGGGCCTGCTCTATGCCTTCCCTTCCACACCACTCATTGTGCAGACCCTCTTCAAGGTCCAGCAGGACAAGGCTTCCGTGATCCTAGTGGCCCCGTGGTGTCTCAGGCAGTCTTGGTTCCCTCTGCTTCTCCGTCTCTCGATGGAGTTTCCGGTCCCACTTAGGAGCTATCCGGGACTGTTGACCCAGGAGGAGGGCTCGATTCTCCACCCCAACGTGGGATCTCTGCCTCTCACAGCATGGCTGCTGAATGGGTCACTCTAGTGCCCCTAAACCTCCCCAAGGAGGTGAAGGAAGTCCTCCTGGCCTCTCATAAGACTCCACGAGACGGGCCTATGCCTTCAAGTGGCGCCGGTTCTCTGTATGGGCGCAGAGCGACTGGCAAACCCATTCTGCCTGGTGCAGTTGTTGTTGCAATACTTACTCCACCTCTCACAGTCTGGACTTAAGTGGAATTCCATCAGGATGCACCTGTGCGTGTTCTCTGCAAACAGTCACTTCATAGAGGGCAAGCCTCTTTCCGTGCCAGCCCCTCATTACCCGATTCATGTGGGGCTTGCTGCTCTCCAGGCCTCCCATTCGATCGATTCTGGTAGAATGGGATCTTGGTGTGGTCCTGATGCAGCTTACCAAGCTGCCCTTTGAACCCTTGGCCATCTGCCACTTACAGTACCTGTCCTGGAAGGTGACCTTCCTGGTGAGTTTCAAGCCTTGGTGGCTGAGCCACCCTACACCAGTTTCTACAGGAACAGGGCCATGCTCCACACTCACCCAAAATTCCTTCTGAAGGTGGTCTCTGATTTCCACCTCAACCGGGAGGTGGTACTTCTATCTTTTTTCCACGGCCCCATGCCGACAAGGCATCGGCCGTTCTCCACACTCTAGACTGCAAGAGGACTCTTGTCTTTCTACCTGCAGCGGACTCAGGGCACCACCGCAAAGCCTCACAGCTTTTTGTTTCCTATGACCCCAGTCATCTGGAGGGAGGCTGTCACCAAGTGGACTCGGTTCATCTGGATGGCAACTGCATCGACTTCACCCACAATTAGACTGGGCTACCTTTGGAGCGCTGGGTCACGGCGCACAGTGTCCAAGCATGGCAACTTCGGTAGAGAGCCTACAATCTGTCCCTGTACCAGACATCTGCCAGGCCATCACCTGGTCTTCCATTCACACTTTTGTCGCCCACTACTACCTGGAGAGGGAGTTCTGATGGGACAGTGCCTTTGGCCAGGCTGTACTCTAATCTGTTCGGGGTTTAGGCAACTCCTGCCCTCTGACCCTTCTTGTTCAGGCTACCGGAGCCATGGTTTTCCCTGGACACTGGAGTCCCTCGGATCTGTCCTTGGATTTTCTTGTGGCTGCTCATGGCTGGGCTGTGTTTTGCCTTTTCTACAGGTCATCAGTAGCCTGTAGCTAGGGAGTCCTGCTTGTTCCTGGAGAAAGCGTAGTTACTCACCTGTAACAGGTGTTCTGTAGGGATAGCAGGGATCAGTCCGCCATTCACCGTCGTTGCCTCGACTTTCTTTCCTCTCAAGCCCTCCTGGATCCTTTACAATCTGGCTTTCGTCTGTTACATTCTACTGAAACGACTCTTGCCAAAGTCTCCAGTGATTTGTTCCTGGTAAAATCCAAGGGCTTGTCCTCAGTCCTTATCCTTCTTGACCTCTCTGCTACTTTTGACACTGTTGACCATAATCTTCTCTTTGATACCCTGTCCTCACTTGGTTTTAAAGGCTCTGTACTATCCTGATTCCCTCTTATCTTTCCCATCACTCTTTCAGTGTCAGCAGCAGAGGAGGATCCACGAGAACAATCTTGTACTTGGTGTACCCCAAGGATCTATCCTGGGTCCCCTACTTCTCTCTCTCTGTACCCAGTCCCTTGGTGTGCTCATCTTTTCCCATGGCTTTCAGTACCATTTTTATGCTGATGACTCCCAGATCTACCTCTCTACGCCTGAAATCTCTCTGGCAATCCAGACCCGGATCTTTAGCTGCCTTTCTGTCATTGCTACTTGGATGTCTCGCCACTGCTTGAAATTGAACATGCCAAAACTGAGCTACTTATTTTTCCCCCTAAAACCTCTTCCTCCTTTCTCACTCTCTGTGGATAACTCTCTACTCCTCCCTGTTCTCTTGGCTCGCAACTTTGGGATCATCTTTGACTCCTCTCTCTCCTTCTCCACACACATCCATCTGATAGCTAAGACCTGCCGTTTCTTTCTTTATAACATCAACAAAATCTGCCCATTCCTTACTAAACACACTGTCACCTATCCACTCCTTAATCATCTCCCGTCTTGACTATTGTAACCCACTCCTTGCTGGTCTCCTGCTAAATCCTCTCTCTCCCCTTCAGTCTGTTCAACACACTGGTGCGCAGCTAATCTTCCGCCAGCCTCATCATGCTCATATTACCCCTTTTCTCAAGTCTCTTCATTGGCTTCCTATCCATTTCCACATCCAGTTCAAACTTCTCCTGCTGACCTATAAGTGCATTCACTCTGCAGCTCCTCACTACCTTTCCTCTTATCTCTCCCTACGCCCCTCCTCGGGAACTCTGCTCTTCTAGAAAATCACTTCTATCTGTGCCCTTCTCTTCTACTGCTAACTCCAGACTTCGCTCCTTTCACCTTGCTGCTCCTTATGCCAGGAAAAAACTTACCTGAGTCTGTACGTTTGGCCCTTTTCAAATCTAGGCTAAAAACTCACATTTTCATTGCCGCTTTTGGATCTTGACTCACCTGATCTCCTTTTGTGTTTCCTTACCATTCTCCCTAGATGTATCCCTGTCTACACCTACACCCTCCCTCCTCCTCTTAGAGTTGCTATACATTTTTGGCCATCTTCATTTGTCAGCTCTAGCTATGTCATCTGACTGAGCAAGATGGCATCCTTGGATGGGACGAGGACCACGTATACATGGCGGCATCTCCCAAAGGCTTTCTTTGAAAGCTGGGGGAGATGCTTTTGTGAGGGCTCCATTTGCGCCAATGTCACCAATATGTGAGGAATGATTCCTGCTATCCCTAGAGAACCTGTTACAGGTGAGTAACGCTTTTAAGTGTGTCAGTGACTATGGTATATTTCAATTTATGCTCAACATTATTGTACTATTTTTACCTTTTTTTTCCATAGATCTATGGAAGGCTTTAAGCAAAGCTTGGTAAGCGATGAAGATCGGTTCCAGAGTTACTGTAACAAAATATTTGCAGGCTGGGATTTCTGCATCACAGATCAAAGCACGGCGACATTAAAACATAGTAGTTTACAATATGAACTAAAAGTGAGTGCCTGCAGGGATATTTTTGTTTAAAATTTTATTTTCTGGTGTTCTACAATACTTATATTTAAAGCAGGAAGCCAGTTCTGAATGAATTTTAAACAAAGGAGCAGGAAGAAAATGTCAGGACACCCCACTCCCCCCTCCAAAATAAGAATCCTCCCCTTAAATCATAGGTTTAAGGAGAGGTAGGGGCATATTGACCATACTCACTGGCCTGGGGGGATTTTCTCAGACCTATATTTGTCCACCCCCTCACCTCTTATTTTTGTCTTACCAGTCGGCATCGACCAAAAGGATTCCTGTGACCTGGCCTGCAGCAGAGTAAAAAGTAATAAATATATAAGCAGTGTCTAAGCTGCTGCAGTATTCAAGGCCCTGCAGAATTCTGCCCCCTCCTTCAGCATGGACATTTTAATAGAAAGTCCATGCCAATGAAGGGGGTGAGAATATGGCAGGGCTAGCCTAACCATTAGGCAAATTAGGTGGTCGTCCAGGGAGGCAACTTGAGGGGGGGGTGGCAGCAAAGAGTAGGGCATTCAAAGCTAAATAATAGAGTCTGACAGCCAGGAGGGGCTTAAGATTTGCCTAGTCTGCTAACACCTTAAGCCAATTCGGGGGCTAGCCGTCGGCAGGGCTTTGAGACTTGCAGCAGCTGAAAAGCCTCGTGCTTTTTTAAACTTCCTCATCTTTAGCAGCAGTGCAGTCCACCAGGACATGTTCAAATGCCCAATAGGACAATCTACCTCTACGGTGATGAGATCAAATGTCAGTGTAACATTGTATTGCATTCTCTGAATGCCTTTCAACTTTTGCAGGACAGCCAGAGTAAGGAAGTAATATAAATGACAGATTTTATTCTCAGTAAAAATGGCTAGGATAGCTTGTATAATACGTGTTGTCATAAGTACAAGAAAAGTCCCCTCCCCCTCCTCAAAACACTTGCAGAAAGCATACTTTCTCTGGTTCAAAGGAATGGATAAAGATATAGTCTTGTAGTGGTATGTTAAGATGAACTACTTGCTGCAGTGGATTATCAATGAACCTGTATTGTATGGTGTAACTTAAGAGTTCTTCATATTTCACAAACTAGCTTTGTCAGTTTGGTGGCAAATCTTAAATCCTTGATAACCTTAGCATGAAAGGCAAGTAAAATGTATGCTTATGACTGTAGAAGCATAATTACTTGAGATCTTACATACAGGGGCTAGATATATCATACCTTTTCTGTTCTTGTGTATTTTAATGTGTGTGAAACAAAATAGATTTTGCAGTTACCAAAAGTAAAAGTTAAGCAGGTAGAAACATGCATTATTCAGTTTACTGCAGTAGTTCTTAGTTACTGATCTTAAAAGAAAAGAATGCAGGAAGATCCTGCAAGAGAATGCCTTTTCCTAATCCTTTTTCAGGGTAGCTGGTGATTGTATTTGCTTGCTGGGCTTTACTTTAAATTTTGTTTTAAAGATGCATCCTTCAGCTATTTTGCCAATAGATGTAAAGGCAATTTGCTTTGGTTATTAGCTTTGAATGTGTCACTTGGAGAGTGGTGTGTTCTCTAAGATAACAGACTGCCTTACCCAAATGACGAGTTGGTGTCAAAACAACAACCTCGCAATAAACTACAACAAGACCGAAGCTTTAATCATCATTCGGAACCAAAGCTTCATACACCCGCCAAATATCAAGATTCAAAACACTACTATACCAATAAGATCAGAAGTGAGATACCTCGGTGTTACTCTGGACAATAAACTAAACCTCAAGCCACACATAAACAAAACAATCCAAAATGTCTACTACAAGATGCGAATCATCAGGAGACTGAAACCACTCCTCGCCCTAGAACACTTTCGTACCGTCTGTCAAGCACTGATAACCCCACTACTGGACTTCTGCAATCCGATATACCTTGGACTACCGAAACAAGCCCTCAAACCACTCCAGCTAGCACAAAACACTGCAGCACGAATAATATCCGGTACTGCAAGACAGGAGCACATCACACCTACCTTAAAGGACTTACACTGGCTCCCAATCGGTGCACGCATCAGATACAAAACTATCATAAACCTATTCAAGATAAATCAGCACACATCAGCCAACAGCCTGCACACCCTCATACAACCGGACACCAGCACACGTCCTAGAAGAAAACAAACACACAACCGAGTCAGCACCCCAAGTGAATTCAAACACACACGCAAGGACACAACAGACAGAGCACTCTCCATGGCTGCTCCAACAATATGGAACAAGCTACCGGACGATTTGAGGGCAACTACAGACCTCAAAGACTTTAGAAAACAGCTAAAAACCATGCTGTTCATAGAACACTATGGACACATCACATAACCTCAGAGAATGTATAACAGCACATGATACCTCCTAAACACTGTATGTATAGAAAATGTTTTTTGCATCACTGTATATAGCCCATCTTGTGCATAGTTCAAACCACTCTAGCGCACAACACAACACACATTGTACATAGCTCAAACCAATCTAGCACACAATACAACACACACTCAACTAAATTTCTCCCTCACTGCATGTTTAACACTCTCACTTTACCCGATTGTTTGCTGTGATACCACCTTGATTAATAAGATAAGGCGGTTTAGAAATACTGTTAAATAAATAAATAAAATTGAAAGAAGTCTTGTTTTATACACTCATATTCCACTTGAATGCTGTTTAGAAGAACTACAAAAGATGACAGTTGATTTAACCTGAATTACGTTCATAGGATTTCAGAAGCTCCCAGTAAATTAAATCATAGAATGCCTTATGCTGCCATTTCAGGGTAATTAGATGGCAAGGTCAAGCTGTTCTGGCTATACCACTGTCTGCATGAAGAACTGTTTTTGGTGGGGCCTTAGGTCAACATGAGTGGGCACTAGGCAGTGCAGAAATTGATACTGCTTCCATTTCTCCTTTAGTTTGCCTATACTATAGCTGCTGACCGGGTAGGCCTGACTGCTAAGTGTGAGGGGCCACCCATGGCTATGCACGTGCACTCAGCTAGCAGAGAACACTGAAGCTCATGGTATATCATTTGTTGGAGTGTTCATGGAGTGCTACACTAAAGTATTCCCTTTATGCTGCTGATGTCTTGCAAAGAAAGCAACAATAAGATTTTAAGAAATGTGAGAATTTAGTCTTCTACTGGATGTTTTATTTGCAGGTCATACGAAGAGACATGATGTGCAGAACATGGTTCTGGCTTGTGTGTATTTATTTAGCTGCACTTTATACCACTTTTCACCGGATCAAAGCGGTTTACAATAACAAAAGGGGAGAGGGTACGTTAATTAGTTCACAATTAAGGAGGGGGGGGGAACCATCACTGGGGGGCCGTTATTGATGATCCTGACATGGTAGGCATCGGTACTTGTCGATGGGCAGGTCAAGTGCTTTCAGCTGGTAGAACGGTTGCACTGCAGATGTTCTGCTTGTAACAAGCAGCCAAACATACACACTGTCATTCTAATTTAATAGTAGAAAAATGTTTGCTTTTGGGTTTAATTTCATGTTATGGTTTTCTTTACAGACAGATTTGGAGGAAGAAAGAATACGACAGAAAATAGCTGAAAGGACAAGAACTGAAATATTTCAAATCTATTTCATAAGAATATTTTTAAATGTCATTGTTGTTGCAGTTTTAGCAATTTGTTTTTATTGCATCTATAGAGTAAGCGTCTTCTCTCAAGAGTACAACAGTATTGTAAGTATTACATGAAATGGATAAAATCTGAATCTTTCTGTTGCCGTTTTTGTATGAATTGACTTGCTTAATACCATGTGAATGCGTCAATAAACATGTGCATGAGTGTTTGTGTTTTTTAACCCAGGAAGTCCCTCGAGAAACTAACATGCTGCATCTTTTGGTGGACTATTTGCCTTCTATAGTGATAACCATTGCCAACTTCATAACACCTATTATTTTTAAAATCATAATCAGTTTTGAAGATTATACTCCTGCCTTTGAAATCAGATGTACGCTTATGAGGTAAGTCAGTCTGTTCCCTTTTCTCTCTTTCTCTTAGAAACTAATATATTCGCTATGTACTAATTTAGAAAAGCAAAATAAGTCAGTAACCCAAGAGTTTTCAATTATGCAGAAGCCATGCAGACATATGATTGACAGTTTCATGAATTCATTTTTACATCTGTCTTTTTCAAATGGCTTATCCAGGGCCGGCCCAAGAATTTCTGCCACCCCAGGCAGAGGTTCTGCTGTGCCACCCGAATCAGTCTTCTCATCTTGTGGGGGGCAGCGGCATGACTGTTTTTTGAAAGCCAGTAGCTCTCTGCTGCCACTTTAGTGCCTGCGTCATAGCCAAAGTCATGGCATGCTGCGGGAACCAAAGCGGTGGCACAAACATCATAGTGTGCCACCCACCAAGGTCTGCTGCCTTGGGCGGCTGCCTAGTGGACAGACTGGCCCTGAGCTCAACCAAGCATGGAAATGGGTAGCCACTATAGACATGTTGTAGAATTTTTGAAAGCACATAACACTATGAAACATATATTTCAAAATGTGTTCCATGTGCCGGAAATGCATAAAAATGTTTGCACAATGGTTATATAGACATCACCTTTCATGAAACGTGCAGTGCCATATTATGGTGTCTAAAAATCAAAAATAGAGAAAAATCCAAAATTGCTAGCATGAAAATATATGTATTTTATGTCGGAAGCGCAGCCATGAGGCATTAAATACCTCTTGAAGCTAACATTTCCATTTTGCTCAAATTTATGAGCCCCTCACGGAGCCAACAATAAATAAGGTAAAACACCACAATCTTAGTGTCACCAATAAAACTTCTTCAAAAACGCTGTATTTCAGCATATATAATCTAAAAAGACCCACAAAAACTACTGTGCAAAACTGCTGAAGAAAACGGAGGTCACTTATCTGAGTCTCTCGTTTGTTCACAACGCTTAAGTAGTTGAGTCTCAAAAGTTCATTTCTTTTCAAACGTGCTCCATGAAAGAAAGACTTGCAATCCAATGCATTTAGAAAGAATGGCACGGACACAGCACTGCGTTTCGGGCGGTTAAGATTCTCTCGCCCTGCTTCAACGCTCAGCCCACTGCACCAGAAGCAGTCAATCCAGCAACTGATCAAACACGCCAGCGCATGCTCAATAGCAATCTGAACTTTTGAGACTCAACTACTTAAGCGTTGTGAACAAACGAGAGACTCAGATAAGTGACCTCCGTTTTCTTCAGCAGTTTTGCACAGTAGTTTTTGTGGGTCTTTTTAGATTATATATGCTGAAATACAGCGTTTTTGAAGAAGTTTTATTGGTGACACTAAGATTGTGGTGTTTTACCTTATTTATTGTTGGCTCCGTGAGGGGCTCATAAATTTGAGCAAAATGGAAATGTTAGCTTCAAGAGGTATTTAATGCCTCATGGCTGCGCTTCCGACATAAAATACATATATTTTCATGCTAGCAATTTGGGATTTTTCTCTATTTTTGATTTTTGGTATTTATAGTGTAGGGATTTTTTGTTAGGTGGTTTTGGATATTATGGTGTCTGACATCGTATTTGTTACTAAACATGCCCCTCTGTGCACTCCCACATTCTAAGATTTGTGTCTGTAGTGTTCAGCCTCGAAAAGCGGCATGGGGGTGGCGCTCAAGCTGTACTAGAAAATGGAGGTATGTTCGGCATGTCCACCATCCATGCTCCTTTGTGCAATGTGCATTCTCTGCCCCCAACCATGCACTTGGGTAGCACAGGATTTTTAGCACAACTGCATTTTTAGTGCACAAACAGAACCTCATGCTACCCAGTATAACACTTTAGTAAACATGCCCCTAAATGCAGATGGGATTTTAAATAACTTCAGCAGTCAATTTCTACATTTATCAGTTGAAAACTAGCTTGGGTTTTTTTCTGCAAATATCTTTAAACATATTAATGCCTGAGGTATTGCACATGATTTCTTCGGATCCCAACTCTACACATGCTAGAACTATCATAGTTATAAATTCTATAACAGCCAAGATTATCTTCTAGCCATAGGGAGGAATTGATATGTAAATGAAAATCTCTGTGTAAGAAGTAGCTTTTAAAAATGTGTATGTATACATTCCTTTTATAATCTGCAAGTACTACATTAATGAAAAAAATTAGAAAATGCATCTTTGTACATGTATGTTAATTGATGAGTAATAGCATGTTGTAAATTGCTCCAAGAAAAGACAAATGCAAGTTTTAATCTGAAAAGTTGTGAAATAATCTTCAGGGAGCAAGACAGAAGAATTTGGAAGGAATATATTTGCTGAAGATTTTTTGTATGAATATTGATTATTTTTCTTATTTACTTTCATTTTTAGTAAAAAAAAATAAAAAAAAATAAATGAGGTAAAGCAGAGCATAGTCATTGGTTTTGGAAATGCAGTTGAATGTTGCTGAATTACACCTGCTCATCAAATATATATATATCGTAAAACCTCATGTCTTCCACAGATGCGTCTTTGTGCGCCTGGCCAGTATTGGTGTTCTCTTGATAACACTGTGGGCTCGGATCAGCTCCTGCGCTAATGAAACATGCAGTCCCTGTGGCTATAACCATATACAGTATCCTGTAAGCAAATCATTTGTATTGGAGTTTTGTGTTGCCTTGAGCAGTTTGAATATAATTTTGAAATCAACAGGTTAAAATGCAAATATTGTATTTGCTTCTGATTGTGCTTCATGTCTCTCTGCTTATTTAAATAAGCATTACAAAACTGAAGTAAATTTGTTTCATAACAATAATTCTCTACCACCTGGCCTGTTGTGTACATTGAGACTGTAACAAGATAAAATGTGGCGCTGCGATTTGCAAACCTAGTGTGCCCCCCTCCTCCCATTCAGCCACGAGCCGGAACATGCTCTCTGAGCTTCCTGAAAGCCCAGTGATCACATCAATGTCCCTTCACCACTTACATAGCCCTTGGTATGGCCCTGGTGCATATGTATTTTCTATCCATTCTTTATTCTCATTAACCAGATTACTGAATGCTTTCCTAATAACTCTATACAGAAATGCATGTGTCCTTTAAGCCAATATAGAAAAAGTACATGAAGACAAGTGATCCTTTTTGGTTTTTAACAGCAGAGGCATCAGGATCTTGGACTTGGGTGATAATCAGTGGCATTGCAGCATTGTACTTGTTTAAATCATGTTAATTCTGTGAATATTTCAGTCTCCAAAGTAGTGTATGCAATTGAAAAATCAAGGAGGGGTGTGTGGAGATTTAGGGTTAGCACTGTAAATTAGATAAACCAACTTCAGTACTAAACGCCACTAGATATAATTTTTTATCAACCTCATACTTTCACACCATTCTAACTAGAAGAGCTTGAAGCACATTTAAAGTTTAGACCCTGACCTATTGTAAACACAGTACAAAATATATATCAAGAAGGTACTTGTATTGAATTAGTCAAATACAGAGAATCAATACCATCAAGGGAGCTCAGAGCAAAAAGGTAGGAGATGGAAGAGCAAGTGTTCTGAATTACCTTTATTCTTATGTCTTTGTGATCTCATTGTGCTATCTTGTCCTTTCCTTGTAGTGCTGGGAATCTCGAGTTGGCCAGGAGATGTATAAATTGATGATATTTGACTTTATCATCATTTCTGCTGTCACAATTTTTGTGGAATTTCCAAGAAAGTATGTATTTGAGTCATTATCTTTCTAAGAAAATTAAATTACCAGTAGTGGTATAACTAAAAACAATTCTTCCATATAGATCCACAGACCTTAACATCTGATGAGACTTAATTAAGAGACCTTCCCATTAATATTTATTTTTTTCACAACAAATTGGAATGCTAATTTTTTCCTCTGCTTAAGCTCCTTTTACTGACTTGTCTTCTGTAGAAAGGTAAATAAAAACATAGGCCATGTGGTCTTTCTGCCGTCATTTTCTATCTAGTCTGCCCTTCCATATCCACTACAGTAGTCCCCTTTTATCCTTTAGAGATCTTCTGTGCTTGTCCCATGTGCTTTTCTTGAATTCAGATACCATCTTAGTCTCTCCCAGTGTAGGTAGTTGAGACAATTTCATGCATATACCACTCTTTCTGTGAAGAAATATTTCTGCATATTACTCATAAGTTTATCCCCTTTCATACTCATCCTATGTCCCCTCACAGAACAGCTTGCTTTCAATTGAAAGAGGTTCTCCTCTTGGGCATTTATGTCATGGGGGTATTTAAACATCTCTATCATATCTCCTCTATCCTGCCTTTATTCTAATGTATACATATTAAGATTTTTAAGTCTGTCCCCATATGCTTTAAAATTAAGACCTCTAAGCATCTTAGTAGCCACCTTCTGCACAGACTCCATCCTACTTTTGAAGGTGTGGTCTCCAGAACTGCACACAACTCCAAATGTAGTCACACCAGAGACTTTTTACAGAGGCACTATCACCATCTTTTTTTTTTTTTTTTCTGCTGGCCATTCCTCTCCCTGTGAATGCAAGCATCCTTCTGCCTTTTGCCATCACCTTTTCTACCTGTTTAGCCACTTTCTAGATCATCAGACACCATCACGCCCAGGTCCCGCTCTTCTTTCATAGACAGTTACTGAGAAACAGCTGGCAGAGTAGGTGCGGGACAAGCACCACTTGCAGTTGAATGATTATCAACAGGAGCAGTTGGATAGGCCGTTCATAATGGGGGGAGATCAGCAGTTCATAAAGGACTTTTAAAATGTAATAAGGCCGTGGAGCTGGATGCTTTACCTGCAGAACTGTATAAATGGGCAGGGAATTTCACCTTTATTTAATTACAGCGCTTGATATACCGCCCATACCGGAGTTTCAGATGTACAATATCATAGAGACTGCTAGAAAAACACAGGAGGAAAAAGAACGCCATTGGTTAATAGGAAAGTAATAGTGAGGCAGTAGGAAGAGTATAGGAAAGGGACAAAGCTGGATGGAGAGGCAGAGCTGACTGCGGGTGGGGTGGGAAGGTAAGAGGGGGGGAAAGGAAGGGTAATGCATAGCACTGCAACCATCATGTCACAGTTTCAGGGGCAGGGAGATCGAAGGCCCGGCAGTAAAAATGGGTTTTGAGTAGGGCTTTAAAGCAGGGAAACGAAAGTTCAGTACGGAGAGAGTGTGGGAGTGAATTCCACAGAGCGGGACTTAGAAAAACGCGGAGTGATGGGTGAGTTCGAGGTGTGCTTGGGATGGTGAGGGAAGAAAAAGACGTTAGCTATGGTCAGAATGAAGCAAATGAGGAGCAAACTGGAGATGGATGAGGTCAGTCAGATACTGGGGGATACCAGCGTGGAGAGCCTTGTGCGTGGTGATGAGGAACTTATAAATGAATCTGAATTTGATGTGGAGCCAGTGGAGAGAGAGAAGACAGGGAGTGATGTGGGCAAAGGGGAAGGAATGCGTGATAAAACGTGCGGCTGTATTTTGAACAAGTTGGAAACGTTGAAGCTGATAGTTGGGGAGACCGGTGAAAACAGAATTACAATAGTCCAAGCGGGAAATCACAAGAGAACCAGGATAGTGAGGGAGGGAAAAGAGAGAAGTTGCATCTCCATCTTGCTTAGAGTCTTTTACGATGCTACTATTACTGTCATATCCTAAGGAGGGGCGTGATGACACATTGTGTAGTAACTATTAGCCATTATCTTTGCTGAGCACAGACTATAAGATATTGACTAAGATTCTAAACCATCGCATAGAAGGGGTGATTCACTAGATAGTACATAGTGATTAGAGGGGCTTTATAGAATATCACTATGGCACTGAAAATGTGAGGAGGCTCATTAATATTTTACTCCATGTCAGCTTTTGAAGGAACTTCTTTGCGGTTGTCTCATTGGATGCAGAAAAGGCCTTTGACAAAATCGACTGGTCTTATCTGTTTAAAGTGCTGCAGGGGTTTGGATTTGGGTGCACTTTTTTGTCAATAGATTGAGGCCATTTACAGTAAGCTGACAGCTTCAGTTTTGACTAATGGGCATTTGTCTTCCCCGTTCTAGTTAGAGATGGGTACTAGGCAGGGGTGCCAGATGTCTCCTCTGCTCTTTGCTCTGGCGATTGAACCCTTAGCAGGTGAATTACAAGCAAGCTTTTCTGGCTGTGGCATCTCATGGGGGGAGGGGGGAAGCATGTCCTATCCTTATGTGTAGATGATACTGTCTGACCCGAAAATTGCTATTCCTCCACTAATGAGCATCTTATGGTAGTTTAGCAAGATGTTTGGCTATACAGTTAACTTTCAGAAGTCAGCATTACTTTCCTTACGGTGTGTGGATGGGTATCTTGAAGATTTCAGTTGTTTAAGTTCCAGATTGTACAGGAAATTAAATACCTGGGGGTGGTCATACCTGCATGGCTTTAGCAACTGTAGAACCGCAACAATGTAGTGGCCTTGAACCTAGAGATAGATGTGGGAAAAATGCAAGACAAGCTCGGTCATGGCTGGGGCGCTTACATGCGGTAAAGATGCTCCTTTTGCCAAAGTTGACGTTTCTCTTTTCTTGCTGCTATCAATCTATCTTCCTCAGTGTTTTTTCCAGGACTTGTGAAAATGTTTCGCCCACTTCATTTGGCCTGGGATGAAGCCGCAGTTAGCATTTTGGACCATCTCTGCCCCTATTGAAGCCGTGGTATCTGGCCTACCAGGCATTGGCCTATACTTCTATAGTGCATATCTGAGGGCGGTAAAATATTGGCACACTCCAGAGTGTGTACCGGCATGGGTGAGATTGGAAACACTTTAGACTCAGCCTATTTCCCTGTCGGCTTTTCTCTGTAACTCCACCAGAGTTACCCCAAAGGTCATTAGAACACTCTTCCTTAGGGCCTATGAATAAATGTTGGACTCATGTACATTGACAGGGAAAGACCTCTCCATATATGTTTCCAATGACACTCCCCCCCCCCCCCTTGGGGCAAAAAGGCTCGTAAGAGAAATGAGATAGCTTGCTAGGGAGAGGAGAGAAGGGGCTTACATTGTTTTCTGATTGTTTTGAGGGAGGGGTCTTCCTAACCAAAACTCAACTGGAGAGGAAAATTAGATTCTCCAGGAACAAGCAGGAAGTCATTCCTCACATTATCAATGGCCGTGACTTGCAAAGCCATGGTATATAGACCATTCTCTGACTCCTTGGCTTTATGGCTGCAACTTTTTATGTAGTGCCTCTTGCCAGATGGTGCATGCAATCTTTCCAGTGGCACTGAAAAAAAAAATTGCAATCGGAGGCTTCACGCTCTGTCTAGGAAAGTTTGATAGACCACGTAAGATGCTGTCTCAACAGGTTGCCTTTTCATCACCCGTAAACACATCATTTACCACTGATGCTTTTCCTTGGGACTGCATAGCCCATCTCTGTCGTCTTCACACTCAAGGTAGACAGAGCCACCAGGAATGTTGTCTTCATATTAACCAGTTGGAGTTGAAAGCTGCATTCTACAGCCTATTTGCATTTGCTCACTGGATATAAGGAGCAGTGGTCCTCCTTTTGCACTGACAATCAGTTGGTGATAGTTCTACATCGATAAGCAGGCTAGATTGGTGTCTTTGTGCCTCTGTAGGAAGGGTCTCCACATTTGGACACTAGCCCAGGAGTTGCACTGCACCCTCCTAGCAACTTATCTTCCAGGAGCAATCAACCAGCTTGCAGACTCCCTAAGCTGTCAATTGGACCCAGGACTGGCCCAACAATTAGGTAGACTAGGCAACCACCTAGAGTGACAGCTTCTGGGAGGCAGCAAAGAGTAGGGTATTTAAAGCTAAACAATAATGTATTCTGACAGGCGGGGGGGTGGGGGGTGGAATTGCCTAGGGTACCAACATCTTGAGGCAACTCTGGGGCCAGCCCTGATTATAGACCTATATGAGTGGTTCCTAGACAATGTAGTAGTGCAGTGCATTTTTGAAAAGGGGGGTTTTCCAGACCTGGATCTCTCTGCTTCTCCAGAGAATGTGAAATGCTGTTTTGCCCGTTCCAGCCAGGTTACAGTCTCTTCTACCATGATGCATTTATGCTGACATGTGACAGGGAACCTCCTTTCCTACTCATTGCTGAGGTGCTTCAGAAGATCCTATGTGACAGAACCACAGTGATCTTAATAGTTTCCAAATGGGTCAAACATCTCTGTTCTCTCTTCTCCTTTCACTACTGCAGAAATGATCCATTCCATTGGGAACCCACCCATCTCTCTTAACCCAACAAGAGGGTGGTTGGCTTCATCCAGACCCTGGCTCTGACAGCATTGAATATAGAAAATTATGGCAGATAGACCATACAACCTAATTAGTCTGCTCATCCATGATAACTATTAAGTTATACAGTCCCTTACTCCCCCTCCAGAGATCTTCTGTTTGTCCCATGCTTTTTTTTAAATTCAAGTTCAGTTCTTGTCTGCACCACCTCTACTGAGAGTTATTTATGCATATGCCTCCCTTTCTGTAAAAAAACTATTTACTCTGATTCCTCCAGAGTCTATCTCCATTCACCTTCGTCTAATGACCTCTCATGCGAGAGATTCCCTTTCAACTGGGTTATCTTCTGTGCACTTATACCATGGACGGTATTTTAGTGTGTCTATTATATTGCCCTTTTCTTGCCTTTCCTCTAAAGTATGCATTTTGAGATTTTTGTCCATCTCCATATGTCTTATGATAAAAACTGACCATTTTTGTATCTACCTTGTAGAGAGACTCCATCCTATTTATATCCTTTCCAGATAGTCCTGCCAGACCAGTTCAGACAAGTGGGTTATGTCCAATGTTCCCTCTAATTTTCTGTAGGCTGTGTGCGCATAAAATATCAGCTGTGCAGCTTTTGAAGGAAGGTTAAATTTTTGTGCGCCACATAACGACACTCGGAGTTATATACTTTAAAATTTGACTACACGTCAGAATACAGTATGTACACCACATTGATTTTAATCAAATTAAATGAAAATAGACGATTACTAAAAGAAGCGGGAAATTTCTAGTAATTACAATCATAACTTTTAAATTTTAAGACGTCTGTGTTGTTTTCTATCAGAATCAGAGCCGTAATTTTTGTGCGCTCTGTTGTAAAGTATGTGCGCTTGCTCGGCGAGGTGTGTGCGTGCGCACAGCTTAGAGGGAACAGTGGTTATGTCCCTTGCCAGCAGAGGTGGAGATAGAAGAAACTATAACCTTCTAGTGATATCACTGCTACTTGAGCTGGTGCAGCTAGAGGGGGGAGGGGCATACTTCAGTATTCATGCTGGAATTCGGCACACTATAATTCTGCAGTTTTTTTGTGAGATTTTCTTTCTATATTGTAATTTAAATTTAGTATCGCTCAAAAACACTATGCTTTGTTATTTTGGAAAGCAAAGTGAAAAGTGGAGAAAGATCTCTGTAACCAAACAATATGGGGGTTATTCTGAGACACGAATAGCGGGGATGGATATCCCAATGGGACATCCATCCCCACTATTCATGCCGCCGGCGGCCCCCAACTAACTTCCCTGCCGATTGTTTGGGTAAGTCAGTCAGGGGCGGGGAAGAGGCAGCCCGGTGACAGAGAGTGGGCGGGCAGTGGGTGGTCGCCGGTCCTGTACGTCCAGGGCCAGCAACATGCCTGAGGAAGTTATTCCACCTCTGAGGTGGAATAACTTCCCTGGACGTGTGGGGGTTTTTTGCAGCCCGGGACGCAGAAGGGGCTGGAGGGGCCAGGGTTTATGCCCCGCAGCCTGACCCTGGCCTTAGGAGGCCAGATTGGAGGTCAGACTGTGGGGAATAAACTTTAGTTTCTGGCGGCCGGCATTGTGGTGCATTTAAATGGAGCTGCAGTGCCACGGCTCCATTTAAATGCCTGACTGAGCTATCCAGGCAGTTCCCTGTACATGCAGGCCTGATCACAATTCTGATCCCGTGGGGTTAGGCGTGCCCTGCAAGATCAGAATCGCAGGACAGAATCAGGCCCTATATAACTACAAAGGAAACCTGGAAATGGGGATTGACTACTGCCATGACAACCAGATGTTCTTCAATTGGTAATTTATTAATGGATCTGTTTTGGGAATCACGCCTGTCAGGGGTCCATAAAAAAATAATAAACATATACAAATACAATAAATAATCATAAAACAAATAAGGTAAAAATATACATGAATATCTCCAGCAGAAAACTATAAAATACAACAGACATCACAGCAAACTGTGCAGCTAAATCCATTTGTACAAAATGTAAAATCTTTATGAATGGTACATTATATATCCAAAAAACACAATGTGCCCTTTGTGAATGTTTTACATTTTGTACAAATGGATTTAGCTGCACAGTTTAAAGTTTAATGGTATAACTGAGATGCTTCCTTTTAATTGTTTTATTGTTTCTTAGGAATGTTTCATTAGTGAAAAGTGCTTACTGCTATGTCTGTCCATCTGTATTCCTATGTCAGAATTCCACATGTATTGGAGTAATTTATTGAGGTTCCTGCTGAATTATCGAATTTTATTCAAAATGATGACCAAAATGCCCTGATTAGAATGTGTTCTCCCTGAATCTGCAAATGTGCCTTTGTTCTAGTCTGTAATGGCACTACTGGAGAATCTGCAAATGTGCCTTTGTTCTAGTCTGTAAGCATATGTTGTAGTTTTTAGATATTGTTACAGTTCTGTTTTAAAATTTTAGACTTATTGTTAACAAAAATATTTATTCTAACAAACGTTGTTTTGCTGGTTTTTGGGGGGTTTTCTTATTGTCAGGCTACTGGTCACAAACTGCTCTTTTAAGCCAATTCAGTGGTGGGGACACCAAACCTTTGAGATTCCTCAGAATGTTCTGGAAATAGTTTATGGGCAGACGATCTGCTGGGTAGGGACTTTTTATTCTCCGCTGCTTCCTGCTATAGCAACTGTAAAATACTTTATCATCTTTTACATCAAAAAGGTAAGGACAAGTATGGAAATGGGGCACTGCTATATTTGTAATTTCCATAAAACATTGAGGGCAATTTCATTAACGCCACAGTAATTTATATGCATTAGCACATTCATATTTGAAGCTTATTTTATTTTACTGTATTTTACTTAATAAAATAAGGGTGTAAGTGATGTAAAAATACTCGCAAACTAGGTGTCGGCACTTGCATCCACTCTATAGCAGGTGTAGATGCCCGAGCCTAAATTTTTCAAGAATGCACTTGTTACAATATTTTATAACTTTAATGCATAAATTTGTGCTTCACATTCACTCTGTCCAAATTCCACCGATGTACATGTCCACACTGAAAGTATGCTTAATCAGACTTAAGCTTGTGTACAGAATTGCAACCATCTAAAGTATGTGCATGAGCACCCACTCATGCGTCTTAAGTCCTTGAAAAAAATAATTCTTGTGCGTTAATGGCACACATCTTTACGTGGCTTCTTTATAAAATATCCCCTTAAAGGATAAAATCAATGTTTTTATTGTTTAAAGGATTTGGGCCAACAATCCATAGCAATACAGACTTCAGTTACTCATCTGGAAATTGTATTCTTCCTTTCTGTATATCTGTTCTAGCTGCGATTTAACATTCTAAACATGTACAACAACAAACTGTTGTTTTTTTCTTTGACTTGGTAGTTTCTCTCTTGCCTTATGCTACTTTCATCTAAATTGACTGGTGTTTTAGTCATCTTGCAACCACCCGGAGAGCAGCAATATCCAGTGGCTATTTGCCAAAGGATTATAAACTGCAGCGTTGAGCTAGATAGAGAAGGGGAATAGAAATTTAAAAAATGGAGTTTGGAAGAAATATCCTTCCAGGCAGTGCAAATGAATGCTGAAGCACCATTAAAGACCCAATTAAATTGGAAGCCAGCCAGCCTGCCTGCCTCCCCCTCCCCCCCCAAAAAAAAAATTAGAGTAGAAGGAAAATGCTAGGCCAAAAGAAAAAAAATCAAAACCAAAACTGTACAGTGTTCCTGTAAGATAATTCTAGTGGAGAATATCGACATTTCTCACATTAATACAAGGATTAATACAAGGGGAGATATGATGGAAGTCTATAAATTAATGAACGGAGTGGAACTGGTAAACGTAGATCGATTGTTTACGTTATCAGAATATAGAAAGACTAGGGGACATGCAATGAAGCTACAGGGTAAACTATTTAAGACTAATAAAAGAAAATATTTTTTCACTCAACGTGTAATCAAACTCTGGAATTTGTTACCGGAGGATGTAGTAAAGGCTGTTAGTGTAGCTGGGTTTAAAAAAGGTTTGGACAAGTTCCTGGAGGAAAGGTCCATAAGCCATTATTAAGAAGTGACCGAAGATATCAATGCTTGACCCAGTACAAGCATTGTGGAACTTGTGTCTCTTGGGGAAACTGCTAGGTACATATGACCTAGATTGGCCACTGTTGGAAACAGAATACTGGGCTTGATGGACCTTGGTCTGACCCAGTATGGCATATCTTATGTTCTTATGATTCCAAAACCTGCCCTTGGGACTTCACAGCTAGTCAGATGTTCATGATATTCAGTGTATATGCATGAGATACACTGGAAACCTAGTATATGCTAATTTATATGAATTTGCTCATGTATATTTATAGCAGATACTTTGAAAATCTGACCGACTGTGGGATACCCGGCCAATGCTAAGCTAGCAGCTACCAGACCCAGAAGAATTGATGACCTTGCTTGGGTGGAGATGGGTCACCCAGAAAGCTTTGGATACTTATCACAAAAATATTGGTCCAGCTAGGGTGACAAACCAACTCAAGCAATGGGATATATTCTCTTGACAGTGATAAGTCATTTAGGCTTAGAGACATAGGTTAGATTCCCTTGTTAGAATGTTAACAACAAAGCTGCAGCCTTTTATTTTCTGCTCAGAATTGGTATTTCCTCTTCATTGCATTAATTCTTTGGAATGCAGGGAGAGAGAGGTAATGGTCATGGCTGCCTCTGCTAAGGATCCATGTGCTAATGCTATGAAAAATAAGAGAATAATTGTAAGAATGTGAAGACATTTATTATGGAGAACATCAGCCTATCAGACAAAAGAAACAGTCTGATCTGTCTGTCTTTACTCTTACAGATAGGTCTGATGCAAAATTGTATACCTTCCCGAAAGCCTTTCCGAGCCTCGAGCTCTAACTTTTTCTTTTTGCTGGTGCTGTTGATTGGGCTGATTCTTGCTTGCGTTCCTGTGGGACTTGGTATTGCTTAGTAAGTAACAATTTCACATTGTGTCTATCAGATTTTGTAAGCATATTTTTTGAAAACATTTCATGTGGGTGTGGATAAGAGTTTCTTAATGTTTAAGCTCAGGATATTGCCAAAAAGATTCCAGAATGGCAGTATCACAATAAATTAATAAATGCAGTAGGATTGCCTTCTACTGGTTACTAAGAGGATATGAGTATGAAAATGTGTGGATAATTCTCATTTAAAATATATTATGGTCTGTTCTCTGTAGGAGCAGGATATCTTCCACTGGTCATTTTTCCTTTGCTATATGTAGTAATGATGCTGCAGTTATCTGTGATTATAATCAGTAACTTCATCTATGCACCAGTAAACCTGTAATTAAAAATGGCGATTTCAAGAATGTATGGTGTCTTTTGTCGTTCCATGTCCTTTATCTAGTGCATGCAGAGGAGAAATTATAGCCAGCCTGCCTTACGTAAAGATTTTGTATGATGCTTATGTTCATATTTATAGTACAACTATTTTTTTGTTTTACAGCATACATTCCTCTAAAGCATGTGGACCATTTGTTGCTTTTAACACTTCATGGAGTATTATTCCATACACTGTGAACAGGCTTCCAGTTGGTCTCCAGGAATTCTATTATGGTATAACTTCAGAAGCTTTTGCTGTTCCCTTTTTTTTGCTTATTTGGTGAGTTCCGGTCTTATAAGTGTCTTCAACCATTTTCCGTTTAGATTTAATTTAGTTTTATGATGTATGTATGTACAAATGTAGGTTTTGATCAATTTTAATTTGGAAAAGTTTTTCATCGGTGGCTACAAAAACAGGGAGGGTCAAGAGGATCTCCAGGAACAAGCAGGAATGAGTCTTCACATATGGGTACGTCGGTACCGACTGAGTCTGCGCGGGAATGCTTCCCAGCGTCCAATCAAAGAGCTTTTGGAAGCATCCCACCACGCCTGCGTGCTGCCTTCCCGCCTTTCCCAACTGCCTCTCCTCAGTTTTCATTTTTCCGCGGAGCCGGCAGGATGTCCTCCTCTCACCGCAGAAAATTCTTGTTTTATTTCTTTAGTTTTCTTGTGGTCGCGGCTGTCTTCCCGACGCCACCAGTACCGCCGGTATTTTCTTTTCTTTTCTTGTAAAATCTTCCTTTTTCAAGGAATATTTTTTCTTCATAGTGTCCCATGGTGTCTTAGGCCTTTTAGGCCTCTTCTTTTTCCTTCATGGAACCGCCAGCCACTTTCTCCAAGAAATGTTCAAACTGTGGCGGTACAACTTTATTTTTAGACCCTCTAAGTCGGTGTCTAACCTGCTTGGGTCCTGACAACAGTTTGGTGAGAAGAGGTCTTCAATATCGAGGTTCCCTCGATACACGGTTTCCCTCCAGCTTCTGGGCACCGTCCCCTTCTTCTACATAGGATCAGGTAACCCACAAACAGTCTGTTAAGACTAGCCAGCCCTCGAGTGGTAGGTCTCATGCACAGCATGTAGACTGCTCCGGCCTTGCCCTCGAGGGCCTACTGGCTTCAAAACCCCGGCGAGAGTCTTCGGTCTCAAAAGCCTTTCAGGGGTTTCAGGTTGTTCCTGGGGTTTACCCCTCACAGAACATACCTGAGCCGTGTCCGGTGGTGGCATCCGCTTCGAGCGGTACCGATACCCCGACATCGGCACTGGTGTTGGATGAAACACTCCTCACCAGGGATGGTCATCTGGCATCCTCGATGCCTTCGGGACCGGTGGATACACTCCAGACTGACCTTTCATTATCGGTACCAGCACCGATACTACCACCGATGTCGGTACCCTCCAGACGTGCATCGATAGCCTCGCTTCCTTCGATGCCGAGTCTGGAATCGATCTCCAGTCTGGAGGACTGGGTACCGACTCGCCTTGGTACCGGCTCTCGGCGGTACCGAAGGCTCGGTTCCGATGATTCAGATCCGCAACTCTCGGTTTCCCCCGAGGCCGATTGAGTTGCCACTAGCTGACCTTCATTCACCGGTATCAGACACGGTACCGAAGTCGGTACCGATGTCCTCATTACCCTTACGGTCGGTGCCTTCCATGCTTCGCTTATCGATGCCAAGTTTAGAATCGCTCTAGTCTGGAAGACTCAGTACCAATACACTTTGGTACTGACACCAATCTATACCGGTGGCTCGGTACCGAGGATAGCACCCGGAGGTTTTCGGTTACCTCGGTACCGATTGAACTGTCACCGATGACTGCTCCGATGTCTTTGTCGGGCTCGACTCCGACATCGGTACTGGTATTGGCATTGGTACCGGTATCCACAGTAGCATCGTGGCCAACTCCTACCATGCTTTTTTCAACAGGATCGCTCCCTTCTATGCCAAGCTTGGAGTCGATACCTGGCATGGACAATGTGGTAATGACGGTCGCTGCTCCTGACAGCCAGTACCGGCGACCATCCTTTAAGCATTCCACACTGCACTGTGCAGGATCTTCTATTCCTACATATCTGGATAGCTCTGTCGGTGCTCAGGCTAGTTCTTCAGATCTAACCTGTCCAAGGGAAATTCCGGTTGGGGAACCCTCTTTTCAGAGTTTCCTCCGGGATATAGCAAGATCTCTTGCCATTCCTATCCCAGGATATGATCCTGCACAGGACTCTCTTTCTACCAAAGCAAAGGAGAACATAATGCTTCCTTTGCATCATTCCTTGCAGGATCTCCTTCTAGGAATGTGGGAAACACCTTTAAGGGTACCCCCACCTTCCAGAGCAACTGATCTCTTATATCAGGTGCCCCCCTCTCCAGGGTTTCAAAAGACTCAACTTCCTCATCATTCAATAGTTGTGGAATCAGCAATGAGGCGGGTAAAGAGCAAGAAAAAGCACTCTTCTTATCCGCCAGGTCGTCAGTCTAAGACACTTGATGCCTTTGGACGTCAAACCTTCCAAACATCTATGCTTTCTGCAAGAATTCTCTCATATATTTTCTATATGAGTCTATCTCTTGAGGAGGTCACAAAGCAATTACATCTTTTGACTCCTTCCCTTCCAGAGTCCAATAGTGCAGACTATTCTTCACTGCTCAAGCATCTCCAGAATATCTCTTGGTTTCTTACTCGTGCTTCCCTAGACTCTTTTGAGTCTGTTAGCAGGACTTCTGCTATAACTATAGGGGCACGACGTAGAGCCTGGCTCCAAGCTTCAGACTTGGACAAATGGGCACAGCACAGACTGGGACATACTCCTTGCACTGGAGACAATCTTTTCAACAAGGAGTCTTTGTCAGGTTACTCAGTTCTCCACTGACTTACCTGTTCCTAGGGTCCCAGTAGGTAGGAAATGTCCTGCCAAACTTTCTTCCCATAGGAGAAGAAGGTTTTATGCATTATCTGCCCATCATACAGATGTTCCCAAACAGGGGAAGCATCGTCCTGGTCTGCAGAGTTCAACCTCTCACCAGGCTCAGCAAACCCAGCAACCACAGGGTTTCTGATCAATCCATCAGATGCTTGTGACTCTTGGGATTACAATCTGCAGTTGCTTCTTCTCATTAGAGACAATCCACTGCTGTCATTCTAAATCCTAAACATGGATCTCTTCCCGAAAGACATCCATTCTTTCTATGTTCTATGAGCTGTCAGAATGTTCATGCTTCTAGGTCACAGGGTTCTCCTCTTTTTCCTGATAGGGAAAGAGGTCTGTGCCAGCATGTCTTTTTTCCTTTCTATAAACTTACTACTTTGTAAGTTTACTTCAGCTCCATTCTCTTTACCCTCTTACCAGGGTTTTCCTCTGTAAGAGCGGTATTGCTTCACTGGAGGGCTTTTTCTTCAGCCTCTCTAGCTTTCTCACTTTTCCAGTGCGGAGTTCTCTTCTCTGAGTTGACTCCTTTTTTTCAATCTTGCTTTGAAGCAGTTCATCAGACACGTCCAGAGTTTTCTACTCTTGTTTTGTCTGTTCTTTCTGTTTTTAAACAGTACCATTCTTCTGCTGTCTGGCAAGCAGCTGCCAATGCAGGAGCCTTAATGTTTGGACCACTGGTTCTTGTCCACCAGCAACCAGATTTGTCCTCCACTAACATTCTGTCTGGTCTTAGTAGTGGCTCCAAGTCAGTGCTGTCATCTGTCTTGGAAATTTTTTCATTACAAGCTTGTTGAATTGTCTTCTTTTTCTGCCATCTCCATTCCCCTGGGTTTGGCAGCATAGTTGACATAGGTACTGGCTCTCCTGCAGCCAGTTCTATCTCCTCATTCTCCTGCATCATGCTCTCTGCAATTCTACAGAGAAGCTCTCCACTATGGGCCCTTGCTAGAGAGCATGGGGGGCTTTTTCTCCAACAGCTATACTAGATGGTTGAAAAAGGCTTTTTCAGTCATGTCTCCCATGACTAGAAAAGTTCTCCTTTTTAATATAAAGGACATAGGCCTCCTCTTACGTGAAAGCTTAAGGAGTTGCTAATTCCCTGCTTTGGTCCATAGTATTTCCAATAGGGAATATGTTTTCTCCTTCCAGCTCGTCCTCATGGTAAGAACGCATGATACCTTTTTGCCCTTAAGCAGGTCAGCATGGTATCTCATTCCTATGCGTCTTCTGTTCACTTACCATGCTAGAGTTCTAGAATACTTGGGACTTGCTGGCTGCAGACTGATATCATCCTCTGCTTTTCACGTAACCATCCTGGTTATTCTACTACCTAGCATCCCTGTAGCCATAACCAGTGGGAATTGATTCTCTATATATCTTCTCAAGTAGGTTCCACCTTCTTGTTATTAGATGAATCTTTCCTCTCCACATTTTCCTATGTGAATACCTTTTTGTAGGCATATCTCTGTCTGCTTCTTTGCAGACTTCCATATAGAGGCCTATATATTCATACCTATAGCACACATCTTACAGATGTCTATGTCTATCATTTGTGTGTATTTTATGCCCTTGATATCTCACTATAGATGTATTCTCATATACATATATATCTATATAGATAACATATAGATATATCTATATATATCTATATCTATATGTATCTGTCGAGATATTTTACTATCGGTAGATATATATTCTGCTTTATCTACCTGACTGTCGAGGCTCATATAGCTATATGATTCTGACAGATGGGCTTTACCCATACTTATGCTATCCAGCATGTTTTGGGGTCCTACACTCACAACCACTTTGGTGGTAGTTAACACCTACCATAACATTAAGGTTAGGTACCTCTGAAGCTCTCCATGTTCCAATATCTCTCCCAGCTGACTTCAGTTAGGAGAGACATTGCGGATCTTCAGCTAATCACAGGCTCTAACGCCTCTGGCGTTTGTCCTTTCTTTTGGGATACAAGGGGTTCCCATACCCTTTCTCCCCACAAGGACTGAGCCTGTTTGTCCAAATCGGTTAGCCTTTCTCTTTTTGTTCCTAAGAGTGAGCCACTCTGCTGCCAAAAGAGTTCGACTTTTATCATAAAGCCTTCCGCTGAAGGCCCACCGTTTTTGTATTACCCCAGTTTTTCCTACTGGGGTTACCTGTTCCTGTTCGGTAATCCAGTTTAGTCCTCTACAATTGGGTAGTGCCCCTCCTCCTGCAGCCGGGAGACTGGACCAATCAAATCTTCTGTAGTATATATGCAGACGGAGCTCCCAGAAGCCCCCAGTGTGTCCAGTCTCCCTGCAGCTGGAGGACTTCTGTGCCCCTACTGGGCACGCTAAGTGACACTTGAAGGAGCAACACTAGTTAGTTCTTTTGGGGTTTATTTCTGGTCCTTTATTTTCTATTTCTTTTGCTAGGTAGCTGTATCTTTAAAAAAAAAAGCCACAGGGGACATCCTGGGGGAAGCCAGACCTGCCTTGGGCTCCTGCCTTCCTGCCTGGGAATCTCTGAAGCCTGGGTTGAGCTCTCCCCAAGGCTGTTCGGGGAAGAGCCATACCGGCTGCAACATTGCCTGTCACTTGGAGAAGTGGGCTGAGTTCCTTGCTGTTCCCTGAGCTGGTAGGAATTTTCCTTGTTTTAATCTTTCAGCTCTCTGTTCTTTGCTTGGTCAGAGGCTCTGTCGGCTCCCCTGGCTTCCAAATTGCACTTTTTCCTGCTTTTTTTCGCTTGCCCTGTATTAGAGGGTCGTTTTCTTTCTTTTACATATTATTTTGGTACCTTTGTATTTTAGCGCCCTTTTTTAACCCGGGTGAAAAAGTGCGGCGGCCAATTTGGATTTATAAATTGTGCTTTTTAATGGCACATTTTAAAACATGCGCACGGGTTCCCCTGGTGTTTTTGGGGTTTCTTTTGCTGGCGATTTTGCTCAGGGCACCCCTAGGATTCTGGGGAGTGTTTTGTTTCCTGTAAAAAAAAAAAAAAAAAAAAAAAAAAAAGGTTTTAAATTTAATACTGTGCTGAATTGAATAAGGTTAGTCCCCTTGGTGTGGGCTTCCCTGTTCCTGTTGCCTTATTTCTCCCTGAGAGCAGGTTGCCTTGGCATGGCTGCCAAACCTCAGTGTGTAATTTGTGGGTCCCGCAGAGGTACAATGACTGACTCTGGAATCTGCAAGAGCTGTGCTGCAGTTTCTTCAGACCTGGAGCTTCCTATTGAAATTAAGGAACAGCATATGCCCGGGGAACCTTCTCTTTCGGGGGACAGTGTCCCTTCACCGAGCATCCTCCCTTCTGGTTTGGGCCCGGCGTCTAATACGTCGGTCCCTGAGCTCCAGCAGGCGGCTATGGTAGCGTCGCCTATAGACTTTTTCCCCGGATTTTGTTCTTCTCATGCATCAGGCCTTCCGCTTAAGCCGGTCCGGTCACTTGCCGGAGGCTTGGCCCGCCTCTCTCCCCCCAGCATCCGCAGGGGGGGTTCAGCGGTCTTCCCAACCCGCTGTCAAGCGGCCCAGGTTGGGGGACCAGGATCAGGACACCCTTTGCCTTCCGGATTCCGAGGCTGAGGGGGATCCGGAGACTGAGGCGGAGGAATTAGAAGACGGGGAGCTTCCGGAGCCGGAAGATCAGGCTCGAATCATTCGGGTGTTTCGAAAGGACGAGCTGGTCCCTTTGGTCACGGAGTCTCTCCAAGCGCTTAACCTCTCTGCGGTGCAGCCGCTGGAGGAGGAGGGTCTCGAGGATCCTCTCATTCAGGCAGTCAGGGATGCCCAGGTAGTTTTTCCTGTGCACCGCGTGGTTGAGCAGATGATCCATGCGGAATGGGAGCAACCGGAATCCGCTTTGAAAGGGATTCGGACCATGAATCGTCTTTACCCCCTTGCCGACAAGGACAGGGACTTGTTTAAGTCTCCACGGGTGGATGCTGCCGTTTCGGCAGTGACTAAGAAAACCACCATCCCGGTTGAAGGGGCCGCGGCCCTGAGGGATGTTCAGGACAAAAAGGTTGATAATTTGTTGAAGCAAGCCTTCGAGACCAACGCCTTATCGTTGCAAGCTTCTATATGTGGGGCGTGGGTAGCTCGAGCTTGTTTGCGATGGTCGCAGCACCTGCGCTCGGGGTCCGGTATGGACCAACAGGGGCTGTTGGACGTTACCCGCGTGGAGTCGGGATCAGCCTACTTGGCGGATCTGTTTTATGATTTAATACGCTCCCTAGCTAATAGCATGGCCTCCATGGTAGCGGCACGACGGTCCATCTGGTTGCGCAATTGGGCGGCCGACGGTTCTTCCAAGTCTCGCCTCAGTAAACTACCCTTTAAGGGCAGGTTGTTATTTGGTGAGGCTCTGGATAAGTTGGTGAAGGATCTCGGTGAGTCTAAGGGTGGTCGGCTTCCAGAGGATAAGCCTAAGCTTAATAGGTCGTCCACCTCAGCGCGCGGCCAGTTTCGGGATACTCGCAGATTTCGTTCTTCCCGGCTGTGGACTTCGCAGCGCGGTCGTTTTGGAACCCGTCATCAAGGGTTTCGTGGTTTCAGAGGAGCGGGAAGGGGCTTCTCCGGAGCCGCCTCTTCCTCGGCCTCTTCCTTTAATCGCAAGCCGCAATGAAACGAGGCGGGCTCTAGAGGGAGACCCGGTCATCGGGGGTCGTTTGCACAACTTTCTTCCTTCTTGGGCCCAAATTACGTCAGATCGGTGGGTGCTGCAGATTATAGAAGAAGGTTATGCCCTAGAGTTTGCGCACCCACTTCCGGATTCGTTTGTTCTGTCTCCCAGCAAGGGAGCTCAAAAGGCGCGGGACGTCCGCGTGACCCTGGATCAGCTGCTCTCTCTGGGGGCCGTGGTTCCGGTCCCGCCTTTGGAAAGAGGCGCAGGTCGCTACTCCATCTATTTTGTGGTTCCCAAAAAGGGCGGTTCTCGTCGTCCGATCTTGGATCTCAAAGGCGTGAATCGCGCTCTCAGAGTGCCGCACTTCCGCATGGAGACCCTGCGGTCAGTCATCGTAGCGGTGCGTCAAGGGGAATTTTTAACGTCCCTCGATCTTACCGAGGCCTATTTACACATTCCCATCCGGCCCTCCCATCAACGGTTTCTCCGCTTTGCGCTTCCGTGGGGCCATTTTCAATTCCGGGCCATGCCGTTCGGACTCGCCACGGCTCCCCGCACCTTCACAAAGGTAATGGTTGTAGTCGCGGCGGCGTTGCGCAAGGAGGGCATCCTGGTCCATCCGTATCTCGACGACTGGTTGATTCGAGCAAAGTCCAGTCGGGAGTGTGTGCAAGTCACGAGCAGGGTGGTGGATCTCCTTCGGTCCCTCGGATGGGTGGTGAACGAATGCAAGAGTTGTCTGTCTCCGACACAGGATCTCGAGTATCTGGGAGTCCGCTTCGACACAGCACGGGGCTTGGTGTGCCTTCCGGAGCGACGCGTGCTGGCGTTGCGGGCTCTGGTCCGTCTCTTCCGGGGGATGCCAGCTCCGTCGGCGTGGTGGTACCTGCGGCTCCTCGGCACGATGGCGGCGACTTTGGAGGTGGTGCCTTGGGCGCGCTTCCACATGCGTCCGCTGCAGAGTGCTCTTCTGCGACGTTGGTCCAACCAGTTCGACTCGTTGAACAAGAGATTGCCTTGCCCAAAGACGGTTCGCCGATCCCTCCGGTGGTGGCTCTCCGCCGAGAACCTGTCGCGGGGGATTCCCTTGGAGCCTCCTCTGTGGGTTCCGTTCACGACGGATGCGAGCTTAACCGGCTGGGGGGCTCACTGCGAGTCCCGCTTTGCTCAGGGGGAATGGTCTCCCCTGGAGGCCTCTTGGTCGATCAACCGTCTCGAATTGCGGGCAGTCCGGCTAGCCCTGGTGGACCTGGAGACCCTGGTTCTCGGACGGCCGGTGAGGGTCCTGTCGGACAATGCGTCCACCGTAGCTTACATCAATCGCCAAGGGGGTACCGGCAGCGTGGCCCTGGAGGCAGAAGCGGCGGCCTTGTTCAACTGGGTGCAAACTCGCCTTCCGGCAATCTTGGCGGCTCACATTGCGGGCGTAGACAATGTCCAGGCCGATTTTCTCAGCAGAGTGCGGGTGGACCCCGGAGAATGGGAGCTAAACCCACAGGTTTACGCACAAATCGTCCGGCGGTGGGGTCCACCCATCATGGATCTCATGGCGACCTTTCAATCAGCCAAGACAGGGCGCTTCTTCAGCAGGCGAAGGGAGCGCATGTCCGAGGGGCTCGACGCTCTCATTCAGCCGTGGCCAACGTCCGGTCTTCTTTATGTCTTTCCTCCGTGGGCTCTGATCGGCTGGGTCGTACAACGTATCGAGAGCCATCGGGGTCGCGTGTTACTGGTGGCCCCGGATTGGCCCCGGAGGCCCTGGTATGCCGATCTGGTCCGGCTGCGCGACCGCGTTCCTTGGCTCCTGCCCGCGCTACCGGATCTTCTTCTTCAGGGTCCCTTGCGGATGCCCCAAGTGGATCGATTCTCGCTTACGGTTTGGCCATTGAGAGGGCTCGGCTGAAAAGGAAGGGCTACTCCCCAGCGGTGATTTCTACCCTTCTGCGGGCGCGGAAAACGTCCACTTCTCTTACTTACGTTCGGATTTGGAGAATTTTTGAAGACTGGTGCTCCTGGCGGGGAGTCCGGGCGGCGGCGGTTTCCGTGCCCGTCGTTTTAAGTTTTCTTCAGGATGGTTTCGATAAGGGCCTTGCGGCTAGTTCCCTAAAAGTCCAGTTGGCGGCTATCTCGTGTTATCGCGGCAAGGTGTTGGGTCGTCTGCTCGGGGCTCATCCGGATGTCCGCCGATTTCTTACGGCTGTTTTTCATTTGCGGCCCTCCCGCAGAGTTTTTGTTCCTCCTTGGGACTTGAATTTAGTTCTGAGGGCCCTGGTTCGTGAACCTTTTGAGCCCCTGCGCAGGGCGTCTCTGAAAGATCTCACGCTGAAGGCGGTTTTTCTTGTAGCCATCTGTTCGGCACGGCGCATTTCGGATCTGCAAGCATTGTCCTGTCGAGAGCCTTTCTTGTCTTTTTCCGCGGATCGGATCGTTCTCCGTCCGGTTCCTTCCTTTCTGCCAAAGGTGGTGTCTCCCTTTCACATGAATCAGGCAGTGTTTCTTCCAGTACTTTCTTCGCAATCTGTCGGGTCAACGGACAAGGGTCTTCTCCGGCTCGATGTGGGTCGCACGCTCCATCGTTATTTAAAGGTTACAGAGTCCTTTTCGGAAATCTGACCGGCTTTTCGTGCTCTTCGGGGCGCGCGTAAAGGGGAAGCGGCGGCTAAAGCCTCCATTGCGAGATGGCTCAAAGAGGCGATCGCGTCCGCGTATCTGTTGCAACAGCGGTCTATTCCGGAGGGTCTGAGGGCTCATTCCACTAGGGCTCAGGCGACCTCTTGGGCGGAGTATAGCCTGGTTCCGCCGGCAGATATCTGTAGGGCGGCCACTTGGTCATCTCTGCATGCTTTCAGTAGACACTATCGCTTAGATGTGTCAGCGGCTCGGGATTCCTGTTTTGGTTCGGCGGTTCTGCGCGCCGGATGGCAAGGTCCCGCCATGTATTATCTTCTCTGTTACATCCCAATTGTAGAGGACTAAACTGGATTACCGAACAGGAAATGGAAATTACACTAACCTGGTAATTGTAGTTCCTGGAGGGTCCAGTTTAGTCCTCCTTCCCTCCCGACTATCTGCTAATGTAGTGCGGCGCGCTTTTCCGAACGGTTGATAATAAGACGGTTCCTCTTGCCGTTCGGTCCCTCTGTTTCAGCCGCGTTTTTTGCTGAGGCTCTTCCCTGTCTCGGGGGTTCAGGCAGCTCCTGAACTTCTGGTGGGGAGCGGTGTTTTGATTCCTGAGGCGTCGGTGCCGGCGCAATGCAGTGTTCTGACTTCCTCGTTTGGGGAGGGGGTTGGATATTTCTTGGGGGGGAACAAATTGTTCTTTAATTATGTCATTTTGTATATTAATCTAATGTGTTGCTTCGTTAAGTATGCTTTGTTACTAGTACACTGGGGGCTTCTGGGAGCTCAGTCTGCATATATACTACAGAAGATTTGATTGGTCCAGTCTCCCGGCTGCAGGAGGAGGGGCACTACCCAATTGTAGAGGACTAAACTGGACCCTCCAGGAACTACAATTACCAGGTTAGTGTAATTTCCATTTACCTTTCAGGATTCTGACCTCTATTGCTTTTCCTACAGGTTTACTACCTCCACTTACAGTGAGGTCCTTCTCGAGGTTCCTGTACTGGGTCCCCAGTAGATCCCATGAACCTCCATACTTCTCTGAAGTCCTGTTAGGGGAGGTCCATATTGCAATATTTTTTCTTTGCAATCTCATTGAGGACAATTATCATCCACACATGGACTCCTTGTCTGCAATCCTATGCTAGGTTAACTGTTCCACAGTACCTTTCTCTCTTCAACTCCTACCCTCCATCCTCAGGATGCCTGGTGTTGTGGGGGATAGCATGTTCCAACCTATGACATGCTGGGACTCCAGGCATCTCAGCTTGGGAGTCCCCATATGTGAAGACTCATTCCTGCTTATTCCTGGAGATAGCACAGTTACTTACCTGTAACAGGTGATCTCTGGGAACAGCAGGAATAAGTCTTCACAACCCACCCACCTCCCCAGGAGTTGTATCTCTATCTATCTTTCCTTTCCTCTCTCTCTCTTTGTCTCAGCTTTAAAACTTAACTGAGGAGAGGCAGTTGGGAAAGGCGGGAAGGCAGCACGCAGGTGTGGTGGGATGCTTCCAAAAGCTTTTTGATTGGACGCTGGGAAGCGTTTCCGCGCAGACTCTGTTGGTACCGACGTACCCATATGTGAAGACTTATTCCTGCTCTTCCCAGAGATCACCTGTTACAGGTAAGTAACTGTGCTTTCTCCAGGAACAAGCAGGAAGTCAGCATATGGGTGATATCCGCACCAAAAGCCTGTGCAGAAAGCATCTCCCCAGCTTTCAAATAAAGCTTTTGGGAGATGCACCATGCATGCGTGGTCCACTTCTCACCCAAGAGTGCCATCTTGCCTCACTCTCCTTTTTTCCATGGAGCCCTTCAGATGCTGTCCAATTTCCCCCAGAAAAAGTTTGATTTTATTCTCAAGTTTTGTCTGGTTTGCATACTGGTTCCTTCCCTCCCCTGAGCCAGTTTGCCTTTGCGTCAGTCCTCGGGTCAGCTTGTTTAATTTTTCCTTAGTTTTTCATCGAGGTTCCCTCAACTGGTATTCATGCCCTTTTTCAGCCAGAGGCCTCTGACTCCCGTTGGGTGGCAGGAACCCCCTTTTTCCCATGGCCTCCAGTGGCTTCAAAAGGTGTGACCAGTGTGGCACTGACCCACCTGACTGCTACCTATGTCTTTTGGGGAAATTGCTAGGTACGTATGACCTAGATTGGCAACTGTTGGAAACAGGATACTGGGCTTGATGGACCTTGGTCTGACCCAGTATGGCATATCTTATGATCTTATGTTCTTATGTACCTTTGATGCCTTGGTCTGGAGCATGACACTCAGACTGCAAGCTCTGCAGAACCATGACCCCAAAGGCCTTAATGAGCCACCATCAGCAGCAGGAAAAGTTCTTCCAGAAGTCAGAATCCGCCCCAGAGTCTCCGGTGACACCATGCTACAGGGCCTCCTCTGATACCTCTCTGCCCCACGAAGCCAGAGCCTCTTTGGAGTCCCATGGCTCCTGCAAGCGGAAGTCCCCGGAGGTGGAGCGTAAGAAGAAAAAATCCTTGAAGACCACCTCAGAGGACAGATCCGGGAAGAAGGTGAAATCCCATCCCAAGTCCCGCAGTCCCAGGCGTGAGTCCGGGGAGTCTGGGCAGGAGTGGCCCACCAAGATGCCCACAAGGAGTCGTCGGCACCCGCCAACCAGCCTCAGGCCTCCGAGGCCATCCTCATTGAGGACTATCCCTTGACAGTACAGACGCTAGCCAGAGGTCCTCGATACCTGTTTTGAAGGATATGGAGCCAACTGGCATGGAGACTAGAATGGCAGCCCTAGAGAGAGGTATATCTGCCTTAGTAGCCATGCAGTGGGTGTTTATGTCCGGCATGTCCAGTTCATCTGCCCCGATGACAGGACCCTCGACATAGAGGGCTTCCTCGGACATCGAACCGGTCCTTGAGAGCCATCGGCTTGGAGAGAGACCCCAGTTGAGGTCCTGGTCCCTTTCCTCGGGACACTTGTCCTCCCTGGCAAGTGTCCACAGCTCAGACATATGGTTCTCTGGAGGTCATTCACCACAGAGAGTGGTCCTTGACCGAGGTGACCGTGCAGCATTGGAGTCTTACTCTGATTTCAAGACTGAGGATGATGAGTCCCCAGACACAAGGCACAGTGACATGTCCTCAGACCTTTCTCCCCTGATGACCCAATGCTGTTCCCCTCCTGAGGATGTGGCGTTCCTGATTTTGTGAGGGATATGGCCAAGGCTCTCGCTATCGAGACCAAACTAGAGGAGGACCCGCAAACTGAGGAACTGGAGATCCTCCAATACGAGGCATCCCGGAAGAAACCCTTATGATTCTGGTGTCCCCGATCCTCAACTGCTTCCTCTTACGCATATGGGAAACACCAGCATCTGTACCATTTGTTAGGTGCCTCAACACTATATACTGAGTATGCTGAAGCCCAAGGTTCTGAAAGACTCAGCTTCCCCACAACTCCATGGTCATAGAGTCAGCCATGCGTAGGCTCAAGAGCCAAAAAAAACCATTTTTGTTCCACCCGACAGGGAAGCCCTAACCCTCAATGCCCTCAGCTGGAAAGCCTTTCAGGGCTCAATGCTAACATACTGAATCCAGTCCAGCCAGCTCTACATCGGCATGTACTTGAAGGAACTGTCGAAGGAGCTCGGGGGATTCTTGGCAGACCTCAAGGGCGAACCCCTGCAGAGGTTCAAGGCCCTAACCTTGGCAGTAAAAGAATGCTCAAAGTTTGTCCCGAGCAGCCTATGATGGCTTCGAGTCATCGGCCAGGGTGTCTGCCACTGGTATCGGGGCGCGACGCAAAATATGCCTCCAGTCATCCAACCTGGAGCAATGGGTACAGAACAAACTAATCGATGTCCCCTGCATAGATGAAAACCTATTCGGGAAACTCATGGTGGATAAAGCAGCGGAGATAGAGACAGAGTATGTCTCGAGAACCAGACTTTCAAAGAAGACCTTTGTGCAACCCTGGAAGAAAACTCGTTGGGGGGGGGGGGGGGAGAGGAGCCCTTCTTCCCTTCTTCCCGAGAAAGAAAGGAGGCTTTTGGTGGCTCTCCACACTTCCAGGCCTTCTCGGACCCTCAGCAGGGCCAGCAACAGAAGGGCCAGGGACATGGTCCCATCTACATAAGAATATAAGATATGCGATACTGGGTCAGACCAAGGTCCATCAAGCCTAGTATCCTGTTTCCAACAGTGGCCAATCTAGGTCATAAGTACCTAGCAGTCTCCCCAAAAGACACAGGTTCCTCAATGCTTGTATTGGGTCAAGCAGTGATATCCTGGGTCCCTTTTAATAATGGTTTATGGACCTTTCCTCCAGGAACTTGTCCAAACCTTTTTTAAACCCAGCTACACTAACGGCTTTTACTACATCCTCCGGTAACAAATTCCAGAGTTTGATTACACGTTGAGTGAAAAAATATTCTCTTTATTAGTCTTAAATAGGTTACCCTGTAGCTTCATTGCATGTCCCCTAGTCTCTTTATATTCTGATGATGTAAGCAATCAATCTATGTTTACCCGTTCCACTCCATTCATTAATTTATAGACCTCTATCATATCTCCCCTCAGCCATCTCTTTTCCAGATTGAAGAGCCCTAACCTTTTTAGCCTCTCTTCATAGGAGTATCCTTCCATCCCCTTTACCATTTTGGTGGCTCTTCTCTGTACCTTTTCTAATAAGGCTATATCCTTTTTAAGATACGGTGACCAGAATTGCACACAATATTCAAGGTGCCGTCACACCATGGAACGATAAAGAGGCATTATAATATCCTTTCCTTTTATTTTCTATTCCTTTCCTTATGATACTTAGCATTCTGTTTGCTCTCTTGGCCGCTGCTGCACACTGGGCGGAGGGTTTTAACAAGTTATCCACGATGACACCCAAATCTTTTTCCTGGGTGGTGGTTCCCAATGTGGAACCTTGCATCATGTAACCATAGTTTGAGGAGTTCTTTCCTAGGTGCATAACTTTGCACTTGTCCATATTAAATTCCATCTGCCATTTGGATGTCCAGTCTTCCAATTTATCAAGATCCTCTTGCAATTTTCCACAATCCTCTTGGGTTTTAGCAACTTTGAATAGTTTTGTGTCATCTGCAAATTTGATAACTTCACTCGTTCCTTTGCGTCCCTCTAGTCCAGTCCCAGAACCATAGAGTTGTCAACCTCCACCAGCAGCTTTGGAGACTGAAAGATGTCATCGTCGTGATGTCACTGGTACAAATAGGCTAGATCTGCCCCCTTTCACCAGTACTTTCAGTCTCCAAGCAGCTTGGAGGTTCTGAGCCCGGGACTGGGCTAAGAGGAACAAATAAGCAGAGCTTAATTCCTTGATTTAGTTTTTTGAATTTATTTGGGGTTTTTTCTTTGTTTGTGTCCTTAGGTGCCTGCTGCTGCTGACAGAGATCCTGTGCTGCTGGGGCCGTATTCTCCCTTCTCTGCTCCTCTCTCATTGAGCTCCCTTTCTCCCCCCCCCCCCCCCGCCTCCTCCCCCTCCTCTAGCTCTGAGGTTGCCCCAGCATTTAAACGAGCATTGTTTTAAGCACAGGATTGTGCCTACAATTGCCTCCCTGCTCCCAAACCCGCTTTGAAGGGGTGAGGAGCAGGTAGAGGGCTGCAGAGACTGACAGCAGCACGGCAGTATTTTCAGTCTGTCCAGGAGCTGATGCCGCGTGAAAGGCTGTGCTCCTGAGGGGTTCAGCGCTGCCCTTCCTCCCTCTCCTCAGTGCTTCGCGGTGAGTAACCCCGGCCTGTAGGGCTCTTTGGGGGAGCGTTTTCTTTGACGAAACAGGGATCCGGCGGCTCCAGATTAATGCGGGGGGCCTGGCCGCGTGATTTTTGGCGCCGCGAACGTTGCGGCGGCCATTTTGAGTGCCGGTTTTTCTTTCTGCAGTGCTTGTTTTTCGAGGTTAGGAGCTTCGTTTTTGAAAACGGTTGTCAGGGGGCAGCTAGTTAGGGCTTCCTTATTGGACTGCAGCAAAAAAATAAAATAAAAAAATATACTTTATAATATCATACCGGGCACCTTAATCAGCATTCGTTTTTTGAGATTCAGCGCTATCTATATACCATGCCTGCCAAGCCCCGCTGCCTCGTCTGTGGAGTGAGGCGCGGGGAGCTTTTAGAGACTGGCGTTTGCAAGGCATGCTCCTTGGAGGCCATGGGCATGGAAAAGTCCTTGGGGGGAAGGCTCTGGAGATCAGGCAGAGGCTTCTCTGGATGGCAGGGAGTCCGGCCCTTCTTCCTTGACTGCATCGGAGCCGGTGGCAGGTCCTTCTTCCGATTTCAGCGCTCCTTTGTCGGGGGAGGGGTCCCACGGTGCCGGGGTGGCAGGGATCCCTTCGGAATTTTTCACACTGATGCAGAAAGCGTTCGCTTTGCTGCAGCCGGAGCTGAGGGTTCAGTCTCAGAGTCCTCCTAGCCGGAAAAGAGTGCGGTCGGGCAGTCTTACGGAGGGGGACGTGGCCCTGCCTAAGAGACGAAGGGAGGATTTGGACCCGACTTCGGCAGCTGTTTTAGAGGAGGGGGTGGGTGTGCATGATCTGGAGATGGAAGAGGTCTCGGACGAAGACTTGGAAGAAGGTGAATTGTTGGATGCGGAGCAGCAGAGCAGAGTGGTCCGCGTTTTTAGGCGGGAGGAGCTGCCTGCTTTGATTTCAGAGACGCTAAAGATTTTGAACATGCCCGCGGGGTCCACGTCCTCCGAGGAGGCATTGGAGGATCCGCTGTTGCAGGCCGTGCGAACGTCACAGCGGGTGTTCCCCATTCATAGAGTCTTTCGGAATATGATTCAGGAGGAGTGGGACTCGCCGGAGTCGGCGTTGCGGGGGACCAGGGCCTTGGCCCGTTTATACCCGCTTTCCGAGCAGGATAAGGAGATTTTTCGTTCTCCGAGGGTGGATGCCGTGGTTGTGGCGGTCACGAAAAAGACCACCATTCCGGTTGAGGGAGCCGCAGCATTAAAGGATGGGCAGGATAGGAAGTTGGATACCTTGCTGAAGCAGGTGTTTGATATGAGTGCCCTTTCTCTGCAAGCCTCCATAGCGGGGGCGTGGGTGGCGAGAGGCTGTTGCGGTGGTCTCAACGTCTTCAGGGCTCCCTCGCGGATGACCAAGCGGCGGATGTGACCCGGCTGGAGTCAGGCACTGCCTACCTGTCCGATGTTCACTATGATCTCATTCGTGGTCTGGCAAAATGTATGGCTTTGGTGGTAGCGGCTCGCTGTTATTTGTGGCTCCGTAACTGGTCGGCGGATGGATCTTCCAAGGCGCAGCTCAGTAAGCTTCCTTTCCGGGGTACACTTCTCTTTGGAGAGGATCTGGAAAAGTTGGTTAAGGACCTCGGAGAATCCAAAGGGGGGCGTCTCCCGGAGGATAGGCCGAAGCAGAGTCGGGGGGCTTCGGGGTCTAGAGGCCTTCCGAGAGATTTTCGTAGATTTTGCACCTCTCGCTTTCAGAAGTCGCAGAGGGGCAGATTTCCAGCGCGTGGTCCGTCCTTTCGAGGGTTTAGAGGAGCGGGCAGGGGTTTTGGTCCCTTCCAGTCCTCTGGTGCCAAGAAGTCCCAATGAGATGAGGTGGGCCCAGGTAGTGGAGGTGCCCGTGGGAGGCAGGTTGCGGGAGTTCTACCCTGCCTGGGTCCAAATTACCTCAGACCGGTGGGTGTTAGAGGTTATTCGGGAAGGCTATGCCCTGGAATTCCAGCGTCCCGTAGTAGATTCCTTTGTTCTTTCCCCTTGCAGGGCTCCTCGGAAGCTTCGAGCGGTGGCAGACACCTTGGGGCATCTCCAGCAGCTCGGGGCAGTGGTGCCCGTTCCGGATGACCAGTGTGGCTCCGGTCGATACTCCATTTATTTCGTGGTCCCCAAAAAGGAGGGTACGTTTCGGCCGATTCTGGATCTAAAAAGGGTGAATCGTTGCCTTCGCGTGACCCACTTCCGCATGGAAACCTTGCGTTCCGTCATTGCGGCGGTTCGCTCGGGAGAATTTCTGACGTCGTTAGATCTTACGGAAGCTTATCTTCATATCCCCGTGCGGCAGGAGCATCAACGCTTTCTGCGTTTTGTGGTGCCGATGGGACATTTTCAGTTCCGTGCGTTGCCTTTCGGTCTGGCGATGGCTCCTCGGACGTTCACGAAGATTATGGTTGTGGTGGCGGCAACTCTTCGCAAAGAGCGGATACTGGTACATCCTTACCTGGACGATGGGTTGATTCGGGCGAAGTCGAGAGAGGAGAGCTCGGTAGCCACCGCTCGGGTGGTGGAGTTGTTGGAAAGCCTCGGTTGGGTGGTCAACGTGGCGAAGAGCCGGATGACTCCCTCTCAGACTCTGGAGTACTTGGGGGCGCGCTTCGAGACTCGGCAAGGCCGGGTGTTTCTTCCCAGCACGAGGGTGCAGGCTTTGAGAGATCTGGTGCGCCGGTTTCTGGGGCTTCGGGCGCCGACTGCTTGGCAGCATCTGCAGTTGCTGGGCACCATGGCGGCTACGATCGACTTGGTGATGTGGGCCAGAGCTCATATGAGGCCGTTACAGAGTGCTCTTCTCAGGCATTGGTCTCATCAGAGGGATGCGTTGTCGCAATGTCTGCCCTGTCCGCCGGAGGTGAAATGCAGCCTTCAATGGTGGTTACATCCCGACAGTCTGGTGCAGGGTGTGCCTCTGGAGCCTCCGTGCTGGCAGTTGCTCACGACAGATGCGAGTCTCGCAGGTTGGGGGGCTCATCACGAAGGATCGTTTGCTCAGGGAACTTGGTCGCTGGAGGAGCGGCAATGGTCCATCAACCGGTTGGAAATGCGAGCGGTGTTTCGAGCTCTGCTAGAGTTCCAGCCCGTGTTAAGGCAAGCGGTGGTGCGCGTGCTGTCAGACAACGCAACGACGGTGGCGTATATAAATCGGCAAGGCAGCACGGGCAGTGCGTCTCTGGAGGAGGAAGCGAGTGTACTGTTGGCCTGGCCGGAACAGAATTTGAAGGCCTTGTCAGCTCAGCACGTCGCGGGCATAAACAATGTCGAGGCGGATTTTCTGAGCCGCTGCAGAGTAGATCCGGGGGAGTGGGCTCTCCACCCGGACGTCTTCGCGATGATTGTGAACCGTTGGGGGATTCCCGTGATGGATCTCATGGCGACCTTGAAGTCGGCGAAGGTGGAGCGTTTCTTCAGCAGACGGAGAGAGTGGATGGCGGAAGGCCTGGATGCCTTGGCGCAGCGGTGGCCCGAGGAGGGTCTTCTGTATGTGTTCCCGCCCTGGGCGCTCATAGGCAGGGTGATACAACGCATCGAGCGGCACAAGGGCCGGGTGGTGCTGGTAGCGCCGAATTGGCCAAGGAGGCCGTGGTATGCGGATTTGATTCGGCTGTTGGTAGACGTTCCGTGGAGGCTCCCGCTTCGGGAGGATCTGTTGCTTCAAGGACCCTTGCGAATGCCTCAGGTGGGTCGATTCTCGCTTACGGCTTGGCTCTTGAGCAGGCTCGGTTGACAGCCAGAGGGTACTCGGAGTCGGTCATTGCTACTCTTCTGCGATCGTGCAGAACGTCGACTTCCCTGGCGTATATACGCGTGTGACGTGTCTTTGAGGCTTGGTGTTCGGAGCGGACTCTTAACCCTTTGAGGACTTCCGTTCCCCACATCCTTTCCTTTTTGCAGGCTGGAATGGAGAAGGGGCTCTCGGCCAGTTCCTTACGGGTGCAATTGGCGGCTCTCTCCTGTTTTCAGGGCAAGATTCACGGTCAGGTGATAGCAGCGCATGTAGATATCCGGCGTTTCTTGCGGGCGGTGTTGCTACTGAGGCCGCCTAGGCGACCGGTTGTTCCTCCGTGGGATCTCAATGTGGTCTTGGACGCCCTGATAGGGGAACCGTTCGAGCCCTTGGGTAGGGCTTCGCTTAAGGATTTGACTCTGAAGACTGTTTTCCTAGTGGCGATTTGTTCCGCAAGGAGAATTTCGGAACTGCAGGCGTTGTCTTGCCAGGAACCTTTTTTGTCTTTTTCGGCAGACAAAGTGGTTTTGCGTACGGTTCCCGCCTTTTTGCCGAAGGTGGTGTCCGCCTTCCATGTTAATCAGGTGGTGTCGCTGCCTGTGTTTTCCGCAGAGCAGAGAGCTCAATCGGGTGGCCGCTTGCATCGGTTGGATGTGCGGCGGGTGCTCAAGAAGTATCTCCGTCGAACAGCGGCGTTCCGAAAGTCTGACAGGCTTTTTATCACCTTCGGAGGTCCGCGGAAGGGTGAGGCAGCGGCGAAGTCTTCCATTTCTAGATGGCTGAAGGAGGCTATTGCTTCAGCCTACATTTTGAAAGGCAAAGAGGTGCCGGTCGGTTTGCGGGTGCATTCCACAAGAGCGTAGGCGGCGTCGTGGGCGGAAGTCAGCTTGGTGCCGGCGGCAGATATTTGTAGGGCGGCAACCTGGTCCTCGTTGCATTCTTTTGCTCGGCATTATCGCCTGGATGTGCAGGCGCGCGGGAATGGTCGTTTTGGTTCAGCGGTTATTCAGGCTGGGATTTCAGGTCCCTCCTGTTGATATTTACTGCTCTGTTACATCCTCTATGGTTCCGGGACTGGACTAGAGGGACGCAAAGGAAGAGTAAATTAGACTTACCTGCTAATTGTTGTTCCTTAAGGAACTCTAGTCCAGTCCCGGATCCCTCCCGTAATACTATGTCGAGCAGCCTGAAGTTCTCAAGGGCGAGGGGAGCTAGGCTGAACAGGTGCTGAACCTTCCCGTACATTTTCAGTAAGGTGGCGCTCTGGGAGGTGCCGGGATGGGAGGCGCTCTCAGAAGGCAGTCTGTGTGGTTGCAGCATGTCCTAGTGGGCGCCGCGCTGCGGTGGTTAAGTTCACCATTCCTATATACACCGTCTTTTGGCAGGGGCAGTGCCTGTTCTTGGTTTTTCACTGCTACCCTGTCTTGTTCCCTAGATATATATATATACTTTTCAATATAGGTTTTTAATATGGCTACTTATTTGTTGCTCTGCTGAGTCTGCTTTGTCAATAGGTGCTGGTGAAAGGGGGCGGATCTAGCCTATTTGTACCAGTGACATCACGACGATGACATCTTTCAGTCTCCAAAGCTGCTGGTGGAGGTTGACAACTCTATGGTTCCGGGACTGGACTAGAGTTCCTTAAGGAACAACAATTAGCAGGTAAGTCTAATTTACTCTTATTCCCTTTTCCAGGTCATTTATGAATGTCAAAAAGCAGCAACCCAGCACAGATCCCTGTGGTCCCAGAAACCAAAAAACCCTGAAGCCCCACGCATTAGCTCAGGCCCAACCTGGGGGAAGCTTTTGACTGCCTGGGTGCAGCCTCCACTCTCCCAGGAGGTCCTCTGCGGCCCATAGGGGGGCACCTAATCCTGTTTGCCCACAGGTGGACAGCCATCACCACCAATTCCTGGATGTGTTACAAGTGGTCAAGGAGGGTTTCCTCCTCCACCTACATTGGCCAGCGCCCTCGTACTTCCCGGGAGAGCCCATCAGGCCTCTCCTCCATCAAATCCTGCTCCTCACTGTGCTAGCGGGACTACTCCGGGACAGAGTAGTAGAGCCACAATCTCTCTGGGGCACCAGCTTCTACTCCAGGTATTTCCTCATCCCCAAGAGGGCTGGGGGCCTCAGGCCCTTCCTGGACCTGCAAGAGCTCAACAAGTTTCTGGTCAGGGAGAAGTTTAAGATGCTCTCCGTTGGAACACTGCTGCCATACCTCCGGCAGAGAGACTGGCTTTGCTCCCTAGACCTAAAGGATGCCTACACTCACATTCTCATTCACCCTAGCCACAGAAAATATCTCCGGTTTGTGGTGGGGGTGGGGTGGCACTACCAATACAAGGTACTGCCTTTTGGGCTGGCCTCATCACCAAGAGTCTTCACAAAGTGCCTCGTGGTGTCTGCAGCCCACCTCAGGCTTCAAGAGGCCTTAGTCTTCCCCTACCTGGATGACTGGCTCATAAAGGGGGACAGAGCATCGCTGATGCTGATAGACCCTTGGTGGCCCAGATAGCCCTGATTCCCACTGCTCTTCTCTCTATCGACAGTACTGCTAATTCGCCTGTGCCAAGCCCCAGGGCTACTCTCACAGGAGCAGGGATCTCTCCTACACCCCAACCTGGTGTCATTCTTGCTCACAGCTTGGCTGCTGAAAGGGTAGCTCTAGCCCCCTTCAATCTCCCATGAGATGTGAAAGAGATTCTCCTTGCCTCTCGTAAGGACTCCACAAGAAGGGCGTATACCTTCAAGTGGTGCTGGTTCTTGGTATGCTGCACAGGAAAGCAGGCGAACCCCATCTCCTGCTCTCTACAGGTGATACTCCAATAACTGCTGCACCTCTCGCAAGTGGGACTGAAGTCCAACTCAGTCAGAGCAGAGTACATCAGAGCACCATTGCAGCGCATCATCACTCCATTTAGGGGAAAATCCCTCTTGGCTCAGCCCCTTGTGTCCCAGTTCCTACGGGAGGTCATGTTGTCAACCCCCCCCCCTTTCCGACAGCAGAGGTGGGATTTTAATGTGGTGCTCTTGCAGCTCACTAAGCCTCCATTTGAGCCTTTGATCACTTGCCACCTGCGATACCTTTCCTGGAAGGTCACCTTCCTGGTAGCACTCACATCGGCTCACAGCAAGCTCCAGGTTCTGATGACAGAGCCACCCTACATGAGATTCTACAAGAACAGGGTGGTGGTCCACACACATCCCAAGTTTCTGCTGAAGGTGGTGTCCCCTTTTCACCTCAACCAGGAGGTGGTACTCCCCACCTTCTTTCCGAGGCCTCACGCCAGTAGGGCGGAGACCATTCTCCATACTCTGGATTGCAAGAGAGACCTGTCCTTTTACCTGCAACTGACCCAGGGCCACCGAAAAGCACAACAGCGCTTTTGTATCCTATGACCCCAGCTGTCTGGGGCCCTCAGTAACTAAGCAAACTGTTAATGGGTGGTGGACTGCATTATTCCTGCCTATGAGCAAGCAGGAATCTCACTGGACCAGAGGGTCATGGTGCACTGTGTCAAGGCCATGGCTTCCTCCGTGGCCAATCTGTATTCTATCCCCGTGACGGAAATCTGCCAGGCCGCCACCTGGTCTTCTGTCCATACCTTCGCAGCTCACTATTGCCTGGAGAGAGTGTCCCAACGGAACAGTACCTTCGGCCAGGCCGTACTCCATAATTTCTTTGGAGTGTAGGCAATTCCTGGCCTCTGACCCTTCTGTGTTCAGGCTACCGGAGTGCTGGTTCTCTGCCGGACACATGGGTCTTGTGAGAGCCTCTATTAGGGATTCAACTGCTGCTGATCATGGCTTACCTTTGCAGATCGCTGTGACATTCTTGTACAGGTTCTCAGTAGCCTGTAGCTGGGGAGTCCCATATGTGAGGAATGACTTCCTGCTTGTTCCTGGAGAGAGTAGTTAGTTACCTGTAGCAGGTGTTCTCAAGGGGACAGCAGGAATCAATCCTCACAACCCTCCCTTCTCCCCTTGGAGTTGCTGCTTTACCATATTTTATTTTTGCCATCTTAGCTATGTCATTAGATTGAGGCAAGATGGCACTCTTGGGTGGGAAGTGGACCATGTACTGTATGTGTGATGCATTTCCTAAAGGCTTTCTTTAAAAGCTGGGGAGATGCTTCCGTGTGGGCTCCATCGATGCCATCACCCATATGTGAGGACTGATTCCTGCTGTCCCCAGAGAACACCTGTTACAGGTGAGTAACTACGCTTAATCTGCTACTGCTTTGCATCTTACACACATGCCAGTCTTTGCTTTCATAAAATGGAAGAGACAACAACAGTTAGTGATAGGCATAGAAGTTGTTTTAACACTTAGAGGCTATGTTTAAAATAGAATATAACCATAAAACTACCACATACTTGTGGAACATAGTTGCTGTATGCACCTTATCCTTCGCTCCTTTCCCTTCTGTCCTTTTTAGGTGCATTTTACTAGTGAGAGCACCTATTATGGATGGTGTGTCTCTGTTCCTGTTATAGGTCATCTCTGTTATAGGTGTGTGTTCGTATCTGCACACTCATTCAAACAGCCATGCATGTTGCATATAGGGCAACACAGAACTTGGGAAAGCAGGAATCCATGTCACTGCTATTTTTGCTGCCCGTTATGTGCCAATTCTGCATTAACTTGGGATGAGGAAGGGTCATGCACCTTACAAGTTTGATTTCTTATGGCATTTGTGTGTTGACTGGTGTATTGTGTGTTGGGTATTGATTTTCCTCTTACAAAAAATAAAGACTTTCATTTGTCAGTTAAAATAACTCCCTTTAAGAGATAATCACTCTGCAAGTACTTACATCTATTTCTTCTTATAGCCTCATTATGTTCTATTTCATTGCCTTGGCTGGCGCACATAAACGAGTTGTAATGCAGCTCCGAAAGCAATTGGCTGTGGTAAGATCTGACGCTTGGGTGATTGGTTTGTGTGTGTGTGGGTGGGGGTGGGGGTGGTTATGGGGGGGAGACTTTATTTCTTATTTGGTATAGCAGTAATCGAGTGTGTGAGATGAATCTGCCTGAAAAGTTTTGAATCTTGTATTAAATCATAAAGTTTAGTTTTATGTGTTTGCATGGACTATATTGATAGGCTGCATATGAACATTAAATTTAAATCTTTCATTTTAGGAAGGCAGAGACAAACTTTTTCTAATCAGAAAACTATCAGAAGCTCAATCTGCCATTTCCAAACTCAAGTCAAAGCAATTGAAGACGAAACAAGCTGTACAACTGCTCCATCCACAGAGGCTGCAGGCAGATGTTCATGTATAACCATTGGACAGATAATGGTATCTACCTACAGTCTACCAGTGGTATAGGCATTATTATTTACACCAACTGATCTCATTCCAAAACACAAGGACATGCAAAGCTGCTTTTTTTGTTGTTTTTTATACAGTTTTAAGTCATGCTTTAGAAACTTAATTGGATAATTTTTTTAGAATTGGTACAAAAAACTTGAGAAATAATACAAGACACCAGGTATTTTGTACTATAACATTTTATCCTTTAAAGTATTTTGAATTTTGCAGTGCCTTTTGTACTTTCAAGGTTTGGAACATACTTTTTTAGTTTTAATCTGTTTATTGGTCAGATTCAAACAACCCAGTGTGCAGGTGCTCTTATGCATTTCCTGGATAGCAAACAACATCAGTGAGATACTTAAACAGTGCATTTTTCTACTGTATACCCCAAACTTGCTTTTATCACCTTACCCAATCCCATTTTGAAATGTACTTTATTTTAATTCATATACTGTGGCCTTGGAAATATTAAGCTAAGGCAATACTCCTGAAATGCACTATACATGCATAACACACTTTAAACTATTTCTGTGAAATGGAATTGTACAAACATATCACACATAGAGAAATCTATATGAACTCTGCCTAGAGACAAAGCATTTGCTGTCCACATCTCTTGAGATGGGTGATGCAAGGAGAATGTTGAGTACAAATTTTGTTGCTGTAATGCTGTGCTTTAAAAAAAGAAAAAAAAAGAGGTACTTTTATCAGGATAGTCCAAAAAGCTAAAAACCTTCAACAATGTATTTGCACATGAAAGGAAAATTGTACAAAGAGAAAAAAAAACATAGTCTTTGCAATGGAGTAAAATGAACTAAAGAAAAGAGCATGCATCTCCTGTTCTGTATGAACCTCCTACTTTAATAGATAAATCTCAAGAGATGCACACAGAGTTTCTTTGCACAAATCCTATTAGTAAAAAAGAATAGTATTTAAATGTAGTGTTCTCATTTATACCAATGTACCTCAGTTATATGCAGTGTAGGAGGGTATTCAGGTACTCGCTACTGCCTACTGTGAAATGAACTAATGTTTAGTACTCTTAAATGAACATGAAATTCCATATAACAAATTGGTTTAATTCTCTTCCTTTGACCATGGTCATAATGTTTTCATGTTCCTAATGAGGGTGGGCAGCAGAGTGGTAATTCTACTGCCCTCTTCAGCCACCTATCAGCCCCATACTGAGCAGGTTCTCGGATGTGGCTGTAAAGGCCAACAAGAAACTATCCTCAGCTTGTGACTCACATTACACAATGTTTTTTTACAGTGAGGAAAGCTGGTAGGAATGATTTTGTTGTGTGCTGGTATTTTTTATATCAACTGGTACAGTGTTACTCTGTCTTACATCACACTTGTAAACATTTTTTATAATGTTCTGCTAAAGTTTGTGGAACTTCTTTTTTCATTCACTAACAGAAACAATGTTGAAGTGTCTCCTTAAGACTTTTTTTTAAGTTCCAAAGATAAGGTTGTATTAATGCTACACAGAATATTTTTAAATAAATGGGTATAAGCAGCAAGTAAATGATAGTAAATTGATTTTGTATTACTGTTAAAAGGGTGATCAACTAAGCTTTGTGTAAACATAGGAGTGTTAGAATTAAAAAGAAATTGCTTTTTAAACAGTATTTGTGTTAACTTTTTTTTTAAAGCCATAACCTTCCATTCGTTATAGATAATTCTCATTTGGAGTTATAAACTAACTAGCTCATACAAACAGTGCTTACTTGTGTCCTGTATTAGAGTGATTTCTGTTGGGATAGATGGAAATGCACAGTTTTCAGTGTATGCTCTGCAAGCAATAGATTTACTTAAAAGCAATAGAATTGAGGCTTCCCATAAACAGATTTTTTTTTTTGCTGTGTTCAGTCTTCATTTTTATGCTTGTTGCTTTTTGTAACCTAAAATATTTACTTTTTATGAAAATGTGTGTGTTGTGGTTGAAGGAGGTGGTTAAGTTTGTCTAGTACATATAGTACATAACACGTCTCTTAGTCTTAGGTTTCTGAAAAGCATTTGCTGCTACTACTACTATTAATCATTTATATAGTATTTACATGTTTTTAGCACAGTGTTCTATGGAAGAGTAGCCTAGTGGTTAGAACACTGGCTTGGCAACCAGGAGACGAGGGTTTGATTCTTGCTAGCACTCCTTGTGGCCTTGGGCAAGTCACTTAACCCTCCATTGCCTCGGAAGAAAGGCCTGGCAATCACACTGCCAAGAAAACTCAGGAGCTGCTGGGTCACCAGGAATCAGCATTGACTTGAAGGTTAGAAAAGGTACTTAGTAATGCAAAGCAATTTTCAGTAGCCCTTATATAGTTGTATGCAAAAATTTAAGTGTGTCTGGTCAAATTGTATGTTTCAATAAATTCCTAAGTGAATAGAAGCTGACTGTACCACGCAGAGACAAAGTTAAACACATAGAGCCTGATACTCAGTGGTGACTGCCTAGCTACTGCAACTTTAATTTGTAACAGATATTCAGAACTCATCTGGCATCCAGCACTGAATATCCAGTTTTGCCAGACAGTGTGGCCACTATCTAGTTAACAGCAATATTCAGCCACTAACTTGATAGCAAAAAACACATGAAGTTAAGTTAGTTATTGACCTGTCCTAACTTTGTGGTTTAGCTGTCAGGTTAGTGCTAACCGGATAGCTGCTGGGACTGCCCCGGTTTTAATCTGGCATCTTTTCTGCAGTCTGGGGGGGATATTAGCAGCAATATTTCGATAATGTCACTGAATACTGGGATCGCTGCAGTTTAGCCAGTTAGGGTCTTGATGGCTTTTCTGATATCTCTTCTGCAAATTCTATTGCTTAATTTATTTGCAGATTTTTATAGATTCAAAATAAACCAGTGAATATGACAGGTGCAAATGTTTGTGCACCATTTCAGTCAGTATTTTATGAGACTTACTTTTAATAGACAATGTATCCTGTAGCCAGCTAAGAGTCTTTCTATTCTTGCTTTTGGAATTTTTTTCCCCACTCTTCCTTGCAGAACTCTTCCAGCTCCAAAACGTTTAGGTTTCCTTGCTCCAATTTCTTCACTGAGATTAGCCTCTAGGATATGTTATTTAGTTGAATCCATTCTTTATTTCATTGGCACAGTATTTCCTGTGCTTTTGGTTGCAATCCACCCCTTTTCTGAATGGTTGACAAAGTAATTTTCTTTAAATATTGCACCCTTTCTTCTGCAATATATCTTGTGTGTTTTGAGGCTGAACGGTTCAATCTTCATTTCATCTGTTCAAAGCTTTTTTGTTCCAAAAGATTTAGACATAGCTAGGTTTGCCTTTCTGAGCTATAGGAGAGCACTTCAGTCTAATGGTGCCATCAGATGTGGTTGACTTATCCTGCTGTCCACAGAGAGCCCCTGTTACAGCTAACCTCGCTATTACGTACATTAGATAATCTCTATGAGAAGGTGGTAGAAAAGATTTTCCTTCTGACAACTGTCCCATGCAGATCATTGTAGTGTAAGTAATTGCTATACTGCAGATAACTACTCTACTCCATTGTCTGCTAAACGTTTGAGCAGATTCGCAGTGACCTGTGGGTACTGTTTTGCAGCTCTGTCTTGGCAGTTCTCCGATTTTTTTTTCCTTGATCTCCCATGTCTTGCCTTGACTTCAACGGGTCCATGTAACTTCCATTTCTTAGGGGCCCTTTTAGTAAAGGTTTTAATACACATTAACTTCAGTAACATGTGAAGTGTCACACCCTTTTATTTCTATGGGCTCAACGGCACTTAACATATACTAATGTCATTAACCTTTAGTAAAAGAGCCCTTTAATGTTTTGGATAGTTGAAACCGTCGGCTGGAAGTGTTGAAAAAAAATAGTAATCAACTGAAAGGGTATCTGATCATTCAATAGTCATATTCAGTTTATTATTTTCAATCTATTATGATCAGCATATAGTAATTGTACATTAAAATTTGCATGAAGATATTGTGTGTCTTTTTTGTAGATAACACAAGAAAAAAGCAGCAAATAATCAGAAGAAGCTTTGGGAAGCCATCAGTAAAAAAAAAAACAACCAAAAACCCCAAGAAACCCAAATATTTGAAATCCTTGGGGGTAGGGAAGGGATGAGATGATGTTGGACCGTGGGGGTTAGAGAAGGGAAGGAGTAGTGCTTGTACTATAGGAAGGGTACAAGACCCCCACTATCTCAGGGTAGGCGTATGGCTGATGGTATCTCCAGGAACAAGCAGGAATGAGTCTTCACATATGGGTACGTCGGTACCGACGGAGCCTGCACGGGGATGCTGCCCAGCTTCCAATCAGAAAGCTTTTGGCAGCCTCCCTCGCGCCTACGCGCTGAGTTCCCGCCCTCTCCAGAGCCTCTCTTCAGTTTTCGTTTTTCCGTGGAGCCGGCAGGACGTCCTCCTGTCACCGCAGAAACGTACTTATTTACTTACTTTAATACTTTAGTTTTTTTCTTTTCTTGTGGTCACGGCTGTATTTCCCGCTCCCACCGGTACCGCTGGTGGATTTTTTACTTAATTCTGAGAAACTTTTTCTTCAGTTTTTGCCTTAACTTGTTGGGCCTACCAGGCCTCTTCATTATGGAGCCTTCTTTTCCTAAGAAGTGCCTTCGGTGTGGAAACACCTGTTTCTTTTTAGATACCAATGCTTGGTGTCTCAACTGTGTGGGTCCTGACCCTTTTTCCCCTGGCATGTCGGGGGATATTTCTGTGAAGAAACCTTCAACTTTTAGAATTTCCCTCGATACCGTTTTTTCCTCGGCAGTGAGGGTACCAGGTTTCTCTACTTCACAGCATCAGGTAACCCAAAAACAGTCTGTTAAGACTAGTCAATGTTTGAGTGGTATGTCCCATGCCCAGCATGGTGACGGCTCCGGCCTTACCCTCAAGAATCCATTGGCATTACCCCTGCGGGAGTCTATGGGCTCCAAAGCGTTAAAGGGGTTTCAGGTTGTTCCTGGGGCTCACCCCTCACAGAACATACCTGAGCCATGCGCGGAGGTGGTATCCGCTTCGAGCGGTACCGAGCCTCCGGCATCGGCACCGGTGTCGAGTAGCCTACTCTTCACCAAGGATTGTCATCGGGCATCCTCGGTACCTTCGGGTCCGATCGATTCGCACCGCATTGACTTCCTTCAACCTCAGCCATGCTCCGGGCCGGTACCAGCGTCGATCGGTTCCGATATCCTGGCATCGGCATCGAGGTGGACCACCTTTCCCTTTGAAAAAGGTGTTCATCGGGTATCCTCGGTACCGTCGGTATCGGTCGATGTGACCCAGTCTGCCTTAGGGGTATCGGCATCGCTCATACTGCCATGGGCGTCAGCGCCTTCGCGACACGCATCGATAGTATCACTTACTTCGATGCCGAGTCTTGAGTCCATATCTAGTCTCGATGACTCCGTACCGACGTGCCCTGGAACCGACTCCGATCGATTCCAGATCGGCAGTTTCAAAGATCAGAGTCATAACTCTCTCATGATCTCGCTACCACTGCAGCAGTTCCCGATGGCTGCTTCATCTGCTACTCCTGTATCAGTATCCATGCCTCTTCTGGCACCCATGCCTACTTTAGAACCGATACCTGGCATTGGTGTAGTCCCCTGTGCCTCCTCTGGAGCCCCGGCTTTTTCTTTAGCCGGGCCAGGGATGGTTCCCATAGGAGATCAGTCTTTTCAGGCTTTTCTCCGGGACATGGCAACCTTTCTCAATATATCTATCCCTGGTAGTGGTCCTACTCAGGCCTCACAGGCACAGATGGAAAATATACAATTTCCTTTACATCCTGCTCTGCAGGATCTCCTTCTCAGTGTCTGGAAATCACCCTTACGACTTCCTCCAGTTTCTACAAACATTGAGGGTCGGTACCGGGTGCCACCCTCTCCAGGGTTCCAGAAGCCTCAACTTTCTCATCGTTCCCTTGTAGTGGAATCGGCTCTGAGAAAAGTTAAGAGCAAGAAGAAGCATTCTTCTTATCCACCGGGTCGTTCTTCAAGAACACTCGATGCTTTTGGTCGTCAAGCCTTCCAAAACTCTATGTTGGCCTCCAGAGTTCTCTCATATATTTTTCACATGAGTCTAACACTCCAGGAAGTCACAGAGAAATTGTCTCTTTTGACCCCTTTTTTACCAGAGCCCAAGACTACTGATTATTCCTTACTTATCAATCACAGCCGGAATATATCTTGGTTCCTGTCTCGTGCTTCTATAGACTCTTTTGAGTCTATTAGCAGATCCTCTGCTATTGCCATAGCAGCACGTCGCAGAGCCTGGCTTGAGGCTTCAGACTTGAGTAAATGGGCACAAACTATACTGGCTCATTCTCCTTGTACAGGAGAGGGTCTCTTCAATAAGGAGGCTTTAAGTCAGGTTGCTCAATGCTTCACTGACTCTCCTTCCACTAAGGACCTTTCTAAGCCACCTCCTTCTTCGAGAGGTAGGAAATGTCCTACCAAACCTTCTTTCCCTAAGAGAAGAAAGTTTCATTCCTCTCCTGCCCATCATTCGGCTGTACCTAAACAGGAGACACCTCAGCCTAATCTGAACTCCTCCAGCTCTAACCAGTCTCAGCATTCCCAGCAACCATAGGAGCTGGGACTTATACTCTATACTTTCCTTCTACTTCATTAGAAATTTATACACTGTGTTTCTTTCAGGGTACTACCTTGTGAAACATTTTATGTTCAGGGACTGCTAACTTCTCCTCTTCTTATCCTCTAGAAGAGCAGTTGCACCTATCCCATGATGGTTTTGTCCCAATTGAACATTCTTCCTTCTGTTGACTTACCCTATGGGTATGTCACCCTCTAATTACTTGCTACCCTCTCCAATGGGTTTCTTCCCTAACGGAGGGGTACCATACTAAAAGGTTTTTACCAAGCTTATTCCACAGACAGGGAGAAGTTATATCTCCTCCCTCCTTATCTGTTTTTCTTTATGGGGCACAGGGCAATCTTTCTGCTGATACTGTCAGCTGCTGTGCCTGCAGGAGTTACAGTGATTGTATTACTGGTACTTTTGCCAAGTTCCAGTCTTTTGTTCAATATCTGTCTAGCCTTGGTAGTATTTCCAAGCTATTCCTTAGCTACCTTGGATCCTCCTACTCCCTTAGGCCTTCTCACGTTATTCTATCCATCTCCTCTCCTAGGATATGGTAACAAACCTGACTTCAGTCAGTTTATCTCTCCTGCACAATGCTCTCTACAATCTTCAGAGCAGCTTTCTACTATGAGGGCCTGCTATAGAGCATTGACCTTGTCTCTGAACCTTCGCTATTAGTAGGGAAAAGCTTGTTCACCCTTCCCATGCCTGTGAAGGTTCTCCACACCCTTTAACCTGGGGTGTTAGCACGAGATATATTCTTCTGCGTGCAGATCCAAGCCGGACATTCATGTATGGTACCTCTGGGTCCCTCTAATAGGTCCCTCTGGTATCTTCCCCTGCATTTTGCACCTCTGCCGTGTCAGTGCTCGGTGGAACTCCCGCCTTGTTCCTTACAGATTTATCTTATAATCTGTTCTCACGCAATCATCACGGTTACTTTGTTGGATTGCCTTCCTGCATCCCTCAATTCATAGAAATAGATTCTCTCTACATATCCCAGGTGGCTTTACCCTCTGGTAGTATGCAGAATATTTTTCTTTTTTATTTCCCATGTCACCATCATGGGGCTGGGTGCTAGACATGTTCTTCAACCTGTCATCTTGTATGTAGCATCTCTATATATGTCTACATACCTATATCATTTCTCTGGTGGTGCAATCCCATGCCCCACAAAGATATCTATAATTATGTATTTCATCTATATTATATATATATATATATATATATATATATATATATATATATATATAATCTCCACCCATGTCCCGATTTCTGCATCTGGACATATCAATTCAGGTTTAGATCCACCCACATATATATATAAACATCTGTATATATATGTGTCTCTTGGGCAGTTTCTTAAGGGTTCATATCTCTATACTCTCACCCTTACTGTCTATACTAAATGTTACCTCCTAAAGGATTTAGACAGTCCATCGCCCTATTTCGCATACTATATTACCATGCAGAAACTGTTAGGCACCACTACCATTGTGGTGCTAACTTCTCTAATTTTTCTTAAACCCTTGAAGCATCAAGCTTCAATATTTTTTCCTATTTCTCGACAGTTAGGAAAAACGGTGTACATCTTTATCTTTGAGTACACAGCTCTTCTCCTTGGGAATAGGGATTTTTTTCCACTTCCCTCTCCCCGTCAGGACTGGGCTAGTTCTCCAACTCCGTCAGTCTTCTTCCTTAGTCCTCCCTGTTAATAACATTATGACTAAAGGAGTTTTTCAGCTTTTTCTCATAAAGCTCTCCATTGAAGACATGACGTCTCATCCTACCCAGTTGACACCTGGATCGTCTACTACCTCCAGGTCTGGACCTTCATCCTCACTGCTGGGAGGTCCCTTCAAGATTCCGCCACTGCTTCTCCAGCAGACTACATCAGGCGTTCTACTTCCTACAGTGCAGTAGGTAAGTGACATATCTAATGGTACGTTACATGTGTTCATGTGCCTCCTCATATACACCAAGGACTCCTACAATCTGTACGGCCCTCCAGTCCTTGGCTATGCTGTTCTTCCTCACAGCTCCTTTATTGTCAACTCCTACCCTCCATCCCACATTGGATGCCAGGGATTTCTGGAAACAAAATGCACCCCTGGTCCAGGCTGCTGCATTTTTGTGGGATCTCCCCCTGGCATCTCCAGCTAGGGAGTCCCCATATGTGAAGACTCATTCCTGCTTGTTCCTGGAGATAGCATAGTTACTTACCTGTAACAGGTGATCTCTGGGAACAGCAGGAATTAGTCTTCACAACCCTCCCACCTCCCCTAGGAGTTGCATCTCTTATCTTCTTCTCCTTTCTCTCCTCGCCTTTGTCTCAGCTTTGAAACTCAACTGAAGAGAGGCTCTGGAGAGGGCGGGAACTCAGCGCGCAGGCGCGAGGGAGGCTGCCAAAAGCTTTCTGATTGGAAGCCGGGCAGCATCCCCGTGCAGGCTCCGTCGGTACCGACATACCCATATGTGAAGACTAATTCCTGCTGTTCCCAGAGATCACCTGTTACAGGTAAGTAACTGTGCTTTACCGGGCACAACATATATATCCTTGAACTGGCTCTGCATTTCTGTGTGTGAAGGTATTAAAATAGAATGTACGTATGCTGTTTTCCTTCCCCATCTTAAACAGAGCTCCGGGAATGCCGTTCTTTAAGCTAGCTAAAAGTCATGTGTGCTGTGGAAACCCACACATGCTTTCAGTCAAGCAGAAGACAACAATTTTCAGCCAGATCAATACTGGTAAATCACTTAGTGGTGCTGCTACTAAACTGTGGTAATAGATACTGCAGGGTTTAGTGTGCGCTAACAACTTGTGGTAACCACTACCATGTGCTAAGAGCAGCCAACACAGTAAAAATCCAGCGCTAACAACTCTGTGTGATGGGGCAGAGAGTAGATGTGTTTGTTTAAACTTATATATATACCGCCTTTCTACCATTCAAAGCAGTTTCCATATAACAGGACTTGAACAGGGTTTTGGATGCACACTGTTGTACAATGAAATCAAACATAGCAATAGGTTAATTGGGGACATGGGGTAACTATGTACATTGTGACAAAATTATATGGTCAAACTTTACATGATTAGCAAGCTGGATGTGTGCCTAAGTGATTTGATCTATGTTGCGACCAGTTTGTGATTCGGAGGGTCCAGTTGTGATAGTGTTCTTGGAATAAATGAGTTTTCAGTCTTTTTCAAAAGTCTGTTTGGTCTGAGCATCCTCTTAGCTCCAGCGGTAAGGAGATCCATATAGTAGGGGCAAAGAGTGAGAATGCACGGTTGCATGTGGATTGCTTGTTCTTGGTCTTGTGAGTTGGAATGGTGAGGAGATTAAGTGAACTATGTCTTCGGAGGCTGGAGTTCTTGGGCCTTTATAGAAGGGGCTTTCGACATGTTGCTGATTTGTTATGTATGACTTTGAATGTTGTGGATAATGTTTTGCATCTTTTTCTTGCATGTATAGGGAACCAGTGGAGCTGTCTTTAATATGAGTGTGATGTGTGCTTGTCGAGGGGCTGTGTGTATTATTCTCGCTGCAGTGTTTTAGGCCATTTGGAGGGAGTGGTAGGGTATGTTTGGGGAGGCCATGGTATATGATATTGTAGTAATCTAGGATGGTTGTAATTAGGTCTGGACTTGGGAGGAGGCAGAGATTCTTTATTGTTCTTAATTTGTGATAGATGGAGTTAATTCTCTTCATTTGAGCTTGGAAGTTTAGCTTCTGGTCTACTATGATGCCAAGGCTTGACTTTGGATTTTGCTTGGATGACAAAGTCTTCAATTTCAAAGGAGTTGTGATGGAGGAAAGGATGGGTCTGTGAAGATGTGGTCATGTGGAAGGCCTCTATCTTTTCTTGATTAATGAACAGGTTATTTATTTGTTTAACAGGTTTCATATACCGCCTTATTGTCAAATTCAAGGCAGTTTACATGGAACAAATGGAACAAACAGCAATAAGCTTTTACATAGAATAGGGAGTAGAAACTTGGAGGAGTATATGGGGTATTAGATACATTTAACAATGGCTAACTATGTACAGAAACATTGTTGCAATTGATGTGATATAGTTAATCAGTTGTCCATTGCAACGTCTGTAAGGTCTGACTGTGGCATTAGTTTTATTAGGTAGGACCATAGTATTCACAGAATAGATGGGTCTTGATGGCTTTTCTGAAATCAAGTAGGTCTTTGCTCATATTGGGGAAGGTAGCTGATTTCAAAGTTGGGGAGCATACAGAGAGAAGGCTCTGGTGCAAGTAATTTGCTTTGATGTTTTGTAGTTTTTTTGGGCTTCAATGATGTTAATGTCTGTACTACTTGTTCTTCTTGTAGTTGATTCTTGGATCAGCGGTTGAAGCATTGGCGGAGATAGATTATTTAATATTTTGAAGATGATTACTATGCATTTGTATTTAGCACGTGTAGCAACAGGAAGCCAGTGCAGTTGTTTAAGAGTTGGAGTTATATGATTGTATCTTGCAGGTCCTGTAATGATTCTCGCCGCAGTGTTTTGCATGAGTTGTAGAGGGAGAGTTGTTTTCTTTGGAAGTCCATGATATATTATATTACGGTAATCAATTATAGGAGTTAGTATGGCCTGACATACAGTTCTGAAGTCGTAATCTGATAGTAGTTGGTTTCAGTTTGCAGAGGGTTCTCAACTTGTGGTAGACTGATCTGGTTGTCTTTTTTTTTATATGCGGCTGGAAGCTGAGATGTTGGTTATGAGTTTGAAGCCCACTGCCTCACGTCTGAGAAGCATTTGTATGTACTGGTATTGAATGGGGTGAAGAACATGATTATCTGCATATATCTGGTAATGCATTTTATGTACTTTGAATATTGTGCATAGAGGCTGAAGAAAGATGCCGAATAGAAGGGCTGAGAGGCTTGAGCCTTGAGGTTCTCCTTGTTGAATAAAGGGGTGTGACATTTTGTCAGATTCTAACTTGTTGGTTGCGGTCTTCTAGGTAGGAGTGGAACCAGTCCATTGTATTATCTGAGTCCAATGATATGTAACATAGTAACATAGTAAATGACGGTAGATAAAGACCAGCATGGTCCATCTAGTCTGCCCAGCACGATGGCAAGAGTAGTGCACCTGCCGCTCTGCCACCCCTCCCCACGTCCCTGTTTAGGGGTGAACCCACCACTCCATGTAGGACACCCCTATTTGTTGAGAAATTAGATGGTTCAGTTTATTTTTATTTTATCCTGTTGCTGTAAAGGGATCCACTTTGTCTGTCCCATGCCATTTTGAATTCCGTCACCGTGTTTGCCCCCACCACTTCCATCGGGAGGGCATTCCAAGCATCCACCACCCTTTCTGTGAAAAAATATTTCCCGACATTGCCTTTTAATTTACCACCTCGCAGCTTCATGTTGTGCCCTCTAGTTGTACAGCTTCCCTGTCTTTGGAAGAGGTTTGTTTGTTCATTATTTAAGTATTTAAAGGTCTGAATCATATCTCCCCTGTCTCTCCTCTCCTCCAAAGTGTACATGTTTAGGTCTTCAAGTCTCTTCTCATAAGGCTTCTGATGCAGGCTCCAAATCATTTTGGTTGCCTTCCTCTGAACAGTTTCCAGTCTTTTTACATCCTTTGCAAGATACGGTCTCCAAAACTGAACACAGTATTCCAAGTGAGGCCTATGGAGTCTTTGTAGGAGTTGGTGATGGGGGAGGGAATCAAAAGCAGATGAGATGTCAAGGAATATGAGAAGGAAACCTTGAGTAGTGTTTTGGGTGCCAGCAAGTACTGTGTAAACCTGGGATGTAAACAGTTTTGACATTATGGTTCTGTCTGAATCCATGCTAGTAATAGTCCAGGAGGGCATGGTCATTTCATGTGGCTTTGGAATTACGTCTGTGCTCTTTTTTTCTATTTTTGAAATAAATGGGATGCTAGAGATTGGCCTGTTTGAGCTCAGAGCAGTGCTGTCAAGGTTTGTGCTTTTTAGAAGTGGTTGGAGTAAGCTTTGTTTCAGTAGTGCAAGCCTGTAGCCTTGAGAAAAGATGCATGAATGATGCTCTGTAGGTAGGAGCTTAGGTGTGTTCTGGCAATCTTAACCCAGGACACTGAGCAGGGATCGAGTGCTGAGGTGGTTGTGTTGAGATTCTTGATCGTGGCTTCAATATTTTCCAGAGATGGTAAATTGAATTTCAACCAAGTGGAATGGGGAGTGTTTTGAAGGGTCAAAGGGGCATATTCTCTTGTGTTTGTTTGAGGTTCCTTTAGCAGTGACTTTGCAATATAGAACAGTTCCCTTGGTTTACTGAGTGCTGAATGATGTTGTAGTAGTCTTTCTTGCGACTTGGAGAATTTACTGTGAGAACGCTGTTTCTCCATATAGGCGGCATGAACGAGCGGGTCCTTGGAGTGTCACCATCTATGCATGAGGCATTGTAGGTCACTCTTTTGCTTTTGTAATGCTGCTTAGAACCAATGGACTCTGTTGTGGCACTTGGGTGAGCTTCTCCTTGGAGAACTGCAGCAGTTATGATTAAGTTCCATCCTTCGCTCTTTGCTTCTAGGTCATCTTCTTTCGGCTTGATGAGCTCCAATTGTGGAATCACTGTCTTGAAGCTCTCAGTGTTAAAGCATCAATCTGCAGTTCGTGAATGGTATATTGGATGATGTTGCCCAATGCTGTATATGGAGGATGAAGAGGAATATAGCCACATGGTCCGACCAGGGTACTAGAAGGATTGTATGAAGGGTGTGATTAGGGTCTATTAAGATCGCCTTTAGGTCAGCAAATTGAAGAGATGAAACATACATTACAACTTTCTATGGAGGGGGGAAACCTTCTAAACTAAGACAGATGAGATTGAACGACAATTACAGGGGTTTTTTTTTACTATTTAAAAACCTTTAAACTTAAAAAAATTTAGTTGTGATAAACTTTAGCGTTGTCATAATCAGTTATCTCCAGGAACAAGCAGGAATGAGTCTTCACATATGGGGTACGTCGGTACCGACGGAGCCTGCACGGGAATGCTCCCCAGCATCCAATCAGAAAGCTTTTGGGAGCATCCCTCGCGCCTGTGCGCTGACTTCCCGCCTTTCCCACTGCCTCTCCTCAATTTTCGTTTTTCCGCGGAGCCGACAGGACGTCCTCCTGTCACCGCAGAAACTTTTCTCTTTAAAATTCTTATTTCTTGTGTTCTTGTGGTCGCGGCTGTTCTTCCCGCCGATACCGGTACCGCCGGTGCTTTATTCTTTTCTTTTCTAAATTAGAAACATTTTTTCTCCTCAGTTTTTTGTCTTAACCTTTTGGGCCTACCAGGCCTCTCCAACATGGAGCCGCCTTCTCCTAAGAAGTGCCTTCATTGTGGAAACATAGTTTTCTTTTTAGACTCCAAGGCTTGGTGTCTAACCTGTTTGGGCTGTACTATTGGGAGAAGACCTACCCTTTTTCGAGTTTCCCTCGATGCCGTTTTTCCTCCTGAGGTGAGGACACCGGTTTTTTCTTCTCTCCAGGATCAGGTAACCCACAAACAGTCTGTTAAGACTAGCCAATTCTTGAAGGGTAAGTCTCATGCACAGCATGATGACGGCTCCGGCCTTGCCCTCAAGATCCCATTGGCAATAAAACCCCGGCGGGAGTCTTCGGGCTCCAAAGCATACACGGGGTTTCAGGTTGTTCCTGGGGCTCACCCCTCACAGAACATACCTGAGCCGTGCCAGGGGGTGGTATCCGCTTTGAGCGGTACCGATAACCCGGCACCGGCACCAGTGTCGAGTGCTGCACTCTTCACCAGGGATCATCATCTGGTGTCTTCGGTACCTTCGGGGCTGATCGATGCGACCCAGATTGGCTTTCCTGTATCTCCGCCATGCTCTGGGTTGGTACCAGCTTCGAGCGGTACCGATACCCCGGCATTGGCATCGGTGTCGAGTGTTCCACTCTTCACCAGGGATCGTCATCTGCTATCCTCGGTACCTTCGGGACCGATCAATACCACCCAGATTGACTTTCCTCTATCTTCGCCATGTTCGGGGTTGGTATCGGCTTCGAGCGATACCGATACCCCGGCATCAGCATCGGTGTCGAGTATTCCTCTCTTCACCTGGAATTGTCATCAGACATCCTCGGTACCTTCGATACCGATCGATAACACTCTGCTTGACTTTCCTGTATCGGCATCGCCGATACCACCACCGATATCGGTACCTTCTAGGCATGCATTGATAGACCTGCTCCCCTCGATGCCCAGTCTGGAATCGCTATCCAGTCTAGCTGACTTGGTACCGATGCGTTTGGGAACCGACCCATATCGTTCCCGATTTATGCAGTACCGAGGATATTTACCAAGCCTCTCGGGTTACCTCGGTACCGCTTCAGCAGCCTCCGATACCTGCTTCGAGGGCATTACCATGTCCGATACCGCTATCGGTATCGATGTCGATTCCTGCAGTTCCATCGGTGCCATCGATCCTTTCTATGCCTAGTTTGGAATCGATACCGGGAACTGATGATGCAGTACTAACTGCCTCGACTCAGAACTGTCAGTATCGTTCTCCATCTAGCAGGATTCTTTTTCTGCACCAGTCCAGTATGTCTTCTGGTGCTCAAGCTGCTTCTTCAACCTCAGCCTACCCAGGAATAGTAACTATTGGAGATCCTTCTTTTCAGAAATTTCTCCTTGACATGGCAACCTTTCTTGCCATTCCTATTCCTGGCTCTACACTTAACCAAGATCCTGCAGAAAAGGAAAATATAATGCTTCCTTTACATCATTCTTTGCAGGACCTTCTTCTGAGGATTTGGGAATCACCTTTAAGGGTTCCTTCGCCTTCTACAGCCATGGATGTTCTGTATCAGGTGCCTCCCTTTCCGGGCTTTCAGAAAAAACAACTTCCACATCATTCCCTTGTAGTGGAATCAGCAATGCGGAAGGTAAGAAGCAAGAAGAAGCATTCTTATCTGCCAGGTCGTGCATCTAAAGCACTTGATGCCTTTGGACGTCAAACCTTCCAAACTTCTATGCTGGCTTCAAGAATTATTTAATATATTTTTTATATGAGTCTGACACTTCAGGAGGTCACAGAGAAATTATCTCTTTTGTCCCCTTTTTTGTCAGAGCCTAAGGCCACGGACTATTCCTTGCTTCTTAATCATAGCAGGAATATCTCTTGGTTTCTTTCTCGTGCTTCTCTAGACTCTTTTGAGTCTGTTAGCAGATCCTCTGCTATTGCCATTGGAGCACGTCATACAGCCTGGCTGCAAGCTTCAGACTTGGGCAGATGGGCACAACATACATTGGGTAATTCTCCCTGTACTGGAGAAAATCTCTTCAATAAAGAGGCTTTACGTCAGGTTGCTCATTGCTCCACTGACTTCCCTGGTTCTGGAAACCATCCTAAGCCTTCTTTTAACCCAGGACGTAAGAAACGTCCTGCCAAACCTTTTTTCCCTAAGAAAAGAAAGTTTCACCCTTCTCCTGCCCATCCTCCAGATGTATCCAAGCAAGGGACATCTCATCCTAGTCTGAAGTCTCCAGACTCTAGCCAGTCTAATCATAACCAGCAACCATAGGTTCCTGTATGTTGCAATCTACAGCTAACTTCTTCTTAGCAGAAGTTTATTCTCAAACCCTACACTGTTTTTTTTCCCTTTTCAGTATGCTAAGCTGTTAGGATACTTTTGTCCATGGGTTACAGAATTCTCCCCTTCTTACTACTACGAAGGGAGGTTACAACTATCCCATGATAGTTTCTGTCCCCACATGGACATCTTTTCCTTCAGCTGACTTGCCATATGGTAAGTCACTTTCCAACCCCCTCTCTTCCAGGGTTTCCCCTGCTTGGGTTGGTACCATACTGAAACACTTCTCTTTCTTCCAGTGTAGATTTTTTGTTATCCTTCAATGCATGCTCTGAACAACTCATCAGACAGGGACGTGAATATCTCCGCTCCCTTTACCTGTTTTCTCTCTGTTTTATACAGGAGAATCCCCTCTGCTGTTTTGTTCAGCTGCTGTGTATGCAGGAGTTCCAGTGATTACTTTAATACTCATTGCAAGCTACTTTCAACTATCTTGCATAGTACTACTCACTGCAGGTTATCTTCTTCTAGCCATATCCTTTCCTAGGATGTGGCAACACACCTGACTTCTGTCAGTATTCTCTTATAATTCTCCTGCACAATGCTCTCTGCAATCTTCAGAGAAGCTTTCTACTATGGGCCCTTGCTACAGAGCATTGAACTTTGTCTCTGTGGGTTTTTTCCATATAGTAGAAAAAGCTTATATAATCATTCCATGGCGTGAATGTCCAAGGAGTTCCCAATCTTACAGGAATCTACCCCTTTTTTCCTTACAGCTTGGCATTATGCTTTCTGCTCCACTTGGACAACGCATACTCTTTTAGTGTACATGATACCCCTGTGTCCCTTGGCTAGGTCATCCTGGTGTCTTAGTCTATGCGTTTTTTTGTCCTTTGGACATGTCAGAGTCCTAAAGTACTCCTGCCAGACTGCTATTATCCTCTGTTTTTTCACGCAACCATACTGGTTATTCCACTAAACTACATTCCTGCACCGCAGAAATAGATTCTCTATATATCTTCAGGTGGTTTTTACCCCATCATTATTAGATGAATCTTTTCCCATCACATTCCTCACGTGAATGTTTTTGTGGGGCTCAGTTGCAGGCATGTATCCTCAGACTTATATTCATGTATGTATATGTCCTATACATACATATTTTCTGTAGTCTGTGTGGGCATAAGTCATGTGTATATATATATATATATATCACACATATCTAGACATATATACACATATATATCGATATGTATGTCTCTCCATATATATATATATGTGTGTGCCCATTGGGAGATGTCCATAGGACGCTAAGTATTACCTGCTATCTCCCTAACTGTCTGTACTATAAAGTTTTTCCCTTCTTAAGGGGTCCGGACAGTCCACTTGCCTATTCTCATACGACTCAGTAAGTGGGAGCGGTTATACACACAATTTTTGCTGTGATGTCAACAGCTTCTATTTTTGTTATAGATCTCCCTGTCTATGAAGTATTAGACTTCAAGGTCTTCCTATCTCTTACCAGCTAGGAAAGACAGTGTACATCTTCAGTATTTCTGAGTACACTTCTGTTCTCCCCGAGAATAGGGGCTTTTTTCCATACCCCCTCTTCCCTTCAGGACTGGGCTAATTCTCCAGATCGGTCAGTCTTCTTCTTTTAGTCCTCAATGTTAATAACTCTGTACCTAAAAGAGTTTTCAGCTTTTTCCCATAAAGCTTTCCATTGAAGACCTGCCGTTCTTCTCCTACCCCAATTGACACCTGGGTCACCTGCCCATTCCAGATTTGGGACTTCATCCTCACTGCTGTGAAGTTACCTTGAGGATTCCGCTACTGCATCTACAGTACACTCCATCACGATTCTGCTTCCTACAATCCAGTAGGTAAGATCTATATTGTACTAGTTCATTAAATATTTTAATGATACTTGACATACATTCTAAAGACTCTTTTTCTTTGTAGTCTTTAGATTTGCTGTTCCTCTACAGCTCTTCTCTATTCAACTCCTACCCCCCATTCCTCAGGGGATGCCGGGGATCCAGGTTTGGGAAATGCCGTCCTGTTCCAGGGATACGCATTATCTCCAGGAACAAGCAGGAATAAGTCCTCACATATGGGTACGTCGGTACCAACGGAGCCTGCGCGGGAAAGCTCCCCAGCTTCCCAGAAGGAAGCTTTTGGGGCCTGTAGGGCTGGTACCCCTGCAATTCTACATGCAAATCTCTGGCCTGCTCAGCAACTCAGGCCTGAACCAAACTGAACCAAACAAGATGGATTCTTCACTTCACTTTTGCTGTGGTCAGCTATAAGCCTGTCTTCCAAGCAAATGCTGGATCAGCGTTTCTAAGTGTGCATGCATACAGAGGCTATTGTCCGTGGCTGGCCTTGGACACTTGTACGTGCCCAGAAGTTACATACTGTTGCTTCTGCCTGACTTTTACCATGGCTCCTTTGTTTGCAAGACGCTGCTCATCATCGACCTCCTGATTCGCTGAGAACACCTCAGACTGCCTGCTGCCAACCAATCATCGGACCTATGACGGAGGATTCACACACAGAATTCTGCATTCTGCGCTGGAAAAGTTCTAGTTCTAAGTAGCGGTGAGAGAAGGAGTTGGGGGTTTTTCTCCCCACCTGGACATAGACTTCTGCACCGGTCCTGCTGCTGTGCACCGCGTACCTGATTCCTGAGCCCTGAGCCTTTCGCCAGACGTGTGGGCTAGGCCGTCCTTCACAGGTCTGAGATAAGACTTTCCCTGATCCCTCCGGTTCGGACTTACTGCGGCTCGCCTCTGAAGGGGCTGGAGCCGGCATTAGCTAACAGCTGCATCCTTGGACGAAGCTGTCTCTGCCGACGGAGCTAAGGTACCGCCTTATCTCTCCTCTCCTGGAAGGGCAAAAGGGGTTAGCAATATATTTCTTACTTTTCCTAAGTGCAGAGCGAATCAGTGACGTCTGGTTTACTAGTCTGTAATTCTTACGTTGTCCAAGTGTACATCTGTACCATAACAAATGTCTACCTCATTTTTCTAATTAGCGATATGTGTGTTTGTATATTTTTCTATTTGGTTGCCTATAATAAAGTCTAATATATATCTGCAGAACAGAATTCTTTCGTGGCTCATTGCCAGAATAACTTCCGAACCTTGGGCTGTATATTAGTAGCTATCTCCCCTAGACAACAACAGAGAGTCTAACTTATTTTTGTGCTACGAATATACCCGACATATGGGGGCTCGTCCGGGATGAGTATTTCTGAATGTGCCTCTCAGAATTTGTGTAATCTTTCTGTTTATGCTACGGTTTTTGAAACCAGAGAGCATAGTCTGTGAGACAGACAACAGAACCCAGATTACAGGCTCTCTGCCTTAGAGACTTCTCTAGCAGTGCCCTGTGTTTGTTTTTACAGATTTACGATGGCTCACGCAGATAAGGTTGATTTGGCATTCCAGAAACTAGCTTCCCTGTGTTGGTCGAAAGATACCACTGCCGACCACATTGAAAGAATTTCTAAGTGCCTTACAACAGATACGCAAGAGCTTGTTAGGGCTGATAGCTTTTTCAGTGAGTTCCTAGACCGGCTTCTTGCTCATAAGGCTAAATTACCGTGGATATGGTAGCCGAACATGCCTGTGTGCTGCATATTTTCACTGACAAACTGCAGAAGGCATTATGTCACCTGCAAACTAAATCTGAATCGCTAGAGTCTGATCTACAGACAGCTCACAGCCAGATACAGTGTGCTAAGGAGACAGCTAACCAGTGTGAAAAGCAGAGTGCTGAGTTACGTCATCAAGTTGACGGACTTCAGGCTGAGGCGACCAGACGGCTAGCCATAGTTTTTTTTCACCAGGTACTTCTAGCCTGTGGTGTCTGCGATGCCAAGAGCTAGTGGCTCAGGTTTCCGCTCTCAAAAAGCGGGGTGAACAGGATCAAAAGGAATTGCAGTTTCTGACAGTTTGTAGAACTGAATTAGCCGCCCAAACCAAGAGGTTAAAAGCGGACGCTTCTCTTTTTGAGCAACGAGAGAGTGCTTTGATGGCTGAGCTCGATGCCACAGAGTCTGCTCTCAGTGCAGAGAGACGGCATACAGCCGATCTGCAAAGACAGCTTGCTGCTGCACGTCAGGAATGTGGGCAGGAAATACAGAGAGTTAACCTCGAAATCCAGCAGTTAAGAGCTGACTGTTTTGAATTAGCGTGCATGTCCACTTCTCAAAGTAATGAGACAGAGTACAGGGAGAATTTCAGCCCTCTCGGCTTCTCGAAGTACCAGAGGGTAGATGACGACAGGTTGCCACTGGAAACCCTGCCCAATGTAGAACGGCAGCTTTTCCAGAACAGAGTCAGTTCTCTCCCATCAGCGCATGAGCACAGGAGAGAAACTGGGCGGAGTGAAACACCCTACTCGCGACCCCTCCCCATACAGGGAGCGGTGGAGGGGGGGGTGAGAAGTCTCCCTGGTGATGGCACACTGTACCAGCAGCGACCACCAGAGGGAGCTGAAGGGACGAAAAATTCCTTATGCTCCCGTGTCCTGCAAGGGAAACACACAAATGAAGATGCATCTGTCGCACAATTACAAATTATCAAGACCTTGCGGAGCATGGTCACTCCTTTTGAGAAAACTGGTCATGCCACCATAAATGAACATTTAGCTGCAGTCAAAGATGCCTTTCGGGCACTGAACATTACGAGGGGGGAGGACATGGTTTTGTATCTTCCATGGTCTTTTGATGTGCCTTGCCAGCAATTTATTCGGGCCATGGCAGATGATGAAAAGAAGGACATTGTCATTTTTGAACAGGCACTAAAGAAACATTATGGGCCATACCCTGATGATATTGCTGCAAAGCAGGCAGCATTTAGTATGACTCATAGGGAAAATGAAACTCCCCGAGAGTTTGCTTACAGACTTAGGCAGACTTTCTTCCAGAGTGACCCTTCCTGGGAAACAATAGAACACCATCAGGAGTTTCGTAATCTTTACTGTCAGTTGCTCCTTCCATCTATCAAACCTTATATGTCTGACAAGCGTCACGAACCCCTGTCACGTGTGATAGAACATGCTGAGTGGATTTGGGAAGCTGTTCCCAACATGAGAGCAACCAATACTGGCAGCACAGTAAGGGCTCCCAGCAAGGCCAGAGAGCCAAAACAGTGTGTTAGTGCTGTAAAATCCACTCTTTCGTTAGAAAATAACGCTTCTCCTTCTGTTCCACAGAATCCTCCCAGGCCACCCCAGAATAACCAGTCATCTGGGTCTAAGCAGCGCTCTGGGAATCAGCGTTTCACTCCACAGAACCGGAACTGGAAGAGAAAGCCCGGTTTTGACAAATACCTGGAACTGGAGAAGAGAATAAGCGAGCTGACAGATATGATGAAGGCTAGCATTGCATTCAGCTCCTCACAGGAGGCTCCTGCTAGTAGTGCGCCTCCTAAGCCACGCGTCAAACCTCAAAAGTCAGAGGAGGAACTGGTTGACTCCTCTTCCCCTTCTAAGGCGACTGAATGACTAACCGACTTTGTTTCTGTCCCACAGGTCACTATTGCACAGGTGCAGCCAGCCGTGGATGCCACCCCAGGGACACAGAGTGACAGTCCTCCCATGGACAGCGAGGGTCCAGCCTTTGACACCATCAGGAAGCACAAGTACTTTCTGGGTAAACTCAAGCCAAAAGGACAGAGGTACACTGTTCCTGTTACAATTCAGCAGGCTTTTCTCTGTGAGGGCCTGATAGATTCAGCCTCCGAGGCTACCCTGATTACCTCGAGTCTCTTTGATAGACTCACTGCTTCCTTGGGGAGTCAGAGGACCCTACCCGTCACACCCAGTGATTTGTCACTCGCAGCTTATGGGAATCAGCCCATAGAGTCTATGGGGCAGGTCTGGCTTAACCTCCAAATTGGAAAATTACAGGTGAAGCATCCTGTAATCATTACTAAGTGCCCTGGGGAAGAATTCCTGATTGGCAATGAGCTCCTGAAACGGTTACGCCCCATTCTGGACTACGTCCAGGAAGTGATCTGGACACAGGTCACACATCCCATACCTTATGCTAGGGTAAAACATGACAGCAGAGTCAGTGGTCCTTGTTCGGTGGAACGCACAAACAAGTCCATCAGGATTAATTTCCAGAGGTCAGCTGATCCCCAAATCCTTCAGCTCCAGTATGAAAGGGCTGGAGATGAGGATCCGGGCATCAGCGACGTGGTTTCCATTGCAGTGGGTTCAGTAGCTAACATTGTCCTTGATACTGACTGCCTGCAGATTTTCCTGAAGGAACCTGTGGAAGGTTGTGAGGTGCAAACCCCTCCTCCATCCCATCCCTGCCTAGATCACCCTAGGAGACTGACGGACATCTTCTCGGCTGAGAAAGGTCCCTTTATATATGTGCAGGTGGGCATGTCCCAAAAGGAAAGGGCCTACCTATTACCCCACTGTGACCACTCCCTCATCAGTGAGACTCTTTTCTATCGGCTCAAACAACAGCTTACCCTTGATTGGGTAATGGGAGCGAAGACTTCGTTCCAAGTGCCTGGGGAAGGGCTCAAGACATTAATGGGCTACTGCAATCTCCCCTTACAAGTTGGGGTCAAAGGTTTTCGGCACACCTTCTCCATCATCAGAGGACTTGAGGTGCCCCTCTCCTTAGGCTCAGATTGCCTTGTTCGACTGGGAACTTATGTGGATTTTGTGAACAACATCCTCTGGAGTAGGATGGAAGGAGATCCGGTGGATTTCTCTGGTGCCCGCCCATCCCTACGGGCTGGTCAGACTATTCCTCAAGTCTGTGAAGTGGTCTGTGCAGAAGACACCCACATACCTGGGAGGGTACAGGATTGTCCCCTGCCGATACAGGTGACCCGAGGACAAGTGGTCTCAGACAACTTGGTCTTCTTCAGTCCAAATTCACGTTTTGAGGAGCTGGGCCTAGCCATGGGTCCCGTACCCTGCATGGAGGCCACAGCTCCCTCCTTACACTTATTGCTCACCAATCCAAATCCAGATCGCATTCACCTTGTGAAGGCGAACCCCTGGGATTCCTAGTGGCAGAATCATTCCCAAGTGTGGAATTGAGTCTCCAGATTATTGGGGAAGCCCCTGTTTCCTGGAACATCTGTGAAGGGGGGGGGACCCCTGCGTGTGTTCGATCCTCACCCCGAGGCCTCCTCACCTTACAGTTTGTCTGGCCACATAGTGCTGTGACCTCTCAGGTGGACCTCGAGTCTGACCATCTGATTTTGTCAAGTAAACTCAATGAGGCTGTTAGTTCCCTCACCCACCAGGGGGGGGAGCCCCAGGCTGTCCAAGCCATCCGGGTCTCCTCTCTCCAAGATGAGATGGAGGAGAAGGTTGAAATACCCTCAAATAAACCTGTTCTGGGATTTGATGAAATGGTTGCGGAAAAACTTGCTGCAGCAGATGCCTGCACTGATGAGTCAGAAAAGGCACAATTAAAAGAACTGCTGTACCGTCACCAGGACCTGTTTGCCACTGACACCTATGACTGTGGTCTCACCGACCTACATGTCACCCGTATTCCTACGGATCCAAACAGTAAACCTGTCTTTGTGAGGCAGTATAAAATCCCATTGGCCTCCTATGAATCCGTTCAGGAAATCATTAATTCCCTGGAACAAAAGGGAATTATACGTCAATGCAACAGTACTTACAATGCCCCACTGTGGCCTGTCATCAAGAAGGACTCTAGCTGGCGCTTAGCTTTGGACTATCGCCAGCTTAATAAAAAGGTACCTCTATCCAGATGGCCTATGGCACATCTGGAACAGAACTTAGCCACCATCAAGGGTGCAAGGTACTTTACAAGCCTGGATCTGGCCTCAGGATTTTGGACTATACCTGTCCATCCAGAAGATCAGCATAAGCTGGCTTTTACCTTCGGTAGGCGACAATATACTTGGAATCGGACACTGTTTGGTTATTTGAATGCCCCAGCAGACTTCAATATTTTCCTGCATAAGGCTTTGCCTGATGCTGAGACTAGAGGCACCCTCGTCTATGTCGACGACATACTGGTGAAGAACACCAGTTTCACTGACCATTTGCAAGAAATAGAGCATGTTTTCCAGCAACTGAAAGCTGCGGGAGCAAAGCTGTCCTTGTCAAAGGGCCAATGGTGCCGGAAATCCCTCAATTATTTGGGTTACGAAGTTTCTGCTGAGGGATTGCGGCCTCAAAGGAAGAGAATTGCGGCCTTGCAACAACTCAAACGTCCGACCAACGTGAGTGAGCTGCGCTCATTCTTGGGCATTTGCAATTATTCACGCCAATTTGTGGATCAATATGCGGAGATTTCCCAACCCCTGGTCAAACTCCTCAAAAGAGATGAACCTTGGGTATGGAATCCCGACCAAGAGGCAGCTCTAGAAGAGCTGAAGGCAGCTTTGAGTCGAGCTCCCTGTCTTGCCTATCCAGAGAGTGGCAAAGAATTCTTCGTGGAACTAGGTTTCACCGATCACTCTATGAGTGCTGTTCTGTACCAGATGCATGACACAGATAGGAAAGTTATTGCCTATGCCAGCAAAGCTTTAACGGAAGTGGAGAAGAAATACTCTGACTGTGAGAAATCCTTGTTGTCCACAGTCTGGGCCCTCCAATATTTCCGCAGTTATATCCAAGGTGAGAGGTTGGTTGTTGAGACTCATCACCAACCCATCAAGTTCCTAGGCAGTGATCGGATTAAATCGGGACAAGTGTCAAACAGTCGCATTGTCTCCTGGACCTTAGCACTTCAGGGCTGGCCCCTGGAGGTCAGGTATGCTCAAAACCGCAAGGATGCCGCCGCACAGGGCCTGGCTGAATTGCACGATTGCACTGCCAGAGAACCTCTAGTGGGTAATTTAGACACCGATATGGAGTCATGTACGCCTGAGCCTTCTCGTCATCGTCCTTATGATGAGAACCTCTGTAAAGGCTACCCCAAGGTGTATGTGGACGGTTGTGCTTACCGTCGAGAGCCTGACCATGAACTGGTAGCAGGTATAGGTGTGGTTTGGAACCAGAACCACCCTTGTGAACCCTTCAAATACCGTCTAGGTACCAAGACTAATCAGTATGCAGAGCTAGCTGCAGCCCTGGCAGCTCTCCAGTCTGCTGCTCAGGGAGGGGTTCACATCCTAACCATCTGTACTGATTCAGACTACGTCCGACAGAATTTTGTTTCCCACTTACCCATTTGGAAATCTAACCATATGCTGAATTCCAAAGGGAAACCTGTCAAACATGCCGGATTGATTCTGGCCTTGGACAAGGTAGCTCATGAAAATGACATGACCATCTACTGGAAGAAAGTGAAAGGTCACTCCCGTGTTGATAACCCTGACAAGATTGGAAATGATCTAGCTGATCAGCTTGCCAAGGAGGGTGCTGTCTCTGGAGACCTCTGGCAGTTGGAGGCTCCCGAGACCAATGGGCTTCAAATGGTGACGGCGGTTACCCGACGCCAAGCTCAATTATCCACCATGCCCCCTGTGGTACAATGGTGTGGCGAGAGCACAGATCTCGACCTCGTGCAAGCCCAGAAACAAGATCCTACTCTTGGACGTTTCTACCTTTTTCTGCAGAACCCCCAGGAACACCCATTAACTCTGGAGGATTGTCAGGACGATGAGGAACTGAGGATCCTCTACATCTCCAAGGACATGTTCCAACTCCAGAAAGATCTGTTGATACGGATGAGTAAGCATGGTATTGTGCAATGGGTGGTACCTCGGGCCTTCCGTGGAGTTATGTTACAGCACGCGCATGATGAACCTTGTGCCGGTCATAGAGGTGACCGAATAACCTATGAAACGTTGAAACAAGTGGCCTACTGGCCCCACATGTACCAAGATGTCCAATTGTATACTAAAGGTTGTCTGACCTGTTGCAGATTTCAACCTGCAGCTCCTTCTCATAGAGCACCTTTGAGAAACAGAGGTCTGACCATGCCTTGGTCTGATCTCCAGATTGATTGGATCGGCCCCGTGCCCCGATCCTCTCGAGGCAACAAATATATGCTGACAGTTACCTGCTTATTTACTAAGTGGGTCGAGTGCATCCCAGCACCCAATTGTACCGCCGAGACCACGGCCACCTTGTTGTTAAACCATGTTTTCAGCAGGTGGGGCCTCCCCATGCGAGTGGAATCCGACCAGGGTTCCCACTTCACGGGACAAGTCATTAAGCATCTGTGGAAGGTACTAGGTGTGAAGGCCAAAGTCCACATTGCTTATCGTCCACAATCCTCTGGACAAGTGGAGAGAGCAAACAAAACTATCATCAGTATCTTGAAAAAGTATGTTTCTTCCTCTGGGAAGGACTGGGACATCAAACTGCCCTTGGTCCTGATGGCTATCAGAGCCACGCGTCATCGTGCTACTGGTGTGTCCCCTTTTGAGATGATGACAGGTAGGGACATGGTTTTACCCCTTCATCTTCTTTACAGGACTAATGATGTGAATCTCGCTGCTGCTACAACTGCTCATGAATATGTTGCCCATTTAAGGCAACACTTGCAAAGTGCCTTTGCCTTTGCCCAAAAGAATTTGGACACTGCTGCTAGGGGTAGGAAGACCTACTATGATTTGAGGACTACCTCTAAAGAATACCAGATTGGCGATAAGGTATTCTACTACAATTTTGGTAAGAATAAGGTCAAAGACTGTAAATTTCTACCTAGCTGGAACGGTCCATTTCCTATTGTGGATAAAGCCTCCCCTGTTGCTTATCAAATTCGAATGAAGTCCAGTACTGAGAGGGAAGGCTCCCTTAAATGGGTCCACATTAATCAGCTTAGACCGTGTCATCCCAGTAAGCTCCTTCCTGAAGAACCTCTTGATGAAGTGAGTGATACTAACCTCGAGGCGGGATAGCCTGTTTGTTTTCTTTTACAGATGGAGTCCCGGACTTTGAAGGTCATGTTCCTGATTTTGATGTTAGCGGGATCCGAGGTTGCCAGATTGATTGAACCTGGCCCTCTTTCTGGTGTCGTGCTACAGGATGCGCCTGGTTTCCTGATTACACAGTCCCAGACTGTCACACAGAAAGTTTTTGTGTCCCTAGATCCCCAACATGTTTTACAGAAACATTTTGAATCGTCTGTTGCACGCATCACTAATATACGTGGTGCCTAATCTTGGCATGTGCCAACGTTCTAAAGACATTCATTGGTTATGTCCTGGTAAGCCTTTCCTGAAAGACACTTCTACGGCTCTTTGTGGGTTGTCTGCTGAAATGTGAAAGAACAATGTAAAGTTTCCATGACCAAGTACGATGACTTTTCTGAGACGAAAGTTGCTGTTGTCAACAATGTTTGGCTGGTTAGCACCCCTTTGAGTGAACTCCTGGTCACCATGAATACACATGACATTCATAATAGAGTTCCTCTACCCTGCAATGTTTGCTTGATTGATGTTCCCAAGAACTCCATTGTTAATGTTGGTGGAGTTTCCTTGTTTTATCTTGACGCTGACCCTGTTTCGACGGAGCTCCAGATATTGGATGTGTTTCGAGGTCATGAGATTGACTTCACTGCAGCCTTGAACTATCTTTTGGACTATAAGGGCTCTCACACAGTTTGAACTGTCCATTGACCAGGACGACCTTGCCATTGCTGATTATAACTTTGATTCACGAGATGTGGACATTTTACAAACTGATTTTATGTCACATGTCATTGTGCCTGGTCTTTTCTTTCTGTTGGTGCTCCAGTTTCTTATCTCTTTGTATCAACAGAGGCAGATTCGTGCTCTTCGTCACTCTATGCATCCTGCACCTCTGCTGCCTGCCATGCGTCTGCAGGATTTGCTGGAACGTCACACTTTTGAATAAGTGTCACCATTTTCTTTGGAAGTTATTCATTACTCTTGATTGAGTTGTTTTTTTTCATAGATAGCATGTGTTTATTTTACTAACTGTTACACATGGCTTCTCATTACTTTTGAGTGTTCACCTTAGTGTTACACTAACACATTATATTGCATTACTGATATGCATTTTTGGTTTGGATACTATATATACTCTTGAGTTTGAAGTTAACATGTCTTATCTTCCTTGATTTGACTTGACTGTATCTATGACATTTTATTTTGACTTCTTTTATTGCTTGAGTGTATTCACTGTATTATTCCTCATGCAGTATTGTTTTCATGCATTTTGTGCTTGAAGTATTATCCACTTATCATGCATTAGTCAATCATTTGTCATTTGGTTCTGACCTGCACGGTAGTACTGCTAGTTAGGCTTTGTACGATGGAGTGTACTCCCTTGTAGCATCCTCCATCTTACAAGGGGGGGGAGATGTAGGGCTGGTACCCCTGCAATTCTACATGCAAATCTCTGGCCTGCTCAGCAACTCAGGCCTGAACCAAACTGAACCAAACAAGATGGATTCTTCACTTCACTTTTGCTGTGGTCAGCTATAAGCCTGTCTTCCAAGCAAATGCTGGATCAGCGTTTCTAAGTGTGCATGCATACAGAGGCTATTGTCCGTGGCTGGCCTTGGACACTTGTACGTGCCCAGAAGTTACATACTGTTGCTTCTGCCTGACTTTTACCATGGCTCCTTTGTTTGCAAGACGCTGCTCATCATCGACCTCCTGATTCGCTGAGAACACCTCAGACTGCCTGCTGCCAACCAATCATCGGACCTATGACGGAGGATTCACACAGAATTCTGCATTCCTGCGCTGGAAAAGTTCTAGTTCTAAGTAGCGGTGAGAGAAGGAGTTGGGGGTTTTTCTCCCCACCTGGACATAGACTTCTGCACCGGTCCTGCTGCTGTGCACCGCGTACCTGATTCCTGAGCCCTGAGCCTTTCGCCAGACGTGTGGGCTAGGCCGTCCTTCACAGGTCTGAGATAAGACTTTCCCTGATCCCTCCGGTTCGGACTTACTGCGGCTCGCCTCTGAAGGGGCTGGAGCCGGCATTAGCTAACAGCTGCATCCTTGGACGAAGCTGTCTCTGCCGACGGAGCTAAGGTACCGCCTTATCTCTCTCCTCCTGGAAGGGCAAAAGGGGTTAGCAATATATTTCTTACTTTTCCTAAGTGCAGAGCGAATCAGTGACGTCTGGTTTACTAGTCTGTAATTCTTACGTTGTCCAAGTGTACATCTGTACCATAACAAATGTCTACCTCATTTTCTAATTAGCGATATGTGTGTTTGTATATTTTTTCTATTTGGTTGCCTATAATAAAGTCTAATATATATCTGCAGAACAGAATTCTTTCGTGGCTCATTGCCAGAATAACTTCCGAACCTTGGGCTGTATATTAGTAGCTATCTCCCCTAGACAACAACAGAGAGTCTAACTTATTTTTGTGCTACGAATATACCCGACAGGCCTCCCACTGCACATGCGCGCTGCCTTCCCGCCTTCCTGACCAGCTCTCCTCAGTTTCTCTTTTTCCGCGGAGCCAGCAGGTCGTGTTCCTGTCACCGCTGAAGAAATTATTGTTTTAGTTTGTTTCTTTAGACCGCGTACCTGCCTTCCCCATACCGAAACCGGTACCGCCGGTCTCTCTCTTTTCTTTCTTTAAAAAAAAAAAAATAATCTTTATTCTGCACAACTTGGTGACTTCGGTTAGGCCTCAGGCCTACACAAATTCTCCTCATGGAGAAACCAGCCCCTGGTTTTAAGAAGTGTACCAAGTGTAGTGCTGTTATTTCTGTCACAGACACCCATGAATGGTGTCTTAAGTGTTTGGGACCTGACCACTCCATTCCGGACTGCCCATCCTGCTCCCAGATGTCTAAACGTGGGGTTGCAGAACCGGGCCAACAAATTCCATGTGCTGTTTGCTTCAGATAATCCAGCATCACAGTCATCCAGGTCTTCCTCTCCGGATGGATCTCAGGTAACCAAACCCTCTGCGGGCAGGTCCTCAAAGAGCAAATCTCCTTCAAAGCATCGAGAGGCTCTCACTTTTGAGTCTGAGGATCCTGCCCCAGCCAAACAACCCCGGCGGGAAGCTCTGGCTTCCAAAGCACCATCTATGGGGTTACAGGTTGACATCGATGGCACGGCCTCGACTGATCACCTGTTGGACTGCTCTGGGGTACCGACCCATACCGGTACCGACATCCAGGCAGCAGTGGCGTCTATGAGCAATACTGTTCAGACCATGCAGCAAGCCATGCTGGCTTTTATTAATGCTGCGACGCCCTCGGTACCGCGTTCAGCGGTACCGGGTCCGGTTCCGATATCGTCTCCCATACCGGAACCGAGACCATCGACTTCCAAACGCAGATCGGTTCCGCATGCCGGATCCGGGTTTTCACCCGATACCGATCCCATATCCGGTACGCCCGATGTCGATACCGATCGGTATGCGTATCGTGCGTTGGAAGCAAATAGAGAATACTCTGCTTCTTCTGAGGATTTTGACTCCTCTGAGGACTCTGAGCTGTCTCTAGTTCTTCATGAAGACCCCTCTTCCCCAAAGAGGAGAATGTCTCCACCAGAGGATTTGTCCTTTCAAGACTTCATTATTGAACTAGCTAAAGGACTTTCTATTACCACATCCTCTGAAAAAGAACCTAGGTCAAAGAAATTGGATATTTTAGGATACCCTAAGGTTCCTAAAGAGGCAGTCACCCTGCTTATCCATGAAATCCTTCAAGAACACTTGATGGACTTATGGGAGGCTCCTCTAACGTTGTCTCCTTATTCTCGTAGGTTGGACACCATGTACCGGGTCCCTCCTTCTCCTGGTTTTCAAAAGACTCAGTTGCCTCACCATTCCATTGTGGTGAAGTCTGCACTGAAAAAGATTAAGAGTACCAAAAGGCACTCTTCTACCCCTCCAGGACGAGAATGTAAGACTCTAGACTCCTTTGGCAAGAAAATTTTCCAGGCTACTATGCTTATAGCCAGGATTAATTCTTACAGTCTGTATATGGGCATGTTTCTCAGGGACCTTGCCCTAAAGATCCGACATTTTGCCTCCTTTATCCCTGAGGATAGAAAAGAGGAGTTCATTTCTCTGGTGAAACAGCTTCTAGATGTTTCTAAGTTCTCCAACAGAGCAGCTTTTGATTCCTTCGAGGGTGCCGGTAGAGCTTCGGGCATTGCTATTGCAGCCCGACGACTTGCTTGGCTCCAGGCCTCTGACCTAGAACCCTGGGTCCTGGATGGCTTACGGAATCTGCCCTGTACAGGTGAGAACTTATTTGGTAAGGACTGGCAAATTAAAGCCACTCAAATGGACGCAGAAAATGCTACCTTGGATAGACTTTCTAAGTCTACCTCTACTCCTGCCAAGAAAAAGTCTTTCAAGAGGCCTTACTACAAGAAGGCCAGATTTTCCACAAATACTGGCCAACAATCTTCTCAGCCTCGCTTTGCTGCTAAACGTCAGCAACTTAAACAGGCAAAGTCAAAGCCTGCAGCATCGACCACTCCTCAGCAGGCTCAACCCCCTCAGGGGTTTTGACTTGCCCCTAGAGAACTTAACATTTCTGGCTCTAGAACAACCAGAGCCCCTCACCATTCCCGGAAGGTTAGCTCACTTTGCTCCCAGATGGGAGCAAATCACATCACAACAGTGGAACCTCTCTATCCTCAGAGAGGGCTACAAACTTCATTTTTCCAACCTTCCTCCATATACCATGGTGAGGCACTTCAATTCTCCCCCATTTCTCCTGGAACTGTTGGATCAGGAAGTCTCTTCTCTCCTTGCCCAAGGGGCAATAGAAGAGGTTCCTCTTCTTCAACAAGGGACAGGATTCTACTCCCCTTATTTTCTCATAACAAAGAAGACAGGGGGATTCAGACCTATCCTAGATCTGAGAGAATTGAACAAATTTCTGTACAAGGAGAAATTCAAAATGCTTTCTCTAGGCATTCTCCTTCCATACCTTCAGAGTCAGGATTGGCTTTGTTCTCTAGATCTCAAGGATGCATACACACATATACTCATCCACCCATCCCACAGAAAATATCTCAGATTTCTGTTTCAGGGAAAACATTTCCAGTACAGAGTACTTCCCTTCGGTCTAGCCTCTGCTCCAAGAGTGTTCACCAAATGCATGGCAGTTGTTGCCGCACTTCTAAGAGGTCTGGGAATTTTTGTATTCCCCTATCTGGACGACTGGCTCATCCGAGCTCCATCTCAGTCAGAGGCCCAGATTTCCCTGGACCGCACAAGGCACCTTCTGCAGTATCTGGGACTGGTGGTAAACCTTCCCAAGTCTCAACTTACCCCTACTCAGTCTCTAGAATTCATAGGGGCCCAGTTGGACACCACCACTGCAAGGGCCTACCTACCTCAGGTCCGGGGCCAACGTCTGCTGTGCTTGGCCTCCCAAGCTCAGTCCAGCAGTCACTTGACAGCCAGAGAAATGCTGCGACTTCTGGGCCACATGGCCTCCACGGTACACGTGGTGCCCTACGCTCGTCTTCATATGAGAGCAGCTCAATGGACCTTGGCCACCCAGTGGACTCAAGCATCAGGAGCGCTCTCCGACCAAATACTCACCTCAAAGCGTCTGTTTTGGTCCCTCCAATGGTGGATATCCACCAAAAATCTGTAGTTGGGGGCCCCCTTCCAACCTTTGTTGCCCCAAGCAACCCTCACAACAGATGCCTCCCAAACAGGGTGGGGAGCCCATCTACAATCCCTCTCCACTCAGGGTGCTTGGTCTCCGCAGGAGACCACCCTTCACATCAACCTCCTGGAACTGCGAGCAATCTTCTTTGCCCTCAAAGTCTTCCATACCCTCCTTGTCAACCTGACCATCCTAGTTCAGACAGACAATCAGGTGGCCATGTTCTACGTAAACAAACAAGGAGGGACAGGCTCTCTGTCGCTTTGCAACGAAGCTCTCAGATTATGGGCCTTCGCCAGAGAGCATCAAATTCATCTTCTGGCAGTATATCTTCCAGGGGTTCAAAACTCTCGGGCAGACAGACTCAGTCGAGTTCTGCTTCCACACGAATGGTCCCTACATATGGACCAGATAGGCAGAATCTTTCAGGAATGGGGAACCCCGGACATAGACCTCTTTGCAAGTCCTTGGAATGCCAAACTTCCCCGGTTCTGTTCCAGGACTCCGTGTCAGGGAGCTCAGGCCAACGACGCCTTTCTCCTGCATTGGGGTCAGGAATTCCTATATGCCTTTCCACCCATTCCTTTGATTCCCAAGACTCTGTTCAAACTCCAGAGGGATCACGGATCGATGATCCTCATAGCTCCACGCTGGCCACGCCAAGTGTGGTTCCCTCTACTTCTGCCTCTCTCCCAGGGACCCTCCCTGGACCTGGGAGCTGCGCCAGACCTTCTCTCTCAGGAGAAGGGGACTTTGTGGCACCCAAACCCCAAGTCCCTACACCTCAGAGCTTGGTTACTGAAGGCCTAAGCCTTCATGACTTCAATCTTTCTCAACCAGTGAAAGATATCCTTCATGCCTCTAGGAAACCCTTCACGAGGCGTTCCTATGCTTTCAAATGGAAACGCTTTTCCATTTGGTGTGCTCAACAGGGTCTTGACCCTCTAGCACTTCCTTTGAATTCTCTACTAGACTATCTCCTGCATCTTTCTAATGCAGGCCTTAAGACGAATTCAGTAAGAGTCCATTTGAGTGCTATTGCAGCATCCTTAAAACCTATAAATGGACAACCTGTCTCCTCTCATCCGCTTGTTGCAAGATTCATGAGAGGCCTGACTCTAACTAAGCCTCCCATCCGACCTCCTCCGGTAGCATGGGACTTGAACCTAGTTCTAGGTCAGCTTATGAAGCCACCTTTTGAACCGTTGGTTTCTACCTCCTTGAAATTTCTTTCCTGGAAGGTCCTTTTCCTTATTGCAGTCACTTCGGCTCGCCGCATCAATGAACTACAGGCCTTAGTGGCTCATCCACCTTATACCAGGTTTCATCATGATAAGGTGGTCCTAAGGACGAATCCCCACTTTATGCCCAAAGTGGTCTCGCCTTTTCATCTTAATCAAGAGGTATATCTACCTGTCTTTTTTCCAGCTCCTCATGCATCCAGTGCAGAGAGGAACCTTCATACTTTAGATTGTAAAAGAGCTCTTGCCTTTTACCTCAACAGGACTCAGCCACATCGAAAGTCTTCCCAACTTTTCGTGGCTTTTGATCCTTCTCATTTGGGACTTCCAGTCTCCAAACGTACACTTTCCAATTGGATTGCTCAGTGTATTTCCTTTGCTTACCAGAGTAAAAATATTTCTCTGGAAGGCCATGTCACAGCTCACAATGTGAGGGCCATGGCCACTTCTATGGCTCATCTTCATTCTGTCTCCATAGATCAGATCTGTCGAGCCGCCACATGGGCCTCGGTTCATACCTTCACAGCCCATTACTGCTTGGACAAGGACTCCCGCCGGGATGCCTTGTTTGGTCAGGCTGTCCTCAAACACCTGTTCCATACTTGAACAACTCCTGCCCACCTTCCCAGGATGGATGCCTGAGATCCATACGAAGATGGCGAACCCTTGGAACGGGATCTCCCAGGCATCTTAGCTAGGGAGTCCCCATATGTGAGGACTTATTCCTGCTTGTTCCTGGAGATAGCACAGTTACTTACCTGTAACAGGTGATCTCTGGGAACAGCAGGAATTAGTCCTCACAACCCACCCACCTCCCCTAGGAGTTGTATCTTCTATCTATCTTCCTTTCCTCCCTCTATTGTCTCAGCTATAAACTCGAACTGAGGAGAGCTGGTCAGGAAGGCGGGAAGGCAGCGCGCATGTGCAGTGGGAGGCCCCAAAAGCTTCCTTCTGGGAAGCTTTCCCGCGCAGGCTCCATCGGTACTGACGTACCCATATGTGAGGACTAATTCCTGCTGTTCCCAGAGATCACCTGTTACAGGTAAGTAACTGTGCTTTATGGGATCTCCCCTGGCACCCACAGCTAGGGAGTCCCCATATGTGAAGACTCATTCCTGCTTGTTCCTGGAGATAGCACAGTTACTTACCTGTAACAGGTGATCTCTGGGAACAGCAGGAATTAGTCTTCACAACCCACCCACCTCCCCTAGGAGTTGTATCTATCTCCTTTCCTCTTTCTCTCCTTCTGTCTCAGCTATGAAACTCAACTGAGGAGAGGCAGTGGGAAAGGTGGGAAGTCAGCGCGCAGGCGCAAGGGATGCTCCCAAAAGCTTTCTGATTGGATGCTGGGGAGCATTCCCGTGCAGGCTCCGTCGGTACCGACGTACCCCATATGTGAAGACTAATTCCTGCTGTTCCCAGAGATCACCTGTTACAGGTAAGTAACTGTGCTTTATAGATGGATGTATGAGAGAGAGGGGGATCAATTGCAGAAAAGGGTTTCATTTGATATTTCTTCCGAAGACACTAATGACAGAATTGGGTCAGCAGATAAGAACTGCCGTAAAGGCTCTGAGCATACTCCAAGGGGTTATCAGGTTTTTCGATCAGGCAACGCATGCATATGTCACCCACTGAGACCCTATCAAGACGACAATTCGACAATTGGGGAGCCCCCCCCACCCAACACCAGACAACACTCCAATCAACAACAGCCACAACAGTTGTTAACCTAACTCATGGCCCCGTTACATCTCAACAAGAACAGGTATTAAACTTGGGTTTATCTTTTGTTCCTACAGTTGAGTACGATGCTTTTCGGATGCGGGTTTGCCTGTATAAATTCTTTAGGAAGTTACAGGTCACAAAATATTTTTCAGACAAAACAGCATCTGATGGTTCAGCCATCAGGGCAGCTTCTAAATGGATACCTCCTGGTCCTACCACTCCCACAATCACTACTTTTCAAGTGTTGATACTCAAAGACCTTCAAGTTTTCGAATCCACATTTCGACATAACTTTTACAACATCAATAGGTTGGAGAGGACAGCTTTGAAACAAATGATCAGATTATAATTAGAGGAGCAGATAAAGGGGGTGCAGTGGTACTTCAACACATGGACAACTATTTCAGGGACATTCAGCTCCAGTTATCTGACACACAAAATCATAAACCCCTTGATGGGGATCCTACCCCTGGTTTACAGTCAAAGGTTTTAATTCTAGTTTCTCAAACTCACCAGACGGGTTGGATCACACACAAAGAACAACAATTTTTAATAGTTTCTCACCCTAAAATTCCCACCATTTATACAGTACCCAAGATTCATAAGACAATGATAAACACACCTGGCAGACCTATAGTCTCTTGTAGAGGCTCCATTTTGGAACCTTTATCACAATTTTGTGATGTTTTTTTTTTAAAAAGGAAGCAGCTCAAGTTAGATCTTTTATTAGGGATTCTACGCATTTCTTAACTATCAGTCTTACAACTTCCAAGTAATGATTTTTTTCGTAATGACTTTAGATGTGACTGCTTTATATACTAACGTTGATCAGGATAATGCTTTGTTATTGTTGAACTCTATTTCTTCATGCTCCCCAACACATTCCCAAGCCTTTCCTATTAGATCTAATTTGATTGGTGTTAACACAAAATTATTTTTTGTTTGGGACATATTTCTTACAAACATTTGGCATTGCTATGGGGGCCATTGTAGCTCCTTCAATTGCCATTTTACATATGGCAGATTTGGAAGAAATATTTATTTATCATCTTCCTTGGTTCTGTCGCACATTTTTGGCGGCGTTTCCTTGATGACATTTTCTTTATATGGACATCTACTTATGGATAAATTACAATCTTTTATTATGTGGTTAAATTCCATCAAACCATACATACAATTCACTGCACATATACATCAACAGACTATGGACTTTTTAGACATTACCATATTTAAGGATTCTGGAGCTTTACAGACAACATTATTTAGAAAGCCTGTTCAAAGAAACTGTTTATTATGCTATCATAGTTTTCATCCTGGACCACTTCGTAGAGGTCTCCCCTTTGAAGAGCTTTTATGGTTTCGTCGGATTTGATGTACCATTGCTGATTTTCAACATCATGCTATCAATCTTAAAGTCTGCTTGCAAGCTTTCTGATATTCTAAGATAGTGATTGACAGAGCATACCGCAGAGCATGTTATGTTCATTGTGATTGGTTACTTTTTGACCATCCTTCTATGAGTTCCAATGCCGATGATTCTTTGGTTGGTGTGTTACCCTATATGTGCAATTCAGCTTTGGTAGCTAAATTGATAAGGCGGCACTGGCCGGTGTTGAGTTTGCATTCATGCTTCTCAAAACCTCTTTTGATTACTTTTTCTCGGGGCTCCAACTTACAGGACATTCTTGTTAAATTGATGGTCCCAATTGATTGCCCTCTGTGCTCACCACTGGAGGATTTTGGCCATTTTCAGTGCGGAAACTGTCAATTTTGTTCTATGGCTTTCTTGGGCCTTTTTTGGAGGGATCCTGCGTATGGACGATCATTTTAGTGTAATTGGCCCACTTCTTGCACATCCAATTTTGTGGTTTACTTTATACAATGCCCATGCGCTTTACTTTATGTGGGCCACACCACCTGTTCTATCAAGACCAGACTTGGAGAACATGTCTCCCGATTGCGGCTACACATTTGTTCAGCTCCTATAGTAGATCACTGTGTGACTTATCAACACCAGTTTTGTGATTTGAAATGGAGAGTTATCGACCATGTCCCCTGTGATCCTCGGGGGAAGGGAGGGGTGACAGAACATTTTGCCTGCAATTTGTGGAACAATGGATTTATACACTTAACTCTATGCACCCTCATAGTTTAAATCGTGAGATTAGTTGGTTTTGTTTGATCTGACTCTTTTCATTGAGCAAAGGGCTTCCCCAATGATGGGCTTTTCCATTTATCATTGGTGGTTCTATTATTAGTGGCTTATGGACCAGCCAATCATTCAATAGTTGGTCCTTTAAAATCCAATGTTTCACATTTGGTGTTTCCTTGGCAGTTCAACTTCAATGAAAGCAGGAACCACAGCACTTGAAATAGGGTTGTTAGACCCAAAATGTGCACATCGTGTAGTTTCCTGATTACGTCTCATTGCTTCAGTTCTGCTACCATAAGATAAGTGTTTTTCAGTGTTTCTAAGGACCTGTATTGATTAAAATGGACACAACCGTTATATGGGGGTGAGACTCACGCTCCCTTCTACCGGTTTCATCCAACAAAAACAATTGAATACATTTTTGAAAGGGTTAACTAATATTTTCTGTCTGGTGACTTTGGATATATTGTGAAAACACAAACTAGGACATGCTGGATGCATGCAAGTTTCTAAAATCGGGCGACATGTCTAATATGGACAGCGGTGGTCTGACAGCCACCGTACCCATGATGGCATTTTAGAATGAGTGCATGTATCCCATGCTGCATACATTTCCTGGCCTGCCATTTTGCAAGTGGTGATCTTCAGTGGAATGAAAGCCAGAAAAAGGTGTGTCTAACTACTTGACGTTAGTCTTCCAGTAGTGAAAAGTATCTGATGAATAAGAAGGCTTTCTTCTTTTCTGTTGATAGGTATTAGATTATGAAATGAGCATTCTTTTGGTACCTAATCATGCTGTGAGCAGGTATAGCCTTGGACATGTCTGCTAGTGATTTCAGATGTGCTGCACAGTTATAGAATTGGGAACACACGTTTATAATTGTAGGAATGTGCTTGGCATGCCCCCTCCCCCCACATGTGACCAGGACATGATTACACCAGGCACGTGTAAATTCTCCAGGACCAAGCAGGAAGTCAGTCCTCACTTATGGGTGACGTCGGCGCCGACGGAGCCCTCGCGGAGCAATTTTCCCCAGCTTTCAAAGAAAGCCTTTGGGATTGCAGTGCGCATGCGCGGTCGTCTTCCCGCCCGAGGGTGCCATCTTAGCCAGTCTTCTTTTTTCCGCGGAGCCCTACAGACGTCCCCGTCTTGTCCCCGCGAAAAAGTTGATTTTCTTCTTTGTTTTATCCTTTTTTCTTTCGGTTCGACGCCGATCGTTTTCCCGCCCGGACTCGCGACGCCGGTCTCGAGTCCTCTTACTTTTTTCGGTTTTTCTGACTTAGTCAGCTTTCGTTTTCGTTTTCCCTGGCAGCCCGGTCCTTTGACCTCGCAGGGGCCCTTTTTCCCCCGATGGCTGCCAGTGGGTTTAAGCGGTGTGGTCGGTGTGACCGAAATATGTCACTAACCGACACACACGACTTTTGCCTCCGCTGCCTGGGCCCGGATCATGAGGAACTGATCTGTGGGCCCTGCAGCAAACTGTCCTCAAAGGCGTTGAGGAGTCGGCGGCATCAGCGTGAGAGAATCTTCGCTGACCCCAGCCGTACCCGGACCTCGTCGGAGGCCTCCGTGTCGAAAGGCTCCAGCTCGGACCGTCGCCGGAGCTCCTCCGACCGGGGTTCTCCCTCCGGGGACCATCGTCGGAAGGAAAAAACCCGCGAGGGCGGCGTCGGTGGACGCTCCTGGTTCCGCGAGGGCCAGGTCGCATAGCCCCGACAGCCGCCCCGGGTCCTTGGAGAAGGAACACGTCCCGAAGCGACCTCGCCTGGAGTTGGAGATGCCTGCCCGGGTAAGTCCTGTGGTCCTTCTGGACTCGCCTCCGCGACAGCCGACGTCGGGCCCGACGCCGTCGGGGCCCGAGTCGGGGGCTGCTGGGTCACCTGAGCTCGGACTCAGGTTGACGGCCTTGGAGAGCAGACTGTCTGCCTTCATGGACCAGCAGAGGGCACTGCTCGCTGGCGTCGCTGCCCCGACCGCCGGGACGTCGACGTCCAAGTCGACCCCGGAGACCGAGCCGATCCTCGAGTCGATGAGAACTCGAGTCGATCCTCGGTCGAGGTCGCCCTCGGCCTCCCGTTCGGGACCGAGGTCGCCGACGCCGACTCCCTCGGCGTCGGGGCGGCTGGCGCCGCACCCTGCCCGGGCCGACCCCACCGAGTCCTCGTCGGAGTCGGTCTGGGAGTCTGAGGAGGAAGAGTCACCTGATTCTTTCCGGACTCGGTGTGTCCCATCGGACTCACCGGAGTCCGAGCCTCGGAAGCAGTCCCCCCCGGAGGATGCCCGGTTCTCGGACTTCGTTAGGGATATGGCCAAGGCTTTGGCCTTCCCTGCGGATCCCGAGGAGGAGCCTCGAGCCGAAGAGCTCGACGCCCTCCAGTATGACTCTCCCGCGAGGGAACACTTTACTGTGCCGGTTCCTCCTATGCTGGAACGACTACTCTTCCGCATGTGGGAGAGTCCGGCCTCCTCGCCGGTCCTGAGCAAGCGGGTCGATTCTATCTATCGAGTCCGCAAGAGCCCTGGCTTTCAAAAGGCACAGCTGCCACACCATTCCATGGTAGTGGAATCGGCCATGCACCGTCTTAAGAGCCAGAAGATGCACTCCTCGGTGCCTCCTGGCAGGGAGGCCCGTAACCTGGATGGCCTTGGCAAGAAGTGCTTCCAGGGCTCTATGCTCGCATGTCGTGTCCAGACTTACCAGCTATACATGGGCATGTATCTCCGGGATCTGGCTAAAGAGCTAGCCGGATTCTCCGCTGGTCTCTCCGAGGAGCCCTTGCGGAGGTTCCTAGCCTTGTCCACTGGCATTCGGGAATGCTCGAAGTTCATGTCCCGAGCAGCCTATGATGGCTTTGAAGCCTCGGCTCGAGTAGCCGCAGCCGGCATCGGTGCCCGCCGACAGGCTTGGTTTCAGTCGTCAGACCTTGAGCCCTGGGTGCAGGACAAGTTGGTCGATGTCCCCTGCCGAGGCGAAAACCTCTTTGGCAAGCCCATGGCGGAAAAGGCTGCGCAAATTGAGACTGAGACTCTCACCAGGACCAGGCTTTCTAGGAAGACCTCCGCCCCTTCCCAGAAAAAGAAGGGCTCGGGGAAAAAGTCCTTTTACCCGAGGAAGGCGGCTGCCTACAAACAATACCCCCATTATCAGGGCCAGCATGCCAAGGGACGGGGTAACGGGTCCCGTAGGCAGCAAGCCCCCAAGCCTGCACCACCAGCCCCTGCTCAGCAGGGTGGGGGCTTTTGACTCTCTAAGCATAGCCTCTCCCCCCCCGCTGGTTCCCTCCAGCACCGGAGGCCGGCTGGTTCACTTCGCCCACAGGTGGTCCAGCATCACCGCAGATGCCTGGGTGCTTCAGGTCGTGCGAGAAGGCTATCTTCTCCACTTCCATCAGGTCCCTCCCTCCTATTTTCCGGGAGAACCTCCACGCCCCCCTCTGCACAGGGAGTTGCTCCTTCGGGAGTTAGCAGGTCTTCTGCAGGAACAGGCGGTGGAACCGGTGCCACACCACCTGAGAGGTCAAGGCTTTTATTCAAGGTATTTTCTGATACCAAAGAGAACAGGGGGCCTCAGACCCATCCTGGACTTGCGCAACCTCAACAAGTTCCTTGTGCGGGAGAAGTTCAAAATGCTTACCCTTGGAATCCTTCTGCCCTACCTCCAGCAGGGAGATTGGCTATGCTCCTTGGATCTAAAGGATGCCTACACGCACATCCTCATCCACCCAAGCCACCGCCAATACCTAAGGTTTGTGGTGGCAGGAAATCATTACCAGTACAGAGTACTGCCCTTTGGCCTGTCCTCCGCACCGCGAGTCTTCACAAAATGTCTCGCGGTCGTGGCGGCCCATCTCCGGCTTCACGGCCTCTATGTCTTTCCGTACCTCGACGACTGGCTCATCAGAGCAGCGTCCGCTCAGGAGGTCACCAACGCCACGTGCCGCACGGTGACTCTGCTGCAGCACTTGGGCTTTGTCATAAACTTCGCAAAGTCCACTTTGCTCCCCTCACAGGATCTCGAGTTCATCGGCGCAAGGCTGCACACTCCTCAGGCGCGAGCATTCCTACCGCTCGACAGGGCTCAACGGCTCATGGACCTAGCCGACCGCTTTCGCAGCCAGCCCCTGGTCTCCGCCAGGCGCTTCCTGAGACTGCTCGGCCATATGGCTTCCACCGTCCATGTGACCCCCAATGCCCGCCTGAATATGCGGTCTGCGCAATGGTGTCTCCGCCAGCAGTGGCGACAAGCCACGGGCGCCCTAGCAGACCTAGTGCGCGTTTCCGAGCCGCTGGTCTCGTCTCTCCGGTGGTGGCTCCGGCAGCCGAACCTGATATTCGGAATGCCTTTCCAGTCACCTCAGCCGACCCGGGTGCTGACCACCGATGCATCCCTCCTGGGCTGGGGAGCACATTGCCAAGAGGCACGCACTCAGGGCCTCTGGACCACGTGGGAGTCTGCTCAGCAGATCAACTTCCTGGAGCTCAGGGCGATCCGCCTGGCTCTCAAGGCCTTCTCCCACCTGACTTCCCAACAGTCCGTCCTTGTCCAGACGGACAATCAAGTTGCCATGTTCTACGTGAACAAGCAGGGGGGCACGGGCTCCTTCCTCCTCTGCCGGGAGGCACAGACGCTCTGCTCTTGGGCCGTCAGTCGCGGCATTCTCCTCAAGGCAGTTTATCTCCCGGGCCAAGAAAATTGCCTTGCAGACAAACTCAGCAGGGTCCTCCAGCCGCACGAGTGGCGTCTGGATCCCTTGGTAGTTCAGAAGCTCTTCCTCAAGTGGGGTCTCCCCACGGTGGATCTCTTTGCCAGTCCTCACAACCGGCAGCTTCCTCGCTTCTGCTCTCGTCGGCCACACCCCCTCCGGGTGGCGGCGGACGCCTTTCTGATCTCGTGGTCGGGGAGCCTTCTGTACGCTTTCCCTCCCATCCCGCTGATCTCTCGGACTCTTTTCAAGGTTCTCCGAGACAAAGCCTTCATGATCCTGGTGGCCCCTCGCTGGCCCAGGCAGCCGTGGTTTCCGCTCCTGCTGCAACTGGCGGTGGAGGATCCAATCCCTCTGGGGGTACAACCGGATCTCCTCACTCAGGATCAGGGGTCCCTCCTGCACCCCAACCTCAGGTCTCTCAACCTCATGGCCTGGCTGCTGAGAGGGTAGTCCTTGCTCCCCTTCTCCTGCCGGCGGAGGTGGAGGAGGTCGTCTTGGCTTCGCGACGGCCTTCTACCCGAAAATGCTACGCCCTTAAATGGCGTCGCTTTGCAGTCTGGTGTACCCAACAGTCTCAGGATCCCTTCTCCTGCCCGGTGTCGGTGATCTTGCAGTACTTGCTGCACCTCTCTAATCTGGGACTTAAGTCCAACTCCGTCAAAGTTCACCTCAGTGCTCTTTCAGCACATCATGTGCCGGTGGACGGCAGACCTCTCTCCAATGACCCTCTCGTAGCGAGGTTTCTCCGAGGTCTCCTTCTACTTAAACCACCTCTGCGCCCGCCAGCGCCTGACTGGGACCTGAATGTGGTTTTGCAGCGGATCACCTGTCCGCCTTTTGAACCTATGGCTACCTGTTCTCTCCGTTTTCTGTCTTGGAAAACACTGTTCTTGATAGCCCTCACTTCCGCTAGACGCGTGAGTGAATTGCAGGCCCTCGTGTCTGATCCCCCTTACACTAGGTTCTACAAGAATAGGGTAGTCCTACGGACTCACCCAAAATTTCTGCCTAAAGTGGTCTCCCCTTTTCACATCAATCAGGAGGTGGTACTTCCAACCTTCTTTCCCAGACCACACTCCAGCCGAGCTGAGACGGTCCTCCATACCCTGGACTGTAGAAGGGCATTGAACTTCTACCTTGACCGTACGCGGGAGCACCGTAAAGCTGCTCAGCTTTTTGTGTCTTTTGACCCCAATAAATTGGGGCTCCCGGTCTCCAAGCGTACTCTGTCCATCTGGGTTGCGGACTGTATCTCTTGGGCTTATGGGGCAGCCGGACTCTCCTTAGAAAGTCGAGTCACGGCTCATTGCGTTCGGGCAAAGGCCACGTCAGTGGCTTACCTCCGCTCTGTTCCGCTGGCAGACATCTGCCGGGCCGCTACTTGGTCTTCGAGCCAGACTTTTGCGGTCCATTACTGTCTCGAGAGGGAGTCCCGTAGGGACAGTGCTTTCGGACAGGCAGTCCTCCGTAATGTCTTTGAGGTCTGAGCAACTCCTACCCTCCATCCCGGATGTGGGCTACCGGTGGGTGATAATTCAGCGAAGATTCTTTCCTTCTGTGCTGCTGAGCTAGAGGGAGCTCATTTTTGTGCTTAGGGTCTCCGGTAGCCTTGAGCTTGGGAGTCCCATAAGTGAGGACTGACTTCCTGCTTGGTCCTGGAGAAAGCGTAGTTACTCACCTGTAACAGGTGTTCTCCAGGAGCAGCAGGAATCAGTCCTCACTACCCTCCCTCCTCCCCTTGGAGTTGCAATCGTCTGCTTATGTTCTTTTTGCAAATTTTTATGCTGTCTTTTTTAGCTATGTCATCTGACTGGCTAAGATGGCACCCTCGGGCGGGAAGACGACCGCGCATGCGCGCTGCAATTCCCAAAGGCTTTCTTTGAAAGCTGGGGAAAATTGCTCCGCGAGGGCTCCGTCGGCGCCGACGTCACCCATAAGTGAGGACTGATTCCTGCTGCTCCTGGAGAACACCTGTTACAGGTGAGTAACTACGCTTTCTGGCCTTTCTAAAATGGCTCTGGGGACGTCCATGTGATTTCCATATCTGAATGTGTTTTTAGACATGGAAATCATGAATAGGGCTTCTAAAACGACCTCATGAGTGGTGGTGTCAAATCCAGTGTAATTTATTCCTTTATACCATCTTTAATTCCTAATCATAGTTGTTCTTGGAGTTTAGTGAAAAAAAGTGATTTAGAAATATTTCATCACACAGACCTTCGACATAGTGGTGATATGTTCCTGCACAAAGGCATCACATTATGTCTTTCTCTGGGAACAAGCAGGAAGTCAGCCTAACATATGGTGAACATCTGCACCGATGAAGCCCTCGTGGAAGCATCCCCCCAGCTTTCAAAGAAAAGCCTTTGGAAGATGCTACCACGCATTGTAGTCCCCTTCCCGCCCAAGGGTGCCATCTTGTTCAATCTCCTTTTTTCCACGGAGCCCTTCAGACGTTTGTCTGGCTTGTCCCCGGAAAAAGTTGATTTTTCTTCTCTGAGTTTCATACTCTCCTCCGATATCGCACATGTACACTTCCCACCACCTGACCTCGCTGCCTCAGCATCAAGTTCGGGTCTTTTGCAGTTTTCTTTGTCTTTAATTTTCTGGCATCTTCGTGCCTTTTTTCCCCAACTGGCAGTTTGGCAAATCTTCAACCTTGCTGAGGTACTTTTTTTTTCTCCATGGCTACCAGTGGGTTTAAGAAGTGTGATCAATGCTTGAAAATCATGTCTTTAATTGACACACAGACTGCTGTCTCCGCTGCCTCGGGCCAGACCACCACCCAGCAGCATGTGGTCTCTGCAAAAGGATGTCCAGAAAGGCCCTCAAGAGTTGCCAGAAGCAGCATGATAAGTTTTTCCCTGAGTCCCCAGGGCCTCGTCTGAAGCCTCGACACCTCGGGCGGACCTCTCCAAACCCGAGCCCCACTGTGGGCTTTCAGAAAGGGAGTATCCCTTGGGGGAACCCAGAAAAAAGAAGAAAGCCTCGAAGGTGGTGTCCTTGGATGGATCCGACCGGCCGGGTGCTCCCCGAGCCAGGTCCCACCATCCGAGATACTTGTCTGAGGGATCAGAGAAGGAGCAGCCTGCAAAGGTCCCCCGGAAGACACTACCTTGGACTGGCCTCAGTCCCCAGACACCATCCTCAGAGGATTCACCTTCAGGGGAGCCGGTGTCTGGCCCAAGTCCCTCTATGCCCATGCCGAAGGCTGCAGAGCCTTCTGTCCTGGAGTCTAGAATGGCAGCCCTGGAGTGCAGTTTGTCTGCCTTCATGGACCAGCAGCAGGCGCTGTTGTCCGGTACGACCAGTTCATCTGCCCCAACCACCGAGCCCTTGACGTTGAAGATGTCCCTGGAGGCCAAGCCGATCCTTGAGGTCCTTTGGCCTCAAGTCTATCCTCGGCCAAGGTCTCGATCCGATTTCTGCTCGATGGGACCACGATCATTCCTGGAAAGTGTGTTCAGCACCAGCCATAGAGCATAGGGAGGCCACAGGCTGCGGTCAGCCCCGAGGCCCACAGACCATCCCTCCTAAGAGTTCTCAACTGACTACTCCGAGTGGGAGATAGAGGATGAGGAATCCCCCGATACCTGTCACCACCGTAACATCCCCTCAGACTCTCCTGTCTCAGAGCCTCGGTGGCAGACCCCGTTGGAGGATATGGATTTCCTTGATTTCATTAAGGATATGTCTAAGGCCCCTCTGGTGTTCCCTATGGAGTCAGAGGAGAACCCTCGGGCGGATGAGTTGGAAATTCTCCAGTACAAGGCTCCTCCGAGGGAATTGCTCACGGTGCGCATCCCTCCCATCCTGGAATGGCTGATGCTCCATATGTGGGAAACACTGATGTTGGTGCCAGTGGTGAGCAAGAGGCTTGACTCGATGTATCGAGTCCGCTGGAGCCTGGGCTTCCAGAAATCACAGCTGCCTTATAACTCCATGGTGGTGAAGTCGGCCATGTGTTGGCTGAAAAGTTAGAAGACACACTTTTCAGTGCCCCCCAGCAGGGAGGTCCGCACCTTGGATGCCCTCGGCAGAAAGAGTTACCAGGGCTCAATGCTCATCGGCTGCATCCAAGCCTACCAGCTGTACATGGGCATGTACCTGAGAGACCTTTTGAAGAAACTCACCGGGTTCTCAGCTAGTCTCTCCGAGGAACCCCTGCAGTGCTTCAAGAACCTGGCCAAGGCCGTCCGTGAGTGCTCCAAGTTTGTGTCTTGGGCAGCCTATGATGAGTTAGAGTCAGCAGCTTGAGTAGTGGCGGCGGGCATCGGTTATGAAGGCAAGCTTGGCTACAGTCATCTGAACTCAGTGGGTTCAGGACAAATTGGTCGATGTCCCATGCCAAGGAGAGAACCTCTTTGGCAAACCCATGACCAACAAGGCTGCTGAGCTGGAGTCCAAGTTTGATGAGGAGCAGGCTCTCTAAAAAGACCACTGCCCCTCCCTGATGGAAGGGCTTGGGTAAAAAGTCCTTTTACCCGAGGAAAGGGGCTGCTTACAGAAACTATCCACCTTTTCAGGCCTTCCTGGCTACCAACAGGATCAGCAGGTCAAGGGACGTGTGGTTCATAGTGGGGGGCAGGCACTATCAGTACAGAGTGCGACCTTTTGGTTTGGCATCCGCCCCAGGGGTCTTCACAAAATGTCTAACAGTCATCACCACCTTCCTCCGCCTCCAGGGGGTCTTTGTCTTCCCCTACCTGGACGTCTGGCTCATAAACTGAGGCACGGCCTCAGAGGCGCAGCAGGCCACCGCACGCATCATCCAGGTCCTGCAGCCCTTGGACTTTGCCATAGACTATCCCAAGTCTCATATCCTTCCGACACAATGTCTGAAGTTCATCGGTGCAAAACTGGATGCTCTCTAGTCAAAGGCCTTCCTGCCCAGGGACTGAGCTGACAGCCTCAGGACTCTGGCACGGGATAAGCAGCACCGTCCCTTCGTGCCTGCTCGGTTCCTCTTATGCTTTCTCAGACATATGGCCTCCACAGTCCACGTCACGCCAGACGCTTGCCTGTACATGAGGGCTGCGCAGTGTGTCTCTGAGACCAATGGATTCAGGCCACAGGGCACCTACGAGACAGTCTCCGTAACCCATCAACTGGCAGACTCTGACCTGGTAGCAGACTCCCCAATATCTTGAGGCGGGCATGCCCTTTCAGACACCAAGCCCCTTAAAGGTCCTTACCACGGACGCCTCCCTGCTTGGCTGGGGAGCCCACTGCACCCAGGGCAGCTGGTCACCAGATGAGTGCACCCAACAGATCAACCTCCTGGAACTATGGGCGATATACTTAGCCCTTCAAGCCTTTGGCCACCACCTGCGTCACCAGTCAGTGCTGGTCCAGACGGACAACCAGGTGGCGATGTTCTATGTGAACAAACAGGGGGGCACCCCGGGTCTCATGCCCTCTGCCAGGAGGCAGTGCTCCTCTGCTCATACACAACCCAACAAGGTATTTGCCTACGGGCTGTATACCTACCAGGCCAGAACAACCTGCTGGCCGACAGGTTGAGCAGAGTCCTCCAGCCGCACGAGTGGCAGCTGGACCCCAGTGTGGCCGACCGGCTCTTTCAGATTTGGGGGAAGCCCATGATGGGCCTGTTCACCAGTTCAGACAACTTCCAGTTGCCCCGCTTCTGTTCCCAGCAAGCCCACCCCTTCAGGGTGGCAGTGGACACGTTCCTCATCTTGCGGTCAGAGAGCCTCATGTACGCCTTCCCTCCCACGCTGCTGATTGCCAAAACTTTGTTCAGGACCCTCCACGACAAGGCCTCGCTTATCCTGATAGCCCCTCAGTGGCCTAGGCAACTGTGGTTCCTTCTGCTCCTCTGACTAATGATGGAAACCCCCATCCCACTGGGGGACTTCTCTGGGACTCCTGTCTCAGGCAGGGGGCTCTTTTCTGCACCCCAACCTGGGGTCCCTGTCTCTGACAGTGTGGCTGTTGAAAGGGTGATATTAGCCCCTTTTAATCTCTCCGGTGAGGTAGAGGAGATCCTGCTGGTCTCTCGCAAGGCCTCTACTAGGAAAGCTTATGTGCTCAAATGGCACAGGTTTGCAGCCTGGTGTACACAGCATGGGACTGACCCGTTCTCCTGCCCAGTGGGACTGGTGTTACAGTACTTTCTCCACCTCTTGCAATCCGGGCTTAAAGCTAATTCTGTCTGGGTGCATCTCAGTGCCCTGGCGGCATACCACTACCCGGTGGATGGCAAGCCCCTCTCGGTCCAGCCACTGGTGACCCACTTTCTTAGGGTCTGCTCTTATTGAAGCCACCAGTTCGCCCTCCAGTGACCGAATGAGACCTTAATGTGGTATTGGGGCAGCTCACTCACGTGCCCTTTGAGTCTCTGGCTACTTGCCATCTACGATACCTCTCATGGAAGGATGGTGTTCCTGGTTGCACTCACCTCCATTTGCAGAGTTAGTGAGCTTCGGGCCTTAGTGGCGGAGGCGCCTTTTACCAGGTTCTACAAAAACAAGGTGGTGCTCTGCACGCACCCTAAATTTCTTCTGTAGGTGGTATCGTCCTTCCATTTCAACCAGGAAGTGGTACTTCTTTCCGAGACCTTACTCCAGGTGGGCGTAGACAGTCCTTCACACCTTGGACTGTAAGAGAGCTTTGTCCTATATCTAACGCACTCGGCCACCACAAAGCTGCTCAGCTTTTCGTCTTCTATGACCCCAGTAGGCTGGGGGAAGCGGTGACCAAGTGTACGCTGTCCACCTGGGTGGCGGACGGTATTATTCTCACCTATGAGCAGGCTGGGCTCCCACTGGAAGGCCATGTCATGGCCGGTCTCTGTGGCAAACTTGCGTTCTGTCTCGATGGTGGACGTTTGTCGGTCCTCCACCTAGTCTTCAGTCCATACCTTCGCAGCTCATTACTGCCTGGAAAGGGAGTCCCGGCGGGATAGTGCCTTTGGCCAGGCTGTACTCCATAATCTGTTTGGGGTTTAGGCAGCTCCTACCCTCCAACCCTTCTGTGTTCAGGCTACCGGAGTGCTGGTTTTCATTGGAGACAGGGGTCCTACTGTAGTCTGTGGACAGGGACTTAATTGCTGCTGCTCGTGGCTCCCTGTGAAGGAGTTTGTGGTTTTTTTGCTATGGGCTTTGGGTAGCCTGTAGCTGTGAAGTCCCATATGTGAGGACCTACTTCCCGCTTGTTCCCGGAGAAAGCGTAGTTACTCACCTCTAATAGGTGTTCTCTGGGGACAGCAGGAATCAATCCTCACAACCCTCCTTCCTCCCCTTGGAGTTGCTCTTTTACCATCTTTTATTTTGCCATCTTTTAGCTATGTCGTCGTCATGCGTGGTAGCATCGCCCAAAGGCTTTCTTTGAAAGCTAGGAGGATGCTTCCATGAGGGCTCTGTCAGTGCCGATGTCACCCATATGTGAGGACTGATTCCTGCTGTCCCCAGAGAACACTTGTTACAGGTGAGTAATTACACCTACTATGGATACATTAGTGGACACAGTAAAGAAACCTGTGGCCCATTCTTTTTGCACTGCTTGGTCTTTGGAAAGATGAGAGGTATGATGGTATATATTCTACAGAACTGGGTCACTAAGAAATCCTACTCTTAAAAGAAAAGGAATATAGGGCTAGCTAAGTGACTTTGTGATAGTGCTGGGCTAAAACACCTACAAATAACAGGGAGCAAGTCCCAAAATGCTATTGAGAGAAATGATAGTCACCTATTGTATTTAATGTTGAACACAGTAGAGAGAGGACCAAATGCTGAGGAACACATTGCAGCATGCACTACTGAGCATATTTTTGGATTGGATTTTTTAATATGAAAACCTGTATCAATAAGTTGTGTTAATCATGTATGAATTCCCACAGACCATTGCTGAAAGGTGAACATCATCTAGGCTGGTAATATGGAAATGGATGACATTTTCCAGCCTCTGACACATTAGTAAATGTATGCATAATAATCCAGTGGGTGTGACCAGTCTGAAGTTTCACTAATAGTTTTAAAGAAATGTCACATTATAATGTGAGATATTAGAGCTCCAATATTTTTGTTTTTTCAAATTTGAATTGAAAACAATGCAAGCAATGATAATATGCAAATATCTTTTTCCTTCAAAGCATCTGTCCCTTGTTTAAGAACATTTTTTTTAATTTTCTGTGAGTAGAATAATAAAGTTTGATGGAGATAAAGAACAGGAGGCACCACTGCAACCACTTGATACAGATTCGTCTTTAGGAGAAACCAGGTAATCCAGAAAAATGGTCTGTGAGCTGAGAAGTCTGGTTTGTTACCTTTCTTGTGATCTTGCTTACCTTTTTTCCTTCTCCCTTCTCCCCTCTGATCACCATTTGGTGCTTTTAAAATGGTGACTACATGGTGGATACAGACAGAGCAAATCACATAGACTGGATATCTTGTGTGGCTTTTTATGTTATCACAATTTGCTGATTTTTCTCTTACTGTTGCAACATATTTCACTTTTCACTAAATATTTTGCTTTAGAGAGAGATTTCTTTCCTCTTTATTACTGGGAGTTGGGAATTGGTTCTGCTATAAATTAACAGTACCATATTGAATAGTAAAACAAAGCTTTACAAACAGTGAGCAAAATCCGGTTTTGGACATGGGACGAAACAAAGGTATGATGGCTTCTTTTGAGTACTACTTGGACAACAGAAGAACTGATTTTTGTTTGTCTTGGATGCAAGAGTGGGTTGATGGTTTTTAATGCTGCTGTAATTAATGTATTTTTTTACAAATTGATGATGTGATGTACTAATGGCAATACAGAACTTCCTTTGTTACGTAACCAAGGGTCACTAGGTTTATCCTTGTAACTGCCACCATATTGTGAAAGCCCCTTTTTTTTAATTTCAAATATTTCAGTATTTTGCATTTTCTACTATGAAATTGCCAAACTGCTTATTTGCTTTGCTGTTACAGCATGAATAAGTCTTAGATTGCTTTTTCAAATATGGCTCATGTTAAAATGCTGTTCCTTACATTGGAAATCTGTTTTTTATATTTGACTGTACATCGTTTTACATTTAGCCCTATTTTCAGCCAAATGTTTCTATTATAAACTTCATTATTTTAATTAGCTCGTGTTTGTGCATTAATTTAAAAAAAATCAAATTTTGGCTAAATAGCTCCTTTTGTACCACTGTTGCATTTCAGTGAGGCTAGGCCTGATTTTTCAAAATAATTTTTTGGGAAGGCGTACCTATTTACTAAGATGTGGTATAATGGTGCATTTGTATATTTACTGCATAAAATTTCCTGCAGGATTCACTAACCTGTGGTATCCCCAGTACTGTAGGCTATGAATCAACTGTAAGCATCATCATCTTTATCGGAGGTACTGCCAGAAAGAAAGGACAAGGAACGCCATATTGCAGCCAAGAAAGAGGGACAGCCAGAAGTAAAACTGGATATCAGCTGGGGAGAGGGGGGAAGGAGGGAGAGGGAGATCGAAGGCTGTGCAAAAGAGATGAGTTTTAAGTTTAACTTTAAAGGTGGAAAAAGAGGACTCGAGACGAAGTGCAGGCGGTAGGGAGTTTCATAAGTGGGGACTGAGAGAAAAAAGCAGAGGAACCTGTAGACTCCAAGTGAGCCTGGGAAGGGGAAGGAAGAAACAGACTATTAGCGTGAATAGACCTAAAAATTCTGGGAATACAGTGAAAATGAACTAAATCAGAAAGGTAGAGTGGGGTGCCAGTGTGAAGTGATTTGTGAACGAAGATAAGAATCTTGTATTGAATCCTAAAAGGAATAGGAAGCCAGTGCAAACAGATGAGAAGGGGGGTGACATGATCGAACCGTGAAGCATGGGTCAGGATACGGGCTGCGGTGTTGTGAACCAATTGAAGTCTACGCAGTTGAGTGAGGGGAAGACCAGCCCAAGGATGCATTACAGTAATCTAAGTGTGAAACAACAAGAAAGAGAAGCAGCGTGGTTAGAGAAGATGGGGAAAGTAAAGGGCGGACCGCACGAAGTTGCCTTAGGGTGTAGAAAGAGCGCTGAATGATGGAGGAAATGTGATCTTTGAAGGACAGGGCAGAGTCAAGAGTAACACCAAGATATCGTAGTGAGGTGACAATAGGGATAGAGCAGTCAATAGAAGAGGGACAAGAGGGGGGGCAGGATTACCAGCGGTGACCCAAATGGCTGAGGTTTTTGGACTATCTAGTCTGTCCTTCCATAACAACTACAACAGTCCCCTTTTTACCTTTAGAGATCCTCTGTATTTGTCCCATGCTTTTTTGAATTCAGTTACTGTCCTCATCTCTACCACCTCCACTGGGAGACTATTCCACGGATCCACTACTCTTTCCGTAAAGAAATATTTCCGCATATCACTCTTGAATCTATCTCCCTTCACCCTCATCCCATGTCCTCTCGTAGCAGAACTTGCTTTCAATTGAAAGAGGCTCTCTCCCTGAACATTTATGCCACGGAGGTATTTAAACATCTCAATCATATCACCTCTATCCCCCCTTTCCTCTAAGGTATACATATTAAGATCCTTCAGTCTGTCCTCATATGCTTTATAATGAAGACCACTAATCATTTTAGTAGCCACCCTCTGCACCGACTCCATCCTGTTCACATCCAGAATTGCACACTATACTCCAAATGAGGTCGCACCAAAGACTTATACAGAGGCATTATCACCTCCTTTTTTCTGCTAGCCATTCCTTTCCGTATGCACCCAAGCATCCTTTTAGCTTTTGCCATTGCCTTTTCTACCTTTTAGTTACTTTAAGATCATCAGACACAACCACGCCTAGGTCCCGCTCTTCTTTAGTGGACAAAAGTACTTCACCCCCTATACTATATTTCTGCCTTGGATTGCTGCAGCCCAAATGCATGATCTTACATTTTTTAACATTAAACCCCAGCTGCCAAATTCTAGACCATTCTTCAAGCTTAGCTAGATCCCTCCTCATGTTATCTACCCCTTCCTGGGTGTCTACTCTATTGCAGATTTTGGTATCATCCGCAAAGAGGCAAACCTTACCTGAAAGCCCTTCCGCTATATCACTAACAAAGATGTTAAAAAGAATCGGACCAAGGACAGATCCCTGGGGCACACCACTGATAACATCCTTCTCCTCAGTGAGCTCCATTTACTTGTACTCTTTGTCGCATCCCACCCAACCAATTTCTAACCCAAGCAGTAACTTTAGGGTCCATCCCTAGGGTGCTCAGTTTGTTTATAAGTCGCCTGTGAGGAACAGTGTCAAAGGCTTTACTGAAATCTAAATACACCACATCTAGGGCTCTCCCTCGGTCCAACTCCCTAGTCACCCAGTCAAAGAAATCAATCAGATTTTTCTGACAAGACCTGCCTCTGGTGAATCCATGCTGCCTCGGATCCTGTAATCCGCTGGACTCCAGAAACCTCACTATTTTCTCTTTCAGCAGTGTTTCCAATAATTTACTCACCACCAAAGTTAAACTAACCGGCCTGTAGTTTTCAACCACATCCTTACTTCCGCTTTTGTGTAAAGGCACCACATGAGCCTCTCTCCAGTCCTTTGGCACCACTCCCGACTCCGAGGCATTGAAAAGGTCAGTCAGTGGAGCTGCTATAGAACGTCCCCAGGTTCCCTCGGTATTCTCAGGTGTATCCCATCCGGTCCCATCGCTTTGTCTACTTTAAGTTGAGATAGTTTCTCACGAACACAGTCTTTTGAAAATTGTTCAAGATATCCTTTGCTTCTGTTCCTATTTGTGGGTGTTTTCTGAGGTCCTACTCCTGGTTCTTCATCTATGAACACAGAACAAAAATATTTGTTAAGCAATTCCGCTTTATCCTTATCAGCTTCTACATATTCCTCCCCTGCACCCTTGAGTCTGACAATACCACTCTTGCCCTTCCTCTTCTCACTAATATATCTGAAAAATGTCTTATCCCCCCATTTTATTGCATTGGCTATTTCCTCCTCCTTTTGAATCTTTGCCTTTTTGACTACTTTGCTAGCTTCTCTAAGTTTTTCCAAATACAGATGCCTGTCTTCCTCTCTCTGTGATCTCTTGTATTTCATGAAGGCCTTCCTCTTTTTCTTCACTTTTTCAGCTACTTCTTTCGAAAACCATAGCGGTCTCCTTTTCCTTTTACCTTTATTTACCAATTTAACAAAAAGGTTGGTTGCCCTTAAAATATCCCCTTTCAGTTTTTCCCACTGTTTTTCTACATCCCTCAGCTGTTCCCATCCAACTAACGACTCCCTGAGGTATTGGCCCATCTTTGCAAAGTTAGTCTTCCTAAAGTCTAAGATCCTCGCCTTTGAATGGATTCTAACAGCCCTAGTCCTAATACTGAACCACACCATCTGGTGATCACTGGATGCAAAATGATCTCCCACTACAACATCGGAAACACTTTCACCATTGGTAAGCACCAAGTCCATTATGGCCCCTTCACGTGTGGGGTCTATTACCAATTGCCTGAATAGTTCTCCCTGTAGAGAATCCAGGATCTCCTTACTTCTAGATGACACTGCAGCAGGAATGTGCCAGTCAACATCTGGCATATTGAAATCTCCTATCAGTAGCACTTCCCCTTTCCTAGCAATGCTGCACATGTCTTCAATTAACTCTGTCCACCTCTTCCTCTTGTGAGGGAGGTCTGTATATCACACCAATATAAATAGATTTCTCTTTCCCTCTTTCTATTTTAACCCACAATGCCTCCCCTCTCCCTTTTAAGCTCTGTAATTCCAAAGCTTTAATAGTAGTTTTTACATATAGTGCCACTCCTCCTCCCCTTCTTCCTACCCTGTCCTTTCTGAATAAAGTATAGCCAGGTATAGTTACATCCCAATCATGGTTTTCTGTGAACCATGTTTCTGTAACTGCCACTAAATCCAAGTCAGCCACTCCCACCAAAGCTTCAACATCAGGGATCTTATTTCGCATGCTACGGGCATTTATACACACTGCTTTCGATATGTTACCTCTGTTACCCATTTCCATAAAGTTATTTAATGTATCACCTACCTGGGAGCTTTCACTTACCTGGGGGCTTTCTTCACCCATCCCCAATGAATCTAGTTTAAAACCCTCTTCAGTAGATTAGCCAGTCTACTACTGAAGACGCGTTGACCTTTCTTGGACAAATGGATGCCATCTCTGCTCTGCAACATTTGGAACAGCATCCCATGGTCTAGGAAACCAAAACGTTCTCGATGACACCATCCATGCAGCCATGCATTCATCTCCAGGATACGAGCCTCTCTGCCTTGGCCTTTACCCTCAACAGGGAGGATTGAAGAGAGCACCACTTGTGCACCTAACTGCTTGACCCTCTGTCCCAGAGCCATGAAGTCACTTTTGATACGTTCCAAGGTATACCTGGCAGTATCATTTGTTCCAACATGGATTAGCAACATTGGGTAATAGTCAGTGGGCTTGATGAGTCTCGGCAAACTCTCCGTAACATCTTGGATTTTGGCACCAGGCAGACAGCATACCTCTCTGGACATCAAGTCTGGTCGGCAGATGGACGCCTCAGTACCCCTCAGAAGAGAGTCTCCAACCACCACTACCCTTCATTTCCTTGTGGTCACTGATTCTGCAACTTTGGGGTACTTGAGCTCTGGTTCTTCCCTTTCCAGGGATGCTTTCACCTCCTCCACTTCCAGGGTTGCATAATGGTTCTTCAATTCAAGGGCTGGAGAAGTTGGATTGGTGATTTTGCAGGCCCTGGTGACTTGTGTCCAACCATCAACATTCTGTTGGCACCCATCTTCTCTGCTGGAGAGCTTGGTTGCTGCAAGCAGCATCTCATCAATGTACTTCTCACTGTCTTGAATGCTCCTCAGCCTCGCCACCTCCTCTCTGAGTTCCTCCACTTGTTTCCTCAGAGCTTCAGCATGCAGGCACCCTGCACTTGGAACCGGCCCTTCAACTGGCATTAGGACCTCTGTCTGAACCGAGGCAGAAGCTGTAACGGGGGCAACAGCTTTAGCGATACGATTTTTCCCAGCCATTGTTCTGTTCGTGGAGCTTAGGTATCCTTTAATCCTTACTGTTGGTTGATCTGGAGAGCTCCTGTAGGAAAGCCTGAACAGGGCAAAGCACTGGAGCCTTTTATGCAGGCCCTCAGGTGCTCTCAGGTAATCAGGCCCACTAACTCCTGATTAGGTGTTAGCAGTTCCCAAAGCTGAAGACGTTACTGGAGTTCAACCACCTACTGTGCTCAATGAAAGTCCCACTAAAGCACCAAAAAGAAAATAACCTGTAATCTTTTTAAAGGGGCAAGTCTATTTGAAAGATGAAAAAATCTGCCCTGCCTGCCCCCTCCCTCTTTGCCAACCACCTCTATTGTAGTTCAAGTGTTAGAACTATTTATGTCCCTCCTCAGTTTTGTGACCCCATGATTCCAACCTTTATTTTAAAAACAATTGCTGCCATCCCCACCCCCAGGCACTTAACAAATGTTTGTGGGGTCCAGAAGGGTGTGGCAGCAGAACTTTCTAGACATTCCTGCCTCTAGTGCTACTTTTTCAAAATGGCACTGCCTTCCAAGTGGTGGCACATAGTTATGTACTGCTAGGGGACAAAGGGGGGGGGGACATATTGGTGTGTTACAGCCAGGGGGAGGGGAGAGCAGGGACTTACTTCTTTTGAACTACCAGGTGGTGAGCTTTTTTAAATTCACCAGACCCTTTATCTTGCTCCTGGGGAGGATCAGCTTGTGCATTAATGGACCATTTGTTCCCCAGAGGGGAAAGTTAATATTCATAGTTCATAGTTAAACTTTTAGTTACATTAAGTTCTCTATAAACAAATGTGTTTAATGTAAACCACTTTGATTTACCGATAAGGTGGTATATAAAAACTTAAATAAAATAAATTATCTCTGGAGGTGATAACTTTGCAGGAAGCATGCAGCTTATGAAGTTGAATGCAAGCTCTCCATTTGCATGATGAGCTACTTTGCCTAGCACACCACATATTTTTAACAGTGTCAGACAGACTTTTCGTGCATTAGTAGAAAAAGAATGCATGTTGCAGTTAGGTAAGTAGACCCCTTTATTTGTATTTTAATAATCCTCCTATTGCAATTCCCCTTTGCTTGGGTTGTAGCTCATCATGCTATGAGGGCTTGTGTGCAACAGTGATGCTGAAAGATATGCTTATTGGTAGCTTAACTACTAGCAGGGGGTCTCCCAAGAAGGACATGTTTCAGCTGAGGTGCCAGACTAAGACAAACCACCCATCTGGGCAGCAGCAATATGGAATCGTGTTGGCCATGGAGGATCACATTTTCTGTGACTGCCAGCATTTCTTCCATGGAGGTAATGCCAGTGTAGTTGCTGATCTCCAGGAACAAGCAGGAATGAGTCTTCACATATGGGAGATGTCGCCGACGGAGCCCGCACGGGAATGCTCCCCAGCATCCAATCAGAAAGCCTTTGGGAGCATCCCCCGCGCCTGCGCGGTGGCTTCCCGCCCTTCCTACTGCCTCTCCCCAGTTTTTCGTTTTCCGCGGAGCAGGCAGGACGTCCCTCCTGCCACCGCAGAACTTTTCACCTTTTTTTCTTGTTTCTGTAGTCGCGGCTTTCCCGCCGACAGCAGCACCTCGGTGCCCCTTTTGTTTTTCTTTTCTCACTTATTTTTCGTCGCCTAGCGGGACCTTTTTTCCCTCTGGGCGCCGAGGCCTACCGGGCTTACAGCATGGAGCCCCAGAAGTGCCCTCACTGCGGGGACTTAGTTTTCCACATGGACTCCAATGCCTGGTGCCTCTCTTGTTTGGGGCCTGACCCTTTCCCCCCGGGTCCTCCGGGCTACAGTGTCGGGAGAAGACCTTCCCTTTTTCGGGTATCCCTCGATGACGTTTTCACGCCCAAGGCGCGGTCATCGGGTTTTTCTTCTCTCCAGGATCAGGTAACCACGCAACAGTCTGTTAAGACTAGCCAAGTCTTGAGGGGCGAGTCTCATGCGCGGCATGGCGACGGCTCCGGCCAACCCCTCAAGCCCCCCTTGGCTACTATACCCCGGCGGGAGTCCTCGGGCTCCAAAGCATCTACGGGGTTTCGGGATGTTCCTGGGGTTCGCTCCTCACAGAACATTCCCGAGCCGTGCTCGAGGGAGGTACTCGCTTCGAGTGGGGCCGATTCCCCGGCATCGGCGCCGGTGTCGAGTGTCCCACTCTTAGCCAGGGATCGTCAGCTGGTGTCCTCTGCGCCTCCGGGGCCGATCGATTCAACTGAGTCTGACCTCCCTATATCCAAGCCACGCTCGGGCGTGGTATCCGCTCTGGGCGGTGCAGACCCCCCCCGGCATCGGTGTCGGTGTCGAGCGTTCCGCTCCTCACCGAGGATCGTCCGGGGCCGATCGAATCGGTCCAGTCTGGCGTTCCTTCATCCCTGCCATGCGCGGGGGTGGTATCCGCTACGGGCGGTGCCGACCCCTCGACGTCAGCATCGGTGTCGAGCGTTCCACTCCTCACCGGGGGCTGTCAGCCGCGGTCCTCGGCGCCTCCGGGGCCGACCGACTCCTGCCGGTATGGCGTTCCTACGGGGGTGGTATCCGCTTCCGGCGGTGCCGACGCATCGGTGTCGAGTGACCCGCTCCCCACCGGGGATCACCTGCCGCTGCCCTCAGCAGCTCTAGGGCCGACCGACTTGACACAGTCTGGCAGCCCTACGTTCAGGCCATGCGCGGAGGTGGTACCCGCTTCGGGCGCGTCGGCGTCAATGGTTCCACTCTTCGCCGGGGATGGTCATCTGGCCTCGCTCCCTTCGGGGCCGGTCGCTTCGACCCGCGCTGGGTTGCCGGTATCCCAACCCTGCGCGAGGGTGGTACCGGGTTTGCGCGGCACCGCTCCACTGGAGACGGCAGGGGCGTCGAGCGCCAGGGACCGCCGTCGGCCTTCCCCGGGAGCCTCGGGGTATGTCGATCAGCCCCAGACGGGCGACCCCCTCGGCATCGTCGTGGCCGTCGATGGCCCCGCCCTTTCTGAGAAAGGGGGCCCTGGGGTCTTCGATCGCTTCGATCCAGCCTGGATCCGCACCGTCCCGCAACGGTACCCCGGCGTCGGCGCAGGAGTTTTGCACTTCCCTCCCCGCAGGGGCTCGTCGTCGGGCGACCTGGGTACCCTCGGGGACGGGTCGTATGCCCCGGAAGGATTTCCCTCCGGGTCAGGCGGGCTCGAGAGGAGGCCCGGCATCTGGCAGTGCCCGCCGCCCAACATCGGCGCCGGCGTCGGATGACCCCCTCTCCACCGAGCTTCGTCCTCGGGGGCCCTTGATGCTCGCGACGCCGATCGACGCAGTTCCGATCCACTCCCCGGGATCAGCACTGCCGGCGCGGCCCCCCCACCGGGGCCCTCTAGAAGGGAGTCGATCTCATCGCTCGGTTCGATGCCCAGCCTGGAATTGGTATCCAGCCTCGAAGACTTGGCCACGACACGTCTCGGGATCGGCCCCTGTCCCCTCCCGCGACGCAGAGCGGAGATCGTTGGCCACTGCCCTCCGGCTGCCACGGAACCGCTTCAGTTGCCGGGGGCAGCGCCGCCCCCGGGTTCGGGGCCGAGGCCGATTCCGGCGGCTCCGTCGGTGCCATCGACCCTTTCGATGCCTAGCTTGGAATCAATTCCAGGAGCCGACGACCCCATGTTGACTACCCCGGTCTGGGGCTGTTGGTCCCCTCCTCTGCCCTGCGGGCATCAGCCCGAGAGGCTTCTCGGTGCCCTGGCGGCCTCTCCCACCATCGCCTCCCACGGCATAGCCCCTCCGGGAGAGCCGTCTTTTCAGAATTTCCTCCTTGACATGGCGGACTTGCTGGCCATCCCTATCCCGGACCTAACTCCAGGCCCTGCGGAACGGGCCGCCGTGATGCTTCCTCTGCATCCCTCCCTGCAGGATCTCCTGCTGGGGGCTTGGCGGTCGCCTTTGAGGGTTCCGGCACCATCTACTGCGATGCATGCTCTGTATCGGGTGCCCCCCTCCCTGGGTTTTCGGCAGCACCAGCTTCCACATCATTCCAGTGTGGTGGAATCGGCGCTGAGGAAGGCCGGAAGCAAGGATAAGCATTCTTCTCGCCCTCCAGGCCGCGCCTCGAAGACGCTAGATACCCTAGGACGTCAAACCTTCCAAACGTCTATGCTGGCGTCCAGGATTATTTCATATATTTTTTATGAGTCTGTCGCTCCGGGAGGTCACCGAGAGATTATCTCTGTTGTCTCCCTTCTTGTCTGCAACCAAGGCCTTTGAATATTCCTTGCTTCTTTATCACTGCAGGAATATCTCTGGGTTCCTTTCTCGTGCTTCTCTAGACTCTTTCCTGTCGGTCAGCAGATGCTCTGCTGTTGCCATTAGAGCACGCCGTACAGCATGGTTGCAGGCGTCCGAGTTGTGTAGACGGGCACAGCGTAACCTGGGTAATTCTCCCTGTGACGGAGATCACCTCTTCAATAGCGAAGCCTTACGTCAGGTCGCGCAGTGCTTCGCTAACCTTCCCAGCATTAGAAGCCATCCTAGGGCCCGGCTTCCCACTGGCGGTGGTGCGCGCTTCACTAGGCCCTCCTTCCCTAGGAAGAGGAAATGTCACCCCTCCGCCCACCCGCCAGGTGCGCCCAAGCAAGGGACCCCTCACCCTGGGTTGAAGTTCCCGGGCCCGCGCCAGAACTCATACCAAGCAGTTTTAGGCTCCGGTGGGCGGCTGCCTGCAATTTACCTTCTTACCAGAAGTTTACAATTGAGCTCTACTCTGGGGCTTGTTCAGTAGGGCAAATGGTTCGGGGACTTATCTAGGGGTTCAGGTATTCTCCTTCCGTTGGTAGAGGGAGACCACCTCTACTCCATGATAGCTCTGGCCCACGGTCAACTGGCTTACCCTTAGGTACGTCCCCGAGCCCTTCTCGGCCAGTATTCCCCTGCTGATTGCTTCCGTACCAGAATTTTCCTTCCAGCCGCTATAGTCCCCCAATGCTTACCAAGGACTATGCCCTCATGTCCCCCGATTAGTGCGGGGGGCGAGTTTCTGCGTGCAGGTCCTGGGGACACCTATAGGGCCTCAAGCCCCCTGGTGTGTTCTTCCGGACTGATGCTTTCCTCTGTCCACGCTACCGTGCTGTTCGTTCGCCGATCTGCCCTTGTTCCACCGGAATAGATCCCTCTCCCGGACGGATCTTGACGACACCTCCCCAGGTGGACGTTCTGTGGATCACTGGCAGGTCCGCCTTACCAGTGTTATGCTCATGGAGGTAGGTTCCTCGGTGTACCTGCGTTAGTGCCGGGGTGGGGCGTTCTCCATGCCCAACGGCCTAGATATGCCAGATATCACCTGCTCGATAGGCGCATTTTGGGGGATGCCCACAGTGCCTGTGTTCTGCCGCCTATTTTTTTCCCAATGGCCGGTACTCACGCCCCCCCCCCCTCCGGGGTCCGGCCAGTCTGCCTGCCTATTCCTTAGATCGGCCCTCGGACTGGTTGTACTCTACTGCTGTGAAGTCAACAGCTTCTATTTTCAGTTATGCCCTCCTCCCGGAGGTTCAGACCCTTGTCTCCCTATCTCTTCGCTAGGGCAGACTGTGTACTCCTTCTGCTCCGGGGTACACCCCTACTCTTCTCCGGAATAGGCTATCCAGATCGGCCAGTCTTCTACTGTTAGTCCTCTGAGTTATGGACTCTGCTCCTAAGGGAGTGCTCAGCTTTGCATAAAGCTTCCTTTATTTATTTATTTATTACAAGTTCTTATATACCGCACTATTCGGCATCAGCGCGGTTTACATTATAACATAAAGACCATAACAACAAGCTGTTTGGTTTACATCGAACAGGAGTACAAACTTGGAGAACCGGGGTAAACTATATACATGAGATACAATATATTCCTTGAAGACCTGCCGTCCTTCTCCTGACCCAGCTGACTCCTGGATCTCCTGGCCTTCCGGATTTGGAACTTCCTCCTCGCTGCGGTGAAGTTCCCTTGAAGACCTCGCTACTGCGTCTACAGTACCTCCATCACAGTCCTACTTCCTACAACTCAGTAGGTAAGCTCTACATGGTACTAAGTCATTAATTCATTAAAAACTTAATGATGCTTCCATGCATTCTCATGACTACTCTCCCTGTAGTCTTTGGGTTTTGCTGTTCCTCTCTTCTCAACTCCTACCCTCCATCCCTCAGGGGATGCCGGGGATTCAGGTTGGGCAAATGCCATCCCGTCCTAGGCCGGGCTTACGGGATCTCCCCTGGGCATCCTCAGCTAGGGAGTCCCCATATGTGAAGACTCATTCCTGCTTGTTCCTGGAGATAGCACAGTTACTTACCTGTAACAGGTGATCTCCGGAACAGCAGGAATTAGTCTTCACAACCCGCCCACCTCCCCTAGGAGTTGTATCTCTTTTTCTCTATTCCTTCCTCTCCTCTCCTTCTGGCTCAGCTATGAAACTCAACTGGGGAGAGGCAGTAGGAAGGGCGGGAAGCCACCGCGCAGGCGCGGGGGATGCTCCCAAAGGCTTTCTGATTGGATGCTGGGGAGCATTCCCGTGCGGGCTCCGTCGGCGACGTCTCCCATATGTGAAGACTAATTCCTGCTGTTCCGGAGATCACCTGTTACAGGTAAGTAACTGTGCTTTATCTACTTCCTTAGCTTGCCACAAACCCAAGGGATAGTTGCAACAAAACAAATTGTGATATAGTAATAATACCGCTGTATATACATGTAATTACATATGTAAATAGTCTAAGTTAACAATGTTCCCCATTTTATTTATCCAAGTTCTTGTTTCTGTTTTATGTAAAACCAAACAGCTTGTTGTTCTGGTCTGTTATATTGTGAACTGCGCTGGTGCTAAATAGCGCGGTATATAAGAGCCTGTAATAAATTAAATAAAATAAATAAATAAAATAGTGCTGGAAGATGAAACCCCCAGTTAAGCAAGCACTCAACAGGCTACTGAGAAAAGCTGAAGATATTTCAGAGTAAATCCAGCATTTATGATGCAGGTGGATCAAAAGCCCTTGCGATATCAGACTGCTGATGTAGCTGTGCATATAATGATTCATAAAGCTGGAAAGATGTCTGTGAAGATATAAAGAAAACAAAAAAGAAAGAGATCAAAATAAACTATTTGGAGAGAAGCCAAAACAGTTCTACAGGGAATTGGGAAAGAGCATTAATATGGTAAAAATGCCACCAAACAAAGCTGAAATAGAAACCTTCTGGAGAAGCTTATATGAAGACCCCATAGAGCACAATTAAGAAGAATAGTTACCCTGCATACGTGACCATTTAGAAAAATTGAATATCAAACCTATAGAATGGCCTGCAATAACAAAAACTGGAAAGCAGGTTAAAACAAGCCTCAAACTGGAAAAGCCCTAGACCAAATCAACAAAACAACTTTTGGCTCAGTTATCGCTCCACCAAGACCTGGCAAACCGCCAAAAACAATTGATCAAGCAGCCAAATTTACCACCACAATGGTTTATAACAGGAAGAACATTTCTTCTTCCAAAGGGGAACCCAAGTAACATTCCAAAAACTTACAGACCAATAACTTGTCTGTCTACAATCTATAAGGTGTTCACTGCAATAGATGCAGACAGAAATAGCAATAGAGCAAAAAGACAATAAGAGGAGAGCATATGGAATCAAAGACCAATTAATGTTAAATAAGACCATCATCACCAGCTCCAAGAAAAGCAGAAATCTCATTATAAGAGAGCTTTTGACACACTCTTGGATAATAAATTGCCGAGAAATCCTAGTTTGATGGAGCACTTTAAATTTACCATGACAAGGTGGCAAACTATACTCTTTTTGAAGTATGAAGATAGCCAGTACATCATTCTTAACATCAAGATCGAGTGAGGACTATTTCAGGGAGATTCCCTGTTGCCATTTTGGTTTTGTGTGGCACTTAATCTAATGAATACACTCATCTCTTCGGGATACAGTTTTAGCCTGAATCCTAAAGAAAGTAAGAATGCAGAGGTAACACATTTACTATTTGTAAATGACCTGAAGCTCTACAATTCCAGTGACCGACAATTAGCAGAGCAACTCCATGTAGTGAAAAGCTTTTCTGGTGACATTTGGCCTTGATAAATGTGCTAAGGCCAAATGTTGTCAGAGTGAAATGGAAAACATCTCCCTGGCTTGAGGGCTGTGACATCAAGGAACTTGAATAGGAAGGTGTATATAAATATCTCAAGATAGAGGAAGGAACGACACTCAAGCAGAATTTACTGAGAAAAGATTAGTAAAGAATACTATATAGAAGATTAAAATCATTATTGAAAAAAGTGCCTTAATATCACAGAAGAAGATACAAACCATCAATCAGCCGGCAATTCCTATACTCTTTTATACAACTTTAGGATTGTAGATTGGCCTCTTAAAGATCTTGAAAAACTAGATCTATGAACAAGAAACCTCTTCCATGCCCTTGTAGTAATTCACAAGAATCGGTGTATGCCAAGACTATACATGTCTAGAGATGGAGGGCTAGGTCTCAGAGATTACACATATACAGAGCTACTATCATAAGCTTCCATATCTATCTAACAGTATCATTAGATCCACATATGCAAAAAGTGCTGAAATATAAAAACATTCAGAATCTGTCTCCATCATGAAACTTGAATGACTGGAAGGAATGAGTGAGAATCCACAAGCACACACTGGAAAGGAAGCAACAGTTTTTTCAAACCAAGAAAAAAAGCTCTTCAATTAAGGGGTCAAGTGTGAGTGCGACAGGCCTGCTGCTTAATATGGAGGTGGGTCCATCCGTCCTGCCCCCTCCCCTGCCTCTTGTAGGGGGCTGGGATCTTGTCAGAGCATGGTGGGAAAATCTCCCGCCTCTGGGAAAACAATCGCAACAATTCTCGCCAGTCCCACATGCCTGCCCGGGCGAGATCTCAGCCCCTGATAACAGCAGAAGGAGCAGAGCAATCCTCTTGGATTGTCTGCTGCTTCTGCTTCTCCGGAGCCACTTTTCCTGCCACTCCTTTTCACCCATTTGGCCCCCTGCTGCAGGGCTGTTTCCCACCCCTCCAATCCCTGGAGCTTCAGACTTAGCCAGAGGGAAGGAAGAAGAGCCCCTTCCACTTAAGGCGCCCGGGTACAGTCCTCCATCAAGAGGGCAGAACTCGTGAGCCAGAGACTAAGAGTGCACAAAAACGTTTTTTTTCAGAGCCCCCAGAGGAGGTGCAGAAGCAGCCTAGTGGTGGCACTGGCTTGGTAATGGAGAGAATAGGTTCTACTCCTCTGGCTTTCCTTGTGGCTTGGGCAGGTCACCTGGTCCCCATTGCCTTGTAAGAAAGGCCTGGCATTCTACTTTACCACTGAGAGGGGAACTGAGCGGCGCACAAGTAGGCAGGAGCAGTGCAGCCAAGAGTGGGAGAAGAGCCAAGCAGCACAGGGGTGAAAAGATCCCCCTAGCCTGCTTGCAGCTGGCAGGCTCTTCAGCATGTGGAGGAGCCAGTAGAAGAGGAGCAGCCTACTGTCCTAGCCCTGCCCCCTTCAAAGGAAACACTTGACTTGAGGGGTCATGGTCCTAGCCAGACCAGCATGCCCAGAAGATGCTTGCAGCATGGAGAACTTGCCCACTGGCCCAAAGATCATTTGGACACACTCTATCTGGTGACATTCAACCCAGAATGGCATTGGACACTGCAGGTGGAGCTGCAGGCCACCCACAAAGACTGAGAAAGCTCCCAGCAAGATATGCCGGTACCCCTGACACCCCACTGACTCAAAAGGGGTCAGCCGCAGCACGAAGATTAGCCCCAGCCATTCAACACATGCCCTTGACCCCTGGACGGCGCTCAGGAGACATTGAACCAGCTGCAACCAATGTTCCCTCTAATTTTCTGTAGACTGTATGCGCATAAAATATCAGCTGTGTGCAGCTTTTGAAGGAAGGTTAAATTTTTGTGCGCCACATAATGACACTCGGAGTTATATACTTTAAAATTTGACTACACGTCAGAATACAGTATGTACACCACATTGATTTTAATCAAATTAAATGAAAACAGACGATTACTAAATGAAGTGGGAAATGTCTAGTAATTACAATCATAACTTTTAAATTTTAAGACATCTGTGTTGTTTTCTATCAGAATCAGAGCTGTAATTTTTGTGCGCTCTGTTGTAAAGTATGTGCGCTCTCTCGGCAAGGTGTGTGCGCGCGCACACGCGCACAGCTTAGAGGGAACAGTGGCTGCAACCAATGCACCTATCCCAGACTGACCGGCTGCAGTCTCAGGCACAGCCCCTTGGACATGACACTAGCGGGCCAGAACTCCACAATGCCATAGTGTAATGGGTACCCAACCCACCTGCATTGACCACCCCTAGGAGGTGCCCTCCATCCCAAAACACCCATCCCTCTGGGGCATATAGATGGCGTGACTGACACACCTGCAAACCTCAGACGGTGTCCAGACAGACAAGGAGATGTTACTCTACATCTTTGAGTGCGAGCTGCCAGGGTTGGAGCTCATCTAGCTCTGCACAGAGCCACCACAATCGTAGGTCATCACAAAGGCAGAACTGCCGGGCACATTGCTGGCACTAAGCCTCACCCAGCAGGTCTTTGGATCGATCGATCCCCCTCCCACAGCAGCTCTCGATGGGAAAGATGCCACCATCACCACTTGCCCTGCAAGGGGGGGGGTGTCATCGTCCCCCTGAGGCAATCCGCCAGTGGTCTGCATCTTGCAAGGACTGCACTCCAAGATCTTTGCAGCGCATCCAATGGACAGCACTAAGTGCACGCCATCCCAGCACCTTGTACCACAGAACACATCTGGTTAGCCATGACTTTTGCATCTCCCCCCAGATAGTTAACCTGTACTTCCCAGGGTCCTTTTTTGGGACAATACACAGCCTCTCCTTCCCTCAGGGGGACTCTGAATGATTTCATACTGGGCGAGGCTTGTGTGGTGCAGTATGCCTCTTTTGACCAGGCCCTGGATATTGTTAGGTCATCCAGGCAGGGCTCGTGCCTGGCAAAGGTGGACATAAAGTCGACCTTTAGGCTCCTTCCAGGGAAATCAGGTGGATAGGAACAAGGTGGAAGACCTCAAAGAAAAACTCACTGCTGTGAGGGGGCAATGGAAGACAACACTCCAGATGGCTCAGTTGCTCATCAGTTCCCTGAGCTTTGTATGCATGGTTATCCTGATGGGACGCCCTTTCCTGAGACGCCTCATGCATGCGATGGTTGGCCTGCGTAAGAGCCACCACAGTCTGTGTCTCTCATTGAATTTGAAACAGAACATGGACATCTGGGCCTATTTCCTCGATACATTCAATGGTGAGAACATGTGGCAGCAGGGCATGTGCACCAATGTTGAATTGGATCTCTTCATTGATATGATGCGGGCCTCTGGCTTCATCATGTTTTTTAGGGGATCTTAGGCTGCCACTCCCTGGCCTGATTGCTGGGTAACTAGTGGCCTCACCCGAAATATCACATTCCTTGAGTTTGTGGCCCTGTGTGGCTGGGGCTACCATCTATGTGACCATAGAATCCTTTTCTGCTGAGACAACCAGGTGGTTGTCACTTTTGTGAACAGTCACTCCGCCGGGTGTGTTGTGGTTGCGCTCCCGCGGAAGTTTGTCCTAAAGTGCTTGCAGTTGAATATTACAGCATATGCATGTCATGTCCCTGGACAGCCTAATAGTATTGCGGATTCCCTCTCCTGTTTGTAGTAGGACACATTCCAGCGATACCGAGGGGCGACCTGAAGAGTCCATCACATACAGAGTTACTATCATCATGAGTAACAATACACACAAACCATATGAAAAAGTGCTAAAGAAATCACTGACCTAAAAGAGACATGGCCATATAAAAAGACTCAAAAATGACAAAATCCCTTAGACACACCCACAGAATATACAAACGAGCATTAGTTTAATTAATTTATAACTCTAAACACTCCCCATTCTCAGTAACTACTCACAGGGAGAAAAAGACCTCAGGATAGCTCTAATCCCACCATGCGGCAGTGAAGATCACCATAGGGGAAGGCAAGATACTCACATCACCGGTTTCAAAAAAAGTACTTTCTTTGATTTTTAAATTTTCTTAAAAATAATAATTTAAGTCTCATATGATGAAATTAGACTTACCTGCTAATTGTTGTTCCTGGAGTGGAACCAGTCTAGTCCCGAAACCTCTGGGTTCCCTATCTTATCCAGCAGCTTGGAGACTGAGAAACTCCTTCTTTTGTGACATCATCAGTATATCTCTCCGGTGCCCGCCTCAATCCACCAGTAACCTATTGACAAAGCAGACTCACCGGAGAAACAAGTAAGTATCTATCCAATCAGACGAATTATAACAGATTCAGTATGTCTACTATATGCACTATATCGCCTAAGTGAAACTGTATCAAAAGATAAGAACAAGTGGAAACCTGCTGTGACTATAAAATGCAAACAAACAGCTGCAACGAGCCACCTCGCCCGTAGCTCTACGCACCCCTCTCTGCAAAAATCCCCGGTAGTTATTTCTTTTTGCAATCCTGAAGAAAACCCCCAAAGGAAAAAATCCCTTACCTGTACCACACGGACCTAGTCCACAGACCCTTTTGCCAAGGGACTCTGGGAGGGGCACGGAACAACAATTAGCAGGTAAGTCTAATTTCATCTTCCTGATCGTGTCCCAGTCTAGTCCCGAAACCTCTGTGTCCTTACCAGAGCAGTGAAACAAAATTGTTAAGTATGGGAGGGTCCCGGCAAACCCGCTTGCAGGACTGCGGAACCAAAGGAAGTCTCCTCTGCCCTTTGCACATCCAGCCGATAGTGCTTCACGAAGGAGTTCAAGGACGACCACGTCGCCGCCCTACAAATCTCCACCGGTGACACCAAATGCACTTCCGCCCAGGAAGTTGCCTGTGCGCTCGTGGAATGGGCCCTCAACCCTTCCGGCACAGCCCTGCCACGTAACACATAGGCCGACGCAATGGCTTCTTTGATCCAGCGTGCAATGGAAGCCTTGGACGCCGCTTCCCTCTTCAGACTCCCCCCGAAGAGTACAAAAAGCCTGTAGGATTTCCGAAAACTCGCCGTCCGCTTGAGATACTTCTTCAATGCCCGACGGATATCCAAAAGATGAAGCTTTCTCGACAAAGAGGAATCCGCGCTCCCGGCAAAAACCGGTAAGGAAATTTCCTGATTGACATAAAAAGCCGAGAGCACCTTAGGGAGAAAAGCCGGCACCGGCCGCAATACGACTTTAGAGGCCAAGAACGACAGGAAAGGCTCCTGACAGGAGAGCGCTTGCAGCTCTGATACTCGTCTGGCCGAACAGAAAGCCTCCAAGAAAACCATTTTCAACGTAAGGTCCTTGAGCGACGCACGCATCAAAGGTTCAAACGGCTCCCGTTCTAACGCCTCCAACACAAAGGGAAGATGCCATTTGGGAAAAACTGGGCGAGACGGAGGCCTAGCCAGCGACACTGCCCTGAGGAACCTCTTCACATCTCGCTGCTCACCGAGCGACCGGCCAGCTAACCGGCCCCTGTAGCAAGACAGGGCAGCCACCTGAACACGCATTGAGGCCACCGCCAGGCCCTTATCGAAGCCATCCTGCAGGAACTCCAGGATCTGTGGGAGAGAAGCCTTGAGGGCCTCCAGGGTCCTATCCGCACACCATGCCTCAAAGATCCTCCAGACCCGTACATACGCCATAGAAGTAGAACGCCTTCTGGACTTTAACAAGGTAGAGATGACCGCCGACGAGTAACCCCGCGAACTCAGCCTTGCCAGCTCAAGAGCCAGGCCATAAGTGAGAACCGATCCACGTGAGGCATGAACAGGGGACCTTGAGACAGTAAGTCCTCCCGGCAGGGGAGCCGCCAGGGTTTCGCCGCCAGCAACCTCACCAGGTCTCCGTACCAGGGTTGCCATGGCCAATCCGGCACAATCAGAAGGACGTGACCCCTGAACTTTTCCACCCTTTGCAGGACCCTTCCTATCAGAACCCATGGAGGGAAGACATAAAGCAGCTGCCCCTCCAGCCAAGGTTGGAGCAGAGCGTCCAAGCCTTCGGACATCCGCTCCTGGCGTCTGCTGAAGAAGCAGCTGCACTTTGCTGATGCGAGAGTCGCCATGAGATCCATGACCGGCGTCCCCCACCTGCGGGCAAGCATTTCGAACACCTCGGGATGTAGCAACCATTCCCCCGGATCAACTCGTACCCGGCTGAGGAAGTCGGCCTCCACATTGTTCACCCCTGCCACATGGGCCGCTGACAGATCTAAGAGGTTTGCTTCTGCCCATCCGCACAGGACTTCAGCCTCTGCTTCGAGGGCCGCGCTGCTGGTGCCCCCCTGTCTGTTGACAAAAGCGACCACCGTCGCATTGTCCGAGAGCACTTTCACTCCCGCAGAGCTAGGAGCACCACTCGTAGTTCCAAGAGATTTATCGTCCACTGTTTCTCCTGCAAACTCCAGGTGCCCTGCGCGAAGCTGCCTTGACAATGAGCCCCCCAGCCCAACAAGCTGGCGTCCATCATCACGGCCACCCACGTGGGTGCCTCCAGGGCCTTCCCCCGCTCCAGAGTTGGGAACCAACCACCAGAGCAGGGCCTGACGAGTCTCCTCCGGGCACTCCAGTTTCCGGGACAAGGGATGCACTTGATGTGACCAACAGCGAAGCAACGCCCTCTGCAAGGGCCTCATGTGAGCTCTCGCTCACGGCACCATTTCTATTGCCACCGCCATGGTGCCCAACAACTGTAGGTAGCGCCATGCCGAGGGAGCCTTGAGCCGCTGAAACCGCTCTACCATATGCCGCAAGCCCCTCGCGCGTTTGCTCTGTGAGAAACACTCTGCCAATGCTCGTGTCGAAGCGCATCCCCAGGTACTCCAGATTCTGGGAAGGTTGCAAATGGCTCTTGGCCATATTGACAATCCATCCAAGGCTTTGCAAGAACTCCACCACTCGAGCCGTGACTCTCTCGCTCTCTGCCCGCAACGTGGCACGGATCAACCAATCGTCTAGATACGGGTGAACGAGGATGCCCTCCTTGCATAACGCCGCGGCCACCACCACCATTCACCTTGGTGAAGACCCTTGGGGCAGTTGCTAGCCCGAAAGGTAAAGCTTGGAACGGATAATGACCGAAGGGCACCGTGAACCTGAGAAACTGGTGATGATCCGGCCTTACCGGAATATGCAGATATGCCTCTGACAAGTCTAGAGAAGTGAGGTACTCCCCTTGTCGCACCGCCACTATGACGGAATGAAGAGTTTCCATGTGAAAATGCGACACCCGCAGGCACCGATTGACCCCTTTGAGATCTAGAATGGGCCGGACACCCCCGTCTTTCGTTGGAACAATGAAATAGATGGCGTACCGACCGCAGCCATACTGTTTTTTAGGTACGGGAGCAATCGCCCTGAGGTCCAACAGCCTTTGCACTGTCTCCCGAAGTGCCGCACACTTTGCGACGGACCTTCCGGGAGACTGCACAAAAGCCGCTCGTACTGGATGCAAGAACTCCAGGGCGTAACCCTCCCGAATGACTTCTAGCACCCATTGATCTGAAGTGATTTGGGCCCAGGCAGGAAGAAACTCCCGCAGACGACCCCCCACGGGAACAAGGGACAGCTGGGCCCTCCTCATCTCATTGTGATTTTTTGAAATTAAGGGAAGTCGAGGCGGAAGCGGCACCAAAACCTCTTCCCGCTCCCCTGAATCCCTGAAACCCCTGGCTTTGATGGGAAAACGCTCCCTGTGGCCCGATGCGAATCTTTGGGAACGAAACCGGCGGAAATCCCGAAACTGACCCCGAGCACCCGGGACCCCCCGAGTGGACTTGGGCTTATCCTCCGGCAATCTTCCGCCTTTAGACTCTCCGAAATCTTTAACAAGCTTGTCTAAATCCTCACCGAACAGTAGGCGGCCCTTAAAAGGAAGCTTACTCAACCTAGCTTTAGAGGAAGAATCCGCCGCCCAATTCCTTAACCACAAGTACCTCCGGGCTGCTACCGCTGATGCCATACTTTTGGAAAGACCTCTCATAAGGTCATATTGCACGTCTGCTAGATAGGCTGCACCCGATTCCAGCCTGGCAGCTTCTTCCACCAAAGAACTTGGTTGTCCCTCCTGTACCTGCTGAGCCCAGCGGAGGCAGGCTCTAGCCACCCAAGCACCACAAATAGCTGCCTGCGGGGAGATGGCATTGATGTCAAAGATCTGCCGCAAGAGCACGTCCAACCTCTGGTCCTGAACATCCTTGAGGGCCGCACTATCTTCAACAGGTATGGTTGTTTTCTTGGTCACGGCCGAGACGGCCGCGTCCACCCTGGGCGACTTAAAGACCTCTTTGTCCTGGTCCAACAACGGATACAAACGGCCCATAACCCGGGACCCCTTCAACAGAGCCTCTGGGACGTTCCACTCTTCCTGAATCATCTCTGTAAATACCCTATGGACCGGGAAGGCCCTCTGAGTCCGTCTGAACACCTGCAGTAAAGGATCCTCAAGCGTTTCATCCTCCGCTGCTCCTGGGACTGGCATGTTGAGCGTCCAGCTTTTGTAGACCAGTCTTCCAGCTTTTGTGGATAACATGAGGAAAGATCTACAAAAGCTGTAAGACTGGTCTAATGCTTGGCAACTATGATTTAATGTGAAAAAGTTCAGTGTCATGCACTTGGGTAGCAGAAATCCAAGGGAAAAGTACACAATAGGGGGTGAGAGGTTGGTATGCACGGTTCAGGAGAAAGACCTTGGTGTGATTATCTCTGATGATCTCAAGGTGGCAAAACAGTGTGACAAGGCGGTGGCAAAAGCCAGGAGGATGTTGGGCTGCATACAAAGAGGGATTACCAGCAGAAAGGAAGATGCAAAAGATGTAAAAAGACTGGAAACTGTTCAGAGAAAGGCGACCAAAATGATTTGGAGCCTGCATCAGAAGCCTTATGAGAAGAGACTTGAAGACCTAAATATGTACACTTTGGAGGAGAGGAGGGACAGGGGAGATATGATTCAGACCTTTAAATACTTAAAGAGAAATGATGAACAAACAAACCTCTTCCAAAGACGGGGAAGCTGTAAAACTAGAGGGCATAACATGAAGCTGCAAGGTGGTAAATTGAAAGGCAATCTCAGGAAATATTTCTTCACTGAAAGGGTGGTGGATGCTTGGAATGCCCTTCCGATGGAAGTGGTGAGGGCAAACACGGTGATGGAATTCAAAACGGCATGGGACAAACACAGTGGATCCCTTTACAGCCACAGGATAAAAGCAAAATAAACGGTACCATCTAACTTCTGAACTATCTAGCGTCTGAACAAATAAGGGTGTCCTACATGGAGTGGTGGGTTCACCCCTAAACAGAAACAAAAACATGGGGAGGGGTGGCCTGCACAGAGCGACAGGTGCACCTACTCTTGCCATCTTGCTGGGCAGACTAGATGGACCATGCTGGTCTTTATCTGCCGTCACTTACTATGTTACTGTGCCTTAAGAGACTCGGCAATGAGAGCTGGCAACTCCTCTTTCCTGAAGACTCTCACTACCCTGGCCTGATCCTCCCGCTCTGAGATCTCCCCCTCTTCTAACTCCTCTTCCATAGCCACACTGGGGCTCTCCTCATCTGACAACGGGTCCTCCGAAACCCCCGTAAGGTCTGACAAGTCCCTATCGCCTCGAGGCTTCTTGCCGTGAGACGGGGAAGACTGGATTCGGGGGGAAGCAGAACGCTTCCTCTCCCCCTCGGGCCCTGCCACTAGATTCTGATGAAGAACAGAGCTAACTGCGGACTGTTGTGGCAGGGCCACAAACTGCTGAGAAAAAATGGCAGACAGCTCCTTGGGAAACAGCACCTGAGAGGGAGGGGGGCTAAGGGCGGAAGACAGGCCAGCTACCGGCTCTTCTTGCTCCATACTTGGCAAGGGAGCAGCCGAGGACTCCAGGGTGACCCCTGAGGTCCTGTCTGTGTGGAGGATTGCTCAGATTCCCCAGCCTCCCCCACACAGGCCTGGCAGACCCCTGCATGAGAAACCTTCTTGGCCCCACACACAACGCAAAGGGGCTTGGAAGGCATTGCGACTAAGCAATGAATAAAGAGTAATTTCTCCACCTGAGAAACAGTACAGTGACACCCCCTCAAAAACGTATACTTAGCCTGGCAGATCCCCCCTATAAACTAATGGCGGGCCCCGAAGAAAAAACGCCCGCCCAAAGAGAAATATCTAGGAATTTAACAAAAGAAACCCAAAAATAAAAAGCCAAAAATAAAATCGAAAAGCCTTCGCTCTTCTTCTGCAAGGAATATGCACAGGAAGGACCCCCGTGTCTCCTAACACACAGCGCTGCCGAGCCGAACACAAGGCTGCGCTGCTGCCACGTGGCTAGGCCCTGCCAGAAAAAAGCGCCAAAATCACGCAGCCCCAAGCATGAAGTGCAGCCCGAAAAACCTTACCTTCAGCGACTGCGCTCCTGAAGGGAAGGCCGTGCTCATGCGACGGCCTAAGGATCAGCCGCTCCTGGACAGGAAGCACGGAACGCGCCGCCCGCGACTGCCAAGCTTTCACAGGCAGAGGTTCGGGCAGCTGGAAAGACCCAAGCATGCTCACAGGCAGGCTCCTCTGCGTGGCGCTGACTACATTTCCCTTCCAATCTGAGAGACAAGGAGAAACAGCCGAATTTGTACGGGTGAACAGCAGCGCTGCTGGGTCAGGTAAAAACCTCTGAGGCAGGCTCCGTTTGAAATCAGGCAGCGCGAGGTGGGGGAGGGGGCAGCTAACTTGTGCTGAAGCTTTAAAGTCACAGTCACCTAGCAAACAAAAAACCAGAAAGAAAGAAAAGTTAAACTATAGCAAAAAAGATTTAAACCAGTCTAGATTCTCAATTGTTTCTCAAGTGAGCCCGAGACCCTCGGGCTCCCATCTATCCAGCTGCTTGGAGACTGAGGTAACTGGTGGATTGAGGCGGGCACCGGAGAGATATACTGATGATGTCACAAAAGGAGTTTCTCAGTCTCCAAGCTGCTGGATAAGATAGGGAACCCAGAGGTTTCGGGACTAGACTGGGACATGATCAGGAAACATTAATTTAACAGGTCATGTGTATCTCAGTATATATCTCAAGTATAAGCAATACAATGACACGGCGACCCACATCCACTTTGATCTGCCGACCTTGCCCACCAAGCCCTGTAACAAAACAGTTCAATCGCTATAAGCACACGCCAGAAATTCCATAGTATATCAACTTTACATATCTTAACATTCTTTTCTACACTTAACAGCCAAAGCAGCATAGTCCTTTTCATATAAAAAGACACCCATGTGGTCTAAAACCAAATCTAATCATAAGTTTAAAAGTGTGTGGAAAAAAAGTCCAAAAGAGATAATCGAATGATAAATATAACTACCACCGAGGAAAGGGTGATAATTTATTTATTTATTTATTTAACATCTTTTATATACCGCACTATTCATAATCAGCGCGGTTTACATAGAACAAGAAAACATCAGACAGAATACAATTATCTGAGTATTTTACATATAACAGGAACAATAACTTGGGTAACCGGGGTAATTATTTACAACAAATAGTAGTCAGTGTAACTATTTACATTTGGAAGATATATTGTATACAAAAGAACCTTGTTAATATGAGAGAGAGGTGTGAAGTATTGTTGGGATAGCAGAGGTTACGTGGAAAGAACGGGATTGTTGCTATTTGAGTGTGCCTGTGTTGAGGAAGCAAGTCCTTTTTGAGCTTTAAAGGCCAGGAGTAGAGTCTTGAAGGTGATTCTCGCTTGGATAGGGAGCCAATGTAGTTGTTTCAGGAGAGGTGTTACATGTTCTCTTTTAGGTACCCCGAAAAGCACTCTTGCTACACTGTTTAAGGCTAGTTGAAGCGGGTTTAGGGTAGATTGAGGGAGCCCTTGTAATATAGAGTTTGCGAAGTCAAAATGGGGAATAATTAGAGCCTGGTAGACCGTACGGAAATCATCTGGATCAATCAGTTGGCAGAGGTGTCTGAGGGAGCGAATCTTGAAATACACTGCCCTTACTGTGTTGGCTATGTGGGACTTCATATCCAGATTCTGATCCAGAGTCACTCCAAGATATCGGATGTGGGATTTTACTTGCAACTTGGCATCTTGAACCTCAAGGAATGTAGGTGGTGTGAACTTAGAGTTCCTTGAGATAAAGAGAACTTCCGTTTTTTTGTGCTGAATTCTAAGATTTTGAGTCAGTAGCCAATTTGAGATGGTGTTAAAACAGTTGGTTATGGGGGTGAGGTTCATATTATCTATGCAGAACGGCATAGATAATATATGACAAAATATGGATACCCACTCAAAAAAGAGCATGCAAGCAAACAGCTCTACGAGTAGAGAGAAAACAAACACCACAAAAACGCACCAACGTCTGCACTGTGCGGCATGACAAGGGGGGTAGGTACAATCCTATCAACCCTATTAGATAGACTAGATAGGCTATGCTGGTCTTTATCTTCAATCCTCTACTATGTTATGTTACTGGCCTGTGTGCCAAAGACAGCCATTTAGGCAGTGAATAGGGCATTAAAAGGAAAATGTTTTATGACTTCCCAAGACACGAATTAAACGTTGCAAGTAGTCAAAACTTTAAATAGCGTCAGTTGACCTGTATAGCAGTAGAGAAAATAGCCAAAACATGTTAAAGGACTTTAAACGTTATAACGGGGATGGTGCAGGCATGCTCTCTGGTGAGTGGCCTTGGGGTTCCCTCAAGCTCTGGGCCACTGTTACACTTTATATCCATGGAATTATGTGTAACAAGTGAAATGGGAGTGGAAGAAGAATTATTTAATCTTGGGTACCATCTAATGGGTGTAAACTCGCAGAAATCCGAAAAATTATTCCCATACTTTTCCAGACCTTTTGCTTCTATCTGATCTACTGCTACCACAGTGGAATTACTTGTTACATTTGTGCAACTGTAGTTCAAATGTCCTTAGCGCTACTAGTAGATACTATTTTCCCTGGCTCTCTTTTTAAAGTTCAAGGCTAAATCAAGTTTTGCAGACAACTAGAACTGGTCTCTGTAAAAATAAAGATGGAGAGAGGTCACGTGATGCGGGCTGGATAGTGGTCGCATCCTGAGTGTGCTCCGGTACCCCTAGCCCAAAACCGGCGAAATAGTACCGTGCGAATCCGCAGAAGTGTGTCGGAAGATCGCCCGAGGTGGGTTGTAGTGCCTACAGAACCCGGCAGTGAGGATCCGGCCGGTGGGAGGCATGGCGGCTGCGGTCAAAACAACTCGCAGAGACAGAGATCGCGTGGCTGGCGGCAGCAAGATGGCGGAGTCGGCCGCGGCGCCGAGCTCGCCTAGATCTCCCACGTTTCTCGATGAGATGTCGGCGGCGGTGGCGGCAGCCTTGTCTCCTCAATTCGATGCCCTCCATGAGAAGATGGATGGGTTGCAATCCTCGGTAGACACCCTGGGGAGCAGACTCCGGGAGGCGGAGGATCGGCTGGGTCAGGCGGAGGAGAAAACGGAGGCCTTGGCAGACGAGTTGGCCGGCTTAAAAGCCCAGGTGTGCCTACAGGCGGCGAAACTTGACGATCTAGAGAACCGTTCCAGGCGAAGTAACCTACGGTTCTTGGGGATCCCGGAGTCCGTTTCTGACAAAGAATTGCGGAGCTATTTGGTGGCACTGATACTGCATGTGTTGGAGGGTTCGGAGCTTGGGGACAAGCTGTGGATCGAGAGGGTCCATCGTGTGGGCAACAAACCAGCGCGAGACAGCCGTCCCAGAATCGTGCTTGCCAAATTTCTGTACTTCCCTCAAAAAGAGATGATTCTGCGGGCAGCCCAGCAGCGGGGAGACATTACCTATAACTATAATAAAATCCGAATAGCGCAGGACTACTCTGCAGCGCTAAGCCAGAAACGCAGAGAGTATGCCCCGGTGTGTGAGAAGCTCATTGGCGCGGGGATTCGTTTCTCCGTGCAATACCCGGCTAAATTGCATGTCATGCACGAAGGAGCACACCGGGCCTTTGGTACCACGGTGGAGGCGATGGCCTATGTGAACCAGCTTACAGTTCCTGCACAGGCGGCGTCGGCGTCCCCCCGCTGAGACTCCTGGTAGTGCGGCCTGCAGTTTTGTAATGGCTGGGCCCTTTCCTGGGAGGATGAGTCTGGGCTGTGTTTCATCATCGTGGCTCTTGGGAGAAGGACGCCTTGTAGTCAACCAGCTCATGCTGTACCGGCCCTACCGTGCTCCAGGAGCCAGTCATGTGGGGTCCCCCCAATGTGCAGTTGGGAACATCTAGTTTGTTTGCTTTTTTCCAATGTCGAGTACTGCTAGTTACTTTGTGATAGCTCATTGAGGCGGTCTATGTTTTGTTTGCAAGTTTTCTTTTGTTCTCTGTTCTTGCTGGGTGGGGTTTTTGTTTGGAGGTTTCTTTGTACTTTGGTATTTGGGCACCGGATGACTCCAGCGTTCTCGAGCCTGTCTGTTTTCTCCCCTGCCTCCCTTGTAGGTCGGGAAGAAACACAGCTAATGCTTTTCAGTATTGGGGCAGCCCGCACCAGCTGTTGTCGCCCAGCCTTTGCACTAACCGGGCTGTCAGAGATTGGGCAGCATTGAGTATACGCTTCGACAAGCTGGGAGAGGTGCGGGCAGCTGGAGTGGAGTGTTCAATATCCTTCGCCCTAAGCTGTGGAGGGGTGGGGGGAGCTCCTTGTATTTTGCCTCTCTGCGGGGATGGCAGGTAGAGAACCTGGAGTGCTACCCTTTTCATATTTTTTCTAGGGGTGGGTCCAGTATCTCCATGAGGCTCTCCTGTTTTATAAGGGGCGCACGCAGTGCGTTGGTTACTTGTACCTTTCTTGCCCGCAGTGGGAGTGCTTTTGGAGCGAGCTGCTTACGTACTGTTGACATACCACGTGTCCGCAGTGCGGGGACCGTTCCGATGCTTTTTACCATAGTGGGGTGCAGGTTGAGCAGTGCTATTATAAGCTGCTGGGAGTGTCTTTTGTAGTGTGTGCAGCTACTGTTAGGTGTAGGACAGTTCCGCCTACATGTGGAAGACTCCGGTGCCCGATCTTTGCTGTAGACCCTCGCTGTGGGGTGCTGTTAATGCCCTGGTACTGGATGTGGTGTCATCGGGGGGCTGTTTTTGGTGATTGTTTTATGTCTTTTCACTATTGAGGGGGCCCCTCGTCTGGGATGGGCAGGATATGGGCTTTGGGGGGTTGGAGGTGACATGTGCCCTTAGTTCTGGGGGCGATATTTGTTTGGTAGGAATTGGACGCTTTCCTGGGATATAGGGGGGGGGGGTGAGAGTTTTTGACTGCGGGATTCTAATTCTCTTTGGGTTTAAAGGGGTCCGGCTGCACTCAGAGGGGCCTCAGTAGGCCTTCTCTGGAGGGGAGAGGTGGAGAGGGTCCTTAGGTAGTGGAATAGATCTGGGGGAGGATGGGGGTGGGCATTGTAGATGGGGGTGGGGGGATTTTAGGTAGGGGAGGGGGATGGGTTGGGGGGGAGGGAGGGGGCGTGGGTAACTTGGGACCGCTGCTCTGGTGGGGGAAGAGAGCTGAGGAACCTAATAACGTTTTGGGGTGAACCCCAGGCTGGGGGGGTGCACCCGACAAATTTCCTTTTCTGGTTCTTCCTTGATATCGGATTATGTATGATGTTGTTCGACACCCTAGACTGAAGGTTATCTCTTGGAATGTGTGCGGCATAGGTACCCCTGTTAAACGATATAAGGTGTTGCAGTCCTTGGCAAGACTGAACTGTGACGTTGCCATGCTGCAGGAAACCCACCAGACCGCTGAGGAGCATGCTAAACTGCAGAGAGCTTGGGTGGGGCGGGTTTGGGGGGCCCCAGCAGTGGGGAAGAAAGGTGGAGTGGTCATTTTGATTCACAAAAGGCTACGGTTTGATCTTGTGACGGAATATGCAGACCCCGCAGGTAGATACATCTTGTTGTATGGCAACCTAGACGGGCGTCCTGTGGTTTTGGGTAACTTGTACGGCCCGAACGTCCTGGACCGGTCAGTATACGCCCACTTGGCCTTTAGGGTTGAGCAGATTTTTTTTTTTTTTTTAGACAGTTTTTGTATACCGCCTTATCCTTCAATCAAAGCGGTCACAACACAATTGGGGGATACATTTAACACGCGGGGATGAGACACATACACTAATACTTACAGGGAACATGGGCAATGGAGGGTTAAGTGGCTTGCCCAAGACCACAAGGAGCATCTGTGGGACTAGAAACCCCAGTCCTTCCGGCCCAAGGTTGCTGTCCTCTAGTGGGATTTGAACCCCCGACCTTCCGGCCTGAAGTACCTTGCCCCAACCACTAGGCTACTCCTCCCACCAGATGCCTGATGTTCCTTTGCTTTTGGCGGGGGATCTTAACGGGGTATTGGATATTGACTTGGACACATCTGGTGATAGGGGGGATCGGTGGCGGACCCCGGTTACTAAGGCACTTCAGGAATTGCAACTTCGTTTGGGGCTGGTGGATCCCTGGCGGTTGCTTCACCCCATGGAGCGGAATTTTACTCACCAATCTAGAGCCCATGGTTCGAGTGCACGAATCAATTATGTGTTGATTTCAGAGCGGCTTTTCGTGCAGATGGGGGAAGCGCAGATTGGCCCGACGGCGGTGTCCAATCACGCGCCGGTTTGGGTGGCCCTTCAGTGGGGGGACCCCGGTGGCTCGCAAAAGGTTTGGCGGTTCTCCTTGGGACTTTACTCGGACATGGAGTTCCGTACTTATCTCAGACAACACTGGGGGGAGTTTATCACCATCCATGAACAGCATCAGAATGAGCCCGAATTGCTCTGGGAAACGGCAAAGGTGGTCTTACGTGGCGATATTATTGCCTATGCGGCACGGAAGCGTAAGCTGTTGGCGGTCCGCATTGTACAGTTGGAGAAGCAGGTGGTGAAAGCTCGGTGGCGCTGCGCAGGGGATCCTACAGGGGTCAACAAGCGAATGCTTTGGGAGGTACAGTCGTCCCTCAATGAATTACTTCATCAGCGAGCTCAGAAATCCTTGCTGTACTATAAATACCAGCTTTATCGTTTTGGCGATAAGCCTGGCAAACTCTTGGCCCGCTGTCTTCGGGGTAGCCGAGGTGCCCGGTCCATAGTGGCGTTGCGAGATGATCAGGGTCATTTACATAGGAAGAACCAGGAGATTGCGCAAGTGTTTCGCTCTTTTTTTCAGAAGCTTTATCAGGGGACGGAGGGGTCCCGGACGCGTATGGAGGAGTATCTCCGAGGAGTGCGGCTCCCTCGGCTAACCGCAGAACAACGGGAGGCTCTGGATGTGCCGATCATTGGGGAGGAAATACGCAAAGTTATCTTGGAGGCCGCCTGTTATAAATCGCCGGGTCCGGACGGGTTTGGGGCAGAGTTTTATAAGTTGTTGGTGGACCCTGTGACTCCGGTTTTGCAAGCGTTGTACCATAGGCGGGTAGAGCAGGGGAGATTTTGTTGGGGATCGAACCATGCGTTTATTACTTTAATACCCAAGCCAGGCAAAGATCCCACGCAGGCGGCTTCGTATCGCCCCATTTCCCTATTGAATTTTGACCTGAAAGTGATGGCCAAGGTGATGGCAGACCGGCTTGCGTCCGTCCTGGGGGAGCTGGTCCATGACTCGCAGGTCGGCTTTGTTCGGGGACGGTATGCCGTCCGGAATTTGCGGAAAATCTTGGCATCTATGGAATGGGCGCGTGAGTGCGATTTGCAATCTTTGTTGATCAGTTTCGATGCGTAAAAAGCATTTGATCGGGTTAATTGGGACTATATGAAATTTCTTTTGCCGCGCTATGGGCTGGGTGATTTCTTTTGTCGTATGGTAGGGCTGCTTTATGCCAGCCCCACGGCTAGTATTTTGTGTAATGGGGTCCTTTCTGATAGCTTCAACCTCGAGAAAGGTACACGTCAGGGCTGTCCGCTCTCCCCGTTGCTCTTTGTGCTGACCTTAGTCCCCCTGTTGCGGAGGATAGAGGAGGTTTTGGACATACGGGGAATTTCTATTGGGCCGCATGTCTTTAAAGTAGCCGTGTTTGCGGACGACATTCTAGTCCATTTACTGTCCCCGCAGCAGTCGCTGCCTTGTCTGCTTGAAGAATTCTCGCTGTACGGAGCCTTTGCGGGCTTACGTATTAACAGACAAGTCTGAGGCCTTGGATGTTGGGGGTCGGCTTCAGGGGGCCTGGAGAGGGTGTTTTCCCTTGTGGTGGGCAGGGGACTCGTTTATCTACTTGAGTATTGAGTTAACCAGAGACCTGACCGTGCTCTATAGGAGAAACTTTGAGCGAATTTTTCAGAAGCTCCGCTCGCAATTACAGGCTTGGGCTCCCCTTCCGTTATCCTTACTGGGCAGGGCTGCAGCGTTGGGAATGGTGATCTTGCCCCGGGTACTCTGGCTGCAAACTTTGCCGGTATGGTTGCTTTGCCGCGATTTGTTGTGCATAGACCGTGAAATTCGGGGGTTTCTTTGGAGGGGCGCTAGAGCACGGATACCGCTGGGCCGACTGCGAGGGAGATGGAGATCTGGTGGTATTGGCGTTCCGGACCTCTGGAAATATGCCTTGGCCTGCCAGGCCAGACACCTGGGGGACTGGCTGGGAGGTACAGATGTTTATACCCCGAGAGAGTTCGAGGCGGCCTTGGTGGCTCCACAGTCTTTGTTGGCTGTATTACATTTGCGACGGGAGGCCTTGCCAGAGCGGGTGCTGAAAAATGTACTGGTTCAAGTGGCTCGACGTACGTGGCAGCAATTGAATAAATTGTGGGGCAGTTCTCCAGAGATTTCGAGCTGGCTCCCCTTACGGGGCAATCCCCGGTTTCCGCCGGGGTCGGACTCTGTTCCCTTTCGTCGGTGGGAACAGGTGGGGATACGGAGTCTGGGACATGTCGTCAACTTGGAGGGGCGGTGCAAGGCTCTGGGAGTGCTGTGTAAGGAATATGGCTTGCACCCCAAAACCTCTTCGTTTGCATACCTGCAACTCACCCATTATGTGGGATCTCTTTCCGGGAGGGAACTCCGGGTCGACCATTCCACGTGGATTTTAGAATTTTTTCGGTTAGGGACGGAGTCTCCCCCCACTATAGCGTTGCTAAAGAAGGCTTTGGACGCGTGTGATAGGCCCCCTGATTATTCAGCCGAGGAAGCTTCATGGGCGCAGGATTTAGGTTGTAGGATAGCCCCAGACTCGGTTAGAGCCGCGTTAGGCCGGATTGTGCAGCTGGCGGACGGGGCGAGATGGCGGGAGGTCCAACTTAAATGTATTCTTCGAGCTCATTTCTCTCCGCGGCGCGCACTGCGTAGTCACCTTACTCAGTATGGTGGGTGTCCAAAATGTGACTCTGCCCTGGCTGATTTGGGACATATGTGGTGGGGTTGTTCCCATATCCGTAGATATTGGGTGCGGATTGGGAGCTATATCGGTGGCTTGTTGCAGCAGCAAGTTTGCAGGACGGGACTGCTAGTGGCGCTGGATCACTTAGGACCACTCCACCCGAAGGGCAGATGGCAGAGATTATTAGTGCGAAAGGCGTGTCTGGTGGGTAAGGGCCCTTTACTCCGGCACTGGCGGGAACCGTTGGCCCCCTCCTTTTGGGAGTGGAGGAATGGTTTTCACCAGTTCATGCTGTTAGAACGGCAGTGTGCGATGAGACACCCTCAGAGTTGGGCCACTTTTCTCTTGATTTGGATGCCTTATCTTCAATCATTGGGCCCTAAAGTCCGCAGTGACTTACTGGCCCTGGGATAGCAGGGGGATGGGGTGTTGCTCGGTTCCACCGAGGATTCCTTAGCGTAATGGGCAGAGCAGTGGTCCCGGGTGGGGGGAGGGAGGGGGGGTTCTTGGGTTATTACCTTGAGTAAGGTTCTGCTTTTCTCTTCTTCAAGTCGTTGTATTACCTCAGGGCGGTGGACAAGACACAGCCCTGCCCTGGGGATGCTGGATATCTAATGGCTGTATAATGGAAAATGTAAATAGTTTCTGTGTGTATCATTTTTTCTGTTACCTTGTGCTTTCAATAAACAGATCTTTGAAGAAAAAAAAATAAAGATGGAAGTTGCGGTTTGTTGCTAGCTTATAGTATTAGAGACAGATCTAAGAACCCGTTCATCACCTCGTTGCCAATTTCTGCAATTCTTGGGACCTAGTAACGTTCAGAATTATTTACAGCTGCATGTCTTTACCTACTACTATTAATCATTTATAAAGCGCTAGAAGAGTTTCTCGTAGAGTTGCAGTATGTAGGAAACAGCTGCACCATATGATATTGGTATGGAAGAGGACCCCACCCCCCAAGACTGTCTTTTGTCTGGATTTGAGAGAGTTAGTGGAAGCAACAGGTCTTCTGTCATTTTATGTATTTTCTTTCCTTCCACTCCCATTTGGCTGTTCTACTTTACATTCATGCCATTAGATGGAACAGTTTAAACCCTAATTTTAAGGCTTTGTGACCTGTTTGGAATTGGCTGAATACTCTTCTTTGGTAGTGATGGCTGGTTGAAGTTCACAGAATTTCGATTTCAGTTTGCTAGGAAATTAATCCAAAGCAAATATTGTATTCTACGATCCATTTGTAATAAATTGCCTAAGAAAGAGCAACTCGTTCACCTGATGTGACTTTCCATGGAAATCAGATTGGCTTAGAGGGGGAGTGATTTATATTTGTACATGTTTAGACCCACTGTAAGAAAAGGAGGCCATCATTCTTTCAATGATATTCTCTAGACAGCAGCTGCCTTAATTCCTCTTAGGTCTCCCCTGCGGGTTTACCAGTTTAGACTACATTCTGGTGAACAAGATCCCATTCTTAATTTAGTTCTTTAAAAAAATTCAGCTGTCGATCTATGTTGTTTCACACGTACAGACAGACTTAACGATCAGAGTCACACACGCGTCTCTTGCTATGGCACACTAAGGGGTATGTTTACTAAACCGGGCTAACGGTTAACCCGGGCTATCTGCCACTAGGTCCCATATTATTCAATTGGACCTAGTGGCAGATAGCCCGGGTTAACCGTTAGCCCGGTTTGGTAAACATACCGCTTTCTTTGGAAAACTTTTATTTTTTTTACTGTCAACACTGCAGGGGGGAGGGGCGGGCAGGCAGGCAGGCAGAGCTCAATCCTTCACTTCAATGCAGAGTCTGAGAGCGCTCGGTCCAGGCTTTCGCGGACGCCGGCTGATGACGTCATAAGCGCGCACCGCGCTCCGGGGAAGCCTGCAAGGTGGGAGCGGACCTCGGGCTCCGCAACATGGAGCGAGCAGCGGTGGTGGCCTTGAGGGGGTTGTGCATGCGCTCGGCCCCAGAGCCAGGTAACGGGAAGGCGAGGTACGAGGCTGCTCCTGCTTGTCGGCTGCTCACTGTCCGAGTGCATGCGATGAAAGAGCCAAATGCGGCTTCCTGTGCAGATTGCAAGTTTCTTCATATTAACAAAGGGAACAGACTTGGTCTCACAGGACAAGGTATTGGACGCCCTAGGCAAAAGATACGCCCCCCCCCTCACTTTGATAATTTAAACTCAAAAATCATGATCAGAAGAACACCACCCTTTCAACTAACCTGTAAAATAAGTAATAAAATACAAGGCCGGCCCAAGGATATTTGAGACCTTAGGCGAACGTTTAGCTGTGCCCCTCCCCCCATATCCAGCATAATCTTTTCCCTTTCATAGCCCTCAAGTGTCCAGCATATCTCCCCCATGTCAATCATCTCCCTTTCCTTTCCCTACCTCCTCCCCAAGTGTACAGCATCTTCTCTACCCTGGTATCCAGCGCACCCCCCCCCCCCCCTTCTTCCAGTTATGGGGCATACCTCTGCTGCTATTATCTGCCACTACAGCACAAAAGGCAGCCAGCATGGAGTCTCTGAGCACTTCCTGTTTTGGAGGGGCAGGCTTAGAGCACATGCTCAGAAGCCCTGTGCTGCTGACTTTTGAGTCACATTTAGTGCAATGGCAACAAGTGGTAAGGCCGGCACTTCTTGGACATCATTTTTTACATGTTAATCTTTACTTTGTATGTATATGTGTGCCTGCTCAGGGCCATACCCGCATTGCAGTTGTACAGCGTGCAAGTACAGAAAGGACACTGATATCATCATTGGGCTTCCAGGAAGCTCAAAAAGCATGAGTTTCTGCACCTGGCTGGGGCAGAGGGGGACACTGTAGCAGCAGATAAGCATGCAATAAATAAATCCAGGAGTCTTTTCAAGGATCCAAGCCAGTTTAATGTGCACATGGCTCAAGCAATAAGCAATTTCAAAATGGCTGAGCAATGGCTTCTAGTAAAACAACAACTTTTATAGCTTTCTTGTCCATTCTAAGCATAGGCAAACTTTTCATTGGTCCCAGTACCCCTCTCACCCATCTATTGGTCCCGGTACTGATATGGCTACCCAATCGGGACTCTGGTCTGGGCCCAGCACCTGGTTGCCCCCCTTCTAGTCCCAATTACAATGGTCAGTGTCTCCAACTTGTTACTTCTCTCCTCCAAGGTCGCTGAGCTTGTTAAAACATATGGGAAGCAGAGGCACTGTGACCTTGCTCTCTGCAGAGTTAATTAATTCCATAGAAGCATAGCACACCTTATCAGTACCAATTAAACTTGTTTTTCTTTATTTTCTAAGTTTCGTTTCTGCTTAGCTATGTTCAGTTAAACTGAGTTAAGTTTCAATTCTATGGTGTCATCATTCAGGGGGGTTTTCATTCCTCTGGGCCTAACTACAGGCTTCAGTTACAGGTCAAGCTGCTCAGGCCTGTCTGCTTAGTTCAATTAGCATGGATCATAGGCCGTCGCCTACCACATTCCCCCCTTTGATTATTCTCACCCGCATGTTAATAAGGTGTGAGAATCAAATCACATAATACTAGGTAAAGGTATCACTCTGGTATAGGGTAGTAAGTTCACATAGCTAGCATCTTTGTAGCTGTCTTACGCTCTACAGTGTTATTAATAACTGAAGTTATCATTTGCAAGCAAAATGGCAAGAAACAAGGGAGCAACAGGCAGATAGTCAAAGTCCATAGTTTGGCAAGAGTGGGAAAAAGAACTAAAGGATTAGAAGGTTCGGTTGCATCTTTGTTGTGCTGTCGTAAAGCTTCTGATTTAGACAGACCAGCTGTCCATCCTTCGTAGTAGATTGTGGTCCAGTCCGAACAAAACACAAACTGTCAACAATGGGGTGGGCCAATACCCACTCACTAGTAGTATTATGTAAATCAGTCTGATTGTATAGGATAGAATAGTTCAGTTCTTGCGTCTCCCAGGGCCACTGATCTCCCATCTTAGTTCCTCCACAATAGAAACAGTCAGAAGTGTGGAGACTAGATGCTATTGCTCCAGCAAGTTCAAGAAACAAGTTCTGGTGGTGGTATGAGGAATTGCAACGGTGGCTTGCATAGCCTTGTAGAAAGTCAAGATCTAGAACAACTTTTGGATTGGAGAGTATACCAATGCAAGTATAGGGAGAATGATAAAACAAGGTCTGAGTGACCTTCGGTCCAGTTCATGTTGTACTTATACAGGCTGCCCAGGGAGATAAGGCAAAAGTCATTTCAAAGCACTCCAAGGCTGCTATCACGATGAAACAGTAGAGAATCATGATGAAAGTTCTCTGAAGAATTAGTGCAAGTCTTTGAAAAACCAGTGCAATCTGTTGATAATTCTTGACCACGAAGTCTTCTTCTTCTTTACTGTACGTTGACCTGTTTTGCTCTCAGTAGCATGCAACAGGTGTAGCGTTGATTGTAGATCCTCAAGCTTCCGCTGTACATGACCTTACCAATTTCATTGGTAGGAGTGTAGAGCTGTAGATTCCAGCGTATTTCAATAAACACAGTCCTTTTAGTTTGCACTGTCCTTGATCAAAATGGCACAAAGATTTTCAAATAATATAGTTCATAATACAGTCTCTTTCTGTTGATGATAATCTCTTCAGAATAAACAAATAGTCTCTTGAGATTCAGGAGTTCTATATTAGCACAGTCTCTCTTTTTGTTTTTAAAACTTCCTGAATTTTTTCAATTTGCTTGTCTTTGCAAAGTTAGCTGCAATGGAACTTCTGGATCTGTTCTGATGTTCACTGGTCTGGCTCTGGAGCTGCTGCTGATTTCACTCTGCTGTGATGAATCCAGGGTTCGAGTTCTGCAATTTTCACTGCTGTAGGGTTAACAAGATAACAACATAAGGTCCCTTCTAATGCGGTGTCAACGGTGTCTTTCTCCACTCTTTGATTCACACCGAGACTCCAGGCTTGAAAGGGTGCAGGCAAATTGATGGGTAATCGATTTTGTACCCAGGTATGAAGACTCTGCAAAACAGAACTTAAAACCAATAGTTTGTCTAATAATTTCAGATCCTATCTGTCTCATATCTCCTTTTATTTCCTATACAATAGGCAGGGGTTGCGCATACAGAATTTCAAAAGGGAAAACTCCTAAAGACTTAGCAGGGGCTAAGTATATCCTAAGAAGGGCTATAGGAAGAACCTAGGGCCACTTCAGGTAAACCTCTTGGCAAAGTTTAGACAACTGAGATTTCAGGGTTCTATTCATACATTCTACTTTTCCTAAATTCTGAGATCTATAGGCAGTATGTATCTGTTAATATCAATATCTTGGGGCTATACTTAATGGACTTGCTTCCTAAGGTTATCCATCCTCATTCTTTGTACAGGGGCCCATATGCATGCAAGGTTGTAAGGGTATACTTGAAATCTGGGTACACATTTAGACAGGGCTCTTTTCCTATTGTTAGTGCTCTAGTGAGGACTATCAGTTCAGCTTTCTGTGGTGAAGTTTCTGGGGCCAGGGCTGAGGACTCAACTACCAAATCAGGGGTCATCACTGCATATCTAGCACAACAATGTCCATTGATGATGAAACTGCCTTCAGCCACAAAGAAAGTCTGTTCAGGGTTCTCCAGAGGGACATCAGTCAAATCCAGGTGGCTTGAGAATACAGTGTCCATAATTTCTAAACAGTCATGATCAGGGGATCAAGACTAACTGATAACATAGCAGGATTGAAAGCTTGACTGACCCTTCAGTTGTATCTGGGGTTTTCACACAACATACTCTAATACTTCAACATTCATAGATTTGTTAGCTAGTAGTTTCCTTTGTATTTCATATTGGTTAGAACAGAGTGTGGTACAGTAACTTGAAGATTCTGTCTCAAAGTGAGCTTGTCAGCTTTGCTCACTAGGAGGGCTGTAGCTTGCAACAGCTCTCAAATAAGGGGCCAGTCTTTTGCAACTACATCCAATTGTTTGACAAATAGGCTACTGGTTGTTGCCAAGGTCCAAGAGATTGAGTCAACACTCCTAGAACATTTCCTTGCGACTCATGAACATAGAGACTGTAAGGTTTTCTGGACATCTGGTAGACCCAGAATTGGTGACAACATCAGAGTGTTTTTTTCAAAGATCAAAAGGCTGCATCCTGTTCAAGTCCCCATTCCTCTGGAGACTTTTCCATTCCTTTGATAGCTTGATACAATGGTTTTTGTTTTTGTTTTGTTTTTTCTCTAGCAGCGCAAAATTGGGGATCCATATACAACATACTCTGTGGCACCCAAGAAGGCTCTCACTTGCCTCCTGGTGATTGGAGTAGGAATACTGCATACAGCTGCTTTGCGTTCTGGTAAGGGTTCCAGGCGTCAAATTCCGCTGGACAACTGGAATCCTAGGTATTTAACTTGTTTGACATAATTATGCTTTGGCTCTTGAGACTTTGTATCCAGCCTCATTAAAAAGGTGCAAGAGTTCACTGGTGGCTGGTGGACATTCACTTTCTGAGTTGGTGGTTATGAGCAAGTTGTCCACATATTGAAGTAGAATTTTTTCTTTTTTTTTTTCTGGAGTTTCTGGATAACTTGTCAAATCTTTTGCTGAGTGAGGCGAGTTCTTGAATTCTTGAGGTAATCTTGTCCAGATGAGTTGGCCCCGCCTCCTTGTAGTGGGGTCTTGGGCTAAGCGTATACAGAAAAAGGCATCTTTTTAAGTCCAGAATGATGAAATGTATAGCTTCAGCAGAGATCAGTTCCAAGAGAATATAAGGATTTTGGTACCACTGGTTGTATAGTTTCAGCTGCATCATTCATTCTTTCTTAGATCCTGCACTGGGCGGTAATCACCTGTCCCAGGCTTCTTGACTGGCTTGAGGGTGACAATGGCAGGGGCTATGTTCTTCGCTAGGCCAGGTGGATTATCTTCTGCCCATCCTCCAGGTGGGGCTATGAGGTTGGTAAGTGTACAGCTTGTTGCTTTGGATGCAGGTGAATAGAACCACCATTCTTCTTCTTGGGGACAGTTAACACCATCAGGCCAGCAGATTTTGAGTTTCATTTTTTTCCCCTTCAACAAAGGATATCTGTGCTTGAAGCTTTGCAAGCAGGTCTCGGCCCAAAAATGGAATAGGGCATTCAGGCATATACAGGAACTGGTACATTATTATTATTATTTTTTTTCTAGTTCACACATGTGGTTCTGCAGAAAAGGCTTTGCGAGAAAAACACAGGGGCTACTGGCTTTAGTATTCTGCTCCTGTATCCCCCATAAAAGTCCATATATTGGTCCCCTATTTTGCAGACTGACTCCTGGGGACCCAGGGAAACTGGAGAGTCCGGTCTGGCCTAGTCTTCATCCATGCTGTAGCCCTCTTCGGCTGCCACTCACGCTATAGCTGCTTCACTCTCGTGCTGAAACACTGTGCTTGGTTTTATTCTGTCTATGATTCTACAATCAAGTACTCCCTCCTGGGGTGGAGTCAAGATACGGGCATTCACTTCTCTAATGTCCTTCTTTTTCTATAATGGGCGTACTCACACCCAGTTTTTCACTTCCTCTGTTCCTTCGATTAAGATAGCCTCCTCACATCATTCAACTAAAATATCATTCACTTTCTCTGTTACATTTATTTTCACAATTCACACACCCTCTGATTAACTTTCATTTAACCATTATGCCCGCAAATTCATCCAGTTCTTTGCAATTTCCGTTCATTAGTTCAATCAAGTCCTAAAACTTCTCAGTGTATAATGCAGTTTTTTTTTTTTAGTTCTAAACAAGTCTGGTCAGCTGACTTTCACTTCTAGTCCGGAGGGGGTGGACATTCCCCTGTTGCAGAGGTGGCTAGCAAACTACTTGGGAATCTGTAGTCCCCCCCCCCCCTCTCCTGGATTCTGTTTCTCCTAGCAATGCTCTATCCAGGAGGTTGATTTTTCTTTTTAAGGATCCACTTCTCTGCTGTGGGCACATTAGTTCACGCCCACCGGGGGGGGGGGGGTTGACATCATCGGTGGACTGGGCTCCATCCCCCCCTTAAGCACTCTGAACAGAACTACTTACAGAGAGAGAGAGAGAGAGACGAGACAGGATATCTAGAAATTCTGGGGCAAAATCCTGATTGGGACAGAGACATTTCATAATCTTCAGTAAATCCCTTACTGAAATTCTTGATCATACTTGAAAAGACACTTATTATTTCTGTAAACATAGGGCAGGCAGGAAACACTTAGATTGAGCACATACATCCATTATGCTTCTTATAGAGAGAACTATAGCTATCTGTCAGCATGTCTCTGCAAAAGAAATTATTTTTTTTAGTTCAGGAAGCAAATATTTAAAAGACATTCCGGATATTTTTCATAAAATACAGTACACCTTTCCTTTTTTTTTTTTTTTTAAATACAGAAAAGCTAACTGATTTGTTCATTAGTAACCAGCACAGAGGGGAAGCATGCATTCAAATGACTTATACTCATTCATAAAAAGAAACTTTGTTTTTAAAACTTTTGGTTAAACAGAGCTAGTGAAACCAGAGAAAAAACTAATTATAAATTCATCACGCTTCGATTAAATGAAGAGACTTCTCATTCACATGGACAGAGATGCCAGAAAAAAACAATTTAAATCAATGTTAAGTCGTGATCTAATTACTTTGTAGATCAGAGGAAAAACAAAAACAGTTCTTTATCATTTCCTATTTAAACTGTTTCAGTGCTTACTGAAAATTTGAACATACAGCCGACAGAAATTCCTCTCACTTGGTCCGCAACCCATAAGGGATTAATACAAACTTAATCCTTTTCAGGCTAAACCCAAAAACTATCGGGACCCACAATCCTGACTAAACATTCTTATTAAATGATAAATAAATGATATATATTACATAACCACAGCAGAAGGATCAAAAACATATTAAATAAAACAGGTACAATTTGCCTGAAATAAGCACAAACTACCAGCATTGAGGTTTAAGCCTGCACAAGATTAGAAAGACGACACTAGACATTCTTTCCTTCAGACACGCCCCCTGTCAGTTTTTCACACTGCAGTAGAAAAACTAACTGGGTCAGACCAGCTTTTTGATTTCTAAAAATGACTGTAGGTGTTTTGGGTCTTCATTCTGCTCTATTAATACAATTTCTTAATCAGTGAACTGTCACAAATTACTCAACAGAATAATCTCACATATATAACAAAAGGGAAACTCGCAGTTTCAACAGATAGCAAAAATCAAATACACAGGACGGACAATACACCAAACGCTTCATCCGTTTCGCGACCTAGACGCAGTCACCCGACTAGGAACTGCGCTAGTCCAGAGTCCACTCTCGCTTGGTCCGTGCTGCCAGACCTCTCATTCACACTTCATTCACACAATCATGCTAGCAACGTATCTTAGAATGCATTCCTTTCTATCTATTCTGACTAGTCTTTTTCCCAATTACAAAAAGGATGAGGGTTTCACCCGGCGAATTCCCATGCGGGGTTACTCGGCCCTTCCTTGAGAGCTCTCTTACCAATTCCCAGTATCTCGAGATTACAAATTCCAAGTTCCACTGGCAGTACTGCTCTTTCTATTTCTGTCTAGACATACCAAAAACCCAGTCCTGTCTGCTCTGACCAGGCTGAATCATGATCCTCTATAACAGCTGTACCTAGCGAATACTCATGCAAGGATTTTCAAACAAAGACTTAAGTCTTACCAAAGTTTTCAAACTGCAGTTCTAACTCATCTGTCTAGACAGGTTTTCAAAACTATACTTACCAGATCTGGTTCCCAAGCTTCTGAGTTGGATCCTGGACTCCCCCGGGTCGGAAGTGTTGGCCAGCTGGACTCAGTGCCTGCCGAGGCCAGGCAGAACTCCCTCCGATACAAGAGGATCGGTGGGCCCAGGGAAATTCCCCTGCGTCGGATTGGCATGGTTCCAACTGGACCAAACCTCAAGGCGAATTACGTGGATTTATTCACTTGAACACTATCCACCACTCGCACTTCTCGGCCAACGCACCAAGAATGTAGCAGCAGATAAGCATGCAATAAATAAATCCAGGAGTCTTTTCAAGGATCCAAGCCAGTTTAATGTGCACATGGCTCAAGCAATAAGCAATTTCAAAATGGCTGAGCAATGGCTTCTAGTAAAACAACAACTTTTATAGCTTTCTTGTCCATTCTAAGCATAGGCAAACTTTTCATTGGTCCCAGTACCCCTCTCACCCATCTATTGGTCCCGGTACTGATATGGCTACCCAATCGGGACTCTGGTCTGGGCCCAGCACCTGGTTGCCCCCCTTCTAGTCCCAATTACAATGGTCAGTGTCTCCAACTTGTTACTTCTCTCCTCCAAGGTCGCTGAGCTTGTTAAAACATATGGGAAGCAGAGGCACTGTGACCTTGCTCTCTGCAGAGTTAATTAATTCCATAGAAGCATAGCACACCTTATCAGTACCAATTAAACTTGTTTTTCTTTATTTTCTAAGTTTCGTTTCTGCTTAGCTATGTTCAGTTAAACTGAGTTAAGTTTCAATTCTATGGTGTCATCATTCAGGGGGGGTTTCATTCCTCTGGGCCTAACTACAGGCTTCAGTTACAGGTCAAGCTGCTCAGGCCTGTCTGCTTAGTTCAATTAGCATGGATCATAGGCCGTCGCCTACCAGGAAGCTCAAAAAGCATGAGTTTCTGCACCTGGCTGGGGCAGAGGGGGACACCAGATTCATTAGTTGCACAGGGTGCATTTCTAGCTTAGTCTGGTCCTGTGCCTGCTCTCCCTGCAGGTAAAAAAACAAATGTACTGATGGCTCTTTGAATTTTTGTGGCTGCCAGGGTCTATTGTGTTGCTTTAATTGCCGCTGCTCTTTGCTGCCCTACCCCCCAAGAAATTGCTGCCCTAGGTGACTGCCTAATCTTACCTAATGGTTGGGCCAGCTCTGGGGCCTCATGCACTACAGTATGATCTAGCTACCTGCCCATGAAGGGAAAGGAACAGGCTGGGCTTTATTTACATTTGCCAGATTTATAAAGGGTTCAGTTTTTCATGCCTATCTAGAAAGCAGTGTTCTTTGTATGTGTTACATTCTTACTAAAGATGTTTCTCTCCCCTCCTGTGTTTTTTCTAGTCATGCTCTTCCCCAGCCCTTCTCTTTTCTTTGTCCTGTGCACCAGATTCTCTGTAATAGTCTCATGGACCCCCAGGAGGCTATAGACAACCTATTCGGAATCATTGCTCTAGAAAATAGAGATCATCATCATATTAAACTCCCTACCGTAATATAAAGATTTTATGAAGACGAGAACTGTTTTTACTGATCTTTTGGTTTATTAGATGCTCTGTGTTCCAGACAGCACAATTATTAAATTTTTCTTGTTAAATTTCTGTTATCTGAAGGACATCTAACCCTGTAATAAGTGTGGCCTTATGTCTCATGCATTATGATGTGTATCCGCTAAATGTCTGTATAGGGAGCATAAGAGAGAGGGAACCAAAGATTCCAGCATTGTGTTCTAGAGGGAGGGGGTGGGGTGGAAACAACTGAGCATGAAAGTAAGAAAGCTAGACACTTAGCTGAGCACAGGTTATAACCTATCTGTGTTCCATTCAAAATAATATATAGTACATTGTTTGTTACCCACTGAGCCTCTTTCAGTTGCAAGATAGGTTAGACTGATGATCTGGAGAGGGCGTTTGACAAAACAAACCAAGCTAAATTTTGTTGTGACTAGCAAGCAGTCCTGCATTTTCAGAGTGATTCAGTTTTTATATCATGTGTTTTCTAGAATGCGTGTTTGTGAAATAATTTGTACGGTATTAAATATAAAGGCATGCCTTTTCTCAAGAAAATATTTCAAAATGATGATTTGTGTGTCAGACTGTGTGGTGAAACAACTCTTTGATGCTGGCATATATATGTTACCTTTTTATGACCATATGATTCTGTAGTTAGAGCTTAATTTGAATCTAAAGGTATAGCAACTGCTTTTCTTATCAGAAAACAATTGAACATCAGTTCAGTTGGATGTAAGAACAAGAAAACACCTTGCCTATCAGCTAAACTGTAAGAACCAGTGAAACTGTACATCCCAAGAGTGGAAGAAGTTGTGACTCATATAGAAATATACATACACAGCTACTATCATACGTATGCATACACAGTAGTCCAGATCCTGAAAAATGATGATGCTTGAAAGTAAATGACCACAGTCTCCATCCTTAAGCTTGGAGAAACGTTCTGAAGTGTGGAAAGAATGTGAGAAGATTTACCAACACAGATGGGGAAGAAGCAACAGAAATTGCAAAGCAAAACAAATCTTTTCAAAGAGTTAGAGCAGCAAAAATGAAAAGCAAATGGAAAATACACAAATATATTGGGAAATACAAAGCTACTTTAGCAACCTGCTTCAGGAATTCTTAGAGAGTTGAACATAAACCTAAAGATGAGAAATTGATTGCAGCACAGGGGAGTAGTCTAACGACAAAATGGTTTATAGCCAACTCAGAAAAAAAATCAGTAAAGTAGACAAACTCATATACCTGGAAACAGTTACAGTACATTGCTAAAGTATTCATTCCCTCTGTGTTTGTCCTGTTTGTCGCGTTACAACCTGGAATTAAAATGGAGTTTTGGTGGTTAGCACTATGTGATATATATCTCCTTCAAGTTTAGATGGGTTGCATTGGTGTACAGCAATCTTCAAGTCATGCCACAGATTCTCAATTGTATTGAGGTCTGGGCTTTGACTAGGCCATTCCAAAACATTTGAATGTTTCCCTTTAAACCAACTTTAGCAGTATGTTTAGGGTCATTATCTTGCTGGAAGGTGAACCTTCATCCCAACTTCACATCTCTGGCAGACTGAAACGGATTTTTCCTCAAGAATTGCCCTGTATTTAGTGCTATCCATCGTTCCTTCAATCCTGACCAGTTTTCCTGTCTCTGCCACTGAAAAACATCCCCACAGCATGATGCTGCCACCACCATATTTCACTGTGGGAATGGTGTTCTTGTGGTGATGGGAAGTGTTGGGTTTGCGCCACACAAGGCATTTTCCATGATGGCCAAAAAGTTCAGTTTTTATCTCATCTGACCAGAGAACTGTCTTCCATGTGTTTGGGGTGGTCCGCCACATGCTGTTGTGCAAACTCCAAACGTGTTTTCTTATTTCTTTCTTTAAGCAATGGCTTTTTTCTGGCCACTCTTCCATAAAGCCCTGCTCTGTGGAGTGTATGGCTTAAAGTGGTTCTATGGACAGATACTCCCATCTCTGCTGTGGATCTTTGCAGCTCCTTCAGTGTTATCCTTGGTGTCTTTGTGGCATCTCTGATTAATGCCCTCCTTGCCTGGTCTGTGAGTTTTTTGGTGGGCGGCCTTCTCTTGTCAGGTTTGTAGCGGTGCCATATTCTTTCTATTTTGTTATAATGGATTTAATGGTGCTCTGTGGCATATTCAGAATTTGGTATATTTTTATAACTTCTCCAAAACTTTGTCTCTGATCTGTTTGGAGTGCTCCTTGGTCTTCATGTTGCTTGCTTAGTGGTGTTACAGAGTCAGGGGCCTTTCAGAACAGGTGTGTGTGTGTGTGTGTGTCTGTACGTACACACACACACACATCATGTGACACTGACTGCACACATGTCTACCCTAATCAACTAATTATCTGACTTCTGAGATTAATTGGTTGGACCAGATCTTATTTAGGGGTTCCATAGCAAAAGGGATAAATACATATGCACTCACAACTTTTCAGTTTTTACTTGGGGGGGGGGGGTTAATATATACAAGGTATTTTATCATTTCACATCATGAATTTGGACTATATTGTTAGGTCCATTACCTAACATCCAAATGAGCCTCCATTTTCATTCCAGGTTGTATGTAATGCAACAAAACAGGACAAACACCAAGGGGATGAATACTTTTGCAAGGCACTGTATACAGATTGTGATTGTATGAGATGTGCTGATGTTAGAGGCCTGTACATAGGAAGGTGCAATAAGATAGCATAGTCCATCCACTGAAAACAAAAAAAAAAAGCATTGTGATCGTTAAAGACATTTCCATTCCACTTGCTAAAAAGAACACAGATATTGTGGTATAAGAGAAAAATACCAAACAACGTTGCTAATAGATGTTTCAGTACCAAGTGACAATTTTATAACATGTATAAAGGGAGACAAGTGGATCAAGTACCAAGATAATGGGGCAGAAAGACACAAATAGTGCCATTTGCATTGGATGCCACTGGGGTTGATTAAAAAGAACTTCCAAACAAACCTTAATACATTGCCTGTATGTATTACACCATGTGAACTACAGGAGGTTGTCTTTGGCACAATGCAGATATTAAGAGCACTCAGATTTAAGAGAGAGAGATCATACCCAGCGTATCCTGTCTTACGAGAGAGGTTCATTCCTCTTATTTCAAATCAACCCATTTGGATAAGCTATACCAAGAAAAGAGGATTACAGTGACATTTAGTTTCCCTTTTGTCGTGCATTATTCCTGTCTGGATGTTTGTTTATTCATATTGTACTGTATTTTGCCTTATGTCCTTCTGTACGCTGAGGTTAATGCTTTAAACTAAATCCTTGTTTCATGGTTCTTTTTGACAGGATTTTGACTGCAGGGAGGACTTCTTTCAGGTTCTTCAGTTCTGGGATAACCTTGAACAATGTGGATAAAGCTGTGGTAGATGCTATAATTAGAGTAGATCATGCAGGGGAATATGGAGCAAATCGTATTTATGCAGGGCAGATGGCTGTACTGGGCAGAACAACAGTGGGACCAGTGATTCAGGTGGGTATTAGGAGTTCGGTTATTGTTAAAATCAACATTTTTATTTTCAGGAAAACAAAATAATGGAAACAGCAACACAATACTATACACTCTGGATGTTAGGAACTTCTTAGGAGGAGTAATCATTTTTGGAATTTTGGCCACCTGGCCCCTTAGAGCATTATTAGTATTCATTTAGAATAAGTCCCTATCCCAAAGAGCTTGGAGAGAGAAAATGAACTGCCCAAGGTCACAAGGAGTGTTCCTAAGAGCGAGAGGATTTGAAACATGATACTCCAACCTGTTGCTTGAACCACTCGGCCACTCCTCCTACATAGGATTACTGCACATATGATAATGCATTATTGCACTTTGAAAGTATCTGAAATTGCTTTGCAAATGATTTCTTCACACACATGTGAATTAGCTTACTTTATATTGTCTGAGACCTGTGCAGGGTGATTGGTTATTGCCAAGAATTGCTCCCTCTTTTCTAACCATTATTAAAAATTGGCCTTAAAGGTTTGAGCATATTACACCAGTGCAAGTGTTACTGCTAAATCTGTTTTATGCTAACACTTGTTATACCTGAAATTAATTAATTAATTAATTTATCTGTCAAAAATTTTTATACCGCGATTTCCAGAGATCAATTGCGGTTTACAAGAAACAAGAATTTGAGTAGTACAGGAACAGGTACATAGTCGCTTACATAGAACATTGTAACTATGTACATTTGGAATAGTAATACATCAGACTGTTTGGAAGAACATGAAGTGGGCACTTGGGGGAGCTAACAAAAACTATGTACAATATCACGTGGAACAAGAGGCGCTCCGGAGTTATGATTGCGAAGTAAGTAGAGTTGCTTGGGATGAAGGGGGTATTGATATTGTTGTGCTATGTTGTTCGTGAGTGCCAAAATGTAAAGTGAACAGATGAGTTTTGAGGGTTTTTTCTAAATATTTGGAGGTCCTTTAGTTCCCTGAGGTGGTCAGGGCGTTCCAGAGGTTAGGGGCGATGTGGGAGAATGCCTTATCGATCGCTCCCTTAACTTCACATCCCATATAAAGCAAACAACCAAAAAGATATTCTGCAAGCTCAAACTCCTCAAATAACTCCGTCCGCTACTTGACCCCCAAGATCTGAAATCAGTAATCCAAGCAATGATTACACCACACTTCAACTTCGCTAACACCATCCTACAGGGCATCATCACTAAACATGACTTAAAACGACTTCAACTAACTCAAAATGTGGCCGCAAGAATAACATTGAATATCAAATCTATAGAACACATCACTCTAACATTGTACACGCTCCACTAGTTACCCATAAACAGCCATGCAAAATACAAAATCCTTATAACCATGTTTAAACTAATCACTTGCATCGCCTCCTCACATCTCTCTACACTCATCTCCAAGGAAAACAATCATCACTCACAACGCTCTTGCAACAAAAACAAACTCACTCTTCCAAAAGATTTCAGGAACTCCAGAAAGATAACAAATAATAACCCCTAGGTATTTAACCTCATTTCCTTATTGTCTCTCCGGGCCCGTCCAGGAACAAGTGGGTGGTCAACCTTCTCCAGCAACTGAGGACTGAAATCTCAAACTTTGAAGAGCTGGCATCTGGCTCCCTCTGCTGGCCACTGTCAGTCTTTTCAGTCCTCAGCAGCTGAAGGACGTGTTCCTGGCTGGCTCCCCCCTTCAGATGTTTAAGGCTTAGCAGTTCTTCTTTCTTTTGATTTCTTTTTGTGTTTTACAGAACCAGGGATCCTAGCAGGGTCCCTTCCAGTGGCGATTGCAGCCGACAACCTTTTAGCGACGCTCAGAGGCACGGGGCTGAAGAGGCAGAGCCTGTCTCAAATTTCAGCTCCGTATAGTAGAGCAGAGAGCAGTGCGGTGCTGGGTGCCCCAGTTACCTGCCTGCTGCCTCCGGTACTCAGCTTCCTTCCCCACTAGCAGTGGGTGCCAAGAGCTGCAGGAGCAGATTCCTTTCTTCTTCAGGTTGGTCATTTGTTTCAGCTTGTTCGTGGGTTTGTGTGTGCCGGCGGCCATTTTCTTTCTTCTCACTTAGCTTTTGTTTTTCCCGCGGCGGTTCTGACGGGCCGGTTTGATGAGGCTTTTTCATCCTCCGATTTGACGGGGTATTAGCGTTTGGTTTGAGGTGCTCCGCTTGGCATCAGGGCCTCTCGGGCTTCGCGCCGGCCTTCGCAGCGGTTCATTTTTGGCGGGAACGGCAGCCCGGGCTGCTGCAGCTCCATACCCTGGGCTCTTCAGGTTCAATAACAAATGACATGAGGAACGGGGCGAAGGCGCTCTTATTCCTGGGTAATGTGAGGAAATCTTTACCTCGGTCGCCCTTTTGTCTGTCCTAGCAGGGCAGTTGGGAAAACTACATAAATAGATAAATAAGAACAGGGCACAGATTGCCATTTTCATGCTACTACCGTTGGTGCTTACAGGGCAGATCTTGTGCGGTGTACCTCCGGTGCTGGAGTTGTTTTTTGCTTCTTTTGGGTTTCTGGAAGCCCAGCCTGCCTCACAAGAGAATTGGTCTCCAGAGCAGAGGGCTCATCTCTCGGAGTTCCAGGGGTTTTTCTCCTTTCCTTGCAGGTATAACCCTCTCACAGTAGCCTTAGGTTCTCACACAGGCTCATCTGCCCCGTGCGCTGTGTTTTTCTTTATATACATGCACCTTTTTTCTCTCAGGTTTCCCTTGCTGTCTTATCAGCATTCTTTTAGGGTTGCCACCAAGGGATCTGCCTTTACCCTAGTTGGTTAATTCCTATGGATGGTTTTCCAATTGTATTTCTATGGTTGCTTCCTTTTGGTGTGATATGGATTTTTCAATGGCTCTCTATATGGCTCTTGCCGTGGGCATTACATTCTGTCAATTGCATCTGACACTTCCACTGTTTCAGCAGAATCAGCTACTCCATTTCATGTTTTTTTTGTTATATGCAATTGGTCACTCCCATTATGGTATTTTATTTTGCTTTTAGTGGCCCTTCACTTTGCCACGTTTGCTGTCTCCTTTTAGGCACTGACAGTTTTCCTGGGTAAGCCCTGAGTCTCTTACTTTCTGCAAGCTTCCTTGCGCAGGATAGTGCATGTGTTGTTTAAATTTTTACTTTGACATACCTATTTACATTTGTGTGTGTTCTTATCAGGAGGTATGACTATGGTTGATGTCCCGTTGGTTGGTTTGCCCACTGCAATTTTTGGCATGGGTTCATTACATCCTTGCTGGGTCTATAGGGGTTATTGCCTTCATTCCTTTTCTGGGCATATTTACATACTTTGCGTACTTTTCATATTGACCTTTCTTTAGTCCTGTTCTATATAGGTGGGGTCAATTGCCTTGTTCTATGCTGCAGTTGACCGCTAATGGCCTTTGCAAGATACATGACTTGGGGCAGAACCCCATGGACCTAACGGTTCGCCAAGCATATGGATAGATACCAATAGGTGAACTCAAAACACAGGACCAGTTCCTCAAAAACGTGTTTTTTGTCGAACCAATGGTCTCCGCACCGAAGCTACCGTCAGTAAGAGCTATGATAAAGGGGAGACAAAGTCCCTTTTAATCATAAAGCAGTGAGAATTCATAACTGCCAGAAATTCATATGAGCAGGGACCTTTTTCTTAATGGACAATATTTTGAGCATGAATGCTGGATTTGTTTATCTGGTTTCTGGCCTTTCTGGTGTCCCCAAATGGGCCTTTAGAGGATTCGCTTCTTCAAGGCTTCAAGTCGGACCACAAATGCTCCCGGTGCGCGAGATGGAGCGACAGATGGTGGTGTCGGCTTCGGAATGCCCGGAGGCTTCCTGGCGTGGGGCACAGATTAGGGGTCGCTTGTCTCCACTGCCGCAAGAGGAGCTAGACTCTTTTGCGCTTCCCTAAGGTGGATGTATTCGTTACGGCCGTAGCTCAGTAAATCGCTCTCCCGGTGGCAGGTGGTGCCGCTCTACAGCTTTTGCGTCTTGGGTTTTGTTGATTTTGTTGTATGGGAACCGCGCTGATACCGAATGGAGTGGTATATAAAAGATTTGTAATAAATAATAAATAAATAAATGTTTTTGTTTTCCATATTTGGCTAGTAGGTGCCCCTGACTAGAAGTGCATTCATTATGACTTTCAGCAAGTCTCCATCGGCTGACGTTTTGAACTCTGCACTAGCACTCTTTCCTCCGGTGCTTTTAATACTCTGTTACCACAGCGGTTTTCTCCTAGTTGAAAGCATTGGCTTTGTTCTCTTAGCCCCATTGGTCTTTGGGTGATGATAGACCATACCATTACTGTCCACACCTACATGATTTATAGTTAACCAGAGTTCCACTACTGATATCAACTGGGGATTCCGCTATACCTGAAGCAATTTTTACAGCTCCCTTAGCCATTATGTTTTTTATGTACTTTAATGTGATTTCTTCTTTCGATTACTTATAGGGTTCTTCATGTCTGATTGCAAGAGTTTGCAAGCATGCCATGAATCACATATGCTTTACCCTGTCGGCTGACTTTATTAACTTCTCGAGTCCTTATATCTGGTTGTAGCGCTATCCTGGAAGCATACTTAGTATGGGGGGCTTCCGGGCAGTGTTTTAGCGCTACGGATTTTTTCTTCCTCTAATACCAGTCGAAGCGGTGAGTTTTTTCTCGGAATAGGCGGTAACTATGTCCTAGCTCTCTCATCCAGGGGACCTGGCAGCATGGAATTGTTGCAGCGCACTCTGCTGCTCGTATCAGGGGCAGAAGTCTTTTTCATAGCCTGTACACGGTCCGTATCGCAGGTCGGGACAATGTCCCGCTGGAGTTCCTTAGCAGGCCTGTGGTGGGCTCTGGAGTTGGGCCGCTGGTCGCTGCGGTGTTTCACGATTGGGTCCTGCAGCCGTTGGTAGGTTCTCTTGGTTACCTTCTGCTCTGCCAAAGCTCCTTGGGGTTTGCGCAGATGGCGCAGGTCGGAAGGTCTCGACAGTCTGGTGCAGCCATCGTCACCAGAGGGTTCTCCTTATGTGTTCCCTCCGTGGCCAATGATCGGCATAGTGATTCGGAGAATGGCGGGTCGCTGCGGACTCGTTATTATCAGTGCACAGGAGTGGCCTCGGAGGGCATGGTATGCGGATCTTGTGCGTCTTCTCGTCGAGCAGCCTTGCAGGTTTTCCTTGCGGGAGACTCTTCTGTTTCAAGGACCTCTGCTCAGACCTCAGGTGGATCGCTTCGCTCTTACGGCTTGGCTCTTCAAGGGGTCCAGTGGGTTCTTCAAAGGGACCAGTTGATCCGGAAAGCTTCTTCCCCTTCGGTCAGCACCACTGAGTTGCGGGCTCGCTGGCGCTTCACGTCCCTAGGTTCTGTTCGAGTATGGCGGCTTGCTGGGTGTTTGGTGCGCGGAACGGACCTCCGTCCTCACAAGGCCTTGGTTCCGAACGTTCTAACGTTCTTCAGAATAGGTGGACTGCAGGCTTCGTCCTCCGCCCTCTCTGGGGGCACCTAGCAACATGCTCTGCCTTTCACAGTTCGTCTGGCAGCTCATCCAGCTGCGCTTTGTTTTCTTCTTTCAAGCAGTTCAGTACTTTCGTTCCCCTCTTCACAGTGTGCGGCAGAGCCATAGTACAATGGTTCGCACGCTGACTGCTGGTGCAGGGGCCTTGGTTTCAATCCCCCATTGTGCACACAAAATAAAAATAAAAAAAAAAAAAGCTGGCTGAAGCTTTAACTTACGCTACCCGTGGCTTTGCTTTGCTGCTTTAGGCGTTGCGCGCCTTCTTTTTCGCCCAAATAGCGATGTCTCACTCGGGGTACTTCTTGGGCGCTGCCCTTCTTGGGGACCTTGTGTCCCAAGCCCTGTTGGGTAGGGCTCCCTTTCTGCATTGGGCGGACGGTTCCCTTCTTCCTTCCGAACCTTTTCTCTACATTCTATGTCGCTCAATCTATCTCTCCCTCTTTTTGGATCGGGGGCGATCCTTCCAGTGTCGACGTTCTCCGTTTTGCTCCGGAAATTCCTCCAAGAGACTGTGGCTTTCTGGGGGTCGGACCGGTTGGTTGTTTCTTTGCCGGGCCTAGATAGGACGCTGCCGCATCTCCATCGGCCCTTGCTCGTTCGGTGACCCAAGCGATTGTGGTGTCCTATCAGGACGCGGAGAAGATCCATCCGTAGGGGTCTTCGTGCTTCTTCTGCACGCGGCCAAGCGATGTCTTGGGCGGCGTCTCCTTGGGTAACGCCGGAGATTTTCTTTCGGGCGACTACGGAGTCGTCGCGTCTCACGTTTGCGGAACATTGCAGGCTAGCTGGCTTAGCCAGGAGACATGCCTGTGTGGAGGCGTCCGCCGTCATAGCGGGCCTGTTCGGTCCCTCCCGTGGTTAGATACTGCTCTGGTACTTCCCACTTGTTCCTGGACGGGCCCGGAGAGACGATAAGGAAACAGAAATTAGACCTTACCTGCTAATTGTATTTCCTTGAGATCTCTCCGGGCCCGTCCAGGACCCTCCCAGGTTTTTGTCGAATTCCAGTGTGGCGCGGGAGTCTGCGAATTCTCTGTGATGGCGATGGAGTCCGCGCCACGGTTTCTCGAGTGTTGTTTCTGTTCTCGTTCATGAGTTGTCTTTTCATTCGTTGGTTGTGTTGTGCCAAAAAAAAAAAAAAAAACCAAACATACGAACGAACTTGGAGTTTGGAATGTTAAGTCATGTAGCAGTGGAGCTGCTGTGGTTTCGTTCTCCCTCTCCGCCTCACTGAAAGCTACTATTTTTTGTTCTCTTACCTGTTTTGTCCAGTTTCCTTTGGTTATTGGGCACTACTCTTCATCTGCTTTAAGGTTAGACTGACAGTGGCCAGCAGAGGAAGCCAGATGCCAGCTCTTCAAAGTTTGAGATTTCAGTCCTCAGTTGCTGGAGAAGGTTGACCACCCACTTGTTCCTGGACGGGCCCAGAGAGATCTCAAGGAAATACAATTAGCAGGTAAGGTCTAATTTCTGTTTTTGACTGGTATATTAATATCATTGCTTGTGATTGAGATTGGTGGGGGAGAAGCTCTGGTTTCTGGTGACATACATGGCGTCTGTTTTTGTGAAGTTAATATAAAGGTTGTGGTTCTCGAGCTATTTCACAATTTCAGAGAAGCAGTTGGCAAGAATTTTGATTGGGGGGTTCGAAATGTTCCATGGGATGTAAATCATTGTCATTCGTGTAAATATGATATTTTACGCGGAATCTTTTAAAGATGGAGCAGATGGGTTGCAGGTATATATTAAAGAGGAGGGTGGAAAGAGCTGAGCCTTGGGGGAGACCTTGTTCTTGTTTATAGGCGTCTGAGATTTGTTCTATTCTGACTTCTTGAGTTCTGTCAGATAGGTGTGAGGAAAACCGTTTCAATACAGTGTCTGAAATCCCTATCTGTTGTCTGTTTTGCATGATGTGATGATTGACGCTGTCAAATGCCGCTGTAATGTCGAGGAAAATGACAACTCCAAACAACCATTTCTACTCAATTCCTCTTACCAGGGTGTCAATTAGAACTGTAAGGAGTGTTTCCACACCATGGTGAGGACGGAAACCGTAATGTTGTTCGTCTAAAGGGGCGATGGAGTCAACATGATCCTGCAACTGGATTTGGACTGATTTTTCAGTTCATTTTGCTAAGAGTGGAAGGCTTGAGATGGGTCTGTATGAGGACGGGGAGCTTTTGTCACTGGATTTGTTTTTTAGGATGGGGCGGATTTGTGCATGTTTAAGGAAGGCTGGTAGGAACCCGTTCTTGAGGGGAGAGTTTGATGATAGGGAGAATGAATGAGGTTAATTCTGTTATAGAGGATTTTATCCAGTATACTGGGCATGGATCAAGGTAAGAGGTGGTGGTATTTAGTTTGGAAAAAATGTTTTTCAGTATGTCTGATACAACCGCTAAGAAAAATAATAGATCCATGTGACTTCCGATCAGTGGCGCAAGCACTCATTATGCCACATCTGGACTACTGTAATGCCATCCTTCAAGGTCTGCCCAAGAAATCAATAAATATCCTTCAGTTGGCCCAAAACGTAACTGCCAGGATCATAATGGGAACAAGCATTGCAGAACACATCACCCCATACTAATAAACCTACATTGGCTTCCAATTGCAGCAAGGATACAGTACAAGATGCTAGTAACCGCATTCAAACTTATCAATAACATAGCCCCCTCATTCCTGACCACCCTTATCAGCACACAACCTGCAAATAGAGACAGAAGAAATACCAACTTGGGCACCCTACAGGTCCCCACCACCATCAGAACAGTAAAAACAAGTACATCTCGAAGAGCATTCGCATTCTCTGCACCAACAATATGGAATCAACTCCCTTTTGAACTGCGCTTAATCACGGACATTGCAATCTTCAGGAAAGAGTTAAAAACTCACCTATTCAAATGCTATTATAAGCAGCCATGACTCTCAAGTGCGTTAGATACCACAAAAGAAGGGTAATTGTACAATTGTAAATAATTATGTATAAATGTAAATATGTATAACGAAGTCCCCCATGACACTAACCCTGTGTGCTGTGACCTACCCTCAGATCTATATAATTACTGTCCCCTCCCTGTCCTGATTGACATCCCCAGAAGAAGAATCGAACCGCTGCTGATCGCTGGAAGCAGCGGTATATAAGTGTGTATTAAATAAATAAATAAATATTGGGTAAAAAGTAGACCATTGTGTGGTTTGGGGTGGGTAGTGTTTTGGGATAAAATAGGGGATGGCGTTTTTTAGTTTATTCTTGTAGAAGTTGGCTAGAGTCTGTGGTGATAGTGCATGATCAAGTTCAGTTTTGTTGGAAGTGTGGTTAGTTAGGGATTGAATAATTCCAAACAGTTCTCTTGGTTAAGGGATTTAGTTAGAAGATTAGAGTAGTAGTTTTTCTTGAGTGCATTGATAAGTTCTTTGTATGTTTTAAGGGTTTTTAAGTAGATGAATTGGAGGGTTTTGGTTTTTGACTGTCGCCATTTGCGTTCAGCTTTTCGTAGCTTTGCTCTTAGCTATTTTATTTCTGTTTGGAACCATGGAGCATTTTGTCTTTTCTTTCTTTGTTTTGATTGTGTGTGTGTCTGGTTTGATATGGCTGCATTAGCAATGGTGGTATTCCAGGTTGTTACAGCGTCGTCAATGTTTGTCGGGTCTTCGGAGAGGTGTTGGATAGTTTGATTCAAGAAGTCTTCCTTGTTGAATTTTATGAATTTGTTACAATGATAGGGGTAAGGGGGTGTATTTGAGACAGTGTTATGTAAGGGAATTTGGAGTTTTATAAGATGATGATCTGACCATGGTATAGGTTGAATTTCTAGAATTGAGGGATCATATGTGCTGTTGAGGTGACTGGGTAGAAAAATCATGTTTTTGATACCGCTGTATAATTATTTTAGTCAAAGTGGTTTACATTGTAACTTAAACTTGGTAATATACATTAAATAGGGACATAGATAACTTGGATTCTTCTGAAGCAATGGATGGTTAAGTGACTTGTCCAAGCAGTGCTCTAACCACTAGGCTGCTCTTCCGCTCCAAAATGCAAAACTTTTCTTAGACTTTTAAACATCAGGAAAAGGAAGAGGGGATGCTGAACCTTTATGGGAAAAGGAAGGAGCAATACTAGACGCATAGGGGACATGGATAGGGAAGGAGAAAACCTGTTTATCTGGACTGGAGGGATAAAAAGGAAATCTCCAGCACCAGCAGCTGGAGACTAAGCATGCTAGTCTTGATGTCATTGTACATAGACTGCCTGTACTGCCCACTAAGACAGTATCTCAGTTTCCAGCAGCTAGGTGAGGAGCGTCTGTTCAATCTGAACTTCACTGGATGGACATAGATTAGAGAGGATTAGGTTTAAATACAAAAGAGAAAAAAAAGGAGGTTTGGAATAAGACAGAATGCTAACCAGCCAAAAAGTAAAAAGTGAGTTTCTAACACTAGCTGATTCCTTGAATGGGAAGCTGACAGGGTCCAGATAGTGCTGAAAGCAAACCAGGAGTGCCTGTTAGGGGGAGGGGGTCTCCTGAGGAATGGGATCAGTTCAGTTTAGCTTTTGGGGGGTGGTACTATCTGGTGGTTCCAGATCCCTCCCTGCAGGTCATTTACCGGCACGAGTCTTAAGATACATTGCCTGCCCGATCAACTGTCTCCTGCTTTTAGTACTTTGATTGTTGCCGTGCAGCCAAGGTAACTGTGAATGGATGGAGAGCCCGGGGTGTGGTGCATCGGGGGAGTGAGTTTAGGCCTCTCCGGCTACCTCATGGCCGGTGGTCATCTTCGGGGACGGCATTGGGGGCCTCAGTGTGCTGATTGGCAGTGGTGAATACCGGTTCTCTCCTATGTTTGAGTTTCTGGGGCAGATTGCAGTTTTACTTTGTTTCAGTGCCGGTGGCAAAGCCAGTGCGTGTGGGAGCCTCTGGGGAAACCTTTCTTGGTGGGGGTGTGCAAGAGGTGCGAGAAGGAGACCTGCTTGGCAGAGGATGTCATGGCCAATGGCAGGGCAGTCTCAGGGCATTCTGCTTCAGGGTTTAATGAGTTACCACAACTAGAGCAGTTTTCCTCAGTCTTTCAGTCCCCCATGGTTTTGGCGGGAACGGAAGACATTTTAGGTCCAGCAAGCCAATTCGTGGCTGAGATGGTTGCCAGACAGGATCTTATGTTTCAGAACCCCAGGACAGGTGAACACCAGGAAGGGGCTAGGAAGATCTGCTCCCCTGGTACCATTTTCATCAGATTTTATCCTGCTTCTGCATCAGGTGTATTGCTCTAGGCAGGGTTTAGGAGGGTAGGATGCAGTGTCAGCAGCGTCACACAAAAAGGTAGGGCTGCAGACAGGATCTCAGCAGCCTAGACTGGCAGACGCTGGGGATCCCATGTCTAAGCTTCCTCGCTTAGGAGTGGAGCTTTGGGATGATCCTAATGTGGGACTTTAGGATGCTTCTGAGGATCCGTTGGAGGGGCCCTCTGATATGTGGGAGGAAGGACCTCTGATGGAGCTAGAGGAAGGGGAAATCCCACCAGGGGAGGACCCCAATATTGAGCGTGTTTCACAGAGAGGAGATCTCTGCCCTTTTGCTCACTCGCTCGCAGTCTTGAATATTGCCAAGAGTGCACAGCACAGAGACAGCCATTGGCTGATCCCCTCCTGCAGGGCTTCAAGAAGTCTCAAACGGCCTTCCCAGTGCATAGTCATCAAGCTGCTGATTGAGGCCGAATGGGAGGTACTGGAGGCAGGATTGCGAGTAGTCTAGATAAAGCTCGGTTGTATCCCTTGCCGGATCAAGAGAAGGAACAGTTGCGATCTCCGTGGGTGGATGTGGCGGTTTTCACAGTCACTAAATAGACCACCATCCCAGTGGAGGAGGGTGGTGCAGCCTTGAAGGATCTTCAGGACAAGAAGCTGGAAGCCTTACTCAAGCAGGTATTTGATATTAATGCCATGACATTGCAGGCATCCATCTGTGGAGTCTATGTATCCTGAACGTGTCTGCGCTGGACTCGGGTTCTGCCGGATTGGAATGGAATTCGTCGTAACCACTGTCTAAGGTGGCTCGGCAAGAGTTGGGGGCTGCCTTTCTGGCAGATTTCTTTTACGACTTGATATGAGCCTTGGCTAAGAGTATGGCCTCTGTCATTATGGTGAGGTGCTTGTTGTGGCTGTGCAATTGGTTGGCGGATGTTTTAAGAACATAAGATATGCCATACTGGGTCAGACCAAGGTCCATCAAGCCCAGTATTCTGTTTCCAACAGTGGCCAATCTAGGTCATATGTACCTAGCAGTTTCCCCAAGAGACACAAGTTCCACAATGCTTGTACTGGGTCAAGCATTGATATCTTCAGTAACTTCTTAATAATGGTTTATGGACCATTCCTCCAGGAACTTGTCCAAACCTTTTTTTAAACCCAGCTACACTAACAGCCTTTACTACATCCTCCGGTAACAAATTCCAGAGTTTGATTACACGTTGAGTGAAAAAATATTTTCTTTTATTAGTCTTAAATAGTTTACCCTGTAGCTTCATTGCATGTCCCCTAGTCTTTCTATATTCTGATAAGGTAAACAATCGATCTACGTTTACCCGTTCCACTCCGTTCATTAATTTATAGACTTCTATTATATCTCCCCTCAGCCGTCTCTTTTCCAGGTTAAAGAGCCCTAACCTTTTTAGCCTTTCTTCATAGGAGTATCCTTCCATCCCCTTTACCATTTTGGTGGCTCTTCTCTGTACCTTTTCTAAAATCGCTATATCCTTTTTAAGATACGGCGACCAGAATTGCACACAATATTCAAGGTGCGGTCTCACCATGGAACGATACAGAGGCATTATAATATCTTTTGTTTTATTTTCCATTCCTTTCCTTATCATACCTAGCATTCTATTTGCTCTCTTGGCCGCCGCTGCACACTGGGCCGAGGGTTTTAACATGGTATCCACAATGACGCCTAAATCTTTTTCCTGGGTGGTGGTTCCTAATGTGGAACCTTGCATCGTGTAACCATAGTTTGGGTTGTTCTTCCCTAGGTGCATAACCTTGCACTTGTCCACATTAAATTTCATCTGCCATTTTGATGCCCAGTCTTCCAATTTATCAAGATCCTCTTGCAATTTTTCACAATCCTCTTGGGTTTTAACAACTTTAAATAGTTTTGTGTCATCTGCAAATTTGATAACCTCACTCGTTATTCCACTTTCCAGGTCATTTATGAATATGTCAAAAAGCAGCGGACCCAGCACAGATCCCTGGGGTACACCACTATTCACCTTTCTCCATTGGGAAAATTGGCCATTTAGCCCTACCCTCTGCTTTCTATCTTTTAACCAGTTCCTGATCCACAATAGTACACTGCCTCCTATCCCATGACTCTTTAGTTTTGCCAAAAGTCTCTCATGAGGGACCTTGTCAAAGGCTTTCTGAAAGTCCAGATACACAATATCAACCGACTCACCTTTGTCCACCTGTTTATTCACTCCTTCAAAAAAACATAACAGATTAGTGAGACAAGATCTTCCTTGTCTTCCTTGTCTAAAGCCATGTTTTGTCCAAGACTAACCTCAGCAGGCTCCCCTTTCAAGGAAAGCTCCTGTTTGGGGAAGCTTTGGATAGGTCGGTAAAGGTGTTAGGCGAATCTAAGTGCTCTAAGCTTTCAGAGGATAAACCAAAACCAACCCAGGGGACTGCACCAATGAGAAGCCATTCGCAGCACTTCTGGTGTTTCTCGACAGTCCACTTTGCCCCCTTTCAGAGGGCTTGTTATCCAGGGAAGAGCCAGGCCTTTCATGGTGGCAGAGGAGTTGGCAGGGGCTGCTATGCTGCCACTTCCGCAGGCCCCAAGAAATCACAATAAAATGGTGGGTGTACACCTTCAGCGGTTCCTGCCTGCCTGGGCCCAGGTCACTTCTGACCAGTGGCGGTTGGAAGTGATAAGAGAGGGGTATGTGCTGGAGTTTGCATGCTCTCTATCAGATTCCTTTGTGATGTCCCCATGCAGGGCTCCAGCAAAGGTAAAGGTGGTCCAGGAGATGCTTCAGTGGCTGTGGCAGTTGGAGACGGTGGTGCTGGTTCCCAGCGACCAGTCCAGAAGTGGTTGATACTCCATTTACTTCATGGTTCCCAAGGATCCATCTTGGACCACAAGTATGTGAACAGGGCCTTGCGGGTTCCACACTTCTGCATGGAAACCTTGTGCTCTGTCATTATAGCCGTGCGTAAGGGGGAAACGTCTCACGGCACACAACCTTTTTGGAGGCTTATCTGCACATTCCGATTTGCCCAGAGCATCAAAGATTTCTTTGCTTTGCAGTTCCAATGGGGCATTTCCAGTTTCAGGTGTTGCTGTTCAGACTGGCCACGGCTCCTCTGACATTTACCAAGGTCATGGTGATCATGGCGGCAGCACTGTGTCGGGAAGGGATGCTAGTGCATCCTTACCTCGACGATTGGCTGATACGGGCAAAGTCATAGGAGGAGAGCCAAAAGGTGTGAATTCCTGCCTACAGCAGCTGGGTTGTGTGATCAACTTTTACCAAGAGCCACCTGGAACCTTCGCAGGACCTGGTGTTCTTGGGGGCGCAGTTTCGGATAGTATTGGGCCATGTCTCCTTCCCCTGCAACTGGGTACAGAAGTTACAAATACAGGTTTGCCATTTTCTGCAGCTGATGGCTTCTTCAGTATGGCACTACCTCCAAATGTTGCAGGGCCTTCGCTCTTTACGTCCCCTCTCTATATGGAATGTCCTCCCATTCGAACTACATAGTTGCACTGACCATTTTGAATTTCGGAAGAAACTCGCCCATCTCTTCCAAGAACACTTATCCCTGCCCCCTTAAGTCACTCCTTCTTAATGCTCCACACCGCTTTACTGCCACTCATCTCTTGCCTCCCCCTACCCCCAATTTCTTTGCCCCTGCCTCCACCTAACTCCCCTCTCACTAATCAGTCTGTAAATTTGTAAATAGTTCTCTGTTGAACTATGCATGTTCATGTTCAAGAAGTTACTGTTCCATATACAACAGCTGTGTTACACTGTTATGTTATGTTCCTTGTAAACCGTCTTGAATTGTAGAAAGACAGTATAAAAAAGCAGTTAAATAAATAAACTGTTGGGCTCAGTGGCGGCCACATTGGAGCTGGTTCTTGGGCTTTTATGCGGTCCCTGCAGAGGGCGCTACTGGCATGCTGGTTGCCGCAGAAGCAGGCGCTATACACAAAATTAGTGTATCTGATGATCACCTGGATGGCTGTCTAGTGGTGGTTGGTTCCGGGGAACCTCTTGGCGGGAATGCCCTTAAAGACACCCGATTTGGATTCCTTTGACCATGATTTCCAGTCTGTCAGGTTGGGGAGCGCACTGTCGGTCCCAGGTTACACAGGGTTGGTGGACCTTCAAGGAGAGCAAATGGTCCATCAACCAGTTGGAGATGAGTGGTTTTCTTGGCGCTACGGTTCTTTCACCTGAACTTCCAGGGGAGGGTGATGCACGTGTTCTCTGACAATGCAACCGCAGTGATGTACCGGAATCGGCAGTGTGACATTGGAGGACTAGGTCGCTCTGTTCCTGGCATGGGCGGAGGTGAACCTTCTGACATTCTCATTAGTGCATGTAGCAGGAAAAGAGAATGTGCAGACTGACTTCCTGAGTTGGCATCAGCTGGATCCAGGGGAGTGGACTCTCTATCTGGCCACCCTGTCAAAGATTCCGGGAGAGTGGGGCCAACCCATCCTGGCCCTCAACTCATTATGCTACCATGGTCGGATCCAGAGAGTCTTTCTGGCAACCATCCAAATGTGGCATGTTTTCTCAGGGCGGTCAAGAATGTTCGGCCACTGTGACACTCTCTGGTTCCATCGTGGGATCTCAATTTGGTCCTTTTGGTCCTGATAGTTTCCGTTTGAGCCTTTGAGTATTGCTATCCTTAAAGATCTCACTTTAAAGACTATGTTTTTGGTGGTCATCTGTTCAGCTGGATGGATATCGGAACTTCAGGCTCTGTCGTGCCACAAGCCATTCTTGCTGCTGTCCCAAGAAAAGGTGGTTTTGTGGCCAGTTCTGTCCTTTCTATGCAAGGTGGTCTCAGGTTTTCATCTTAATCAGCTGGTGATGCTGCAGGTTTTCTTAAGCAGGGGTGATATAGGGGAAGACCGTCGGTTGCATTTTCTGGATGGTGTGCCACATCCTTCGCAGATACTTGAAATTCATGGAGCAGTTTTGTAAATCAGAACATCTGTTTGTCCTATTCGGAGGCCCGTGCAGTGGAGAGGCAGCATCCAAGGCTTCTGTGGCGCATTGGATCAAGGAAGCAATTGTCAGCTTATCCCTTAAGGAGCAAGCCTCTGCCTCAGGGGTTACGAGTTCATTCAACTAGGGTGCAGGCGGCTTCTTGGGCTGAGTGTATCTTGGTGTCACCATTGGACATCTGCCAAGAGACGACTTGGTTGTCTCTGCATATGTTTATTCGCCATTACCGTCTGGATGTGCAGGCGGCGCAGGAGGTAAGGTTCGGGGCCTCAGTGTTGCAGGCCAGGCTTGCGGGCCCTGCCCATGCACAGTACTGCTATGGTACATCCCGCTCGTCTGGACTGCACTGGAGAGATGATAAAGTTGAAATTAGGCCTTACCTTCTAATTTGCTTTCCTTGAGTCCCTCCAGTCCAGTCCAGAACTCTCCCTGGTCTTCGTAGTAGTTGTTGGTGAGTCCAGCCCTTGCAGAGGTCATCAATTTTTTTTGGGGGGCTGGGTACGTTGAAAAAATGCTCTTAGGTTTCCTTGAAGGGTGTCTCAGGATTGCTGTTGGTGTGTTCAGTATGATGGGTCGTGAAGGCAATTCCTATGTACATAAAAAGATTAAAAAAAGAAAAGAAAACAAAGCTATGTACATAGTTAAAGAAACTAAATTTTCAGTGTACTCTGTTTGGCTTTGGGGTTAGTACCTGGGTTATGACATTTTTGGGCTTTTAGTCTGCTGTGACAGTAGGATACTGGTCTCGGTGGGTGTTACAAGCAGTCTATGTATGGTGACATCCATTAAGACCTGGCATGCTCAGTCTCTAGCTGCTGGTGAGGGGGGGGAGAACCTGCTCATCTGGACTGGACTGGAGGGACTCAAGAAAGCAAATTAGCAGGTAAGGCCTAATTTCACTATGCTGGACACAGGAAGAGGGGGGGTAAGCCACCGAAGGGAGATGCACTTGAGGGAGAGGGAGACATGGCTAAAGGTTCAGTTAGAGCATAGTACTCGTGGTCCAGCTCTGTTCCTAATGCCAATTTGGGTTTTAATTTCTCTGCTGAAACTGCCTACAGTGTTGCCAGTTAGAGCCAGGCATGATGGGCGTTCCAACATCCCCTTTATGGAAAGTGTCCATTTTCTGAAGTTTCAATACAAGGAGTTCTCCCACCCATGGTAACTGTATGCTTTTGAGCATTTGTTACACCCCTATAGTGACCTATTTACCTTCACATACACTATTGCTGCTGTTTCAAAAACATTTATGATGTTATGCAAAAATAATCCATTGAGTTTTTTTTATGAATAGAATACTAAGGATGGAAAATAGAAACCTTGCAGAACAGCAAATTCCCAGGAACACGGAGTTTGCAACTTTAAACTTTGGAAGTTTGTGTGCGTGTGTTGTTTTCAGCCAGTTTATTTCTATTGCAGCATATGTGGGATCAAGAAAAGGAGCACTTGAAAAAATTCAATGAATTGATGATTGCATATAGAGTTCGACCGACAATTTTGCTGCCTTTTTGGAACATTGCTGGCTTTGTGTTAGGTGAGTGGATGCTGCAGTTCTTGTTAAGGTTTGGAATTTAACAGTGTGTATAGTTAAGAGATATTTGCCAGTCTAGATAAATAAACTTAGACCCATCCTCCCCTTTAAGAAAACATGCCGTTCAGAGGTCCTGCTTATTTCAGCAAACACTCCAGTGTTTTGGTTTTTAGACAGGCCCTTGCTCTGACACACACGGTTTATGGTGAGCCTCATTAGACTATGAATAAGCCTATTATCTTTTTCCTGATCTGTAGTGTGACTCACCCACTTCTGCAAGTGGATAAACTGAGATTTTACAATTGTCTGCGTCAATTTGGTGGTTATATATTTTTCTAGCTTTGATTATTTTTTTTAATGCCAATAAATAATTCCGTAAGAATTTTATTGTGCATTGTGTTGCTAGCTGCTCTGGCTTAACCTTTTGTGGTTATTTAACTGCACCATCACCTTGAGTGAACGACAAGTGTTTATATAAATAAAAATTTGTGAGATGTTCCTGTAGTGAACTAAACTATAGAAGTGTGAGGTACAAATGATTGAGAGAGAGACGGTAAAAATGAGAATGCAGGGAAAACTTTACTTAGGATAAGAGAAATATTAAATGTTATTTAGGATGATATAGGGTAGGAGTGTTGCACTGCAATCCTGGAAGGCCGCAAACCAGCCAGGTTTTTAGGATACCCCTAACAAATATGCAATGGAGGCAGTACATTCAAATAAATCTCATGAATATTCATTAGGGTCTTGCTGGAAACCTGACTGGTTTGCAGCCACTAGAATTGCAGTTTGACAACTCTGGTATAGGTGGTAAGCCCCAAGGGATTTTTAAAATGTGAGCATTGCAAACAAGATAGCCTTTGCCTGGATAATTTTAGCCAGTGTTTGAAAATAGGTGAGAGATATTTGTGGAGTTAGGAAATTAAACTGTGACGAACCCTTTTCATTTACTCTATTTCCTAATCATCCCTCCAAGCCAGTCCAGTTACATTTGGATAATCACCGTCCACCAGCAGTTGAGAACTGAGCATGCCAGGATTCTGAAATCCCAGTAGAAGAACTCCCTCTTGAGCCTCAGACTCCAGTCTCTCAGTTTTCAGCAGCTGAATGAAGAGCTCTCCCAGTGAGAGATGATTAGCCTCACTAATTTCAGAGGGAAAAAAAGTAAAATATTTTTGAGAAACGGCGAAAACTCTGCAGGGCATTGCTGATGCGCTCCCTACTTTTTGGGTAGGTGAGTTTTGGCAAGCAGTATGGCAGAGCCTGCCTGTCTTCCTTTAGTCCTCCGGAGGCTCTGCCTGGAGTTAAACTAGCTGGGAGCCCCAGGTCCCTTTCTCCCAGCTGGGTACTCCAGAGCCTGTTGGCTACAGGTGGCAGAGTTCCCTTATAGATTCGCTGGTGCTGTGCTCCTCACATACATAGTGGAACATAGGACCGGGGGGAGAAGGCTTCTACCGCTTGTAGTGATTAGGTTTGTCAGGCGTTTTTTTCCACTTCGGGTAGTGACTGGAGGTGTGTGTGTGGTGCGATTCCTCTGTCTTCTGCCTGGCGGTGATTTCCTCCCTCTCCAGCACCTCTCCTCAGCGCAGCCTTGATCATGAGGGATGTGCATGCTGCTGCTGCCTCCTGCCTGTGTTCAGTGTGCAGGCAATCGCGGTTTATCCCCGTCGGGGTTTTGTCGGCTTTGCCTTCGGCAGAGCAGGGTTTTTCATTTCCCCCCTGGAGTCTGTCAGCATGAAGACAGACACGGCTTGCCCAGATCGGCATTCCCCTATGCTTGAGGCCCCTGAGAACTTGGCGGGAACCATGGCCATTTCCTCTCAGGCAGCCATGTCCCTATAGACCAAAGTAAAGCACGGCAAAAGAAAAAGTAAAGGGGAAAGCCCAATGGCTGCAGTTTCAGCACCACAGTCAGCAGCTGGTCATTTTTCTGGGTGCCTAGAGTTGGGTTTTTTCCCTCTGGATTTTATTTCATCCCTCCACAAGGCCTACTGCCTGAAGAGGAAGCAGGCAACTACATCGGGGGTTCCTAGCAAGTTTCCTGCTCTCACAGCTGAACAGTCCATGCAGGAAGAGGACCCCCATGGAAGGGGTTGCTCTGGAAAGAAGTAGGGGGGGGGACCCTAAGGCCTGGCTGGCTCAGGACTCCCCTCACTTTCAGGCCTCGAAGGACCTGGGAGAGGGACCCTCGGACCTCTGGGGTAAACCGGCAGCCCCAGGCCCCAGAGTTGGAGGAAGGGGATAGCCCGCTGGTGAGGACCCCTATGTTTTCAGCGTCTTCCCATTGGGAGGAGCTGTCTGCTCTATTGGAGCTTTTTCTTTTGTGCCTTAGTGCTGCGTGGCACCCAATATTGGATCCCACCTACTCCTTATAATTTATATATAAATTTGTAAGACAGGATAACTTATAAGTAAAAAATAATCTAATTTATTGAACTAGAATACACAGATCTGCCAAAACATGTTAGAATAGCTGCAGTAAATATAAATCTAACACCGTATTATCCTGTGAGACAGAGGTGATATCACGCAATACAGAACTCCAGTCACTGTCTGCCCACTTTACATTCTACAAAGCGCTATTTTTATACCCTCACTTCACAGCCTTTCAGTTCATTTGCCACTTTTCCCTTATATGGTTATTCTTGACAACAACTTTGAACATACATTCTTTTCTTTGTTCTCTCTTTGTAGGTTCTGTTCTCTCTTTGTAGGTTCTTATCTCTGTGTCCCATCTCCCTTACCCTCCCCAAATTCCTGACTTTCTCTGGTTTATGTAGAGCATTTTGTCTGCAGTTCGTCTTGTCAGCAGTGTCGAAGGTTATAGTATTTCTCCAGGACCAAGCAGGAAGTCAGTCCTCACATATGGGTGACATTGATGTCGATGGAGCCCTTGCGGAGCATTTCCCCAGCTTTCCATTAAAGCCTTTGGGAATGCAGGCACGCATGCGCGGTTCTCTTCCCGCCTAAAGGTGCCATCTTACCTCAGTTTCTCGTTTTCCGTGAAGCCCACCGGACGTGAGTCCTAGTCATCCCGGAAAATTGTTCGATTTCTTGCGATTTTTCGCTATTTTTTCTTCCCGGTTTGACGCCGGTTCCCCTCCCGCTGGGTTCAGTACACCAGTATCGAGCCCGATCTTCTTTTTTTCGGTTTTTGCCCTTCGTGGCTGGCGTTCGCGCCCTTTTTTTCTTTTTCCCTGGAAGGCCGGTCCTTTGACCTCGCGGGGACTCTTTTTTTTCCCCGATGGCCTCCAGCGGTTTTAAAAAGTGTGATCGGTGTAAGAAGTTGATGTCTCTCACCGACACACACGACTGCTGCCTCCGGTGCCTCGGTCCTGATCACGACCCTCAGACGTGTGGACCATGTGGGAAGATGTCTTCCAAGGCACTGCGTAGTCGAGAGCATCAGAAGGAAAGGCTCTTTTCTGTCTCTGCCTCCGGCCGGGCCCAGACCTCGTCTGAGGCCTCGACATCTCGGGAATCGGATCCCAAGCACTGTCGTGGCTCCTCAGACAGGGGGTCCCCCGACCGGGAACGGAAGAGGAAGAAGCGGCTCACGAGGGCGTCGTCGGAAGAGGTCCCTGGCTCCTCGAGAGCTAGGTCTCTGACCCCCGACCGTCACCCTGGGCCCGTGGAACAGGAGAAGCCTTCCAAAGTCCCTCAACTGGAGCCGGAATCTGCTGGACACGTAAGCCCTGTAGTCCTCGTGGACTCTCCTCCTAGAGAGTCGCCGCCGGGGCCCGAGTCGGGAGCTGCTAAGTCTCCTGAGCTGGGTCTCAGGTTGACAGCCTTGGAGAGCAGACTGTCTGCCTTCATGGAACAACAGCGGGCACTAATGGCCAGCCTGTCTGGCGCATCTGCCCCGACCACCGGGACATCGACCTCGAAGTCGACCCCGGAGACCGAGCCGATACTCGAAGCCATGAAGGCTCGAGGTCGACCTCAGTCGCGGTCTCCCTCGACCTCCCGTTCGGGACCGAGGGCGTCAACGCCGGTGCCTTCGGCGTCGGGGCGGGTGCTGGCAGGCCCCGCGAGGTCGGACCCCGATTCCTCATCGGACGAGTCCGCATGGGAGACGGAGGACGAGGAGTCCCCCAACACTTTCAAGACTCGGTGCGTCCCGTCGGACTCACCGCAGTCTGAACCCCGGAGTAGATCCCCTCCGGAGGATACTCGGTTCTTGGAGTTCGTCCGAGATATGGCCACCACGTTGGCTATCCCGGCAGACCCCGAGGAGGAGCCTCAAGCCGAGGAGCTCGAGGCCCTGCAGTATGACTCTCCTCCGAAGGAGGCCTTTACTGTACCGGTTCCTCCGATGCTGGAGCGGCTCCTCTTCCAAATGTGGGAGGCACCGGCCTCGGCGCCAGTTTTAAGCAAGCGGGTCGATTCGATCTATCGACTCTGGAAGAGCCCTGGCTTTCAGAAGGCGCAGCTACCGTACCACACTATTCCATGGTTGTGGAATCGGCCATGCATCGCCTGAAAAGTCAGAAGATGCACTCCGCAGTTCCCCCCGGCAAGGAGGCCCAAAACCTCGATGGTTTTGGTAGAAAGTGCTTCCAGGGCTCGATGCTTGCTTGCCGTGTCCAGTCTTACCAGCTGTACATGGGCATGTACCTGCGAGACCTGGCCAAGGAGCTGGCCAGGTTCTCTGCTGGTCTCTCCGGGGAACCCTTGCAGAGGTTAAAGTCCTTGTCTTCGGGGATTCAGGAATGCTCAAAATTTTATGTCCCGCGCTGCCTACGATGGCTTCGAGGCTTCGGCCCGTGTTGGGGCAGCTGGTATCGCAGCTCGACGCCAGGCATGGCTGCATTCATCGGACCTCGAGCCATGGGTTCAGGACAAGTTGGTCGATGTCCCTTGCCGAAGTGAGAACCTGTTTGGCAAGCCCATGGCCGAGAAGGCCGCACAGCTCGAGACCGAGCACCTCACAAGGACCAGGCTGTCTAGAAAGACTTCTGCCCCTTCTCACAAAAAGAAGGGCTCGGGTAAAAAACCCTTTTATCCGAGGAAGGGCACTGCCTACAAACAGTACCCACAGTACCAGGCCGCCCAAGCTGCCCCACAGGGTCAGCAAGCCAAGGGGCAGGGTAATGGGCCCCGTAGGCAGAGGGTCCCCAAGCCTCTGGCCCCTGCTCCCACTCAGCAGGGTGGGGGTTTTTGACTCCTTAGGCATAGCCTCTCTGTCCCTGCTCTCCCAACCTTGCACAGGAGGTCGCCTTGCTCTGTTTGCCCACCAGTGGCCACTCATCACTGGAGACAGTTGGGTGTTAGATAGCCCTTGTGGACTATGTTTACTACACTTCCAACAACTACCTCCTCCATACTTCCCAGGGGAGCCTCCAAGGCCTCCCCTGCACACAGATCTTCTCCTTCAGGAGCTCCAAGGTCTGTTGGTGGACAGGGCGGTGGAGCCTGTGCCTCCCCACTTGCAAGGTCAAGGGTTCTACTCCAGGTATTTCCTGGTACCCAAAAGAACCGGTGGCCTTCGACCTATCCTAGACCTCAGAAACCTCAACAAGTTCCTAGAGAAGGAAAAGTTCAAGATGCTTACTCTTGGAATGACTGATTTGTAAGGTCTCTATTCAGAAGTGTGGCATGCGCAAGGCACGATTCACGTAGTTGAGATCAAGAATGGGCTGAAAGTTTCCCTTTCTTTTCTTGGGCGGTGAGACGGGGGAGTTTTTGACTGCCCTGGACCTCACGGAGGCCTATATGCACATACCCATTTGGGTCGAGCATCAGCACTTTCTCTGCTTTGTGGTTCCATGGAGCCATTTTCATTTCCTGGCGTACCCTTTGGCCTGGCTACCGCCCCGCAGAACTTTGTCACCACCACCACCACCACCATGATCTTGGTAATGTTGCAGAAGGAAGGCATCTTAGTACATCTGTACCTGGACAATTGGCTCATCAGGACAAAGTCAGAGGCGGAGTCTGCCTCTGCTACAAAGTGGGGTGATCAGCTTGGCCAAAAGCCAGATGCAGTCCGTACAACAGTCGGTCTATCTGGGGGCCTAGTTTGACATTCAGGCATGCTTGGTCTCAATTACCGAGAAAAGGATATTCAAGCTTCAGGCGCAGTTACGGTGCTTCTTAAGCAAGGCAGCGCCAGTGGCATGGTACTACCTGCAGCTTTTGGGTTCCATGGCAGTGGCCCTGGATCTGGTGCCCTGGGCACAAGCTCACATAAGGCCATTGCATCATGTGTTGCTGTCTCACTGGTCTCCACAGACTCAGCCCTCGACTCAGAGGTTGAAATGTGCGGAGGACATGTGCAACAGTCTACATTGGTGGCTGCAGGCTGATCACCTCACGGTGGGAGTGCCGTTGGAGTCCCTACAATGGATCCTGGTTACGACTGATGCCAGTTTCACAGGATGGGGAGTGCATTGTCTGTCACGGGTGATATAGGAGCGTTGGACTCAGGAGGAGAGCTTGTGGTCAATCAATCACTTGGAAATAAGAGTGGTTCCTGGCTCTGCAACACTTCCACTCGTGGATTGTGCGGAAGGTGGTGTGAGTGTGCTCTGACAATGCTACCATGTTGGCGTACATCAACTAGCAGTTGGAGAGCAAGGGAAGTGTATCCCTGCTAGAGGACAGTTGGTCCATCATGGCTTGGGTGGAGGAAAACCAGTCGGCTCTCTTAGTAGCACACATTGTAAGCAAGGACACTATCCAAGTAGACTTTTTCAAGTCAACACTGGTTGATTTCTGGCGAATGGGAGTTGATTGTGGCCGTATTCCACATCACCACCGTGCATTGGGGGCAACCGATCATGGATCTCATGGCAATGCAGAGCAATGCCAATTCGACCCAGTTCTTCAGCAGACGCAGAGAGCACATGTCCAAAGGTCTCGGCGCTCTTGCTGAAGTTTGGCCGTCGGAAGTGCTCCTTTATGTGTTTCTGCCGTGGCCGTTGGTTGGGCGCCTGTTACAGAGGATAAAGACTTACAGTGGTCTGGTGATTCTCATTGCACTGCATTGGCTTTGGCAGCCTGGTATGCGGATCTCTGATGGCTACTGATAGACTGGCCCTGGAGGCTTCCCAACAGAATCAATCTGCTGTCCCCGGGCCCATTGCTGATGCTGCAGGTGAGCTGGTTCTTGCTTACAGCATGGCTCTTGAAAGGGCACAGCTGAGGCAGCTGGGCTATGTCTCAGCGATCATAGCTACTATATCAAAGTCCAGAAAGCATTCCACCACCATGGCCTATGTGAGAGTTTGGTGAGTCTTCGAGGGCTGTTGCAAGGAACGAAGCATTCGCTCCTTAGATTACACATTCTTCCTGAGATTTTGCCGTTTTTACAATACAGCCTGGATAAAGGGTTGGCTCTCAATTCCCTTAAGGTCTAGGTAGAGGCCATCTCCTGTTATAGATATCAAATTCAGGGATGCTCTTTGGCTGCCCATCCGGATGTGGTGCAGTTCCTCAAGACGATAAAGCATGTTCGACCTTCCTTGTGGCTGGTGATCCTGGCTTGGGACCTCAGTTTGGTGCTGTCAGCCCTAACGGCAGCACCATTCTAACCATCATGCGGGCGTTCCTCTGAGATCTTACCTTGAAGACAGTGTATTTAGTGGTGCTTTGTTCCACGTGTAACTTCAGGCCCCGTCCTTCAGGGAGCGTTCCTGCTCATTTCCAGGGAAAAGTGGTCTTGAGACCAGTTCCTCCCTTCCTCTCAAAAGTGGTTTCTCGCTTCCATCTGAACCAAACTGTCTCTTTGCTGGCCTTCCCCACGCTTGGGGATTCCGAGGAGGATTATCAGCTCTATCTGCTGGATCTGCATAGTCGTCTGCGGAGAAAACGTAAGAGGAAATTGGACAGATTATTTGTTTGGAGGTCCCCGTATTGGGGAGGCTGCTTCAAAAGCATTTATTGCCCGTTGGGTAAAGCCGGCCATAAGCACCGCTTATGCAGTTCGCAGAAAAGTCCCGCCATTGGGGCTCAGAGCTCAGTCTACCCAGTCGCACACTGCGTCATGGGCAGAGTCTGGCCTTGTTCCCCTGGCAGATATTTGCAGGGCAGCAACCTGGTCGTCACTACATAATGTCTGGTGAAAGCATCGTCTTGATGTGCAGGCCATGGGGGATGCCAGATTTGGTTCCGCAGTTCTTCAAGCTGGTCTCGCGGGTCTCTCCCGTGTTTAAGCACTGCTTTTGTACACCTCAAGCATAACTGAACTGACCTGGGGGGATGATTAGGAAGGCAAAATTAGACCTTACCTGCTAATTGCCTGACCTTGAATCCCTCCAGGCCAGTTCAGGACCCACCCAGATGTTTCATTTCATCAATGTCACCTTTTGGCAGAGAGCCCAGCAGCATGGCTCAGTGTGGTGGTGATAGGTGAAGACTTATATGAAGAAGTACAGCACTACAAAAGTAGGCATGTTCCCTCAGGGGGTGGGTGTCCTGGCAGTGAGCCCACTGCACATCTAGTCCTTACCTTGCATATTTTCAACAATAATACAAATAAAGAAGCAAAAGGGAACAAGAGAATAGGATTTTATCGTTGGTGCCTTGGGGCCAGGCATTTCTTTTGTTCTCTCTCTTTCAAGATGGAGGGGGCCTTATGGCTAACGTTGGTCTGGTTGAGGTGCAGGCTGCTTTGTCAGTAGGAGACTGGAGTCTAAGGCTCAAGGGAGAGCTTTTACTGGGATTTCAGAATCCTAACATGCTCAGTTCTCAGCCGCTGGTGGACAGCAACTACCCAAGTGTAACTGAACTGGCTTGGAGGGACTCAAGGAAAGACAATTAGCAGGTAAGTTCTAATTTTGCTTTTTTGCATAAGTGTGATTTTGTTTAAAAGTGTCTACATTTACTCTGATACTGTAGAAGTAACTCTTGCTGTATGACTTGAGGTAGTGTACCTGCTCCCGCTCACGCCGGCTTGGGCACAGAAGTAGTTATATTTGTGCCCTAGAGCTCTGAGTGTATTAAATATCATACATATCTGCATGAGTTGGTTTCTGTGGGCATATCCTTGAGTGGCATGTAGGGTACAAGCACTACTGCTAGTTATCATTTCTGCAGCGCTACAGGATGTACACAGCACTGCACAAATACATATAAGACACAGTCCCTTCTCCATAGAACTTACATTCATGTCAAGAAAAGGTAAGTGGAGCATTTATGGTGGTGGTTCATACCTGCTCCGAATATCCTCCCCCCCCCCTCTGTTTTGTTAAATATCTTTATTGACAACTGCTATTCTGTGAATTCATCACTCTTCTTCCAGGCATCAAAATGATTTTGAATGCATGAGACCTAACTCATTGATCAGTGATAGGAAATTTGGAGTACATAATGATATTCATTTTATTTTATATGGAAACGACAGGAGCCGGCACAGCCTTGTTAGGAAAAGAAGGGGCAATGGCCTGCACTGTGGCAGTGGAAGAGAGCATTTCTGAGCATTATAACAACCAGATCAGAACACTCATGGAGCTGGACCCTGAAAAATATAAAGAATTATTACAGGTACGGTGAAGTCTATTCATTTGGCATCAGTAGAATTTTGCAAGTTGGAATTATTTATTGTTACTAATGCTATACAGTCCTTTGACCATAAGATATATATAATTTGTTGCCCAATGACTGATCGGTCTGACTCAGCATGGTGCTTGTTATGGTCTTATCTATGAATTCTCATGGTCAAAGGGTCATCCACTAAGCTGGACATTATTAATCAGCATAGAGGGAATGATGCATGATTTTTTTCCTCTTAATGAGTGTTAAATTGCAAAATCATGCATTATTGTAACATAATACATGTTAGTTTGCCACAACACAAGTTAGCAAAATATGCAAATACATGCAGAGCACCTCATTAGCATGCTAATCAAATACTGCAGCTTGCATTGAACTTCACAAGCTGCATTATTCCAGGGAAAAGTGGCAATTGTTGCTGTGTGATTACTCTGGACCACCAGGGATTACATCAGGTAAGCCTGGGAAGAGCACCAGGGTTAGGGATGTTTTGGAGGGAGAGAGTCCATGGGGAGTCTTCTGGAGGAGGGTGGGGGTGGTATGGTTTCATGCTATAAAGAAAGGCTTAAAGGTTAGGACTCTTCAACTTTGGAAAAAGATGGCTGAAGGGAGATGAAAGGGTAAAAGTATATTGGTTGTTTATTCCTTCGAGAAGTAGAACGATTAGAGGATATGCAATGAAGCTACAATGTAGCACATTTAAGGCTAATTGGAGAAAATAATATTTTTTCACTCAATGCATAATCAAACTCTGGAATTCATTACCAGAAGATGTACTAAATGTTAGTGTAGCTGGGTTTAAAAGAAGTTTGGACAGTTCCTAAAAGAAAAATCCATAAACCATTATTAAAGCGGACCAGGGAAATCCACTGCTTACCCCGGGATAAGCAGCATGGAATCTCTGTACCTTTTTGGGAACCTGACTTGGTACGTGTGACCTGGATTGGTCGCTGTTGGAAACAGCATTCTGGGCTTGATGGACCCTTGGTCTGACCCAGTATGGCATAATCTTATGCTCTAATGTTAAGGATGACGGAATGGGTGATTTACTATAAAAAAAAATGTTTAAGTGGCTTTTTAGTAAATTCACGGTGCTTTTCAGGACTTTCCAAGTAGCATTATGGACTGAAGCTATAAAAGAGCTTGCTATTCTATAACGTTTGTCCCTCCTGCCTATTAGAAGATTTAAATTTATTGGGTGTGGGGGGGAGGGATTGGGAGATATAGAGGCCATTCTTTATTAATTGGATCAGGAAAGCTGAATAAAAAATATTTTGGTTCCCAAACTATGTTAACTTGAAAACAAAAGTGACAGCTAGCCGTGGCATTTGCCCCATTCCCTCTTATTCCTCTGGGGTTCATCTTGTTCCAAACCTGAGACTTCTTCCAAATGGTCTACGTCTATCAAGCTTCTGCTTTCTACTCTTAATGTTGAATAATGGTGACGACTCTTATAATAACTAGCATTTTTAAACTGTTTTTTCTTTTAAGATAATAAAGAAATTCCGGGATGATGAATTAGAGCATCATAACACAGGACTTGACTATGACGCTGAACTGGTACATATATAACTCTGTGGAAGACATGTTATGTTATGTGATAACTATAGCATTGTGGGCTAACCAAATTCTAAATGAGCTAGTACAGAGTCAAAACCATCTGCCATTTTATGTCTGGAGCAAAAGTGGTGTGCTCAAATGCAGGAGATTCAGGCTTGATTGCCTTGTTTGATGGGGCCAAACGGGGTTAGTTGTGTTGTGGAGGTGATGTACTGGAGAGAAGGGGGGAAACACAGTTGTTGCTACTGTGGCAATCCCTGGTGACCACACAGCAGTGCTGAGAATACATTTTGTAGGAGACTTCCCGCCAGCTCTTGGGGATTGGCAAAGATTTTATTTATTTATTTGAGAAGTTTATATACCGGATTTCCAGTGTTCAATATGGTTTACATGTAACGGAACATAACATTACATGGAACATGTTAACATTATAAAGAGCATTTAACTACATGTAAGAAACCATATAACTATTAGAATCCAATACAATAACATTAATGATAAATACCAATAAATCAAAGGCATAAATAACATATATACAAGTACTGTGCATATGTTTCGGTTGGTGTGATTTGTTTTGGTGTGGTGTGTGATTTTTATTGATGAGGGTTGAAGGTGGGTTATATCTAAGCGGTATCTTTGTATATAATTTAGTGGAGGTGTTTGCTTACTTATTTTATGCCCTGAAAGTGCATTTGGAGCAGGAGCGTTTTCAGGAGTTTCCTGAAATCCTTAGTCGGTGGTTTTGTGGATTTTCACAGGGAGGGAGTTGGAGCATACAATGGAAATGCTCTTTTGCATGCTGATTGGTTGCATTTTGCGAAGTATGGGTGTGCTGCAAGGATGTGCTCTGTGGTGCTGCTTCTCTGTTGGGCATTTTTGTTATAGTTTGTAAGTACTCGGAGGACTGGTCATGGAAGATGCTTGTGTCACCTAGACTTATGTGAGGAGACAGTGATATATCACAAAGAAAAACATGAGACTATTTATAGGATATGTAACAAATAATCTTTTGTTTTTAATTCAATAAAAGAGAAATAAGCCAAAATACTTTCCATATCCTGGATCCATCGGGTATTATTTTAACTTGTTATTGCTATTAAAATCATACTAAGCTTTTGAATTTAGTTGAGCTGGGGCACAGCCCTGTTGGTTATTTATATTTATATTTGGTGATCACTGTACCCAAAAAGGCATTAGACCTGTTCTCAATTCAGTGGTGCATCTCATGGACTTTGGTCCCACTGTCTTGATTCAAGGGGTTTACTAGCTTAAGTATATAGTGCCTTGTGAAAGTATTCATCCCCTCGGTGTTTGTCCTGTTTTGTCGCATTACAACCTAGAATTAAAATGGCGTTCTGGGGGTTAGCACCATGTGATTTACACAACATGCCTACCACATTGAAGGTGCAAAATATCCTTTATTGTGACACAAACAATAATTAAGACAAAAAAACAGAAATGAGGAGTGTGCATAGGTATTTCTCCTCCCTCCCCCGAGTCAATACTTTATAGATCCACCTTTTGCTGCAATTGTAGCTACAAGTCTCTTGGAGTATGTCTCTATTAGCTTAACACATCTAGCCACTGGAATTTTCACCCATTCCTCAAGGCAAAACTGCTCCAGCTCCTTTACGTTTGCTGTACACCAACGCAACCCATCTATTTTAAAGTCATGCCACAGATTCTCAATTGGACTGAGGTCTGGCCTTTGACTAGGTCATTCCAAGACATTTAAAGGTTTCCCTTTACACCACTCCAGTGTAGCTTAGCAGTATGTTTAAGGTCATTGTCCTGCTGGAAGGTGAGCCTTTGTCCCAGTCTCAAATTTCCAGACTGAAAAAATGTTTTCCTCAAGAATTGCCCTGTATTTAGTGCCATCCATTGTTCCTTCAGTCCTGACCAGTTTTCCTGTCCCTGCCAGTGAAAAACATCCCCACAGCATGACGCCGCCACCACCATGTTTCACTGTGGGAATGGTGTTCTCGAGGTGATGGGAAGTGTTGGATTTGCGCCACACGTGACATTTCCCATGATGGCCAAAAGGTTCAATTTTTGTCTCATCTGACCAGAGAACTGTCTTCCATGTGTTTGGGGGGGTCCACCACATGCTGTTGTGCAAACTCCAAACGTGTTTTCTTATTTCTTTCTTTAAGCAATGGCTTTTTCCTGGCCACTCTTCCGTAAAGCCCCGCTCTGTGGAGTGTATGGCTTAAAGTGGTTCTATGGACAGATACTCCCATCTCCGCTGTGGATCTTTGCAGCTCCTTCAGTGTTATCCTTGGTGTCTTTGTGGCATCTCTGATTAATGCCCTCCTTGCCTGGTCTGTGAGTTTTGGTGGTCAGCCTTCTCTTGTCAGGTTTGTAGTGGTATAAACAATATATTAAACAGGCTCTGCATTCACTCTAGAAAGTATGCTGTATTTCTTTTCAGACTTGTATTATTTCCAAACTATAACTGAACTATTAAGCTGGTAGAGTCAGTGGCTGAAAAGGTCTCAGAATCATGGGCCGCCACTGACTTTCAATACCATGTCAAATGGCACCATTGCCCCCATATACATCAATGACCTTAAGAAAAATGCCACTATTCATAGGTTTGTAGTGGTGCCATATTCTTTCCATTTTGTTATAATGGATTTAATGGCGCTCCATGGCATATTCAGAATTTGAAATATTTGTTTATAACCCAACCCTGATCTATACTTCTCCACAACTTCGTCTCTGATTGGTTTGGTGTGCTCCTTGGTCTTCATGTTACTTGCTTAGTGGTATTGCAGTGTCGGGGGGCCTTTCAGAACAGGTATATTTATATAGTCATGTGACATATCATGTGACACTGCACACAGGGGGACCCTAATCAACTAATTATGTGACTTCTGAGGTTAATTGGTTGGACCAGATCTTATTTAGAGGTTTCATAGCAAAAGGGATGAATACATATGCACTCACAACTTTTCAGTTTTTATTTGTTTGTTTTTTTTAATATATGCAAGGTATTTTATTGTCATTCCACTTCACCAATTTGGACTATATTGTTAGGTCCATTACCTAACATCCAAGTGAACCTCCATTTTTATTCCAGGTTGTACATAATGCGACAAAACAGTACAAAAACCGAGGGGGTGGCATGTCATTTTTTTTTTAAATTTCTGTGTTCTCAATATTCAGTTTAAACAAAAGAAATTGAATGCACTTAGGCCTCTGTTTGTGCTCTTGATTTAGGGGGGGGGGAGGAATTAGTAAGCTGCAGTAAAATCTTGGATTAATTTACCGAGTCACTAACCTGTTGTGACTTCCATGGTAAATGAAGAACACAGCTTGTGTTGAACTTACAAGCTGCATTATGTCAGGAAAAAAATAACACTAGCTCTAAGCTGGGCCAGGAGCATCAAGCTCCAACACATGGCCCAATGCTCTCGATCACCATATATTAACTGAGGCATTGCCTTTGTACAATAGCACAAAACGTTATCTGTTTTGAGTAGAAACCTGGAAAAATGAGCTATAAGATTTAAAGTAAATTCTTTAAAATTCTTCTAAAGTGTCTTTGCCCAAGTATGGGATAGGACTTGCTAGGTCTTGATTTTCAGTGCATGACAACATCCAAGAAGACATGTAGCAAGCTATTTGAATGCCCCCATTATCCTCAAATATGGAGCAGATGCCTGTGTTCTGGGAAAAGCTAGACAATGCTTATATTTGTCTTGGCTAATTGAAGGTGGATAAGGAGAAATAGTGTTTAGGTTTTTTTTGTTTTGTTTTTTTTAGCTCCACTAAACACCACAAATTCTCATCTAATAAAGCTGACATGCTGTTTGTAGGATGAAATTTGCAAGCCATTATCTGGATTTTGGATTTTAGATGTTATTCAACCTATACATTCAACCTATACATTAAATTGGTCTGCACAATATTTCAGAAGCACAAGGTCACTTACCACATTTATGCAGATGACATTATGATCTACACCCAACTGGACTCGACCAATCCAAATTACAACCAGCTAGAGGAATGCCTTAATAAAATGCAAACCTGGCTACAGCAAAATATGTCCATAAACCACAAGAAAACAGAAGTAATGTACAGCTCCAAAAAAGCAGATTTCAACCCTCCATCAGCCATCACCATGAACAACAACACCCACAACATAAAGAAATAAATAAAATACCTAGGAGTAATACTCGACAAAAACCTAAGGATGGAGAAACATCTTCGGATGCTTATTCGGGCAATATTCCATTAACTAAGGGTCCTCCAACCTTTACGCAACATCATCGAACACTCTGATTTCAGAACAGTAGCACAAGCACTCATAACTCCCCACCTAGACTACTGTAACGCCATTCTCCAAGGGTTGCCAAAAAAAACCCTTAACATACTGCAAGTGGCGCAAAACGTCACAGCCAGGATTATCCTCAACAGAAAACTCACTGAACATATTACATCTATACTAATTGAGCTACACTGGCTTCCCATTACAGCCCACATAAAATACAAACTATTAGTAACTGTATTCAAGCTGATACATAATATAGCACCATCCTACCTCTCCAACCTCATCACCACACAACCCCCTAACAGAAGCAGAAGGACTCACAACTTAAACACCCTTCACGTCTCAACTAACATCCGAACTGTAAAAGTTTGCACAAGCAACAGAGCATTTACCTACTTAGCACCCACATTATGGAATCAGCTACCAAACGAACTAAGATTGAACAGCGGCCTACAGGACTTTAAGAAAAAACTAAAGACCCACCTCTTCCAGGATCATTACAACTTAACATAAACAATCCAGAATGAACATAACCTTGCAACCCAAACAAACAAAAGTATTAAGAACCGATTTGTTGTAACCAAAATGTATATATTGCAACCACTGAAACAAAACTGTACATGGCCCATACTGTTTAAATACTATATAGATGCCTTACACTGTATAAATGAAAACAAAATTTCAATATTCAAATCTGTAAAAAAGCAAGCAAAACAATATAAAATCTAAATATGTATAAATGTACAGTCAAGTACACCTCAATGAAAATGTAAATTGTTGATTCTTACCATATGTAACCAATGTTTGATGTGTAGAGTAAACCGCTTCTGATCGCTGGAAGTAGCGGTATACAAATGAAACCAAATAAATAAATTCACCTTTCCCAATTCCAAGCTCAGGCCTAGTTACAAGCAGGTACACACGTTTTTGGCAGAACCTCATCTCTGGTGTTAGTTATGTTGCCGGGTTAATAACGAAAGCTGACTGAGAGCATTCACCCTTGCCCTACCTGTCTGTGGGTTGGAAGGCAGGGCCAGTCACAGAAAAGGATATGGTGTAGTTGCCAGCTAGATATGTAATGCAGTTGAGCACTCACATTCATAAGCCAGAATCAGGTGGGAAAATGACTGAGCTTTCTAGGACACAAAGGTTTCTTTGATGTTCGCACAGAGAGTAATCCTACTGCTGCGCTGCAGCTGAACTTACTGTGGTCTCTTTGGCTTTCTGCACATAGTATGGCCCAGCCTGAGACTCTAGAGAGAAGTGGTACATTCAGAGTCTTCACTGCAACTCTTTGGTGTCACAGGATTTTAACGGACTTTGTTGCTGAAATTGCCTGTTCGAGGGGAAATGTGGTGTGTTACTGCAGTGATTCATTTTTAAATAAACCTATTTGGCAAAGCTTCATCTCCTGCTCTGTTTCTTTTTGTTGCAGGCGCCAGCTTATTCTGTGCTGAAGAATGTTATACAGATTGGATGCAGAGCCGCTGTCGTCTTGTCACAGCGCATCTAGAAAGTTTTTCCATTTGTCAATTACAGAACTGAAAGTTAATAATCATTGCAATCCTATAGCTTTGCTATTTCAGCACTTGTTGAATTATGTGACCTTGACTATTTTTTTTTTCTCCTGGATGCCAGGAATAAACTATTTTCACTCCTTCTGACTTTACTCTGAGATGCTGTTTTCACAAAAGCCCACAGGGTGGCAGTAAAGGCCCCATTCTGTGGTTATCTCCTGCAAAGCCTTTTTTCCCTGCAGTCTGTGAGTGTTGATTGTTCAGCTTCTTTTGTCCACTTCAGTAGCAGCCAAATGTGCAGGTGCAGTCTTCAAGATTTGAATCTGATGTGCTACGACATCTGGCTTGTTTCCTGCAGCAGGGATTGTTAACAGCCTGACTTGGATTTCTGAGGAGCACATTTGGACGGCATTTGTGCAAAGGGGGTGGTAGGTAGGTGCATCATACCAAAAAAGGAAGTCGGGTGGGGTGTGGAGTTTTACTCCTGCACGATTTCAGATCGTATTCCCTGTACTACCTTCACCCCCAAGTGTTATAATGGTTATGAGGGCAATGTTGTGCACAAAGTCCTCCAAAACCCATCACTTGGTGGTGACCTCAGAACTTTGAATATACTTGGCATCATCCCTGTGCCCCTTTTGTAGGTATTCATAATGCCATGCCGGGAGGGGTCGCTTATCCCTAGAAATAAAATGTAACGATTTACCACCATAATACCCAAAGGGTGTTAAAATAAACAAAACCATAATAAAATAAAATCTCCTAAAAGAGATAATGATGGGGGAGGATACAGATAAAACAAGGGAGATGGGGCATTCCAACCCGTGTGAGCGTCCGCTGTGTGAAACTTGCAGCATGAGCAGAAAGGATATACAGCTGTGGTCGACATTATTGGCACCCTTAATGTCCAATGTCTCCTAAAAAATAAAAATTAGAGTGTCCATTGAAATGGCTTGGGGACTATATATGCACACATTTGACACACAAAAGACTCAAACATAGAAACATGACAGCAGAAAGACCACATGACCTGTCTAGTCAGCCCTTCCATATAGACTACAATAGTGCCCTTTTTACCTTTAGTGATCCTCTGTGTTTGTCCCTATACTTTCTTGAATTCAGATACTGTCCTTGTGTCCACCATCTCCACTGTGAGACTATTCCACGCATCTACCACTCTTTCCGTAAAGAAATATTTCCGCATATTTCTCTAAAGGAAAAGATGGGACTACTGTAGTTGATATGGAAGAGTTGACTAGATAGGCCATGTGGTCTTTTTCTGCCATCATGTTTCTGTATTTCAATTAAAAAAGGAAATACTGTAAAAACTGGGACATTGCCAGGACATGATTATTTCACTTAGAAAAATGGTCGCCACTAACATGATTATTGGCAACCTTATAAGCAATTCAAATCACTTTGAAAAAAAACAGCCATATTCCTATTGCAGTAAAATTAAACACATCTGTGATCAATTGTCAGTATTCACATGATTTGAATCAACCAATGAATGATGGCTCTAATATTTAAAATGGCCACATTCACTCTTTGTTCCATTTTCATAATGGTGAAGACAAGAGAGCTGCCTGAGATTGTCAGAAAAGCCATGATCATTAAACTTCAAATGGGTACAACGCCATCATCTCCAAAGCCCTTGGGATTCCTGCGTCTACAGTTCGCAATGTTATTAAGAGGTTTTCTACTTATGGAAGAGGAAAATTAATCCAAGAAGTCTTCCAAGGTGAGTGTTAACTGTTCAAAAAACACCACGTACAACATCCAAAGAGCTTATGGCTGATCTGGAGTAGCGGTTTCAACCTGTACCATACGTCGTGTACTAAATAAAGAAGGACTTCAAGGGCAAAGGCCAAGAAGGGACATCACTGCTCAAAGACAGACATAAAAAGAGATGCCTGATATTTGCCCAAACCCACTTTCAACAACCACAATTCTGAGAAAATGTTCTGTAGACAGATGAAACAAAACTTGAGCTTTTTGGCAATGCAGACCAGTGATAAGTTTACAGGCAAATAAATGGAAAAATACACCCTTCCTATAGTTAAATATGGTGGAGGTTCTATAATGTTGTGGGGCTGTTTCGTGCCTCAGGAACTGGAGGCCTGGAACGTATTAAAGGAATCATGAAGTCAGAGGGATTACCAAGGCATTTTGGAGTGAAATGTGCTACCTAGTGTCAGAAAGCTAGATCTGGGTCAAAGGTCATGGATCTTCCAGCAGGACAATGACCCAGAACACTCATCCAAAAGTACAAAATATTGGTTAAAACGGAACAAATGGACTGTTTTAAACTGACCAGCAATGAGTCCTGATCTCAACCCAATCGAGAACCTTTGGAAAGAGCTTAAATCTATTTTTTTTCTCAGAAATTACTAGCCTAAGTTGCACAGGCACCCCTTTTTATTTGTATATCTTTGAACATACTATTAAAATATTATGATGACATATTTCCAATTATTTCAGAAGATATTGTACACAACATACCTAAAATGCACAGTTGCCGATAATGTTGACAACTGTACATGCATTAATACAAACTACTTCTGAATCACGATTAGTTTCTCATGTTCCTGAGGCATGACCTTCAAAACAGTTCAAATCAAGATTCCAGTACTCAATTTAAACGTTTACTGGTGTGTTTTGGGCAACTAAACTCCCATGACAATGGTGGTACGTTTACATATAGGAATGTGAGCCTGAGACAATCTGTCTGCTCAAATTACCTAAGTGAAGTCATTTACTTGGAAATAAGTTTAAATATTCAACTGGAATATTTCTGTCATTATGGGGGTCATTCTGAGGCATGAATAGTGGGGATGGACGTCCCAACGGGACGTCTATCCCCGCTATTCATGCCGGCTCCTGCCCCTGTATAACTTCCCTGCCGGTTGTGCGGGGAAGTTATACGGGGGTGGGGAAGGGGTGGCAGACAGTGGGCAGTCCAGGGCCGGCGAAATGTCCGGGGGATAACTTCCCTGGACATTTCATTTGGTCAGAATCGGGGTGCGGAAGGGGCTGGGGGGAAAAATTAATTCCCTGCAGCCTGACCCTGGCCTTAGGAGGCCAGATCGAGGGTCGGGCTGTGGGGATTTAACTTTTGTAGAAGGCAGCTAGCATCGCAGCTTTTAAATGGAGCCATGGCAACATGACTCCATGGCCCCGCCGCTCCATTTAAAAGCCCAGGCTGAGTTAGCTGGGCAGTGCCTGTATGTGCAGGCCGGGACCGAATCGCAGTCCCGGCCTGCACATACAGGCTTGTTTGCGATTCAGATCCTCTTAAGGTGGGGGGGTAAAGAGTTTCATAGTGAGGGGGCAAATAATGTGAATGCTCTGTTTACATTAAATTAAAGTCATGGCATAGGAGACAATGTCCTATTGTGGCTTAGAAAGTGATTGAGAGAGAGAAAACAATGAGAAGGGATCAATGGCCAATTTTCTCCATGGAGGAAGCTGAATAGTGGAGTTCTTCAATGATCTGTACGAGATGAGTGCTTTTGCTAACAGATTTAAATGTCCTTCCTTGGCTTCTTGTTTCGAATGTACCTAAGGAAGGACATTTAGATGATCAAGGGCTAAAAGGGGCACTCACTGAGGACAAGGCCATAGCTGAGAGACTAAATGAATTCTTTGCTTTGGTCTTTACTGAGGAAGATAGGAGGAAACCATCCGTGCCAGAAAAGGTATTTAAAGATGATGAGTCTGAAGAGCTGAATCAAATCTCAGTGAACCTGGAAGATGTAGTAGAACAAATTGATAAACTAAAGAGCAGCAAATCACTTGGCCTGGATGGCATACACCCAAGAGTGCTGAAAGAGCTCGAAGATGAAATTGCAGAGCTACTATTAGTAGTTTTACACCTACCATTTAAATTGTCTGCATTTCCAGAAAATTGGAGGGTGGCCAATGTAATGCCTATTTTTAAAAAGGGCACCAGGGATGATTTGGGAATTAAAGACCGGTGAGTCTAAAGTCAGTGCCAGGCAAAATGGTGGAAACCATTATTAAGAACAAAATTATTGAAAATATAAGACAGGCATGGTTTAATGGGACAAGGTCAAGATGGATTTAGGCAAGGGAAGTCTTGCCTCATCAATCTACTCCATTTCTTTTTAGGCATGAATAAACACTTGAATAAAGGTGAGCCAGTTGATGATGATGTATTTAGACTTTCAGAAAGCTCCACATCAGAGACGGTTGAGGAAATTTTTATTTATTTAAATGTATTTTTATACCGCCCTTCTACAATTCAAAGTGATTTACAATTAACAAAAAGTAATAGGTTTTAAAGCACTCTGTTGTACATTGAAATTGAAGTCAACAATAAAACAGTATAACAGAGGTTAACCAACAGTAGCAGAGGTTAAACTTAGAACTATTTAAAGTGTAGGGTGTGGGTAGTTAAAGGTTCAACATTGTGGTATACTGAGTCCAATTACCATTGTGTATGGGATTGTTCTAGCTGAGTAGGATTAGGGTGCTTGCGACTTTTGGGCTAAGCTGATGTATTTTTCATGGAAAAGAGGTTTTTTTGTTTCTTCCGAAATTCGGTCAAGTCTGAGCATCCTCTTAAGGTGGGGGGTAAAGAGTTTCATAGTGAGGGGGGAAATGTCCTATTGTGGCTTAGAAAGTGGTTGAGAGAAAACAATGAGTAGGTCAATTTTCTCCATGGAGGAAGCTGAATAGTGGAGTTCTTCAACGATCTGTACGAGATGACTGCTTTTATAGCACATTTATAAATGATCGGGAATTAGGAACAATAAGCAAGGTGATTCAGTTCTGCAGATGACACCAAATTATGCAAAGTTGCTAAATAATGTGGATTGTGAGAAATTGCTGGAGGATCTTGTGAGACTGGGCATCCAAATGGCAGATGAAATTTAATGTGGACAAGTGCAAAGTTAAGCAAATAGGGAAGAACAGCCCTAACTAAGTACACAATGATAGATTCCACATTAGGAGTGACCACCTGAAACAAAGGATCTGCATGTGATCATAATGTATTGAAATCTGTTCAGTGTGTGGCGGTGGCCAGAAAGGTAAACAGAATGTTAGGAATTATTAGGAAAGGAATAGAGAATAAAACAAAGGCTATACAGTAATAATGCCTCTATCAATGCATGATGCAACCTCACCTTGAGTACTGTCTGAAACTCTAGTCACCACATCTCAAACAAATATAGTGGCATTAGAAAAGGTACAGAGAAGGCAGCCAAAGGGGATGGAATGACTCTTCTATGAGGAAAAACTAAAGAGGTTCAGGCTCTTCAGTTTTGAGAAAAGATGGATGAGAGGAGATATGACAGAGATCTATAAAATCCTGACTGGAGTGGAACTGGTCAATGAGAATTGATTACTCTCTCTCAGAAAATACAAGGACTACGGGACCCACCATGAAGCTACAACATAGTATATTTAAAATAAATAGGAGAAAATATTTTTTCTCTGGGAACAAGCAGGAAGTCAGTCCTCACATATGGGCAACACTGATGGAGCCCTGTGCAGAAGCTTCTTCCCAGCTTTCAAAGAAAGCCTTTGGGAGATGCATCACACGTGTGTGGTTCCCTTCCCACCCTAGGGTGCCATCTTGCCTCAGTCTCCTTTTTTCCGCAGAGCCTACCAGATGTGTGTCTGCTTTCTCTGGAAAAAAATGTTAGTTTTCTTGCTTGGAAATTGGGAAAAAACAATCTCATACCGGTTCCTTTTCCCATTCCTGAGCTCGCTTGCCTGCCTCAGCATTGTGTCTCGGGGTCATTTTTTAAAAAATCTTTTCCGGTTTTGACCAGTGCAGTTCGTGCCCCTTTTTCACTGGCAAAGCCTCAGGTCTTCAACCTCACTGGGGCACTTTTTCTCCCGATGGCCTCTGCCAGTGGCATCAAGAAGTGTGATCGGTGCTTGCAAAACATGACCCTCACCAACATACATGACTGCTGCCTCCGTTGCCTAGGGCTGGACCATGACCTCTTTGATTGTGGCCTCTGTAGAGGATATCCTCCAAGGCAATTAAGGGTCAGCAGCAGCAGCATGACAAGATCTTCCAAAGGTCAGACTCTGTCCCAGAGTCTCCAACGATGCCACATCCCAAGGCCCCATCCGGGACCCAGGAGCCTCGAGATGACCCCACTACCTCTGACTGAGGTCGGAGCACCCCAGAAGTGGAACACAAGAAGAAGAAATCCTCGATGGCAGTGTCTGTGGACAAGTTGGGGAAGGGGGATAAGTCCGGTCCTGTAGCCCATGCTGCGAGTCTGAGAGGTTGGAGCAGGAGCGACCGACCAAGGTCAGCCACAAAGAATCATCGGCTTCCGGTGATCAGCTTTGGACCCCTGAGGCATTTAGTCGAGGACTCCCCCCTCATTGGAGCTGGTGCCAGGCCTGAGATCCTCTGTGCCTGCACCAAAGACTGTGGAGCCTTCTTGACTGGAGATCAGAATGGTGGCCTTGGAGCACAGCTTGTCTGCCTTCATGGCCCAGCAGTGGGCCATGATGCTCATTTCTGCCAGATCATCTGCCCAGACTACTGGGGCCTTGACCTCAAACACTTCTCCAGATCTCGAGCAGATCCTCGAGCACCATCTGCCTCAGAGTGATCCTAGACATCGGTCTCGGTCCCAATCCCGATCCTTGGGATAGAGGTCCTTCTCGATGAGTGGCTGTGGCTCGGCCCACAGGGTTTCTGAGGAGCATGGATCATCAGGTGTGGGACCCACCCTTAACTCCTCCACCGACTATGAGTCGGACTGGGAAGGATGAGGAATCTCCAGACACCCATTGTTGAGACCCAATGCTGGTCCCTCGACTTTGTGCGGGACATGTTGAAGGTGTTGGCGTTTGACACAGTCTGAGGAGGACCCTTGCACAGAGGAACTCGAGATCTTCCAGTATGAGGCCACTCAGAAGGAGGCACTTACAATGTTCATTCCTCCAATCCTGAAATGGCTGCTCCTTTGCATGTGGGAATCACCGGCTTTGGTACCCATTGTGAGCTGTCAGCTGGACTTGATGTATCATGTCCACCAGAGCCTGGGCTTCCAGAAAGCACAACTCCCACACAACTCCATGGTGGTGGAATTGGCCATGTGTTGGCTCAAGAGCCATAAGACACATTCCTCGGTGCCTCCAGGTAGACAGGCCTGCACCTTGGATGCCCTGGGTAGAAAAGTGCTACCAGGGCTCAATGCTCGTCAGTTGGATGCAGGCATACCACCTGTACATGGGCATGTACTTGAGGAACCAGTCAAGGAACTTGCTGGGTTCTCGGCTGTCTCAGAGGAACCCATCCAGCGGTTCTGGATACTGTCAGAGAAAGCTCCATATTCATGACTCGAGTAGCCATGGCAGGCCTCTGTGCCCAACGCCAGGTTTGGCTACAGTCTTTTTTGACCTGGAGCAATGGGTTCAGGACAAACTGGTTGATGTCCCCTGCCAATGAGAGAACCTTTTTGGCAAACCCATGACTGATAAGGCTGCAGAGTTGGAGTCCAAGTTCCTGACAAGGACTAAGCTTTCCAAGAAGACCCTGAGTAAAAAGACCCATTATTGAGGAAGAGAAGGGCTTATGGAAACTACACTCAGTATCAGGCCTCCCCTAGCTCCCTAGCAGGGTCAGTAGGCCAAGGGACAAGGACATGGCCCTTGTAAGCGAAGACTCCCAAGACTCAGGCACCAGCTCTGGCTAAGCCTGGGGGGAGCTTTTACCTCCTTGGGCATAGCCTCTCCACCCCCAGGAGGCCCACCCCAGCAGCCCACAGGGGGATGTCTAATTCTGTTTGCCCACCAGTAGCCAGCCATCACCACTGACAGCTGGGCACTCCAGGTGGTCAAGGAGGGTTATCTCCTCCACTTGGAGCACACTCCCCCTCCATTCCTCCCAGGAGAGCCCACCAGGATTCCCCTCTACCAGACCTTGCTACTGCAGGGGCTCAGAGGCTTCCTCAAGAACAAGGCAGTGGAACTCATACCCCCACACCTCTGGGGCAGGAGGTTCTATTCCTGGTACTTCCTCATACCAAAGAGAACGGGGGTCTAAGGCCCATCCTGGACCTGCGGGACTTGAGCAGGTTCCTGGTGAGGGAGAAGTTCAAGATGCTTTCCCTTGTGATGCTGCTGCCATACCTCCAGCAGGAAGACTGGCTATGCTTCTTGGACTTTGAGGATGTGTGTGTATATGCATCCTTTTTCATCCCAGCCACAGACAATACCTCAGGTTCATGGTGTGGGGGGTGGTCACTACCAATACAGGGTCCTACCCTTTGGCCTGGCCTCTGCCACAAGGGTCTTTACCAAGGGTCTAGTGGTGGTTGCAGCCCACCTCCTCCTCCAAGGAGGTGGGCTGTGTCTTCTCTTACCTGGATGACTGGCTCATCAGAGGGGGGCTCTGCCGTTGAGGTGCAGCGGGCCATGGCCCGCACATAAACCACCCCAAGATTCACCTCCTCCCGATACAGTGTCTGGAGTTTATAGGAACTCGGCTAGACATCTTCCAGGCCAGGGCATTCCTGTCTCATGATGCTGGCCGCAGACATCCAATGCAGATGCACTGTCTGCTCTCCTCCTGCTACGTTGGCTGGGTCACATGGCATTCATGGTCCACATCACCCCAGACACCCACCTCCACATGAGGGCAGCCTAATGGTGCCTCCACTCCCAGTGGACCCAGGCCACTGGACGGCTGCAGGACAGGGTGTCGGTGATCTACCAACTTGCGGAGTCCCTCAGCTCGAGGCTGGTTCCGCAGCATCTCTAGGCTGGGATGCCTTTTCAGGCTTCCGACCCTGAAGGTCCTCATGATAGATGCTTTCCTGCTGGCTTAGGGGGGCTCTTGCAAGGATCTTTGCATCCAGGGCAATTGGTCACATTCAGAGAGCCAACTGCAGATCAACCTCTGGAGCTTTGGGCCATATCCCTGGTTCTTAGAGCCTTTCACCACTGCCTACAGCACAAGTCAGTGCTGGTCCAGACAGACAATCAGATGAACAAACAGGGAAGCTCAAGGTCCTATCCCCTTTTCCAGGAGGCAATGACTCTCTGCTCCTTTGTGCTCCACAACGGAATGCTCCTGTGGGCAGTGTATCTGCTGGGCCAAGACAATGCCCTGGCAGACAGACAAGCTGAGCAGGGTCCTCCAGCTGCACAAGTGGCAGCTGGATCCCAGAGTAGCCTCTTGGCTCTTCCAGCTCTGGGGAATTCTAGTGATGGACCTCTTCGTGAATCTGACCAACACTCAGCTGCCTCGCTTTTGCTCCCACCAACTGCACCCCTCACAGGTGGGAGTGGATGCTTTCCCATCCTGTAGACGGAGGGCCTTATCTATGCCTTCCTGCCCATGCCGCTGATTGTGTTGAACCTTGAAGAGGGTCTTGGCAATGGGGCATCACTGATGCTGATCGCCTCCTAGTGGCCCAAGCAACCAGGGTTCCTGCTGCTCCTCCACTGGGGAGTGCTCGGGGGTTATTGTCACAGGAGGAGGGCTCCCTCCTACACCCCAACCTGAGGTCCCTGTTGCTAACAGCTTGGCTGCTAAAAGGATAACCTTGGCTCCATTCAACCTCTTGGGGGAGGTAGAGGAGGTCCTACTGGCCTCTCCTGTAAGGTCTCCACGACATGGGCCTATGCCTTCAAATGGCACAGATTCTCAGTGTGGTGCACAGAATGGCAAGTTAACCCATTCTGGTGCTCAGTGCAGCTCATGCTGCAAGATTTGTTCCACCTGTTGCAGGCAGGACTGAAGTCCAACTTGGTCAGGGTGCACCTGAGTGCTCTGGCAGTGTACCAACAACTCATTGAGGGCAAGCCCCTCTGTTCAGCCCCTCGTGACCTGCTTCTTGTAGAGCCTCTTCTTATCCAAGCCCCCTGTCTGCCCTCCTGAGGTAGAATGGGACCTCAATGTGGTGCTATCCAAGCTCACCAGGCTGCCGATCCAGCTCCTGGCTACCTGTGATACCTCTCATGGAAGGTTGTCTTCCTGGTGGCGCTCACATCCGCTTGCAGGGTCAGCGAGCTCCAGGTGTTAGTGGCAGATCTGCCATACACTAGATTCTGTACACCCCAAGTTTCTCCCTAAGGTGGTGTCCGCCTTCCACCTCAATCAGGAGGTGGTGCTCCCCACCTTCTTTCCATGGCTTTATACCAGCCAGGCAGAGACCATACTGTATACCCTGGATTGTAAGAGGGCCCTGTCCTTCAACTTTCAATGTACCCAGGGCTGCCATAAAGCCTCTCAGCTTTTCGTCTCTTATGACCCCAGTTGGCTGGGGGAAGCAGTGACCATGCAAACTCTGTCCACTTGGGTGGCAGCCTGCATTGCCTTTGCCTATGAACAGGCTGGGCTATCATTGAAGTGACAGGTGACAGCACATAATGTTATCAGTGGCAAACCTGCATTCTGTCCCTTTGTCAGACATCTGCCAAACCACCACCTGGTCTTCAGACCACACTTTTGCAGCTCATTACTGCCAGGAGAGGGAGTCCCAATGGGACAGTGTCTTCAGCCAGGTTGTGCTCCATCATCTGTTTGGGGTGTTGGCAACTTCTGCCCTCCAACCCTTCTGTGTTCAGGCTACTGGAGTGCTGGTTCTCACTAGACACTTGCGTCTCATGAGTCTGTCTCCTTAACTCATTTGCTGCTGCTCATGTCTCACTCTTTTCTGATCATCTGTGGCATTTCTACAGGCTTTTGGTAGCCTGTAGCAAGGGGGTCCTATATGTGAGGACAGACTTCCTGCTTGTTCCCAGAGAAAGTGTAGTTACTCACCTGTAACAGGTGTTTTCCAGGACAGCAGGAATCAGTCCTCACAACCCTCCCTCCTCCCTGTAGAGTTGCTTTCTTATTGTTTTTGACATTTTAGCTATGTCATTTGACTGAGGCAAGGTGGTACCCTTGGGTGTGAAGTGGACTACGCATGCGTGGTGCATCTCCCAACAGCTTTCTTTGAAAGCTAGGAAGGAGGTTCCACACAGTGCTCCATCAGCGTCAACATCACCCATATTTGAGGACTGATTCCTGTTAGAGAACACCTGTTACAAGTGAGTAACTACGCTTTCTATTAACATATAATTAATTTTTTTAACTCTTTGACAGTGGATGTGGTAAAAGCAGGCAGCGTAGCTGGGTTTAATAAAAGTTTGGAGAAATTCCTGGAGGAAAAAGGTCCATAAACAGTTAAGGTAGACCGAGAGAAAACTACTGTTTATGCCTGGGGATTAAGTAGCATGGAACTGGCTACTCTTGGGATTTGTCAGGTACTTCTGACCTGGATTAGCCACTGTTGGAGACGGGACATTGAGCCTGATGGACCTTTGCTAGCTAATAGCTAAAGAACATAATGTGATCAATTGCAAATTCAGATTTTCTTTAGATTAACTGAAGTTATAATGTGAACATTATAGAAGTACTTTTATAAGGAGCTGTGTAAAGTTATGTGTCATCAACATTTTATTCCTTTTGCCAGATTTGTTTATTTAAACTTTTTTCTCTTTTCAGACCATGCACGCCCTTCTATATGCACTCATTACCTCATCTCTTGATTATTATTTATTTGTATGATTTTTATACCGCCATTTTGGGTAATCATAGCCGTTTACATACTAAACAACTGGGATACATTGAACATTTTTAACAAAATAACCGGTACAGGTGAATAACAATCAAAGGTATTTACATGATTCCTACAATTTAACTTATTTACAATTCTTCTGAATAAAGAAGTCCTAGGATTTGTATTTGTTGGAAATTTTCATGGGTGTTCATTTGTGAAGGGAAATGTAGGGTGGCTGATTTGTAAAGGGAGGTTAGATTGGTTGTGGGTAGTAATATTTCATATTTGCTGTGCCATGGATTGTGTGTTATGTCGGGTCGACATTTGAGGTTACTTCATTTTGTCCAAAATGTTCTATGAACAGGAATATTTTTAGATGAGTGCGGAACGTTGCTAGGTCTGTAATGCTTCTGAGTCTTTCTGGTAAAGAGTTCCCCAGCATCGAGGATAAGTACTCAAATGCTCTGTTGCTAGTGTGTTGCTTTGTCCTTCGGTAGTCAGTTGGGATTGAACTAGTTTGTACCTGAGGCAATGGCGTGTTAAGCGACTTGCCCAAGTCTACAAGTAGTGTCAGTGGAATTTGAACCCTGGTCTTTCAAGTCCCAGGCTGCTGCCCTAACCATCAGACTCTTACACCTTTGATCCACTAACCTCAAAAAATTACAGATAATTCAAAATGCAGCTGTTTATTAATAAATGTGTCAAGATATGCTTATCACTCCACTCTTCAAACATCACTAGCTCTCGCTCACATACCATTTCCACTTTAAGGTACTAATTCTTGTCCATAAAGCTTTATACACTGGTCTGTCTCTTTCTACACTGCTAATCCCTCATTACCCAATGCGCTTTCTGCTTCCAAAACACAAATCTACTAACAATCTCTTGTTTTTCTTGTGCATAAACGGAGGAGTCACACCATGACACTTTTTATTTTCTGGAATCCTCTTTATGGAATGTTCTCCACATCCATACAGAATCCTCTTTGAAAAAGTTCATAGCCTTTCTGAAAATGCATTTTTTTATTTTTTATTTTTTATTTTTACAATAACATTTCAAAGTTATCTAGGGTTGGGAAAAGGTAGGATCATAAATGTTTCTCCCTTTGTTCCTTTCTTTTCCTTTCCTATTTTACATTGGAGTTCTTTTTCTTGCTTTTATTTATTGTATAACTTTTTTTTTCCTTTTTTAGCCTATGTAAACTGCTCCCAATACAAATCAGTGTATGGTTGCATAGAACATTTTAAATAAACATAAATAGGCCTTTACACTCGTACATAGCTGGTCACTATCTTATAAGAATGCATGAAAGCCCGATAGCGTGTATCTTTATTGCGACGCTTGATATACCACCCAAGCGAAGCGTCAAGGTGGTGTACAATCAATATGGCTGTGGGCAATGTTCCCTCTAATTTTCTGTAGGCTGTGTGCGCATAAAATATCAGCTGTGCAGCTTTTGAAGGAAGGTTACATTTTTGTGCGCCACATAACGACACTCAGAGTTATATACTTTAAAATTTGACTACACGTCAGAATACAGTATGTACACCACATTGATTGCACTAGAAAATATTGTAGAACTTGTGAAAATCGTAAATACACAACAACTTTAAAATTTTAAGACATCTGTGTTGTTTTCTATCAGAATCAGAACCGTAATTTTTGTGCGCTCTGTTGTAAAGTATGTGCGCTCGCTTGGCAAGGGGTGTGCGCGCGCACACGCGCACAGCTTAGAGGGAACAGTGGCTGTGGGTAATAATAAAGAGAGAAAAGAACACCATTGGATAGGCAGAAAAGCGACAGAGACAAAGTGAAGGGATAGGAACACCAGACACAGGGAGGGGGATAGGGATGCCTAGGGGTCAGAGAAGGGAAGGTCAAATGCAAGGTGGAAGAGATGGGTTATGAGCATCGCCTTGAAACGAGGGAATGACACCTCAGTGCGGAGGGTGTGAGGTAGTGAGTTCCAAAGTGTGGGGCTTAGGAAAAAGAATGTGGAATGGGGGTAAGTTCGAGACGAGCCTGGGGAGGGGAGAAAGATGGTTTCCGTACTTTGGGTGTGGGTACGCAAATGGATGGAGTGTAAATTTATGCATGTAAGTTATAAAAATGCTAAAACTTGCATAACATTCTTGAAAAATCTAGATGTGGGCATTTATGCCATCTCTAGGGCTGCGGTAAGGGCTCACGGCTAGTGTTGTCACACGTATCTTACCACTTGCCCCCTTATTTTATTACAGTCAAGTATCTGCATTTTTGATTTTATAAAATAGGCTTCACTGATACATGAAAGAATGTATGTCAAATAGGCGCTGCTTTATAAAACTGTGGGGCCACTGAATCATAAGGCAGATTGGTTTACTTTATTTAACATCTTTTTTTTATAATGTCTTTCTACTAGTCAAGATGGTTTACATAGAACTCTGTGCTCACAAACAAGATAACTTAACAATTGGTGAGAATTACATAAAACCTACTACTACCACTACTGAGTATTTGTATAGCGCTACAAGATGTATGCAGCACTGCAGACATGTGTAAGAGACAGTTCCTACTCACCAGGGCTTACAATCTAGTCAAGACAGGAAACACAAGGAGATCAGGTGAATCAAGATCTGAAAGTGGCAGCGAAGAGGTGAGTTTTCAGCCTGGATCTGAAAAGGGTCAGACTGGAATGCATGCAGGTGGGTTGAAGTATAGAGCTAGGTGGGAAGGAGCAATACAGGGCTTTAACTCAACTTTTGTACAATAATGGTGAAAATAAGGGGTGAGGAAGGTATGTCTGGGTTATTTTGGTAGGAGTCGGGCTATTTGAGAGATGAGGGTCTGCTCCATAAAATTCTAGGAACAGATGAGTTTTTAACTTCTTTCGGAATTCCCCTGTTGATTCGATGCTCCTTAGGTGTCGGGGTATTGCATTCCATGTTGCTGGGGCGTAGAGGAAGAATGCCCTTGAGCAGGTCCGTTGGTTGCTCTTGACCTTAACTGAAGGGTATCTGTTGAAGTTGTGATGTCGTCTTAGTCTGTTTGTGAGTTTATGCAGGATGGAAAGTAGGGATTCGGCAGATTGTTTATGCAGAGTTTTGTGAGTGTTGAGCAGAACTTTATATTTGATTCTAGGTGGGATCAGAAACCAGTGTAGCTGCTTGAGGAGCAGGGTGATGTGCGTTTTTAGGGAAGCACTTTGGATAATCCTGGCAGTGGTGTTTTACATAAGTTGTAGGGGGTGGTTTTGGGCAGGCCTTGGTAGATGGGAGTTGTGATGGCCTGGCAGATGGTTTGGAAATCACCTGGGTCCAGGAGGAGGCGTATGTTCTTCAGAATTCTAAGTGTGTGGTAGAGAGCTCTGGTGGTTTGTTTTATTTGGGCTTGCAGCTGCAGGCCCTGGTCGAGGATGACTCCTAAATATTTGATCTCAGTCTTAATGTTGAAATCTGTGGCTCCGATTTTGATAGAGTTGGTATCTCTAGTAATGTGTAGAATTTTGGTTTTGTTATAGTTGATGCTGAGGTTATGGCTTTGAAGCCAATGCTCAGTTGCTGAGAAGCCTTTAGATATGGGGGAATAGTCTGGTGTGGTGGGAGTGAATGGTGTAAAGATCATTATGTCATCAGCATATATTAGATTAATGTTGAGGCTTCAGATGACTGCACATAGTGGCTGAATGTAAATGTTTAAACAGTATAGAAGAGAGGGCAGAGCCTGGGGTGGCCCTTGCTTGAGGGGTAAGGAAAAGACTTTTTTGATCCTATCTTTGTTGTGTGTGTGGTCTGATAAATATGAGTAGAACCTTGTAGCCCAAACACCTGTGGTCTATTGAATAAGAGTTGATGGGGGACAGAGTCAAATGCGGCAGATTTATCTAGGAACAGTATAATGAAGTCTTGGGAAGATTTTTCTGTGCCTCTCACATTGGAATCCAGCAGTGAAGTGAGGAGGGTTTCCACACCATGGTGGGGGCGAAATCCATGTTGGTGCTGGTCTAGTATTGCATGCATATTTATGTGGTCTTGTAGCTGAATTGGCCTGCTTTTTCAATGACTTTGACTAAGAATGGACTGCTGAATATGGGTCTGTAGGAAGCCATTGAGGTTTGGTCTAGGTTGCTTTTTTCCAAGATGGGCCTGATTGAGGATTTCTTGAGTAGGGGTGGCAGGACACCTTGCATGAGAGAGCTGTTGATGATTTTTGCAATGAAAGAAATGAGGTGTGATCTTGAGATTTTAATCCATGAGATTGGGCATGGATCCAGAGGAGAGGTAGTAGTATTTATGCTGGTGAGTATGGTGTTGAGTTGCTCGTGAGTGATTTTGTGAAAGGATTCCCAGCTGTAGGTGGAGTCATTCTGTTGATTGTGGGTTTGGGGAGTGAGCTTTTTAGGTTTGCGTGCATCTTGTAAGGATTGCAGTTGGAGGGCCATTTGATGTGTGTTAGGAAAGTTGCAAGCATGATTCGGGATAGCCAAATCTTTCTCTAAACATCCTATGTTGAACAGCTCTCTTGGTTTATTGATAGCTCTCATTATTAGTAGTAGTCTTTCTCCGCCCATGCCACGTCCTGTGGGGAGTACTGCACCCTAGTCCTGGCTCTCATTCACTACCCGCTATCTACATTCCTGTGCCAGTTTAGCTGAACGTGCTTAGCTCAAATCCCACTCCCTTGTGGACTTTCTACACTTCAAATTCGTGCTTGTCTCTTTCCAGTCAGTTATAGCACTTGCCAAACAAGACTATTATGTCCATCTGATTAACTCTCTTGCCTCTGACCCTCGCCGTCTCTTTACTACTCTCTTCTCTCTCCTCAAGGTGCCTCCACCTCTGACCCCTCCCTCCCCTTTCTGCCCAAACCCTGTCTATTTCCATGACAAAATCCACAAGATCACCAATTCCCCACAAAGTCTTCTCTTCTCCCCCTCTTCACTCCTAACTTTCCCCCTTTACCTCTGCTACCCTCTTCTGTGATCTCTGAAGAGGAAACTGCACACCACCTTTCTTCCTCCAAACTCACTACCTGCTCCTCTGATCCTATCCCCACCCATTTCCTCCACTGTTGTCCCTTCCATCTCTCACATTCTCAACCTATCGCTCTCCACTGCAACTGTCCCTGCAGCCTTCAAGCATGCTGTAGATACACCTCTCCTCAAGAAATCCTCACTTGATCCTACCTGTCCTTCTAATTATCGACCCATCTCCCTCCTCCCTTTCGTTTCTAAACTACTTGAATATGCGGTTCACTGCCGCTGCCTTGACTTTCTCTCCTCTCATGCCCTCCTGGATCCTTTAAAAATTTGGCTTTTGTACTTTATGCTTTACTGAAATGGCTCTTGCCAAAGTCTCCAGTGATTTGTTCCTGGCAAAATCCAAGAGCCTTTACTCTGTCCTCATCCTTGACCTCTCTACCACTTTTGACACTGTTGACCACAACCTTCTCCTTGATACCCTATCCTTGCCTAGTTTTAAGGGCTCTGTACTATCCTGGTTCTCTTATCTCTCCCATTGCTCTTTCAGTGTTTGTTCTGGTGGCTCCTCCTCTGCTGCTATCCCGCTCTCGGTTGGTGTACCCCAAGGATCTGTCTTGGGCCCACTCCTTTTCTCTCTCTATACCCAACCCCTTGGTGTGTTCATCTCTTCTCATGGCTTTCAGTACCATCTTTATGCTGATGACTCCAAGCTCTACCTCTCTGTGCCTGAAATCTCTTTGGAAATCCAGACGCGGATCTCTGCCTGCCTTTCTGACATTGCTGCATGGATGTCTCGCCACCACTTGAAAATGAACATGGCCCAAACTGAGCTGCTTATTTTTCCCCCTAAAACCTCCTCTCCTCTTCCTTCTTTCTCAGTCTCTGTGGATAACTCTCTACTCCTTCCTGTTTCCTTGGCTCCCAACCTTGGGGTTGTCTTTGACTCCTCTCTCTCCTTCTCCACATACATACATCTGATAGCTAAGACCTGCCATTTCTTTCTCTATAACATCTGCCCATTCCTTTCTGAACACACTACTAAGACACTTATCCACTCCTTAATCATTTCCCATCTTGACTACTGCAACCTACTCCTTGCTGGTCTCCCTTTGAATCATCTCTCGTCCCCTTCAATTTGTTCAATACTCTGCTGCATGGCTAATCGTCTGCCAGCCTCATCATGTCCATATTACCCCTCTTCTCAAGTCACTTCACTGGCTCTCTATCCATTTCAGCATCCTGTTCAAACTTCTCCTGCTGACCTATAAGTGTGTTCAATCTGCAGCTTCTCACTATATTTCTCCCTACACCCCCCCACCCTTGGGAACTCTGCTGTTCTGGCAAATTGCTTCTATCTGTGCCCTTCTCTTCTATTGCTAATTCCAGACTTCGCTCCTTTCACTTAGCTGCACCTTATGCCTGAAACAAACTATCTCATTCTGAACATCAGGTGCCTTCTCTGACCCATCTCAAATCCAGTCTGAAAACTGCTGCTTTTGGATCTTGACTCAGCTGACCTCCTTGTTTCTTTACCATCCCCCTAGATGTGTCCCTGTCTACACCTTCTGTGTTGTCTGTCTTGACTAGCTTGTAAGCTCTGATGAGCAGGGACTGTCTCTTACATGTCTGTGCAGCGCTGTGTATGTCTTCTAGCGCTATACAAATGCTCAGTAGTAGTAGTAGGTTGGTACGATATTCACATTTTGATTTATTTGTGATTGTGCAATATTTGTTTGAACTTTATACCTGGAGGAACTACAGTTGTTGGTTTTCCTCCATTTGCGCTTGACTCTGCGGAGATTGCAATTGTGAGCTTTCAGTGTGGCAGAGTACCATGGCATGAAGTGCTGCCATTTGTTGTTGCAAGTTCTAGTGGGTGCCTGGGCTACAAAAGTTAGTGTTGAATTCCATTTTATGATGAGGTCTTCAATGTGGGACTCGGCTGTGTTGGGAGTAAGATGAGGTAGGATGTCTGTAAAAAGACCTGGTTGTCAAATGACAGGAATCTTCTATTTGGTGTGTAAAAATTCTGTGCTGGATTCTGTTTGTGAATGTGGGGAAGGGTGAAGTTTATCAGGCTGTGGTCTGACCAGGGGACTGGCACAATTGTGGGGGGAGGGAAGCTGGGTAAAGGTGCTTGTTAAGTAATTGATTATGCATAGTAGATTGAGGATTCCTCCTTTTGCAATGAGCGGGTTCCTTGATGATTTGTGTAAATTGCAAGTTATGTAGTACCTCTGTGAAGGCAGAAGCTGGCTTGTTCAGTGCTGATGAATGATTGAAATTGGATTGATTCACAGAGTGGGTGCACACCGCTTCAATAATGGCGGATAGTTCTTCCGTGTTGGTTGTCGGGGCTCAATATATTAAGAAGATAGTAATGTAGTAAGCAGATTAGGTTGTCGCCTGGGACGGCAATTTATGTGAGGTGATAAAGAGCAGCTGCAGTCAAAATGAAATAATAGATCTGGTCAGTCATGCTAATTCAAAAAACCCATTAGTGGCACTTTTTACATATGCATTTTTACAGGATTGTTTTAGGAGAGGCGGTATTGGAGTGATCACTGTCAAAATGTTTAGGAGGGGGGCAGAATTGAGGGGCCTAAAAGTTAATTTAGGAAAATGCAAGGCTAAAGGTTCGTCTAACGTGCATAATAATGTTGCCTTTATTTATTTACATTCTTTTATATACTATGCTATTCGGCATCAGTGTGGTTTACATAGAACAGCAAACTTACACATTTCAATTGGTTGATCCGTGTTTACAATTAACAGGTACTCGAACTTGGATCCAAACTTGGGTAACTATTTATGCTGCTGAATGGAGAGAGCTTATTTTGTAAGATTAGGAACACATTGTATCTTGTCCACAGATGAAAGCTCTGGCATGTTGAAACATTTTTAGACAATATCTCATGAAGACAAATTAACCGCTGAAGCCTTGATAAACGATCAAGAATCTGGCCCTGAAAGGTGCAGCCAGTAGCTTTGCATGACTTCATTGCATGATTTGAGACAGGATATGTTGTGACAGATTTGGTGAAGTGGATTGGGCAAGAAGCAGGGGAGGGATGGTGTGAGGTATGCAATCTCAGAACAAACTAGATTTGGACTGAATAAAAACCCAGATGAAGGCAGTAGGAGAGAAAACTTACTAGGAGAAAAAGCACTGCAAGATTTCCCATACCAAGGGCAGCTTTGCTGCAAATGTGTTGAGGCTAAGAAGGTTTGAAAGGACACTTGATAGGTGAACTATAAATGTTCTTAAATGAATGAACTTCTGATACAACTGTGTCTGGGTGTTGGACAGAAAAACCAGAATCAGTCAATCTGATGGCTTTCAATACCTGCGTTCCTGTGCCTGCTCAGCTGAGCATATTTGGCTCAAATCCTGCACCCCTTGCAGACTTTCTACACTTCAAATTCATGTTAGCCTCTTTCCGGTCAGCCATAGCACTTGCCAAATTAAGACTATTATGTCCATCTGACTCTCTTGCCTCTGAACCTCACCATCTCTTTAGGAGCCTCAATGCTCTCCTCGAGGTGCCTGTGCCTCCACCTCCACCTCCACCCCTCCTTCCCTTTCTGCCCAGACTTTGGCTGACTGGTTCCATGACCACATCCACAAGATTGCACTCAAATTCCCCAGGAGGTAATCTCCATCCCCTCTTCTCCCTCTTCACGCCCCAACTCCTCCCCTCAATGTCTGTCACCCTTTTTCCTTTTCTGAGATCTCTGAAGAGGAAAATACATATCTTCTTCTTTCATCCTCCAAACTCACTACATGCTCTTCTGACCCTATTCCCACCTGTCTCCTCTACTGTTATCCCTTCCACTTGTCATATCCTCGACCTATCACTTTCCAGTGCAACTGTTCCTGCAGCCTTCATGCATGTTGCGGTTACACTTCTCCTCAAGAAACCCTCACTAGACCCTAGTCGCCCTTCTAATTATCAACCCATCTCCCTCTTCCCCTTTATTGCTAAACTACTTGAACATGCAGTTCACTGCCATTGTCTTGACTTTCTCTCCTCTCTAGCCCTTCTGGATCTATTGCAATCTGGCTTCATCCTCTGCATTCTACTGAAATGGCTATTTCTAAATTCTCCAGTGACTTGTTCCTGGGCAAATCCAGGGCCTTTACTTGATTCTCATCCTTCTTGACCTTTCTGCTGCTTTTGACAGAGATACATTGTCCTCTACTGCCATCCCACTCCGTTGGTATACTCCAAGCGTCTGTCTTAGAACCATTCTTTTGCTCTGTCTATACCCAGTCCCTTGGTGAACTCCTCTCCTCCATTTATTTTCAGTACCAACTTTGTGCTGATGACTCTCAGATCTACCTCTCTACACCTGAAATCTCTCTGGGAATGCAGGCCTGCCTATCTGGATGCCTCAGCACTATTTGAAATTGAACCTGTCCAAAACCAAGCTCCTTATCTTTTCTCCTAAACCCGCCGCCTTCTATTTCTGTGGGGCTTTTAGTTGTGCGTTGCCTTGAATGCCTTAGGGATACAAATATTTTAAAATAAAATAAATAAATATGCTTCTCTGTTTCCTCAGCTTGCAGCTTTAGGGTCGTCTTTGACTCCTCCTCCACACACATCGACCTGATCACTAAAACCTGTCATTTCTTTCTCTATAACAACAAAATGTGCTCCTTCCTTTCTGAACACACTACTAAGATGCATATCCACTCTTTAGTTACCTCCTGTCTAGACTACTGCAACCTTCTCCTTGCTGGTCTCCCTCTGAATCAGCTCTCTTTTCTTCAGTCTGTTCAAAATTCAGCTCCACCAATCTCACTATGCTCATATAACTCCTCTTCTCAAGTCACTTCATTGACTCCCTATCTGTTTCTGCATCCAGTTCAGACTTCTCCTACTGACCTATAAGTGCCTTCATTCTGCTGCTCCTCACCACCTTTCCTATCTTATCATTCACTACATCCCTTCTCGGGAACTCCGTTCTTCCAGCAGATCGCTTCTAACTATGTAACATAGTAAATGATGGCAGATAAAGACCAGCATGGTCCATCTAGTCTGCCCAGCAAGATGGCAGGAGTAGGTGCACCTGTTGCTCTGTGCAGGCCACCCCTCCCCATGTCTTTGTTTAGGGGTGAACCCACCACTCCATGTAGGGAGGAGTGGCTCAGTGGTTGGGACAGGTTACCTCAGGCTGGAAGGCCGGGGGTTCATTTCCCACATGGGGACAAGCAACTTCAGGCCGCAGAGACTGGCGTCTCTAGTCCCATGGCCACTCCTTGTGGCCTTTGGCAAGCCACTTAACCCTCCATTGCCTCAGGTACACTTAGATTGTGAGCCCTTCGGGGACAAAGGGGCGGGGGGAAAGTACCTGTTAGTATACATGTAAACCACACTGATTCTAAAGAGCGCAGTATAAAAAAAGAAAGAAAGAAATAAAATAAAATAAATAAATGTATGACACCCCTATTTGAGACGTTAGATGGTTCAGAAGTTAGATGGTACCGTTTATTTTGTTTTTATCCTGTTGCTGTAAAGGGATCCACTGTGTTTGTTCCATGCCGTTTTGAATTCCGTCACCATGTTTGCCCCCACCACTTCCATTAGGAGGGCATTTCAAGCATCCACCACCCTTTCAGTGAAGAAATATTTCCTGACATTGTCTTTCAATTTACCACCTTGCAGCTTCATGCTATGCCCTCTAGTTTTACAGCTTCCCCGTCTTTGGAAGAGGTTTGTTTGTTCATCATTTCTCTTAAAGTATTTAAAGGTTTGAATCATATCTCCCCTGTCCCTCCTCGCCTCCAAAGTGTACATATTTGGGTCTTCAAGTCTCTTCTCATAAGGCTTCTGACGCAGGCTCCAAATCATTTTAGTCGCCTTCCTCTGAACAGTTTCCAGTCTTTTTACACCTTTTGCAAGATATGATCTCCAAAACTAAATACAGTATTCCAAGTGGGGCCTCACCAGTGACTTATACAGTGGCATAAGTACCTCTTCCTTTCTGCTAGTATCCCTTTGTATGCAGCCCAACATCCTCCTGCCTTTTTGCCACTGCCTTGTCGCACTGTTTTGCCACTTTGAGATCATCAGAGATAATCACACCAAGGTATTTCTCCTGAACCGTGCATACCAACCTCTTGCCCCCTATCATGTAAATTTCCCTTGGATTTCTGCTACCCAAGTGCATGACACTGCACCTTTTCGCATTAAATCGTAGTTGCCAAGCATTAGACCAGTCTTCCAGCTTTTGTAGATATTTCCTCATGTTAACCACTCCCTCAGGGGAGTCCACTCTGTTGGAAATTTTTGTGTCATCTGCAAAAAGACAGACGTTTCCATTCAGTCCTTCAGCAACATCACTCACAAATACATTGAACAGTGCTGGGTCCGGGACCAAACCCTGGGGCACCCCGCTAATCACCTTCCTCTCATCCGAGTGAGCTCCATGTACCATCATCTTCTGTTGTCTGTCAGTCAACCAATTTCTAATCCAGTTTACCATCTTGGGACCCATCCCCAAGCTACTGAGTTTGACAAGCCTCCTATGAGGAACAGTATCAAAGGCTTTGCTGAAATCCAGGTAGATTACATCCATTGCATTCTCCCTGATCTAGTTCCTTGGTCACCCAGTCAAAGAACTCAATCAGATTTGTTTGGCAAGACCGTCCTTCGGTAAAACCATGTTGCCTCAGATCTTGCAACCTGTTGGTTTTGAGAAAGTTCACTATTCGCTCTTTCAGGAGCACCTCCATTACTTTTCCCATCACTAAGGTAAGGCTCACAGGCCTGTAGTTTGACACTTCTTCCCTGTCACCACTTTTGTGTAGAGGTACGACATCAGCCATTCTCTAGTCCTGAGGAACCTCTCCTTTTTCCAAGGATCTGTTGAAGACATCCTTTAACGGTTCTGCAAGAACCTCTCTGAGCTCTTTCAGTATCCTGGGATGTATCCCATCTGGTCCCATTGCTTTGTCCACTTTCAGTTTAGCAAGTTGTTCTAACACCTCATCTTCTGTGAATGGTGTGGTTTCTACTTCATTCCCATTTTTATATTTGAGAGTCACAGCTGGTCCATCTCCAGGATCTTCTTTAGTAAAAACAGAGCAGAAGTATTTGTTTAGCAATTTCACTTTTTCCGTGTCACTTTCCACAAGTCCTTTCCCAGAACTTCTGAGTCCTGCAATTCCAACTCTGATCATCTTCCTTTCCGAATATACCTGAAGAAAGTTTTGTCGTCACCCTTAACATCTTTAGCCATCTTTTCCTCTGCCTTTGATTTTGCTATCCTTATTTCTCTTTTAGACACTTTGAGCTTGATCCTGTACGAGGGTTGCTATTTATATTTCTGGCCAGTAAGTGTTGCCAGGCGCCATCCAATGGTTCCATTGGAACACTGACATTGTTGAACATAACCTTATTCATAACATTTTATCATTTGAGCGCGATTTGTTGTTTACAGTAACTTGAAAAATTCATCTCTTGCGAAAAATGGAATTAACTCGTGAACATTTTTGTGCGATTATTTTTCATAACTTTCGACGTGGATTATCAAGACAAGAGTGCATCAATGAACTTAATTTTTTAGACGGCGATAAAGCACCATCCTACAGCACTGTAAAAAACTGGTATAACGAATTCAATCGTGGCCGATGTTCGCTCCAGGACGAATTCCGTCAGGGTCGTCCAAAATCGGTTGTTGTGCCAGAAAATATTGATGCTGTGTGTGAACTGATAAAGCAAGATTGTCATGTGCCATACCGTGAGATTGAGGCATCTTTGGGCATTAGTATGACAAGCATCAATAAGATATTGCATGATCATTTGGCCATAAAAAAGATTTGTTCGCGTTGGATCCCGCATAATCTGACAAACGCTCAAAAGAAGGCTCGTGTCGATTGGTGCAAGGAAATGTTGAAAAAATACGTTCAAGGTGCATCAAAGACTGTGTATAACATCTACACAGGTGACGAATCATGGATCTATGCATATGAGCCCAAAACAAAACAGCAATCGACTGTATGGGTCTTCCAAGACGAGCCAAATCCAACAAAAGTTGTTCGCGGAAGCAGCACATTGAAGCAAATGGTTGCCTGTTTCTTCGGCATTACCAGTCACGTGGCGACAGTGCCATTAGAGCAACGTAGGACGGTCAATTCTGAATGGTACACGACCATTTGTTTACCAGAAGTCTTTGGAGAAATTCGGAAAAAGTCGAAGAAGAGGCGAATAATTCTTCATCATGACAATGCAAGCTCTCACACATCGGCTCAAACAAAGGAATTTTTGACCGGCCAAAACATCGAATTGATGGGTCATCCACCGTACAGCCCTGATTTGGCACCCAATGACTTCTTTTTATTCCCGCATATCAAAAATAAATTACGTGGTCAACGATTTTCAACACCCAAAGATGCGGTTGATGCACCCAAAATGCATGTTTTGGAGTTACCTCAATCGGAGTGGAAAAAGTGCTTCGAAAATTGGTTCAAACACATGCAAAAGTGAAGGAGAATATTTTGAAAAACAATAAAACCAATTTCGATCATAAATATTTGTTTTTTCATTATTAGGCCAGAAATATAAATAGCAACCCTCGTATTCATTTCTGTGTTCTTCTGTTTGCAAGCTTTTGAATTTTGCAAAAGCTGTGTGTTTTGCCTTTATTTGAGCAGCCACCTCTTTAGAAAACCAAACAGGTTTCCTTCTCCTCTTGTTTTTATTTACTTTTCTTACATATTTATCTGTTGCCCCTTTTATTGCCACCTTTAGTTTAGCCCATTGCAATTCCACTTCCCTTATCTCCTTCCACCCTGTCATCTCCTACTTTAAGTTCTCGGCCATTTTCTTGAAGTCAGTGTTTTTGAAGTTTAGGACTTTGAGCTTGCTATGAATGGCCTGTGCCATGGCTTTTATCTCGAACCACACTGTGTGATGGTCGCTGCCCTTCTCTTCAATTGTCAACTCCAAACTTTAATCTTGTTCAGTTTACTTCTCATTATGCCTCGATCAAACTATCTGAATAGGTACATCAGGCTTCATCTCTGGCCTTTTTCAAATCTAGGCTAAAACTCACCTATTTGAGGCTCCTTTTGGATTCTGATCCGTGTAGTTTCCTGCTCTCCTACTATGTGTTTCCTACCATCCTCATAGACAGGTCCTAGTCTCCAGCTGTTGTGTTGTCCATCTTGATTAGACTGTAAGTCCTGATAAGCCCGGACTGTCCCTTACATGTATATGTACAGCACTATGTCTGCCTTGTAGAACTATACCAAAGATCAATAGTAGTAGTATGTTTTCATTTGATCCGCTGGAAAATGTGGTATAAAAATTTATAATAAAATAAAATAAAGGTCTGATTGGCAGTTACATAGGATTTGAATCAAGAGTATAGAATTGGTAAGATATGCTCTCTACAAATATTAGTGACTCAAACCTTTTTTTTGTGTTCCCTCGTTCCTGATCTTTCAATTTAAAAATCCAACTGGAATATTTGTATTAGTGCCTGATATGAGATAACCAAAAATATTAAGGGTTTCTGTATAACAAGAACCAAAGAGAGAAGCCAATTGCTTCCTAAATAGCAAAGTATCAATGTATTTAACAAAGAATACACGTATTAAACTTCATTTGGGAGACTATAGCGGAAATAATAAAGAGGCCTTAGCACAGGGTGTATGACTTGTATGATATGAGATTAGGGCAGTTCATTTTAAGCAGGATTGTAAAATTATGTTTCTGATGCCCTTTAGGTGCCTAAAAGGGGTCGATAAGGCGATGGTGAAAGCCGCTTGGATGCATAGGGAAAAGAAGAGCCGCCAGGAAGAAGGTGAGAGTACCGCTGTATAAGTCTTTGGTGAGACCCCATTTGGAGTATTGTGTGCAAAGCTGGAGACTGCAACTTCAAAAGGATATAAACAGGATCGAGTTGGTGCAGTGGATTTCATCATGAGACTTATGGGAACAGACTTAATGATCTCAATATGTAAACTTTGGAGGAAAGGTGGGAGAGAGGAGATATGATAGAGATGTTTAAATACCTCCATGGCATAAATGCACAAGAGGAGAGGAGAGCCTCTTTCAAGTGAAAGAAAGCTCTACAACAAGGGGGGCATAGGATGAAGTGAAAGGGGATAGAGTCGAGAGTAATTTGCGGAAATATTTCTTTATGGAAAGAACGGTAGATGCATGGAATAGTTTCCTGGTGGAGGTAAGTAGTGACAAAGAATGCATCTGAATTCAAGCAAATATGAAACAAACATAGTAAATCTCTAATGGTAAAAAGGAAACGGTAAAGCTTAGCAGTTGGTCTGGAAGAGCAGACTGGTCTTTATTTGCCATCATGTTTCTATGTTACACCTTTTCAGTAGCAGTTAATGATGTGTTACGCTTAGGTAGGGTAAACATTTACCTGCCCACAACAGGCTTAGAATCTAAATTGTACTGGAGGCAATGTGGGGTTAAGTGATTTGCCCATGGCCATAAGGACTGTCTCTGGGATTCAAAGCCTGGTCTTTGTGCTTTCCAGGCCACTCTTCCAACCATTAAGCCACTGCTATAGTACTGTTGGTAAAGCACATGGTTGCAGAATGGGTTCTCCAAACAGGTGCAGAATCCAGCTTTCAGCATAGGGCAGATTATTAACCCATCTTTGAAGCAACATAGAAAACATCCAAAGGTGAACATATTAATGAGTTTGTCTGATCATGTTGATCCTTTTGAGAAGGTCACACCACTGAGAAACAGGTAGGATTTGTAAGTATGTTTAGAATTAGTCATTTTGGCCTTATTTTGTAAGAGGAGTTGTTTTTTTAAAGGGTCCCATCTGAAGGATAAGGATCTGATCTTTGGATAATTCTTGTAGTTAACAAAGAAAAGGCATAACAGCCTGCAATGAATTTGGGTTTCTTCAGGGGTGATCATGACTGCAAGAACCCACAGCAGCAGGAACAGAAGTGTGGGGAACTTTCAAAAGCCATTAACACAGGTAAGAGGGTTGTCTAGCAATTGCTCTCCCTGTACACAGCTAAAAGTATATGTCTTATAGAGCAATATGTGTGCTTTACTCAAAAAGGGGTATGTTTACTAAAGTTCATGTGTGATGGGGTCTAGCATGGAGGCTCACACTAGCTTCAGGGGGTGTGTGCGTCTGTCTCACTACCATTAGCATGTTTTTTTTATTTATTACATTCTCTTATATACCGCGCTATTCTGCATCAGTGTGGTTTACATTGAACAAACTGAAATTACATTGAACAGGGCATTATAATTTGGAGATAACTATTTTACAGGGAACATGGGCTATGGAGGGTTAAGTGGCTTGCCCAAGACCACAAGGAGCACCTGTGGGACTAGAAACCCCAGTCCTTCCGGCTCAAGGTTGCTGTCCTCTAGTGGGATTTGAACCCCTGACCTTCTGGCCTGAAGTACCTTGCCCCAACCACTAGGATGTTACAACCACATGGGACCATGCTAACTAGCAACTGCTCTTAGTATGCACCAAAGATTCCTGTGCTAACCATGCTGTGCCGTTAATGCCCACATGCCATCCCTTTTTTTTTTTTTTTAATATATTGAGTTTTAAATTATTACAACCAATAACACAAGACAATGAGTAATAATGATATGAATAAAATAAATCAAAAATAATTTACAACAATACAAGTCAAAATACATATCACTACCTAGCCCACATCATGAAGAGAAAGCATAAGAGGAGCACAGGAGCAAAAAACTAAGGCTACCACACTCAACCAAACCACATTTCCCACAATAATATATACTCTCACAAAAAATAATATCACTCAAGCCTGCAATGATACCAGAAGCGACTCCAACAATGAAGGATCAGAATAAACATAACTAACTCCTTGGATAGTCACCAGACATTTACAAGGAAACCTAAGGTAGAAGGTACCTCCTCCAGCCACCACCCTAGGTTTAAGCTGGAGGAAGGCTCTTCTACGGTTCTGTGTCTGCCTGGACACATCGGGGAAAATAGAAAGCTTATGGCCGTAAAAAAGAAAATCCTTTTTAGGAAAAAAGGCCTTCAAAATGGAGGCCTTATCAGAAAAATTGGCCAAAGTAACTACCAGAGTAGCACGGGTGGAGATAGACGTCTGAGAGTTTTCCAAAAAGTTAGTTAAATCTAAAAGAGTACCCTCATCCTCCCGTGCTATACTGGGTTCCCCGGTGGAAATCCGAGCAGGTAAATAGAAGGTTCGATCAATCATAACAGTATCGGCACTAGAGAGCAACAAAATCTCTTTACAATATTGCCTAAACAATAAAATAGGAGATAATAAACGCGTTTTTGGAAAATTTAATATACGTAAATTTTTTGCCCTGGAAGCATTCTCTAAGGCCTCTAGCTGCTGATAAAACATCAAAGTATCCTTCAAGGCTGATTCACTGGCTGACTGCAATGAGACAACCTGTGTATCAAGCCTATCAGTACGTTGAGATAACTGATTAACAGATGCCTCTACATTATGCAATTTATGAGAAACTTGTTGAGAGAAAACAGCAGTCTGAGACATAAATTGTGTTAACAATAAATTGGTAGCTGAAACTTGCTTCCAAATATCTGTAAGAGTTACTTCTTCAGGATTTTCTACTTGAGAAAAGATAAGACTTTCAGGAGCAACAACTGCCGGTATAGGAACAATTGAAAGTACCTCATGAGATGTAGTTGCCACAAAAACAGGAATCTCCTCCTCCTCTCCTGAGGAGATAGACACCACAGAAGAGGACGACGTTTCAACGGAGGCTTGAGAAGATCCTGGGTTGGGCGGGGGAGTCCTATCGATAGAACTGAGGGTAATCCCGGATCCAGGCGACGAAGAGTATTGATCTGCTGAAGCACGCTGAGGCAAAACCACCACATGCTGATCCATAGGACCAGTAACAACAGAAGGAGTAGAAGCAGCAACAGCTGACGATTTAACAGATGGATTCCCCTGTGCCTTTTTACTCTTCCTTTTCGCATGACCTCGCGGCATACCCTCTGCGACAGATACTCTGAGCCCCGAATTGGCACTGAAGGGGCACCAAAGGGGCGTACCCCCTTTGGTCACGCCCCCTTCGGGCACGCGCCCGCAGGCCGCATTCGCGGCCACGAAAGCAGCCGACGCTGTTATATGCTGCCGGGGCCAACCGGGTCCATCAGGAGGGACCTGCTGCAGCCAATCAGATGGCAAAACGCTGCCGCTGAACTCCGGTCTCCAAACAGCTGACTCTCACCTCCTGAAAGCAGCCGACGCTGTTATATGCTGCCGGGGCCAACCGGGTCAATCAGGAGGGACCTGCTGCAGCCAATCAGATGGCAAAACGCTGCCGCTGAACTCCGGTCTCCAAACAGCTGACTCAACCCCACATGCCATCCCTAATTCGCCCAGTCCCTGCTTAATTGCATACTAACCAGTTAATATGGGATTTTTACCACAGGGTCTCTGCTCACTTTCAGCATAGCATGCTTAACATGTGGCAAACATACCCCATGGAGAGGAAACATTATTGGAGGCTTGTTCAGGTCAGAGGAGGAAAGTCATGCACAGTTGATTCCATTTTCATATCTATGCACATTATTCTCAGTGGAGAGAGTACCTGAAGATGAAGCAGGTGCTGATGTCTGCAGATACGTTTCCCAGCGATGATTTTGAAAAGAAAAATCTACACATACATCGGGCATTCTGAGGGAGCAGAAACAAACAGCCCCGTGACACCAAAGTTGTAAGGAAAGCACCGCAGAGCTGTTTGCGGCCATTGCCACCACTGCAGGTCCCAAGAGGGATGATAGAGGCAGCAATGGCCAGAGCTCTAGGTGACTGCCTAGTTTGCTTAATCGTAACGCCAGCCCTACTTGTAAACGTATGCCATTATAATGCTTGCTTATGTCAGAGATTTCAGGTTTCTATTCAATTGCATGCTAACATCAAATGCCGAATGGAAAATAGTTCTAAATCAGTTTATACTTTGGCAACCTCCAAAGTGGAAGGACTAAAGGGGTTTGTCTAAAGCTTTTAAGATGTGATGTATGGCTATCATTTAGTATGACAATCAATTCTAGGTTAATAGAAGGGTGGGGGGGGGGTGCGAATTCTTTTCAGCTGTGGGATGATTATGTATGCCAGTCATGTTCCTAGAATCCTCACTTTGAACCAGACTGGTCACTATGAAGTTTTTATTCTGAAAGATCTACTTTAAAGAAACTTGTTTTTCAAGCCCTCCTGGAAATGCAGTTAGGAGTCTGATTTATAGAAGAGAGGTAACCCTATTGCACCAGGGTCTCCCATTTGTAGGAGAGCTCTGCCTGTTCTTTGGACCCTAAGGGGCTTAGTTTCTCAGAGCTAGATGCAAAAGGAGCAGAAAGAGAAGCCTTGCATGATAGCATCCTAAAAGAGGCCAGAAATTGACTTTATCCTGAAGGATATGCAGAACTTCAGCATCACCAAGTACATCTTATTTAGCAAAGCTTTTTTTTCATAGACACAAAATGGGAATAAACCTTGAAAAAATTAAGACTGGTATGCACATATCCAAGGCTGGAGACCTTCGGAATACTCATAAGAGACTTTTCACATCTCTTTGCTTGTGTGAGTTACCTATGATTGTTTCATTACAGATACTCAGGGTGATATGATACACATAGTAACAGTAAACAGCAGCAGAAATGAATGATTTAGCCCATTCAATCTACTCATTGTATCTTGTCCACACTGCTAAGGATATAATCCAGCTGCTGGTTCCAAAGGTTTGACTACTTGCAGGCTATTGCTCCTGAAAGCCATTTTTTCATCTTCATTTTTGGTTCCCTCCCACTGGGAACCTATATGTCTAACATCTAGTTGCAGATGTCTCCTTAGCCAGGCTGAATGGCATCTGCTCACCACCAGCCTACCAGCATCAACTTGGCTTTGGCTGTGTTAGCAACAGGAGTGAAGATCACATTTATATAAACAGAAGGTCAAGCAAAGCATTATATGACACCCACTACTCACTCAGAATGACACCCAATGGATGCTTAGAGGGCCCTACCAAGCAGTTTAAGCTCTTCCTACACCTGATCATATGCCCTCATGCTGGTAACCACTCATTCATCAACTGGGTTTTTGTTTTCCTGGGGCAGGTAACCTATCCTTTAAACTCTTCCCTGGTATGTAGGATAGAAATTATTTCTAAATCTATATCAAAGTGGAAGAAATTAAATCATTAGCCTAAGGGGTTTAAGACATGACCATCTTTCAATGTACATCAACTCTAGGTTAATGGAGGCTTTTGGGTGCAAGAAGAAGTGCGACTGGAAGTTTCTGAAAACATGACACTCATGGATCATACTATTTTTAGCAATGTACTTGCAGATCAAAACACATGGGATCATGGGCTATTAGGAAAATATTACAGTGAACTGTAAAAATTAAAAGGAGCAGTCAACACACAAAGAAAAGAAAAAGGGGTTGTACAATAAATACTACCTAATTCACAATTTACTTTAATTAGCCAGTACCCAGGGAAGCTTCCATAAGTCTCTGCACAGGATACTCTGAGACATATCTAGTCAGCAGTGCAACTCAGTCAGGATTAAGATTTCAGGTAAATTCTGAGCTAGGTCTCTGGATCTGGTACAGCCAGTGATAGCCTAGGACATTGGCTTCCTGGGCTATAAAATTTCATAATCTTGAACACCCTAGTGAAGAGCAGGAAATGCCAACATTTTGAGTAAAGGGGCAAGATGAACCCTTTGATTCCTGGATAACACAAAGAAGAACCTCCTAACTAACTGGAAAATTGCAGAACACTGCAAAGGTCAGGAGGTAACTTAAGGAGTTTGCAAGAAGACTGAATTCTCACTAAGGAAAACAAATGTCCCAACTGAGCAGATAATCCCATGTCATAAAGGACAGGTTGAGCTAGTCCTGCTTGGATTCCCTTTGCACAGATCGGTTTATGTTTTCTGTTTATCTAAGAAAAGCTGCAATATAAGTTCATAGAAGCGTTAGAGTCCAACTGGACTAGTTCAGTATTCCCATTACATCATAGGCATCTATGCAGAGTATGATCCCAAGAAGCAAAAGAATTAGATACATATTAACTGCATGGAAATGTAGAGTTGCCCTTAAAAGCATCCATGGCAAAACTGTTTAAAAAACATATTTATATTTTTCTAAAATTGCTAGTAAAAAGTGGATTATTATGACTAGTCAAATTAGACATTGTGAGTGTGTCAGCAAGTACTTACCCCCAATGAGAGACAAATGGACCTTGGTGTTGTGCAAAGCTCTACTGGGAGTGGTTTCCTCCTGGATCCCATCCAGGTTCCTGTTTCAATGAATTATAATGCAGTACAAGTAACAAATGGATTTGATTTTCTTTATACAGAAAGACATATATAATCCCAAAGAGTCAGCAAACTGGAATTGGAGCTATGAGTATTCATGCCGTTTCTTTTTCTTTTCATAATAAATTGAAAATGAGTGAATCATTTTGTTATTGCACCCAAGTCTTCTGGGCATAGAAGAACATGAAAAGGAGCCAAGATATGTACAGTAAATATCTGACCCTTCCTAATCACTATAGGTCCATGCATGTTTTTGGTATCCTAGTATTAATAACAAGTAGATACATGCAAGTTGTGATATGTCTTCCAAACATCACATTTTTTGACTTACTTATTTACATGGGTGTAATCTGACTACTTCATTTGGGGGGGGGGGGCGGGGAGCGCCAAAGGGTGGAGTGACATATTTGCATATTCATTATGGTTATCTTTAAAAAAAAATACTAGGTGGATAGGAAGCTAGTCTATCAAACAGGCAAGGAATGAGCTGGTGCCCCCCAAGATACTCAAAGAGGGAGTAAAGGCTCTTATTCAGTGGCTTTGCCAAAAAAAGGAAAAGAACGTATTCCAGGCTATATAATTAAAATGCAGCAAAAATTGTAGCTGTTTAGTTATTTAGCCTCCATACAAATTTTTTGAGGCTTTGATATTGGCTCTATAATCTTGTAGTTATTTAGCCTGACATTCTAAGATTAAAAAACTATTGCCACCTGTAAATACATATTCTGCAAAAAACAGAGGAGATGTAAGATAATCTCATGCCAAGGGACAAGAAAAAGAGAACCACAGCACAGTTTTTAACACCAAAATAAATTATAATTAATTTTATTTTGGTGTTAGAAACTGTGTTATAGTTCTCTCTTTTTTTTTTTGTACATCTATTTTGTGTCCAATGAAACCCCCTCCTCCATCAATAGGTGCAGAGCAGAACTAGGACAATTTCACCATTAAACCCAACATACAAGAAAGAAAAAATCTGATTCCGGAGCCATCTCATTAACAACTTCTCCAGTACCAGACAGATTATGAACTAACACAAAACCCTACAAATGTCACTGAAGACCTGTAATGCAAATCTACCATACCATAATAACACCAGCTTCTAAAATTAAGGCAATGAGGAACCTGCCTAGAAAAGAGCAGCACCATAAATATTGCAGTGGCCCTTAAAACATCCTTTCACCTATTCAGAAATGGAACAAGCCACATTACTACAGATTCTACCTAGAAACTCCATGCTAACAGAACACCTGGGGGTATGTCTACTAAGCAGGGCTAATGGTTAACCTCAGCTGTCTGCAACTAGGTCCCATGTTATTCAATGGGACCTAGTTGCGGATAGCCTGGTATAATTGTTAGCCCAGCTTAGTAGACATACCCTTTGGTCTCAGTCACACAGGCAAAACACAATTAGATCCTCAACAAGTACAGAATAAATTATAATAAACAAAGTAGAAATATATAGATAAAATTAAATTGAAACCCCAACAAGGCAGGCTCTGTATACAGTATAACACAAGAAATTGAGGAGGCAGGCAGTACTTTACTGCACTTTTGCTGAGCAGTAGCAGGAGATGCAGAGGCCTCTCTGATCCCACATGCAGTCAATGCAGCCTCTTCCCATAGTCTTCCCCCTCTATCAAGCTCAGTGTCACTTGCTTTTAAAGACATCTCTGTTATGACAACATCAAAGTAGATAGGGGGCATGGTAGAAGCGTGCAATAGACTTAGACATCCCCATTCAATCTCAGAAACATCAGGGATGTCTGTGGGGATGCCCAAGTTTAGACCTGCTCCAGGTACAAATAGGCATCAGGAAAGTGCTCGTTGTGGCCTTAAAACATCCAGAGGGTGTAGAGAAGATGGAGAATTAAGTGACTTGCCCAAGATCACAGCAAGCAGCAGTGGGTTGTAAACCTGGGCTTCTCTGGTCCTGGCCCACTACTCTAACCATTAGCCTATTAGACACCACTGTTCTCAAACACCATGCCAGAGACATCTACTGTATGTAGATGTCCATATCAGGGAGGTTCACATTTGTGAAATCATGTCTGAACTTAGATATTCCTGCCAAACCCCCCCCCCCTAGATTCTGACTTGCATTTCCTCATGTCTAGCTGTTGGCTTGTAGTGCTGAGTGGTGGCCAACAGGCCCTGGGCTGGGCTTTGAAAACACTGCCTCCACACCATGCCCTGAAGTTAGGAAAAAGTGGTGTGTAGCACTTGCTATTGTGCCACAGTTCCAACTAACTCTGCTGGAAGTTCTTGATTATAGCAGTCAGATGTGCTGGATTTACAAGTCTCAGGTTAATGAGGAACAATCAAAACTAGAGGGCATCTGAATGAAAGCCATTTGATGGCCTTTGAGAAATAGGTTGTGGTTGCAGTCTTACTGGCAGTGAACAGCTGTCCACATCACTAAGACCAACATCACACTGGAATTTACTAGCACCCCTGTGGCTATTTCAGCAGAGAGTTCAAAGCTAGAATGGAATTTGGCCATGTACCCTCCAGAAATGGTTAAGGCAGCTTGGTAGGAAAACTATCCCTAGCCATTGAACTGATGCATGGAGATTTTCGGTCTTTGCTGCTGTTTCATCTGTAACCTTCTACAATATCTAACATTCCTTGGAAAATTAATAAAAAATGATCAATTAATAAAAGTAACATAACACAGACTGACAAACCCTCATCATATCTACTCTTCATAAAAATGATAGTATAGGACATTACTTAATTTACAAGATCTTTCAATGTCCATCATCTCTCAGGAAAAGGTATCATTTTATCACCGTCCGAAAACATAACAGATTAACAATAGAATAGTAAATTTTTGGTCTTCCATTCCGTAGCAGTGGCAAAGAACATGAATAAGCACGAGAATGTGCACATTCAAGATAAAAATATTTGCAAGAGGGAACCACTAACAGTCAATCTGATTGAGATCTCCGCGTATGGGCTGGGATAAACTTCTGCAATTTATTTACAACGTAGGCTGGAAGTTGGCCATAAAATATTTACAAGCCAAGACAAGAAAGCACAGTTACTTACCTGTAACAGGTGATCTCTGGGAACAGCAGGAATAAGTCTTCACATATGGGTATCGTCGGTACCGACGGAGCTTGCGCGGGAACACTCCCCAGTGTCCAAAAAGAAAGCCTTTGGGAGCATCCCACAGCACCTGCGCGCTGCCTTCCCACCTTTCCTAACCGCCTCTCTCCAGTTCGAGTTTTAAAGCTGAGACAAAGAGAGAGTGAGGAAAGGAAAGAAAGATAGAGAGAGAGATACAACTCCTAGGGGAGGTGGGTGGGTTGTGAAGACTTATTCCTGCTGTTCCCAGAGATCACCTGTTACAGGTAAGTAACTGTGCTATCTCCAGGAACAAGCAGGAATGAGTCTTCACATATGGGGACTCCCCAGCTAGAGATGCCTGGGAGATCACCCAGGTTGTGAGTCCCTGGGAAGGGCTCTACCTCCACCCATGAATCTCAGGCATCCAGCCAGGGATGGAGGGTAGGAGTTGGTTAGGTATGGAACAGGTGTTTGAGAACAGCCTGACCAAACAAGGCATCCCGGCGGGAGTCCTTGTCCAAGCAGTAATGGGCTGTGAAGGTATGAACCGAGACCCAGGTGGCTGCTCGACAGATCTGGTCGATGGACACAGAATTTAGATGAGCCATAGAGGCTGCCATGGCCCTCACATTGTGAGCTGTGACATGGCCCTCCAGAGAAAGGTTTTTACTCTGGTAGGCGAAAGAAATACACTGAGCAATCCAATTGGACAGAGTTCTCTTAGAGACTGGAAGTCCTAAATGAGAGGGATCAAAAGCAACAAAGAGTTGAGAGGACTTTCTATGTTGCTGTGTCCTTTGTAAGTAAAAAGCAAGAGCTCTTTTACAATCCAGGGTATGAAGATTCCTCTCTGCACTTGAAGCATGAGGTCCTGGAAAAAAGACAGGTAAATAAACCTCCTGGTTCAGATGAAAAGGTGAGACCACTTTAGGTATAAAGTGTGGATTAGTCTTGAGGACTACCTTGTCATGATGGAACCTTGTATAAGGAGGATTAGCCACCAAGGCTTGCAGCTCACTGATGCGGCGAGCTGAAGTGACTGCAATGAGAAAAATAACCTTCCAGGAAAGAAATTTCAAGGAGGTAGTGGCTAAGGGTTCAAAGGGTGGCTGCATAAGCTGGCCAAGAACCAGATTCAAGTCCCATGCCACTGGAGGTGGTCTGATGGGAGGTTTAGTCAAAAGAAGGCCTCTCATGAATCTTGCTATAAGAGGATGAGAGGAAATAGGCTGTCCATTGAGAGGTTTAAGGGATGCTGCTGCAATAGCACTCAAATGGACTCTTACTGAATTCGTTTTAAGGCCTGAATGGGATAAATGCAGCAAATACTGGGATGGGGGCTTTCCAGTCTTTTGCATTGACTGTCACATGTATGATTTTCTCCCAGTTGGTGAGAGGTCTTACGTGTGCACTAGGTGCAAGGAGCTCTTTGCTCTCAGGGAACGGGTCCGTTCTCTAGAGGCTAAAGTAGCAGACTTGGAAAGCATAAGACAGACAGAGAGGTACATAGATGAGACCTACAGGGATATAGTCCTGAAGTCCCACCTCCAGTCTGGCAGCATCCCTGTTGCCATGGAGGAGAGAGGTCACGTGATAGGAGAGCATCACCCTGGTGTGGCAGGAAGTGATCCTGTAACTAGGACCTGTCCTCCAGGTGATGTAAAACCCTCTCGCACCGAGGACGTTTCTCCAGGGCCATGTGCCCATGAGGGAAGGGTTAGGACAGCCGTTATAGTTGGTGATTCGATCATTAGGCATGTAGATAGCTGGGTGGCTAGTGGACATGAGGATCGCCTGGTAACATGCCTGCCTGGTGCGAAGGTAGCAGACCTCACGTGCCACCTAGATAAGGTCTTAGATAGTGCTGGGGAGGAGTCTGCTGTCTTGGTACATGTCGGTACCAATGACATAGGAAAATGTGGTAGGGAGGTTCTGGAGGCTAAATTTAGGCTTTTAGGTAGGAAGTTGAAATCCAGAACTTCCAGGGTAGCAATCTCTGAAATGCTTCCTGTTCCACGCGCAGGGCCCAAAAGGCAGGCAGAGCTCCGGAGTCTCAATGCGTGGATGAGACAATGGTGCAGAGATGAGGGTTTTGGATTTGTTAGGAACTGGGGAACATTCTGGGGAAAGGAGGGGCTCTTCCGAAGGGATGGGCTTCACCTTAACCGGGATGGAACCAGGCTGCTGGCATTAACCTTTAAAAAGGAGATAGAGCAGCTTTTAAACTAGATATTAGGGGAAAGCCGACAGTCGCCCAAGAGCGGATGGTTCGGAAGAATGTATCTTTGAAGGATACTACCAAAAGCAGAAAGGTTCCACAAAAGAGTAAAGTAGCCCTAATGTCCTCAAGTATGGAGCAGACAGAGCTTAAAGATCCCAAATTACCCATCTCTAACAATAGCCAAATTAATATGAATAAAATACATTCTCTAAAATGCTTGTATGCAAATGCTAGAAGTCTAAAAAATAAGATGGGAGAGTTAGAATATATAGCACTAAATGAAAGGTTAGATATGATTGGAATATCAGAGACATGGTGGAAGGAGGACAACCAGTGGGACACTGTGATACCTGGGTACAAACTATATCGAAATGATAGAGCTGATCAAATTGGTGGAGGGGTTGCTCTGTATGTTAGAGAGGGCATTGAATCAGAAAGGATTAAAGTTTTGCAGGAAGCAAAATCTGCTGTAGAATCTATATGGATTGAAATTCCATGTAAAAGGGGGAAGGCAATGGCAGTGGGGGTGTACTATCGAGCGCCTGGCCAGAATGACCAAATGGATGATGAAATGCTCAAAGAAATCAAGGAAGCTAATAAAAGTCACAGCACAATAATAATAATGGGTGATTTCAACTACCCCGGTATCGACTGGGTCAGTGTCACGTCAGGACATGCTAGGGAGATAAAGTTCCTAGATGAAATAAATGACTGCTTCTTGGAGCAGCTGGTTCATGAACCGACCAGAGGGGAAGCCATATTAGACCTAGTCCTTAATGGAACAGCAGATCTAGTGCAAGAGATAAGGTTGTTGGGGCCACTTGGCAATAGTGATCATAGCATGATCGCCTTTGATTTAATTAGTGGAGGAGGATAGTAAGGAAATCCACAGTACTACCTTTTAACTTTCGAAAGGGAGACTATGATAAAATGAGGAAAACAGTTAAGAAAAAACTAAAAGGAGCAGTTGCAAAGGTTAAAGACATACATCAGGCTTGGCTGTTGTTGAAAATAATATCTTGGAAGCCCAGACCAGCTGTATTCCACGCTTTAAGAAAAGTGGAAGGAAGTCCAAAAAACTGCCAGCATGGTTTAAAGGTGAGGTCAGAGAGGCTGTTGTTGCCAAAAAAGCATCTTTCAGGAAATGGAAAAAAGAGCCAAACGACGAAACCTGGAAACACCACAAGCACTGGCAAGTCAAATGCAAGGCATTGATAAGGCAGGCAAAGGGAGAATTTGAGAAGAAGCTTGCTGCGGAAGCAAAAACGCGAAGTAAAGACCTTTTCAAGTACATTCGTAGCAAAAAACCTGTGAGAGAGTCAGTTGGTCCATTAGATGATAAAGGGGTTAAAGGAGCACTAAGAGGCGACAAGGCGATAGCGGAGAGACTGAATGAATTCTTTGCTTCAGTCTTTACTGAGGAAGATGTAGGGATGTTACCCATAACTGAAGTGGTATTTAAAGGTGCAGAAGAATTGAAGGAAATATTGATACATCGGGAAGATGTATTACAACTATTAGATAAACTGAAGAGTAGCAAATCACCTGGGCTGGATGGTATACATCCAAGGGTGTTGAAAGAACTGAAATATGAGATTGCAGACCCACTATTAGTAATCTGTGAACTATCATTAAAATCATCTCTAACACCTGAAGATTGGAGGATTGCCAATGTAACACCAATTTTTAAAAAGGGTTCCAGGGGTGATCCGGGAAAATACAGACCAGTGAGCCTGACATCAGTACCAGGAAAAATGGTAGAAACCATCATAAAGAATAAAATTACTCAGCATGTAGATAGTCATGACCTTATGGGAGACAGCCAACATGGCTTTAGACAAGGAAGATCTTGTCTTACTAATCTGTTATGTTTTTTTGAAGGAGTGAATAATCAGGTGGACAAAGGTGAGTCGGTTGATATTGTGTATCTGGACTTTCAGAAAGCCTTTGACAAGGTCCCTCATCAGAGACTTTTGGCAAAACTAAAGAGTCATGGGATAGGAGGCAGTGTACTATTGTGGATCAGGAACTGGTTAAAAGATAGAAAGCAGAGGGTAGGGCTAAATGACCAATTTTCCCAATGGAGAAAGGTGAATAGTGGTGTACCCCAGGGATCTGTGCTGGGTCCGCTGCTTTTTGACATATTCATAAATGACCTGGAAAGTGGAATAACGAGTGAGGTTATCAAATTTGCAGATGACACAAAACTATTTAAAGTTGTTAAAACCCAGGAGGATTGTGGAAAATTGCAAGAGGATCTTGATAAATTGGAAGACTGGGCATCAAAATGGCAGATGAAATTTAATGTGGAGAAGTGCAAGGTTATGCACCTAGGGAAGAACAATCCAAACTATGGTTAAATGATGCAAGGGTTCCACATTAGGAACCACCACCCAGGAAAAAGATTTAGGCGTCATTGTGGATACCATGTTAAAACCCTCGGCCCAGTGTGCAGCGGCGGCCAAGAGAGCAGATAGAATGCTAGGTATGATAAGGAAAGGAATGGAAAATAAAACAAAAGATATTATAATGCCTCTGTATCGTTCCATGGTGAGACCGCACCTTGAATATTGTGTGCAATTCTGGTCGCCGTATCTTAAAAAGAATATAGCGATTTTAGAAAAGGTTCAGAGAAGAGCCACCAAAATGGTAAAGTGGATGGAAGGATACTCCTATGACGAAAGGCTTAAAAGGTTAGGGCTCTTTAACCTGGAAAAGAGACGGCTGAGGGGAGATATGATAGAAGTCTATAAATTAATGAACGGAGTGGAACGGGTAAACGTAGATCGATTGTTATCTTATCAGAATATAGAAAGACTAGGGGACATGCAATGAAGCTACAGGGTAAACTATTTAAGACAAATAAGAGAAAATATTTTTTCACTCAACGTGTAATCAAACTCTGGAATTTGTTACCGGAGGATGTAGTAAAGGCTGTTAGTGTAGCTGGGTTTAAAAAAGGTTTGGACAAGTTCCTGGAGGAAAGGTCCATAAACCATTATTAAGAAGGGACCCAGGATATCAATGCTTGAACCAATACAAGCATTGTGGAACCTGTGTCCCTTGGGGAAACTGCTAGGTACATATGACCTAGATTGGCCACTGTTGGAAACAGAATACTGGGCTGGATGGACCTTGGTCTGACCCAGTATGGCATATCTTATGTTCTTATGTTCTTACTCTAGTAAAGAATTCAGAGGTATTGCAAGAGGGTTAAGACCCTTCTCTGCACACCAAATGGTAAACCTTTTCCATTTAAAAGCATAGGAACGTCTAGTGGAAGGCTTTCTGGAAGCATGAAGGATATCCTTCACTTGCTGAGAAAGATGCAAATCTTGAAGGTCTAGGCCTTCAGCAACCAGGCTCTGGAGGTGAAGAGACTGGGGATTTGGGTGCCACAATGTTCCCTCCTTCTGGGACAGGAGGTCTGGAGCAGATCCCAAGTCCAGGGAGGGAGCTTGGGAGAGATGCAGAAGTAGAGGGTACCACACTTGGCGTGGCCAATGTGGTGCTATGAGGATCATAGACCCCTTGTCTCTCTGAAGTTTGAAGAGTGTCTTGGGAATTAGGGGAATGGGTGGAAAGGCATAGAGGAAGTCTTGCCCCCAATGAAGGAGGAAGGCATCCCTGGCCTGAACTCCCTGACACGGAATCCTGGAACAGAACCGGGGAAGTTTGGCATTCCACAGACTTGCAAAGAGGTCTATGTCCGGGGTTCCCCAAATTCGGAAGATCCTGGCTATCTGGTCCCCATGGAGGGACCATTCGTGTGGAAGCAGAATTCGACAGTCTGTCTGCCCAAGAGTTTTGAACCCCTGGAAGATACACTGCTATGAGATGAATTTGATGCTCTCTGGCGAAGGCCCACAATCTCAGAGCTTCATTGCAAAGCGACAGAGAGCCAGTCCTGCCCTGCTTGTTCACGTAGAACATGGCTACTTGGTTGTCCGTGTGGATGAGGACTGTCTTGTAGATGAGCAGGGTGTGGAAGACTCTGAGAGCTAGAAAAATTGCTCTGAGCTCTAAGAGGTTGATATGTAGAGATGTCTCCTGTAGAGACCAGATGCCTTGAGTGGAGTGATCTTGAAGATGAGCTCCCCAACCTCTTGGAGAGGCATCTGTTGTAAGGGTTGCTTGGGGTAACACCTGTTGAAAGGGGGACCCCAGCAACAGATTTTGAGTGGACTTCCACCACTGGAGGGATCAAAAGAGGCGACTGGAGGTTGCTATTTTGTCTGACAGGCAACCTGATGCCTGGGTCCATTGGGTGGACAGAATCCACTGAACTGCCCTCATGTGAAGGCGAGCGTAAGGAACCACATGCACAGTGGATGCCATGTGGCCTAACAGTTGTAACATCTCTTGAGCAGTTAAATGGGATTTTAACTGAATTTGTGAGGCTAACTGCACCAAGCGTAGGCAGCGGGCCTGGGGAAGATAGGCCCTTGCAGTTGTGGTATCCAGCAAGGCCCCTATGAACTCTAGAGACTGAGTAGGGGTGAGATGGGATTTTGGAAAGTTTATTACAAGTCCCTGATACTGAAGGATACGCCTTGTGCAGGTTAGAGAAGTCTGGGCCTCTGACTGGGATGGAGCTCGGATGAGCCAGTCATCCAGATATGGGAATACAAATATCCCTAGAGTGCGTATAAATGCAGCTACTACTGCCATGCATTTTGTGAACACCCTTGGTGCAGAGGCCAGACCGAAAGGAAGCACTCTGTATTGGTAGTGCTTCCCTTGATAAAGGAACTGAAGGAACCTTCTGTGTGTTGGATGGATGAGGACATGGGTGTACGCATCCTTGAGGTCTAGAGAGCAAAGCCAATCCTGACTCTGAAGGTATGGAAGGAGAGTACCGAGAGAAATCATCTTGAATTTCTCCTTGCATAGAAACTTGTTCAATTCTCTGAGATCTAATATGGGTCTGTAGCCCCCTGTTTTCTTTGGGATAAGAAAGTAGGGGGAGTAGAACCCTGAGCCCTGTTGAAGAAGGGGTACTTCTTCTATTGCCCCTTGGGCAAGAAGGGTAGTAATCTCCTGACCCAGAAGGTCGAGGAGAGATGTCTGAGAATTGAACTGTCTCACCATGGTGTGAGGAGGAATGTTTAAGAAATGAAGCTTGTACCCCTCCCTTATGATGGAGAGGGTCCATTGCTCTGCTGTGATTTGTTCCAATCGGGGAGCAAAGTAAGCCAACCCTTCCTGGAATGGTGAGAGGCTCTGGATGTTCTAGAGCCAGAAAGGCTAAGCTCTCTAGTTGTAAGTCAAAGGCCCTGAGGAGGCTGAGGCTGTTGGGCCGTAGCAGTCCTAGCAGTCTTAGGCTTGGCCTGTTTCGGTTGTTGCTGTCTCTTTGTAGCAAAACGACCTGCAGAAGATGACTGCTGACCATAAGCAGAATAATATTTCCCTTTTTTGGGAAAAAACCCTTTTTGAACAACCTTTTCTTAAAAGGAGCAGAAGTAGACTTTGAAAGTCTATCTAAAGCAGAATTTTCAGCATCCATTGGGGTGGCCTTTGCTTGCCAATCTTTGCCAAAAAGGTTTTCACCTGTACAAGGAAGGTTTCCTAGTCCATCTTGAACCCAGGGTTCCAAATCAGAAGCTTGTAACCAAGCAACTCTGCGTGCACCTATGGCAATGGCCGAGGCTCTGCTGGCACCTTCAAAAGAGTCAAAGGCTGCACGGTTGGAAAACTTGGAAATATCCTGGGCATGTTTGAGCCAGGTGAGGAACTCTTCCCTTTTATCTTCTGAAATAAAAGGAGATAAAGTTTGCAGGTGATCTGTAACTTCTTTTAGAAACATCCCCATATAGAGACTATAGGAGTTGATTCTGGCAACAAGCATACTGGCCTGGAAAATTCTCCTGCCAAAGGCATCTAAGGTTCTGCATTCTCGTCCTGGAGGAGCAGAAGAATGCCTTTTTGTACTCTTTATCTTCTTCATAGCAGACTCCACCACAATGGAGTGGTGAGGAAGCTGAGTCTTATGGAAGCCAGGACAAGGAGGAACACGATACATGGTGTCCAACCTGCGAGAATGAGGGGAAGTGGTGAGAGGAGTCTCCCATATGCCCAACATGTGATCATAAAGAATCTCATGTATTGGTAAAGTGGCTGCCTCTTTAGGAGCCTTAGGATATTGTAAAATAGCTAATTTTTTGGCTCTAGGCTCTGTCTCAGGGGCCACTGAGATGGAAAGGCCCCTGGCCACTTCCCTAATGAAGTCTTGAAAAGACAAGTCTTCTGGAGGAGACATTCTCCTTCTTGGAGAAGAGGGCTCCTGAGGATGGATCACTGATGCTTTGACAGAGACCTCTGATTCATCAGAGTCTTCAGAGGAATCGAAGTATCGCCTGTCTGGATGCTCCTGCAGAGCCCGATACGCGTACCGGGTGGTATCGACATCGGGAGTGATCGGTACCGGTTCGGTACCGATGGGCATCACAGAACAGTGTACCGCTGCAGTCGACACTGAAGCGGATGTCGATGCAGTCGGTACCGGTGGCGGAGTCGGTACCGGCAACGGAGTTTGTTGCGGTACCAAAGGCGTCGCAGCTTGTATGAATGCCGTGATGGCACGCTGCATGGTCAGGATATTCTGATCCATCGACGCAACCAATGTCTGGATGTCGGTACCAGTGGGAACCACCGGTACCCCAGAACATGGCAACAGGTGATCGGTCGAGGCTGAGCCATCGATGTCAACCTGTGACCCCATAGATAAAGCTTTGGAAGCCGGAGCCTCCCGCCTGGGTAATTTTGCCGGTGCGGATTCCTCGAGGGCAAGCCCGGAGGCATCTTGATACTTAGAGGGAGATCTACCCTTCAAGGACCGACTGGATTTAAGTTTGGTTACCTGAGATCCATGTGAGGAAGAAGCAGCCCTGGAAGACGTCGATGCAACCAAAGCTGCATCTGAGGGAAACAGGGTACTGAGCTTAGCTGCTCGATTCTGTAGACCTCTTTTAGACATCATGGAGCAGGACTCACAATCCGCAATGGAGTGGTCAGGACCTAAACATTTTAGACACCATTCATGGGTGTCAGTGACAGAAATAGTGCCGCTGCACTTCGTGCATTTTTTAAACCCAGAGGCGGGCTTTTCCATGAGGAAAAATTTGCTAGGCCTAAGGCCAAAGAAGAAAATGCACTGAAGTGAGAAAAAACAGTAGGTTTTTGTTTTTTTTAGAATAAAGAAAGAAAAGACCGGCATCGAGAAGGCAGACACGCGACCAAAGAAATAAAATAAAATAAAGAAATTCTTCAGCGGTGACAGGAACACGACCTGCTGGCTCCGCGGAAAAGAAGAACTGGAGAGAGGCGATTAGGAAAGGCGGGAAGGCAGCACGCAGGCGCTGTGTGATGCTCCCAAAGGCTTTCTTTTTGGACGCTGGGGAGTGTTCCCATGCAGGCTCTGTCGGTACCGACGATATCCATATGTTAAGACTCATTCCTGCTTGTTCCTGGAGATTTTTAAAATTACAACTCTTCTCAATCGGTAGCCAATGGAGTGAGTTTAGATAAGGAGAGACATGATCTCTAAACCTCAAACAAAAAATCAGTCTCATAGAAGCATCCTGTATCCACTGTAGTTGCTTTTTTGAATTTGCAGTCAATCCATAAAACAGTGGTACAATAATCAAACCTTGATGTTTATTTTATTTATTTATTTAACAGTATTTCTATACCGCCTTATCCTAGAATCAAGGCGGTGTCACAGCAATACAATCAAAAGTAGTGGATGTGTATTTCATGCAGTGAAAGAAATGACATGATTTGCGTGTAAGAAGTTAGTGTGATAGATTAGGTTGAGCTATGTACATAGTGCGCTATGGTACAGCATGAGCTATAATACAATGTTCTATACAATTAGGGTTTAAGATATATCATGTGCCATTGAACAATTTCTTAACAGGGTTGGGAGGGGTAAGTTGATGGTTCCTGTTAGTATGATTAAGTGACATGTCCGTAGTGTTCTATGAAGAGCGTTGTCTTCAGCTGTTTGCGAAAGTCTCTGAGGTTCGTTGTCGATCTCAGTTCGTCTGGGAGGGAGTTCCATATTGTTGGGGCAGCCAGGGAGAGGGCTCTCTCAGTGGTGTCCTTGCGTGTTTTTCTGAAGTCACTCGAGGTGTTGACTCTGTTGGAGGTTCCTTTTCTTCTTGGGCGAGTGCTGGTGTCTGGTTGTATGAGGGTGTGCAGGCTGTTGGCTGAAGTGTGGTGTTTGATCTTGAATATGTTTATGATTGTTTTGTATTTGATGCGTGAACTGATTGGGAGCCAGTGTAGGTCTTTCAGAACAGGAGTAATGTGTTCATGTCTTGTTGAACCAGATATTATGCGGGCTGCAGTGTTTTGTGCTAGTTGTAGTGGTTTGAATGTTTTGCTAGCCCAAGGTAGATGGGGTTGCAGAAGTCCAGTAAGGGAGTAATTAGAGCTTGGCATACGGTGCGGAAGTGTTCTGTGGCGAGGAGGGGTTTAAGTCTTCTGATGATTCTCATCCTGTAGTATGCATTTTTGATTGTTTTGCTTACGTGTGTCTTGAGATTCAGTTCGTTGTCCAGGGTCACTCCGAGGTATTTTACTTTAGATTTCATTGGTATGGTTGTGTTTTGTACTCTGATGTCCGGTGGGTGGATGAAGTCTGGGTTGCGAGTGATTATTAGTGCCTCCGTCTTGCTGTAGTTGATTGCGAGGTTGTTGTCTTTACACCATCTTGTCATTTGTGTGAGGCAGTCAGTTATTTTAGAGTAGTCTGGGTTGTCAATTGAGATAGGCATGTATATCATAATATCATCTGCATAGATTGTGTATTGAATGCTGTTCGCTTTCAGGATGTCGCATATTGGCTGGATGTATATGTTGAACAGAAGTGCCGAGAGGGCGGACCCTTGAGGCACTCCTTGGAGGACTTTTATGGGTTGGGAGGTGTTGTGGCCTACCTTGACCTGTATCTGCCTGTCGGTTAGGTATGATTGGAACCATTTTAATGTGGTACCATGAAGCCCAATTTTCTTTAGTCTTTCCAGGAGAGTTTGGTGGTCTACTGTGTCGAATGCTGAAGAGATGTCAATGAAGATCATTAGGATACCTTTTTTGGTGTTGTCTATGATTCGGAGGATGTTGTCGAAGAGGTAGATCAGCAGTGTTTCGACTCCATGGTTGGGGCGAAAGCTGTGTTGGTTGTCATCTAGAGGAGCATGGTTGTCGAAGTGTTCCTGTAATTGTTGTTGTACTGATTTTTCTATGATTTTTGCTAGAAAGGGTATGCTGGATATTGGTCGGTATGCTGCTGGGTTGCTCTTGTCGAGGGTTGTTTTCTTTGGTATTGGTCGTACTGTAGCTAGCTTTAGTTGATCTGGCATGAGTCCTTGGGTGAGGGAGTTGTGCACCATGTTGTGTATGAAGTGGATGAAGCTTGATTTGGTGGCTTTGATCCATGACACTGGGCAAGGGTCCGTAGGAGCGGTGCTTGTTTTGATTGCTGAGATGATATGGGAGAGCTGTTCTGTTGAGGGTGAGCAGAATATGTCCCAGGTCTTAGGGTGCAAGTCGGGCTGAGTTGATGTGCTAGGCGTTGTTGGTTCTGCGGCGTGAAATTTTTCCTTGATATGATCATCAAATTTTTGTGGGTCTATTTGTACTTCCTCCTCTGTCCTTTGCTCCTTTGTGAGGATTTTCACTATTTCGAATAGCTCTCTGGGTTTGTTTATGGAGGTATTTATCATGTTTGTATGGTATTCTTTCTTTGATTGGTTGATGTGTTCATTGTATTGTTTTTGCTTTGTTAGGTATAGCTGCTGGTTTTCAGCAGCCTTGGATTTTCTCCATCTCCATTCAATCTTTCTGAGTTCTCTTTTTTCTTGTCGTATGGTTGTGGAGTACCAAGGCTTGTGTTGTCTCTTGTTGTGACAGTGTTTCTTTGGTCTGGCAACTGTTGCTGTGGCGGCGTTGGATAGTGTGCTGTTCCAGTTGGTGATTTGAGTCTCCAGGTTGTCTGTTTCCGTGGTCAGTTGTTGTATCATGTCTTGAAGGAAAGCGTCTCTGTCGAAGTTCTTGAATCGTCTTTTGTGTGGGTGTGTAGTCTGTTTGTTCATTGAGATTGTCCTTTTGTAGTTGCAACTTTATCTTGATTATGTAGTGGTCTGACCATGGAACTGGGGTGATAGTAGGTGTTGATATTAGACCTCTTGATGTTAGGTAGCTGGTTGCAAAGATGAGGTCTGGGGTAGAGCCGTGTCTGTGCGTTGGGGTGTCGATGATTTGGGTAAATTGAAGTGAGGTCATTGCTTGGAGGAAAGCTTCTGCATCTTTGTTGTTGGTGGACTTGAGGTTGAAGTCTCCAAGCAGTAGCGTGGGCTTGTTAGTTGCGGTGATGGCGCATACTGCTTCGAGCGTAGAGGCTAGTTCATCGGGAGAGGCTCTGGGTGCTCTGTAGGTTAGGCAGAGTGCCATGTGTTTGTTCACGATGCATATATAAGTTGAATGTACATGATGAATAGTTTTGAGAAAAAACATCTCCAAAATGCTGTTACATTTCCTTAGTGTTAGTAGAAAGGGTCTACATATGTTCCATTACTATAGTCTCAGATTTACTATTACTTTAAGTACTAGGAATAAAGCAGGTCATTTACCTTACCTACACATGAAAAGCAGAAGGGGAGGATTTAATGCCATTTAGCTCAGGTTATGAAGCATCCTCTGCTGCTGCTATAAAATTAAATCAGGAGTGAGCAGTCGAGTTGTGTCTGATGTATAGATTTACTGCACCTTTATATTCCATAGAAGACATGGTGCTCAAAAAGTACAGAACTGGAAAGAATCTCATGATCACAGTTACTTATATTTCAGTTTATACATCTACTATATTTCCTCATTGAATATTCAAAGCTGCTTCCTTACCTACCAAGAATTTGTAGAAATGAATGTGCAAAAATCTATTCAGAATAAGTTTGCCATATAAGTTCCAGTAAATGTTGAATAAGTAAGTTGCAGACACATTCGGGTTCTTATTCAAGAAACACCAACTCGCATGTAGCAACACGGCCAACGCAGTGCTGTGTCTGCTAATTCGCTACTTTCCTGAACTGATTTGTAACACCAACTTCGGCTCCTGAAGAGTTGTCTGGTTGGAGCTATCAAGAATTTTGGAGAATTCGAAAAAGTACAGCTGTGAGCTGACAACGCATTGAGAAGATTCAGATAAGTGGTTTCTGATTGGTCCCTCTTTTTGCAAGGACTTTCTTCTTGGGATTCTCCTATTTAGAATTTTAGCTTTGCTATGGAATGTAAGTTTTGCACATAGTTTTATTGGTGACACTTTGATGTGGTGTTGCACCTTATTTATCGTTAGCTCCGAGTGGTGCTCAATGAAAAACTTGAGTAAAATGGAAGATTAGCTTCAAGAGGTGATTTTAAAATCTCATGGCTATACTTCCAACATTTCTATGATTATTGACGTCAGGTTATAATTAAATTTTCATAATTCTCTATTTTTGTTTTGGGGTTGTATAGTGTAGAGAATTTCTAGTTAGGTTGATAATTTGGCCTTTATCATAAGGCATACAGGGGTAGACTTAAAGATCTCAAAATGTACACTTTGGAGGAAAGGCAGGAGAGGGGTGATTTATAGAGATTTAAATAACTCCATGGAATAAGTGCATAGGAGATGGCCACCTTCCAGTTGAAAGGAAGTTCTAGCATGAAGGGCTATTGAATGTAGGTGAAAGGGGACAGACTCAGGAGTAATCTATTTCTTTACAGAAAGGGATTTGGATGCATGGAACAGCCTCCCAGTGGAGGTGGTGAAGGCAAGAACTGTATCTGAATTCAACAAAAGCATGGAACAAGTATAGAGGATCTCTGAGGAACAGGAAGGGATTGTAGAACTTTTTTTAAAATTTTATATTTATTGAATTTTCTTAATATATATCCAAGCACCCATTTGTTGAGAAAAGGAAATCAGCAAATGAAATAATACAAAATAAATCAAATACTCATATAAAGGAAAATTACAAAATGTTAGATTCCACAAGTCCTCAGTTCAGGGGGGACATGATTCTTGATATGGAAAGGGAAATCCCCTACAGGGAGAAAAATAAAAAATGGCCTTAACCTGAATTCCACAGCATACAACTATATAACAGCATCTAAATCTCGGCAGATTTGATGGAAAAGAAGTTACATGCCTGTTGTTGTTAAGTGCCGTCGAGTCGGAGTCGACTCATGGCGACCCTCTGGATAGCTATCCTAAATTGTGTTCTGTCTTCAGTCAGGTGGCTCATTGTTGACAGACTGGTACCCGTAGCTGCTGTTATTGTATCGATCCATCTCATTGCTGGCCTTCCTCTTTTGCGTTGACCTTCTATCTTGCCAAGCATGATGTCTTTCTCTAATGATCTCTCTCTTTGCATGATGTGTCCAAAGTATGAAAGTTGAAGTCTTGTCATCTGAGCTTCTAAAGAAAGCTTAGGTTTGATCTCCTCTAGTACGGACTGGTTTGTTCTTCGGGCAGTCCATGGTATACACAGTATTCGCCGCCAGCACCATAATTCAAAGGCATCAATTTTCTTCCTGTCTGTCTTTTTCACTGTCCAGCTTTCACTTCCATATGATGTTATTAAAAATACCATGGCTTGAACAAGTCGAATCTTTGTATGGAGAGAGACATCTCTGCTCTTGAGAATCTTATCTAGGTCTTTCATAGCCATTCTGCCAAGAGCAATGTGTCGTTTGATTTCTTGACTGCTTGTTGCTTCTTTATTGATAGTTGATCCAAGTAGGTTAAAGTTGTTCACAATTTCAATTTCTTCTCCTTCGACGATGAACCTGTTGATTATGCCAGTTGTCATGATCTTTGTCTTCTTTACATTAAGGTGCAGGCCCATTTTGAGACTATGTCCTTTGATTGTGAGAAGCAAATGTTTCAGATCATCTTCACTTTCAGCCACTAATGTAGTATCATCAGCATAACGAAGGTTGTTGATGAGTCTTCCACCAATCTTCACACCTCTGTTGTCTTCATACAATCCTGCTTCTCTGATGATTTGTTCTGCATATAAATTAAACAGGTAGGGGGAAAGTATGCAGCCTTGTCTTATACCTTTGCTTATTTTAAACCATTCTGTTTCTCCTTGTTCCGTTCGAACTGTTGCTTCTTGATCAATGTACAGATTGCGCAAGAGAATGATCAGGTGTTCTGGTATACCCATGCTTCTTAATGTGGCCCAGAGTTTCTCATGGTTTACAGAGTCAAAAGCCTTGCTATAGTCAATAAAGCACAAATAAATATCCTTTTGGTATTCTTTAGTCTTTTCAAGGATCCATCTCACATCCGCAATGATGTCTCTCGTTCCTCGCCCTTTCCTGAACCCTGCTTGCACTTCAGGCAGTTCTTGTTCCAGGTATGGTTGTAGTCTCTTTTGAATAATCTTCAGTAGAATCTTGCTGGCATGTGGGATCAGAGCGATTGTTCGATAATTTCCACAGTCAGTTGGATCACCTTTCTTTAGTATTGGTATAAACACAGATCTTTTCCAGTCAGTTGGCCATGATGTTGTCTTCCACATTTCTTGGCAAAGCCTTGTAAGTATGGTAACAGCTGCATCAGATTGCTGCAATACTTCTATAGGAATGCCATCAATGCCTGGTGCTTTGTTCTTTGATAAGGCTTTCAATGCTGCTTGAACTTCTTCTTTCATCACCGATGGCTCCCGATCATAAGGTACAGGTTGAAACGGCTGTTGGTCCACTTGATCTTTATCATATAAAAACTCTGTATATTCCTTCCACCTTTTCTTGATCTTCTCAGCATCATTCAACATAGAACCTTGAGCATCTTGTAACATTCCAATTCAAGGCTGGAACTTTTTCTTTAACTCTCGTAGCTTTAGGAAAGCTGATCTTGTTCTTCCTCTAATAGTTTCTGCTTCTATTTCCTTGCAAGTGTCATTGTAGTACTTTTCCTTGTCCTGTCTTGCTGCACGTTGGAAATCTCTGTTGAGTTCTGCGATTGTCTTTCTTTCTCCTCTGGCTTTAGCTTCTCTGTGTTTCTCGGCAATTTTCAGAGTTTCTTCCGTCATCCATTTTGGCCGTTTTTGCTTTTTCACCTTTTGTAGAGACTTCTCGCTTTCTTCCAACACAACCTTCTTGATGTCATTCCATAACTCTTCCGGAGCTCTGTCATTTGTATCTAAAGCAGCAAATTGATTTTGCAGGCAGTCTTTAAATTCCAGTGGTATATTCTCAAGGTCATATTTTGCTGCGTTCATGACTGGTTTGCTCTTTTTCAACTTTAGCTTGAGTTTGCATACTAGTAGTTGATGATCTGTACCACAGTCAGCTCCAGGTTTTGTCTTTGTTGATGTTATAGAACTTTTCCATCGTTGACTTCCACAGATGTAGTCAATTTGATTTTTATACAATCCATTGGGTGAAGTCCATGTGTACAGTCGCCGCTTGTGTTGCTGGAAGAAGGTGTTTGAGATGAATAGATCATTGGTCTTGCAGAATTCTCTCAGTCTTTCTGCAGCTTCATTTCTGTTGCCAAGTCCATATTTTCCAACTACTTTGCCTTCTTCTTTGTTGCCAACTTTTGCGTTCCAGTCACCCATGACTATCAGGATATCCTGTTTGCATGTTCTGTCAATTTCAGCTTGTACATAGAACTCTTCAATTTCATTCTCTTCTGCAGCTGTTGTTGGGGCATATACTTGAATTATAGTTGTGCTGATAGGCAATCCTCGTAGACAAATAGAGATTAAGCGTTCGCTGACTGCATTGTATTTCATTACAGTTCTTGCAAGTTTCTTCTTTATTATAAATGCAACACCATTTCTTCTTTGTCTTTCATTTCCAGCATAGTAGACCATGTGATCATCTGATGCAAAGTGCCCGATGCCAGTCCATTTCAGTTCGCTGACACCCACCAGATCAATTTGTACACGTTCCATTTCATTCTTGACCACCTCCAACTTCCCTTGGTTCATGCTTCGTATGTTCCATGTTCCAATGTGTAAGATATCTTTACAGCTTCTGACTCTCATTTCATGTCCAGCTACATCAGCAGTCAGACTTCCCGAGGGCTTTGATCCAACCACATCATAAATGCTGGCTTTACTCTGAAAAGTCTTCAGCTCTTCCCCAGTAGCTAGTTGAGTGCCTTCCGACCTGGGGGTCTCATCTTCCAGCACCATTGCACAATTTGTTTTGTTGTAACTATCCATTGGGTTTTCATGGCAAGATACAGAAATAGATTGCCGGGCCTTTCTTCCGCGCAGTTTAAGTTTGGTGTTGTTGCCATTGTCACAAAAATGTGATCCTCCACCGTCAACACTATCCCATTCTGCTACTGCCCAGATGGGTGGTTTGTCTTGGTCTGTCACCTCAGCTGAGAACTGTCCATCTTGGGAGACCCTGCCAGTAGTTAAACTACCGATAGTTTAGCTCTCAGCATCACTGATGCACGCAAGCCCTCACTGCACGACAAGCTGCAAACCAAGTGAGAGGTTACATGCCTATTATGAATAAATGTTATCAATTTAGAGGGCTGATAAAAAACATAATTAACTGAATTGGACTTAACTAGACACTTGCAAGGAAATTTTAAAAAGAAAAGTGCCCCTAGCTGCAAAACACCCAACTTCAAAAGCAAGAATTAATTTCTACGTTTCAGAGTCTCTTGTGCAAGACCCTCACATTACAGCCCAGGAAAAGGACTTGTCGCTTTCTAAAGAAAAGCTTGAGAATCCAGTCATGATCAACTGACTCCGACTGGGAATCTTCCAATAATGTTGAAATACTGAGTATGTCCATTGCCTGGGGCTCCCTCGAAGTCTCTCCCTTCCCCAGAGGGAGGTAATAGATGTGGGAAATAGGAGGAATCACATCTTAGTGCACCAACAAAATTTCAGTTAAATATGTACAAAACATTTCCCAACTGGAGATAACAGAAGATTTAGGAAAATTAATAAACCTTAAATTGGAAGCCATAGACAAATTTTCCAAGGCCTCCAATTTAGCTCTTACAGGGTTCTGTTCTTGGTCCTATTCTGTTGAATATTTTCTTGGCCCCTCTTACTTTTCTCATCAAGTCCCTTGGCATTGTTTTCTTTATTTATGCAGATAACATACAGCTCTTATTTTGCCTTCCTGTTCCCTCTCCTTCAGTCATTTCCCACATTTCTCATAAGCTTGATGTCATCGCCAACTGGCTCTCGAACATGGATTAGTGCTTAACCCCTCTGTCCACCTCCCTTTTGTTAGCTAATCCTGCCCTATCTCCTCTCCTGTTCCTCTCTTCTATTCCTGGTGTCCCGCTCCCTCTCCGAACCTCTGTCAAAATCCTGGATGTTCTCTTTGATTCTTGGCCTTCTTTTACATCTCATGTCTCTTCAGTTGTTCAGCACTGTTTCCATGTTCTTCGCTAGATTCGTTCTATATCCAAGCTTCTTGATCAGTCCTCTATCCATTTACTCCTTCTTTCTCTGATTATTACTTTATTTATTTATTTATTTATTTATTTAACACTTCTTTTATACCGCGCTATTACAATCAGTGCGGTGTACATTGAACAAGAACATACTACAATGCATACAAGTAACATTGAGTTTTACATTGAACAGGGAACTTCAACAATAGGACAACCGGGGGAACTATGTACAGATTAACTTAATGGTATATACAGTAATATAAAACTCGTTTGGATGTTGCAATGTGGTTCACTAATAGGACTAGAGAGAAGGTTGACCAACTAGCCCTTTTCAGGTTGTATTGAGGTGTTAGTTTTGTTAATGTCTAGGTTGACTTCTGGGTAGCATTTTGTGAACAAGTGGTATTTCAATGCTTTTCTGAATAGGATTAGGTTTTTGATAGCACGGATTTCGTGAGGTAGCGCATTCCAGTTTAGAGGTGCAAATAAGGAGAAGGCCCTGTTGGAGGTGGCCTTAGTGCACTTCGTTATTATTTTTGGGACAATTAAGGTGTTCATTGATGTGGTTCTCCTTTTTCTGTTTTCCAGGGTGCCATGGATAAGCTTGCTGATTGGCATAGGGGGCAGTTATTTAGTGCCTTGAAAGTAAGGACTAAAGACTTATACTGGATTCTGGCATGTAATGGTAACCAATGCAGTTCTTTCATGATGGGTGTTATATGGTCAGATCTTGATGAGCTGGAGAGGACTCTGGCGGCTGTATTCATGGCTAGGCGGAGCGGATTTAAAGTTGATTGAGGGAGGCCATGAAGGATGATGTTGGCAAAATCCAGGTGTGGGAGGACTAATGCCTGGAAGGTTGTTCGGAAGTCTGTGGGATCTAGTAGGGAGCGGAGGTGACGTAGCGATTTGATCTTATAATATATAGTTTTTGTGATGTTCTTGATATGCGTTGTCATATCCAAGTGCTGATCCAATGTGATGCCGAGGTAATGGATGGTAGCTTTTGATTTCAACTCTATGTTGTTGACGAGTAGTGATGGAGGAGGTATGAACTTACGGTTCCTTGTGACAAAAAGAACGTCAGTTTTGTTGTGGTTAATCCGAAGGTTTTGTGATAGCAACCATTCGGCTACAGCTTCAAAACAGTTGATTATTGGGGAGAATACTGGATGTTCAATTGTGAACGGCATATATAGGAGGATGTCATCTGCGTAAGCGAGACATTGTACATTAAACATTAGTGCCGATAAGGACGATCCTTGGGGTACTCCCTGTGATTGCAGGAATGGTTCTGAGGAAGCGTGACCTGTTTTTACTTGTTGCCACCTGTTAGATTGGTATGATTTACACCACTCGAGTGCTGTGCTTGAATCCCCTTATCTTTCAAGCGTTGTAGGAGTATGTCATGACTCACAGAGTCGAAAGCGGCGGAGATGTCCAGGAAGATGAGGACGAAACCCTGTTGTATGTTATTTATTCCTGTTACCAGAACATTGAATAGGGTTGTAAGGACTGTGTCAACTCCATGTGCTTCCCTGAAGCCATGTTGAGATGGATCTAGTGGTGCTTCAGTGTCAATATGATGTTGGATTTGTTGTTGGGCGGCCTTCTCAATGATTTTTGCGAGCTGTGGTATGCTTGAGATAGGCCTGAAGGAATCAACCTTGGATGGGTCCAGTCTATTATTCTTCAGTAGGGGCTTGATGGAAGTGTGTTTTAGACTCTGCGGGAATGAACCTGTTGAGAAAGACTGGTTCAGTATTTTGCTCAATATTTGACTGAGGTCATGTCGCATGTCCTTGATCCAGCTGGCTGGACACGGGTCATTAGGAGCTGTACTGGGGTTGATTGAGGCAATAATGTTCACAACCTCTCTATTTGATACAGTGGAGAAGTTGTGTAGTGGCATTGCATGGGATGCCTTAGGTGAAGTGGAGGCGTTATTGACATTTATGTCTGTGTTGGTTTTAATCATCTTTGATTGCAGGTAGTTTGCGTAGTCCTGCGGCTGAGGCATAGGGGGTTGTGCTGAGACCGGTTCACCTGTTATGGACTTTACTATGCTGAACAATGCATGTGGTTTGTTGATGGAGCGTTTTATTAAGCCTGTGTGGTAGGTTTTCCTGCTCTGTGATATCTTTTCTCGGTGGGTAGTTAGGTATGAGCTGTATGCTACCAGCGCCTCAGGAGAGTGAGTTCGTCGCCACTGTCGCTCAAGTTTGCGTAGATGGTGGAGAGATGTACGAAGGTCTGTGGAGAACCATGGAGTATGTTCACGTTTTCGAATTCTCTTTTCGGTGAGTGATGGGCAGGAGGCAGCTCTCAGGTTTTCATCCCATTTGGATATGAGATCATCTAAGTCCATGGTTGTGTTGGCCATGAGGGGTCTGAGATTCTCTAGGACTATGCTCTGGTTGAGTGGTCTAAAGCGGGTTGTGTGGGATCCAGATGTGTTAGAAGACTTTCGGCTTTTGTGGGATGTATTAATGGGTATATTGAAACTGAGAAGACTGTGGTCCGACCAGGGTACTGGTATTACAGATAGTGCAAGAGTTAGGGGTATTGTGGCGGTGGAGATAGGTGCGAAAATGAGGTCTAGTTTGCCACCTTTAGTGTGGGTGGGGGAATCGACATGCTGTTTGTAACCTAGGTCCTCCAGGGCGTCAAGGAATGCTGCTGAGTGGCTGTCTTGAAGAGATGGGAGATTGAAGTCACCGATTAGCCAACTTGGTGAGCGTGAGGTGGATGTGGTACATGCCTGCTCAATTATAGTTGGAAGATCATCTGGTGAGGGGGAGGGTGCCCGATAGAAAAGGTGGATTGTGCAGAGCTCATTAGCTATAGTGAGGGAGTCAAGGTAAGTTGAGCTAGAGGAGTTGCACATCTTGAAGTGTAAATCAGCTTTGGCCAGGATGAGGGTTCCGCCTCCTTTCTGACTGGATCTGTGAGAAGTGTATATCACAAAACCTGGTGGCAGCATCTGATTCAGTAGTACGTTGTCACAGTCAGATAGCCATGTCTCCGTGATCATCAAGATGTCGAGATTATATTGGGGTATCAGGTCAATGGCTGCGGGCCATTTAGATCGTACTGATCTGGCATTTATCAGTGCACATTTTAGTAGGCGTTGATGATGTTGCTTCTCTTCTTGTATCTTTTGATGGTTTGGAGAGGAATGTTGAGTAGATGGGAGTGGGATGTAAAGTTATTTTTTGCTGTAGTGTGGTGGGGGAATTCGGACCATCTCCTTCCGTATGTGCGTAGGATTGGTATATGATATGTATCATGGTTGAATGCATTTGATGTGTAAGGGAGACCAAGGGTAAGGAAGGTCATGAATAAGAGCAGAACCTTGTACATTCTCTTGGGTGTTAGTAATGAGAAGGATAATTGTGGAAATGTTGGCTACAGTGCAGTGAGATGCAGTGTTCACACTCAGGAAAGATTAATTGCAATAGTACTGTGAATGCAGGTGGTAATAGCAATAGTGGTAATAGTACAAAAGGATTCTAATTACTGGTATACAGTAAGATAATTGCATGAAAAGCAGTACAGAGTATGCAAAATGTTATCAATGTTAACAGGGGTATTGTTACTAGTAGAGATTAACAACAAAAACATCTACATGATACCGCTAAAAGCTCAGGTGACTGCTGGTTAATGGTCAAGGCAAAGGCTGCTATCTCAAAAAAAACAGTTAGCTGTGAAGGACTTGCCTTTTTGGTATTGGTAGCTGGCTCTGGTCCAGGTGTAAATTGTGGCTTCGTTTGTGGCTTGCTGGAGTGCCACCGCCTACCGCCAGGCGCGGGCGTGCCCGATGGCGCGAAGATTTTAAAGTCTGTTGCACAGCCCCGACTGGGCTGTGTGCAGCAGATGGCCCCTCCTGCCGCTGGTGGCTCGATCCCCGGGAAGGGGAGAGCTGCTGGAGGTGGTGGGGGCTGAAGAGGAGCAGCGCCCGATGGCGCGAAGATTTTAAAGTCTGTTGCACAGCCCCGACTGGGCTGTGTGCAGCAGATGGCCCCTCCTGCCGCTGGTGGCTCGATCCCCGGGAAGGGGAGAGCTGCTGGAGGTGGTGGGGGCTGAAGTCAAAACAGTATTACCCGTCTTGATTATGCTAATTTCGTTCTTTCTGGCCTTCCTCAGTGTGAAATTTGTTGGTTATAGTTAATTCAAAACACCGCTGTTAAACTCCTTTATAATTTTCGTAAATATGATCATATCACCCCCCTTTTCCTCACCAAACATTGGCTACCTATACACTTCCATGTTCAATATAAGGTTCTTGCACTCACTCATTGTGCCCTCCTCCTTACTGGTAATTCCCCTTTTCTGTCACAGCTTCTCTCTACTTATACCCTTCTTTGTGCGCTTTGTTCTGCCTCTCAGAGCCTTTTGACCATCCCCGGTCCTTGTTCGGTCCATACTTCCCTAGCCCACTCTTCTTCTTTTTGTGTCATTGCTCCACCCACCTCTCTTCGTTCTCAGTTATCGTTTGCCTGCTTTAAATCCCAGTTAAAAGCTCACCTCTTTGCCCTTGCCTTCCCTGCAGTTACTTTTCCCTGATCCTTATTTACCTGATGCTTTTCTTCCACTTACCACTTCAAGCTGAAGGAGGCATAGCCCCCTATATGTCTAACACCAGCCCTTTGTATCCCTAAACCAGCGCTTCTCCAACCTTAATTTAATATGACACCATTTTAACACTTGGAAATTCACAAGACCCCAGATGAAGGCCAAAAATAAAAAACAGCAGACCACCACTTCTTCTCTCTCTCTCACCCATTGTCTTCTCCCTACTCAACCAACGTAGAAAGCAGAAGCAAAAATTAGAGTGGAGCCCCTGAGTCAGTGCTTCTTTCTAGGTCCAGTCCTTTGCATGGTTGGGGCCTGTAAATGCCCACACCCTCAAACTACATAGCTAACTACCCATTACTACTCATGCCCATAGCTAACTACAGCTGGTGACTTCATGTCGGAGTGAAGGTCCAGAGAGAAGAGGTTCATGAAGGAGAGAAAGGGCTAGCATCCTTATTTTATGACTTCATTTGGGGTCTTGACTCACAGTTTGGGAACCCAGCCCTAAACCATGACTGCTGGAAATTGGAAGTGTCTGACAACAAATAGACAACTCAGCACATTTTCTGCTTCTTATAGAGGTCCTCTACTAGGGTTGCCAACTGGCTCCAGATGCGCCCGACAGACTTGATCCAGTCCTGGGTTTACCCCATTGCATGCAGGGACTTGTAGTTTTCCATTTCCTATGGCGTGCAATGGAGAAAGTAGAACTAAATGTCCCTGCATGCAATGGGGTAAACCCAGAACTGGATCAAGCCTGTCAGGCGCATCTGGAGCCAGTTGGCAACCCTATCCTCTACACACTCAACACTTGTTGCTGCTGGAGACAGGATGTAGATCTAGAGGGACACATGAGTTGGTCCAGTTAGGCCATCCTTATAGTTGAAGCCCAGGAGTCAAAAATAATAAGAATGATTTCCATCATGTTCAACTCTTATAGCCACATTTGAGGAGAAAAGCCTGTATCCTTATGCAAGTTCCAGAACTGTTTTTGACTGTTTCAAATAATCTAAAAATGGGTACTTCAAAAATAGGATCAATGCAGTTAGAGAAGAACAAGTGTGTTCTGTCACAGCTTTATAGTGGGCAGCAGAATGCTGGAAACAAAAGAACAAACTAGAAGACTAGGCATATAAACACAGCGATTACAGCTTTACTGCAGTGACTAGATTCACATGCAGCCAGGTTAACAGCCTTTATCACCGCTTGTATAAAAACTGTTTTTTGGCATTGTGCTTTAAACTGTTTAGTTATTCCACAAAGCACAACTGATGACTTTAATAATGAAACCTGCTTGTGGATTATGCAAATAACAGTTCTATCCATTCTGTCCTTGATACGTCTAATTGTTTTACCCATTGCCTAACACCTTGTTGATGGTGCTCTCAGAAGCAGAAGGGTAAAAGTTAGGCATGACATCACTTGCAACAATCTAATGCTCATGTCAGGAGACAGGCTGATCTATAGTTCTACACCACACTCTTCTCAAACACACTTTAAATCCTATTTTCAAAGTAACCCTTTTGGTAGACTTTACCATTTATATCATTTACATTATAACTGATTGATAAAGGAGTTTTTACAAAGATCATACAAAGTGTGCTAGGGCCATGCTTGCATATTGCATGTAGTTGGTATTCGATGACATTAATGCCTTTATTAAACTACATTTTACAGGTTACAAAATGTGCAAATATGGCTGCAATTGGTTGTAAATTTGTCATTTATTTTTGTTTCCAATTAGTTTGCAATGGCTGTAGCAAAGCCAGCCATCGGCAACAGTAGCGCTGGGGAGTTAGAATGAATTTATTAGTCTTATGAGATCAGTGTAAATGTCACCAGCTGCATTCTGTTAGGCTGCCATCAATTTGCTAAAAACAAACACTTCTAAGGCAGGCGCACAGATGCTTGTAACTGCCGACACCTTTTGCAAGTAGCAAAAATATTTTAACAGGTTACAAAGAATTCCTTCTAAGAAAGGAAAGGAAATATATGTTTTTAGGCTTATTAATTGTTTTTGCCCTGGACCTGGTATGTCTGGTGTGTTATAGTTTATCACTATTCCTGCTGTTCCTTCAATCAACTATTTAAGCAACATCAGTGGAGATGGAATCGTGCCCATGTGAGGGTCTTGGGGTTAACTAGCACCTGATGCTTAGAAGGTGATCTCATTGCACTATTATGCATTCCTTTTTCAGTGATTACCTAATTTGGTTGAGTCTGTTTGATTTTGACTTTGCAATATATCCGAAAATCAGAAGCAGTCTCAGCATTCCTACTAGTCCAACTAAATCTATTCGATATGCTGAAGGAGTACAAGTAATAGAGGAATGACTTTAATGAAGCTGACATAATATCTTAACCATTTTCTGATGCACTACCAGCTTGCCTAATGCAGTGGTTCTCAATCCCGCCCTTGGGACACAGCTAGGCCAGTCAGGTTATCAAAATTCCTATAATGAATATATCTGTATACAATAAAGGCAATACATGCAAATCTATCTCATGCATATTCATTGTGGGAATCCTGAAAACTCGACTGGCCTAGGTGTGCCCCAAGGGCTGGGATGAGAACCACTGATCTAAGGTATCATCTCATGAATCTATATTTGACTGCAAGCATCAGTAAAATCTCTTTTCATTGAGTGTTTTTTCATTATTGCTCTACATTTGGCCTGCCTCAGTGGAAAATAGGAACTGGAGGAACATCACAGTCCATGCTACAGACTGGCCAGTGTGCTCAATGGAGTAGGTGGGGGGTGGGGGGTGTGAATGGCCTGGAACAGAAGCACAGCAGGAAGGAAGTCTGGTCCCAAAACTGAGATATGGGCTGCAGTTATGCCAATTTTTAGGCTTCTAAAATGGGCTCCCATTGGGCAAATATTTGGAAAACACAGGCATAGATTCAGGAGTAACATAAGGAAATATTTCTTTACAGAAAGAGTGGTGGATGCACGGTACACTGGAGGCAAAAACAATAACAGAATTCAAGAAAGCACAGCGGCACAAGAAGCAAAGCGAAAACCAGATATCAACTGGGCTTTATTCTGCCATTGCAAATGAAAGTAAATTGAACCGCTTGGCCATTACTGTTCTAGCCTAATGGTTGGTGCAGCAGACTGAGAACCAAGGAAGTGGGGTATGAATCCCACTACCACTCCTTGTGATCTTAGGCAACTCACTTAACCTTCCAATGCCTCAGGTATAATCTTACATTGTAAGCCTTCCTGGAACAGGAAAATAGCTACTGTACCTGAATGTAACTCATCTTTGGCTATCACTGAGAAAGGTGCGTGTTAAATCCCGAATTCCTTCCTTTCCCCTTATCTACCATTATATTCAGTTTCTAGGGTGTGTTACTGCATTCCTACTTCCATTTTTTATGCCCAGCTATCTCTTGTGTACTGGAAGCTTCAAATGTTTAGCAACACTTTCATTGTCTGGAGTCCAGTATTTACCATCTCATGAAGTCAGAGTTCTCTGGTGTCAGAGCTAATGCTGGAATTATATTCAAAGAGCTTGCACCAGTGAAGACAGCAAACTGCTTTTGACAAATGAAAACAAATGCTATGTTCTTCTAAAACCAGTGCCTTAGAGTTGAGATCATTGGCATTTGTTTTCTGTTGCATTACATCACTGCAAATCACCTTGCCCTGAAGGTGTCACTGCATTCATCACTCAGCTTTTCACCCTCTGTAGACAGCCCTGATGTATGCCTAGCAAAGGTTACATTCTGTTATTAAAATTCTGTTCATATTGTGAAAGGTATCAGACAGTGGTAACCATCCTCATGCCATACTATGTGCAGCAATTCCCACAAATAAAGTCAAGCTCACAAGATGTGTCATCTTCCAGGACTCTATTTACTAAGGGATGTTACTAAAATCTCAACATGGAGACCACCGCTAGGGAATGAACCCTAAACTTGTTCATTAAGGGCTCAATATTCAAAAAGGCTTAAAGTTTAATGTGTGTTTTATATACTACCTCTTTTTAAAATTCAAAGAGGTTGACAATATTTAAAATAAGTAAAATCAAATGTTAATTAAAACAAGGGGAAACGAATGCCATTTTTAGACAGGAAAGGAAGAAGAGAAAGTCACATAAAAGAAAATAACTGGGACACGCAGGAGGTGAAGAGAAATACTCAAACTATGACTTGTCTAAAGCTAAAGAAAGCAGGTGAGATAACCTGCTAACCAGATAATCCCCACTGAGCCCAATATTTAGTGGTATTGTCTGGATGGGTCACTAAATATTTCCTCTAACTGCTGTGGCACTATCTGGTCTGAGGGAGGAGCAAGAGCGGTCCAGTATCTTATCCAATTGGCAGTGATTTTTGGTCCACTAACTGGATAAGAAGCTGCATAAAGTTAGGCCAAAAAACCCCACAGGCCTAACTTTGTGGTCTGGCTGAATACCGCTACTGACCAGATAACCAACAGCTGTCACCGCTGAAACTGGATATTTAGTGGAAGCTGCTACTTTTTCCATGGTGCCTGACATTTAAAAACTCAGACCATCATGGGCAGAATATCAGGCGGCAAGACTTTTCTCCCATTCTCTGATCATGGGAAAAGAATCTAGCAAGCAGATCAAGTCCTTAATAGCCAAGTGAGTGTTTGAGCATGCTGCCATCAAATATACCTTAAGATAACTTTTTGGACTACTTTTTTGTGGCCTTTCATGGTTCAAAAACTGTATAAAATATTTTTCATGATCCTTGGAAACTTACAGAACAGGCCGCCTGGACTGTTCATAGGCATTATGAATTTCACTTCAAGATACACTGATGGTGAGGTGAACTTGAATTCACTACTAAAGAGCCTGGAGAAAGTGAGACTGTAACCATGAAATACACTGCTCAGAAGGCGGCAGACAAGAGGTATTATCGCTGTAATGTTCGCTAGCACAGAGGATTCCATTTATTAAAATAGTCTTGCTGTACACTCAGATGAAAAGTTGTACAAATTAATGGACTGGTAGCTGGAGACTGAAGGCGCATTTATCTTTGGCAAGCCTTTTCAACTCTCTGCATAAATTATCTTTTATACGGATGATGTCAAACTTTGTCTTGTGCAATTAGTAAGCCTGCAGGTTTATGTGTCTTTCAGGCATGATTATTATGTAGTGCTATTGTTTTTAGGTATGAATTTTATGTATGTTTTTTGATATCCACCTAGATTTTAGTACAGAATATAATTAAAAAAATAAATAAATAAAAATAAAATAAAATAAATAAAAATGTGTGGAAAAGTCAAACCAAATGCAGGAATGAAAGTTGGAAATCCACTATTCAAAGGAATTTATACAGTTCATCATGGGTCCCTAAACATATAAATCTGCTAACCGCCCTAATCATTTTGAATATGCTCCCCATAACATTTTCAAAATAAAGAATTTAATAATGCTTTAGCAAAGATCTGTGGCTCTGTATATTATTTTAATTGTGTCTGATTTTTATACTACCACTTAGAAGTGTCAGTAAGTATTTATATAAATTAAAAAAATTAATCAATCTATGATTAAATTTAGGCAGCAAAAATGTACTATTCAATGGAGTGCTCTATGGGCTCAATATTCAATGGATTTATGCTCTTCATTTTGAGAGCTATGCACCTAAATAGGCCTTTTCAAAAATTTACTAAGGGTGAGTTGCCATATTTATATTCAAAAATTCATTAAACCTTTAAATTCAGAAGCATAAAAAGTGGGTGGCAACAGGTGCAGCTTTTGGGTGGGGAAAAAGGTAGTCACTTAGAAATGTTAACTAGGCTAAAAAATCTAGGCAAATGAATGAAATGTCTAAATCTATAAGCATAGGGCCCGATATTCAGTGGCAGTGGCTAGAGGGAGTACAGCGCCTGGCTGTCACCGCTGAAGAGTGACCCAAATATATTCAATGCTGGGAACATGTCCGGCCGCTGGTTTGTTGCAGAAGCTGCTGCCCAGTTAGCTTCAGCGGCAAATGTTAGGACAGCCTTTAATGTTCCTAACTTTTGCCACTTTGCGATAATTGGGCAGTGGCTGAAGATCGCGGCTGCCCGGTTATCGCTGGGTATCGTTCCCAGAACGCCCTCGGAATAAGCAGGTCTGCCACCATGTTAATTGCTCTCAATATTGGGCCCAGAGTTTTTAAGCCAAAGAAATTTCAACCCAAAACACAGCAGGTAATGACAGTGCTAAGTTAAATAAGGCAGCGTGATGTGAAAGTTCAAAACATATCATAGAAGGGGGTAGTGTAGTAAGGAGACTTACTTTATGAATGAAGAGATCTTAAGCAGCTGGCTGGAGAGTGCTCTAATTTTAAACTTGATCCTATAGGAAACTTGTGGGAGAAACAAATAAGTTTAACTGCTGTGTTTTGAATGTTTTCCAGATGCTTAATTGTAGATATCTTGAGACAATTGTGCAATGCACTGCAATAATCTAAGTGCACTACTAAAGAATAGGATGCACTATTTGAGCAATAGGGAGCACTATTATATATATTTGTGTGCACTACTGTTGACACTGCCCCTGAAACAAACATTTTTTTAAACCCAAACAAAACAAAAGAATCCCACAAACAATGCATTAAACTACACAAAATGAAAAGTTCTCACCTGTACATCCCTTCTTGGGGGTTTCACTCTGAAATATTGAAGAATTCTAGGCTTTATTTCCTTCTGTCTTCCTTTTTAAGAAAATAAGAATTGCCAAACTGATCAGACCAAAGGTCTATCAAGCCCAGTATCCTGCTTCCAACAGTGGCCAATCCAGGTCATAAGTACCTGTCAGCAAGGCCATACCAAGCTATAAATGCATCCTGTATGACTTTGCCATCTGGTGTGCCCCCCCCCCCAGGTTTGTCTGCCCCATGCTCAGCATCTCCCCATCTTACCTTTATGTCTCCAGCTGGCTCCCTACCTGGCCTGCCCTTGCCCCGCCGCTTTTAGGGTTCCTGTGGTGGCAGTGACAGCGGGACCTCCAACTGAAAAAATAAAACATGCGGGTCTCTCTGATTCTGCACTTACCTGCTGGCTCGATCCCCCTCCTCTGACGTATGCTTGCATCAGAGGACGGAGGGACCAGACCAGCCATTTACATGTGGAGTTGCAAAGACCCAAAGTTGAATGGCTGGTCTGGTCCCTCCCTTCTCTGATGCAAGCATAAATCAGAGGAGGAGGATTGGGCCAGCATGCAAGCATGGAATCAGAGAGACCCATGTGGTGTGTTTTTTTTTAATGGAATTCCCGCCAAGGGAAGCCTAAAAGTGGTGGTGGGGCAAGGGCAGGCAGTGGGGGGGGGGAACCAAGGCTGGCATCCCCAATTGCTCCCCTATGTTTTTGCGTCCTGTGCAGCTGCACCACTTGCACAGGGCTAGGTACGACGTTACCCGTCAAGTCCCCAAAACGTAGACAGATTCTATGCTGCTTACTCCAGGGATAAACAGTGGCTTTCCCCAGGTCTACTTTAACAACAGTCTATTGACTTTCTCTCCAGTAAATTGTCCAAACCTTTCTAATACCCATCTATGCTAATTGCATTTACCATATCCTTGGGCAACAAGTTTCAAAGCTTAACTATATGCTGAGTGAAAAAATATTTTCTCCTATTTAACATCATGACATCTTCCCTAGTCTTTGTATTTTTTGACAGAGTAAACAGCAAGATTGATGAACCCTAACCTCTTTAATCTTTCCTCATAGAAGAGTTGTTTATGCTTATTAGAATTAGATACACCACCCTTAAAACAAGTTGGCAGAGCGGTTTACAATAACAATATAAATAAGAGACGCAGGTGAAAAGAACTCCAAAGTCATGGACAGGAAAGATTCGCATATATACTAGGGAGAGAACAGGGGGACAGAAGGAGAGGAGGGAGAGTGGTATTGACAGAGAGATGGGAGAGAGGAAAGTCATCCACGGGGTTCAGTAGGTCAGCTGATGGGGATGTCAAATGCCTCATGAAATAGAAAGGTCTTCAGCTGAGTTTTGAATTGGAGAAGGGAAGACTCTAGATGAAGGGCATGGGGGGAGATTGTTCCACAGGTGGAGGCTAAGGAAATAGAAGGCTGAATTCCATGTCAACTCATACCTGGCATGGGAGGCAGAGGGCGAATGAAGGCGCTTTGAGTGGAGTGAGTGCAGGGAGCATTGTGGAACATGAAGAATGATGCTAGAGGAAAGGTAAGAAGAAATGCTGGTGTGAAGAATTTTATGAACCACAACAAGAATCTTGAAGTGGATGCAGAACTGAATGGGGAGCCAGTGGTAGCGGCCCAGAAGGCGGGCAACACGGTCATAGTGTGAAGCATGAGTGAGGAGACGGACAGCAGTGTTTTGGATGAGTTGAAGGTGATGGAGTTGATACTGAGGAAGACTTGCAAAAATGATATTGCAATAATCCAGCTGAGAAAGCACCAGGGAGAGCAATAAGGTGGTTAGAGCAGAGGAGGAAAGAAAGGGATGAAGAGCTCTAATTTGGCATAGAGTGAAAAGGGATTTGCGAATAACGAAGGAGATATGGTTATGAAAGGTCAGTGCCGAATCGAGGACTACACCAAGGTAGCGGACAGAGGAAACAAGGGAAATAGGGGTGCCAAGAAGAAGAGGAGCAGAAGTGGGTAGGGGGACAGAGCCAGTTAGCCATGTGGCTGAAGTCTTGCCGGGGATGAGGGCAAGGCAGTTAGTATGACAAGTCATAGACATGAGAAAACAGGTGTTGCGAGGGGAGAGATCAGGTGAGGAAGGGTTAGTGTGCAAGAGGAGCAGAATATCATCCATGTAACAGTATGCGGAGATGCCTAGTTGTTGAATTAGAAAAGTGAGTGGGGCAAGGAAAACGTTGAATAGCAGTGGGGCAACAACAGAGCCCTGTGGAACACTGCAGCCCAAGGGAAAAGAGGCGGAAGTAGAGGAGTTAGTGTGGACCAAGAGAGAGTGGTTAGAGAGAAGAGACCCTAACCAGTGAAGAACAGTACCATTAAGACCGAAGTGATAGAGGCCTGAAAGAAGGCGGGAGTGGTCGACAAAATCAAAAGTGGATGAAAGATCAAGAGAGATGATGAGAGTGATATTGCCTTTAACCAAAGATTCCCAAACCTCGCTGAGGAGAGATAGGATGACAGTTTCTTTGTTGTGTCCTGGGCAGAAATCAGCCTGGCGAGGATGGATGGCATTGGTAGAATCCAGATGGTGAACAAGCTAAGAAAAGACATGTCTTTCTAAGATCTTTGATAGGAAGGGGAGATTGGAAACTGGTCTATAGCTACGGTAGATGGCAAGGTGGTATCTGAGGAAGTATGCTTAAGGATAGAGTGAACCAAAGCATGTTTCCATGCCAAGGGGAAGGTGCCAGACGACAGACTAGAGTTGATAATAGAAAGTGCAGCAGGAGGAAGAGCAAGGGCAGGATCAGAGAGCCAGGAGGAGAGAATGGGATTGAGAAGGCAGGTGGTCTTATGGGAGGTGGAGATTTGGTTAGAAAGTACGACTGATGAACCAGGGTTGAAGGAATTCCAGGTATGACAGAGGGCCATGGGGGAGAGAGCAGAACCTGTGATGTCGGACAAGAAAGGTGAGATGGGGAGAAATCTCAAGTAACATTTCTCGATTTTATCAAGAAATGAATGAGCAAATTGGTCGGAAGAGGGAAGGGGAGCAGAAGCCAGGTGAGAGGGACATATCAACTGAGAGAAAACAGAGTATAAAGCTCTAGTGATTGGCAGAAGAGTCGATAAGAATGGAGTAATAGTCCTTTTTGGCTTGAATGATCATAGTCCTGTAAAGATGATGGTGATGTTTAAAAATGGACAGCGAAGTGGCAGTGCACCATTTGCGCCAGGAGCATTCAGTGTCTTCCATTCCCTTGAACATTTTGGTTGCCCTTCTCTGTACTTTTCCATTTCTGCTATATCTTTTTTGAGTGGCATCCAGAATTGCAAACAATACTCAAGGTGTGGAATTTGGGTTATTCTTTACCATGTGCATGATTTTGCACTTGGCTATGTTAAATTTCATTTGCCATTTGCATGTCCAGTCTCCCAGTCTTGCAGTGACCTGAATTTTTCACAATCTGCATGCAGTTTAATTACCTTGAATAATTTGTTGTCATTGACAAATCTGATGACTATTGTTCACAATTCCTTACATGGTAACCAGAATATAAAATCAAACATGCAAATTCTGTGCAACACACATTTATCATACCTTAAACACCTGTAACCAAAAGTGATAAAAAATAACTGTATTTTCTCTGTGTGACTAGGACAATTTTGTCTAAACAAGAAGGATTTAACCACAGAGGTAATTATCTGAATGACTGTACTGATGAGGTGCAACAGCTAATTGATATGCACACATTCATTTTCACTTTATTTACTTGTCCTTGCTATAAGTAATCTCAGGCTTATGACACCACCAGGCAGTTATTGTGCCTCTCACCCAAGCTTCAGTCCAGACAGATGCCTGAAACATGTGCTTCACCACTGCAGATGCTTCACAATATTTATTGAAAGAGCTGCAGCCAGCAGCCTCATATCATCAGCCTTTTAGTCTGTCATCAGGGCTTTACTAGTGACCTTGATCATCCACATGAATCATTGCATAATCTGCAGAAGAATTTCAGTCGAAACAGGTGAAGCGTGCTCTAGTTTGAAGTATGCAAGGCTCTTAACAATTAATTATTGCCCCCAACAGGGGCAGGTGATTTTGGTCGAGTTAAATGAAGATCCAACACTCTTAGCCGTGAAGCTATTTTCCTGGCATTTCATAGATAATAGATTGTAAAACAGTTGAAAAACCCATTGAGAGTGTATCTTGTCTAGCTCATCAAAACATCTTATTCTAAGTACACTGGATCAGATCTATCGACAGTGGTATGACGTGATTTCTAGAAAAGCTTCAAATGAAAAACTAATTGTTAAGACAAGTAATAAGTTTGAAATCTTTCAGAAAATCGGAGTCAGGTTTGTTTGAATTTTGAGACACCCAGCAAGAACAAGCACTTGGGCTGATTTAATAACAGTCACTCTGGGGATGGTGATTGGGGACTAAATGAGTAGAGCCTGGACAGTCTCGTTTACTTACTGGGGAACTGAGGATGATAAGAAGGAGTTGGGATGTGGGGTTTGGGGTGGTTATTGATTATGTATAATCTATAGATATAGATAAAACCTCACTAGTCAGGAACAGATATTTGTCAAATACCAGAAGTACCTAGAACAGATGCGTTTAGTGATTCATGGGGTAGATATGAGATTCATAAGAACATAAGATATGCCATACTGGGTCAGACCAAGGTCCATCAAGCCCAGTATCCTGTTTCCAACAGTGGCCAATCTAGGTCATACGTACCTAGCAGTTTCCCCAAAAGACACAGGTTCCACAATGCTTGTACTGGGTCAAGCATTGATATCCTGGGTCCCTTCTTAATAATGGTTTATGGACCTTTCCTCCAGGAACTTGTCCAAACCTTTTTTAAACCCAGCTACACTAACAGCCTTTACCACATCCTCCGGTAACAAATTCCAGAGTTTGATTACACGTTGAGTGAAAAAAATATTTTCTTTTATTAGTCTTAAATAGTTTACCCTGTAGCTTAATTGCATGCCCCCTAGTCTGTCTATATTCTGATAACGTAAACAATCGATCTACGTTTACCCGTTCCACTCCATTCATTAATTTATACACTTCTATCATATCTCCCCTCAGCCGTCTCTTTTCCAGGTTAAAGAGCCCTAACCTTTTTAGCCTTTCTTCATAGGAGTATCCTTCCATCCCCTTTACCATTTTGGTGGCTCTTCTCTGAACCTTTTCTAATATCGCTATATCCTTTTTAAGATACGGCGACCACAATTGCACACAATATTCAAGGTGCGGTCTCACCATGGAACGATATAGAGGCATTATAATATCTTTTGTTTTATTTTCCATTCCTTTCCTTATGATACCTAGCATTCTATTTGCTCTCTTGGCTGCCGCTGCACACTGGGCCGAGGGATTTAACATGTTATCCACAATGACGCCTATATCTTTTTCCTGGGTGGTGGTTCCTAATGTGGAACCTTGCATCATGTAACCATAGTTTGGGTTGTTCTTCCCTAGGTGCATAACTTTGCACTTGTCCACATTAAATTTCATCTGCCATTTTGATGCCCAGTCTTCCAATTTATCAAGATCCTCTTGCAATTTTCCACAATCCTCTTGGGTTTTAACAACTTTAAATAGTTTTGTGTCATCTGCAAATTTGATAACCTCACTCGTTATTCCACTTTCCAGGTCATTTATGAATATGTCAAAAAGCAGTGGACCCAGCACAGATCCCTGGGGTACACCACTATTCACCTTTCTCCATTGGGAAAATTGGCCATTTAGCCCTACCCTCTGCTTTCTATCTTTTAACCAGTTCCTGATCCACAGTAGTACACTGCCTCCTATCCCATGACTCTTTAGTTTTGCCAAAGTCTCTGATGAGGGACCTTGTCAAAGGCTTTCTGAAAGTCCAGATACACTATATCAACCGACTCACCTTTGTCCACCTGTTTATTCACAACTTCAAAAAAACATAACAGATTAGTAAGGCAAGATCTTCCTTGTCTAAAGCCATGTTGGCAGTCTCACATTAGGCCATGACTATCTACATGCTGAGTAATTTTATTCTTTATGATGGTTTCTACCATTTTTCCCGGTACTGACATCAGGCTCACCGGTCTGTAGTTTCCCGGATCACTTCTGGAACCCTTTTTAAAAATTGGTGTTACACTGGTGATCCTCCAATCTTCAGGTATTAGAGATGATTTTAATCATAGTTCACAGATTACTAATAGCAGGTCTGCAATCTCATATTTCAGTTCTTTCAACACCCTTGGATGTATACCATCCAGCCCACGTGATTTGCTACTCTTCAGTTTATCTAATTTTTGTTATACATCTTCCCGATGTATCGATATTTCCTTCAATTCTTCCGCACCTTTAAATACCACTTCAGTCATGGGTAACATCCCTACATCTTCCTCAGTAAAGACCGAAGCAAAGAATTCATTCAGTCTCTCCGCTATCACCTTGTCGCCTCTTAGTGCCCCTTTAACCCTTCTATCATCTAATGGACCAACTGACTCTCTCACAGGTTTTTTTGCTACAAATGTACTTGAAAAAGTCTTTATTTCGCGTTTTTGCTTCCACAGCAAGCTTCTTCTCAAATTCTCCCTTTGCCTGCTTTATCAATGCCTTGCATTTGACTTGCCAGTGCTTGTGCTGTTTCCAGGTTTCGTCGTTTGGCTCTTTTTTCCATTTCCTGAAATATGCTTTTTTGGCAACAACAGCCTCTCTGACCTCACCTTTAAACCATGCTAGCAGTTTTTTAGACTTCCTTCCACTTTTCTTAAAGCGTGGGATACAGCTGGTCTGGGCTTACAAGATAGTATTTTTCAGCAACACCCAAGCTTGATGTAAGTCTTTAACCTTTGCAACTGCTCCTTTTAGTTTTTTCTTAACTATTTTCCTCATTTTATCATAGTCTCCCTTTCGAAAGTTAAAAGGTAGTACTGTGGATTTCCTTACTATCCCTCCTCCACTAATTAAATCAAAGGCGATCATGCTATGATCACTATTGCCAAGTGGCCCCAACACCCTTATCTCTTGCACTAGATCTGGTGTTCCACTAAGGACTAGGTCTAATATGGCTTCCCCTCTGGTTGGTTCATGAACCAGCTGCTCCAAGAAGCAGTCATTTATTTCATCTAGGAACTTTATCTCCCTAGCATGTCCTGCCGTGACACTGACCCAGTTGATACTGGGGTAATTGAAATCACCCATTATTATTACTGCGCTGTAACTTTTGTTATTATTACTGCGCTGTAACTTTTGTTAGCTTCCTTGATTTCTTTGAGCATTTCATCATCCATTTGTTCATTCTGGCCAGGCGGTTGATAGTACACCCCCACTGCCATCGCCTTTCCCTTTTTACATGGAATTTCAATCCATAGAGATTCTACAGCAAATTTTCTTTAACTTTTAATAAACACTTTGAAGCAAAACATTTTTGATCATTATGTTATTTTTCCAAAGAAGTATCCTCTTCAGCTGAAGAGATGAGCACCGATATGCATACTTAGGGCTTAATTTCTAGGGACACGGAGGGGAGTGGGCAGGACAGCAATGTATGCAGAGTGGCAGTTTCAGCCCTAACCACAGTACTAGATGGACAGTTTTGGTCTTTGTCTGCTATATTGCTATCTAGGCTTTTAATTTCCTCTTTTAGATCTATGGGGTTAACTTTATAACAGAACATTTATGTGAGAAGTCCATAAATGGGCAGGTTTCCCCCTGTTATCCAAGTTGATCATTCCTGTTCATTGTAATGACCTGACTTTTGTTTATTGTCGGATACTGTTTGTTTTATGTAAACCGCACTGATCTCAAATAGTGCGGTATATAAGAAATATAAATAAATAAATAAATAAAATAAGGTCTTCCACAATGCCAGAAATCCACAGACTCCAGCTTTTGCAAAACACAACTGCCCGTATTCTCATCTTTTCTTCCCGCTGTGACCATGTTACCCCACCAGCCCGTCTTCACTGGCTGCCGGTGCATCTCAGGATTCAGTTTAAAGTATTCATCTTTGTACATCAGACCATCCACACCTCAATATCTAGCAGACCTCCTCCACTATCACAATCCCCATTGTCACCTGTGCTCTGTTCATAACCATCATTTGGTACTACCCTCTGCCAATCAGGCCCACCTTGAACATACCCGGCCCCTCTCTTTGCCTCTTCTCCTGGTGTTCTTTTCTCTCTTTTTGTTTCAGTAGTCATTTGATTTGTATTGTTCACCACTTTTATGCTCCGGCCTAAGCGGTATATCAAGTAAACAAATAAAGATGCCTATTTAAGCTTATTTTATAAAGGCAACATAGGTGCCTATGAGTCATTATAAAATAGACACCCAGAAACAGCCCCAGTAACACATAAATGTCCAAACACAACATATGCACATATAGCACAACTCTGTTTCTGCACCATGCAGTCTATACCCCTGGAAACACCTCCATGCAGATCACATAGAAGCAGGCTTACTCTTTCCATGTGCTTCTCTTTTACAGATGGAAAAAAGGCTTTATGCAAGGAAAAAGCTATATAAAATTAGCTCTTATACAATTAGCTCCTATACTTTAGGAATCACCGCAAAGGAAAAGGATCTAGACATCATCTTGGGTAGTGGCAATTTTGAGTCACTACCCGTTTAGCGATATGTGGCGAACGTCAGGCGCAGGAAACCCTGGTCTAACTTTCCACCGTGTATCACTGCCGCTGCTTAGTTAGCAATTGGCCTATGTGGCAAATCTGGCTATTTAATGCTGGGGCCAGATAGGACTCTGGCATTCAATATCCAGGTTTAATGTTCAGCGCTGGCAGCTAGCCGCGTTAGCAACACTAGCCACTGGCCCTGAATATCAGGCCCACTATTTTGAAACTGGAAATAGAAAGGCCCCAATTCTATGAGGCAGATAGCAGGACTGCACGTCCCTCTGTCCATCTTGGTGATATGCTGCCTCCTGTCTCCCCTGCATGCACAGAACCACTGTGCATGCTGCAGGCGATGGGGGTAGCACAGGGGAGGAGTGAGGGTGGAGCGTGGGTGTGACCGATCCCCAGACATATAGGGCTGATTCAGAGGATCGCTGGAGGGACACTCGGCTTATTCAATCTCCGAGATGGAATAAGAGTGGGGCAACCCTCTGAACCTGGCCAGCAGCCCCCCCCCCCCCACCTCAGCAAAGGGTCACTGACGGTGAGTCCCCACCTCCTGGTCTGGGCTCAAGCAGCCCCCATCGGTGTTGGGCGGTGGGTAATCGGGGTCTCAGCAGGCAGTGGACACGTAGTGCTGCAGGGAGGATGTCCCTGTGGTGATGCAGGGGCATGCCAGGCTGTCCCAGGGCTCGATTCTGCACCCGCAGTGCAGAATCAGGTCCTAATGGGCCCATCCTGCCTGGGGGCACCCAGACAGCCTGGATGTACCCCTTAGGGAATATTTTAGCTTTTTCCTAAAAGTCCCCCAGTCTTGCTCTTGTCTCAACATTTTAGAAAACTTATTCCACTAAGGTGGTGCTGCTGTCACAGAAGCTCTTCCGCTCCGCCTCTACTGCCTTACCTGATGATAGTCAGGAATAAAGAGATGACCTAGACTTGCTTTTAAAACCCTACTAGGTTGATAGCATTTTAATAAGTCTTAAAAGTAATTTGGACCTCTCTCAATATTTTCACAGTCAAATGATAATATTTTAAATTTGCTCCTCTCTCAAATAGGGAGCCAGTGAAGTTGACGTAGAACATCTGATACTGAATCTCTCCCACTTCGACTAGACAATACTCTGGCAGCCGCATTTTGGACCACCTGCAATCTACATAACAAGTATCCAGGCAACGCTACATGTAGTAGCCTGCAATAGTCTAAAACTGATAGAACCAATGCCTGCATAATAATATGCATAACCTTCCCATCCAGCAACGGACACAATTGTCAAACCGGTAGTAGTTTCCCATAAGCCATATGATCTACTTTCAAAACCTGCACTTGTAGGGTCAATTCTGCATCGAACTGCACACCTAAATCCTGAATTCCCTTCTTCCATTCTAAATTAACTCCATCGATACTGGGCCATTCACACAAATTAGTTAAATTCACCGGAAACTGATATCTCGGGGGATGTTCAGCGGTGGTGGCTGGTGCTGTTAAAGTGGCTAGCTGCTGCCATTTTAAATTGAACCCGATACTCCATGTCGGAGTCATATCCGGCTACTGTCATTGAATATCCAAGTTGGCTGGATAGTTATTTAGGTAACTGGTCAACGGTGATATTCCGTCGCTAACCTGCTGTTAGGCCAGACATTAAAGTGCCTAGCTTTAGCCAGTTTAGGATAACCAGCTAGCAGTTGAATATCACCACTAACCAGTTATCCTTGGGTGTCACCTCTGCTCTGCCCCCAGCACACCCCGATGCTTGCCAGCTAGCATTGGGGTGCTGCATATCCAGTGGCACTGTGCATTGGCGCTGTTGAATATCCCGGTGAGCAGTGTCCAGGTAACTTGCCTATATCTTTGAACTAGTGTATCCCATTCAACCAAAGCAAAGGTGACAGATAAATCTACTGTAACTACCAAAACTACCCCCCCCCCTTTATCCCTTGCCTGACAGAGCATATTGGTCACTGCCAATAATAATGACTCTGTTCCTGACCCACAACAAAAATCTGCTTGACCCCAATCTAATCCTGCCACTTCTTCTAAGTATGGATCCAACTGTACTAATACTTCTCCAAAATATTTGCTAAAAACACAAGGGAGGACTACGTAGTAGATCTGAGATTTTCACAACTCATTTCACCCCCTTTTTTGGTATGGGGTCAATATTACCTCTTTCAGCACTTCTGGATATATTCCCTGGAAAAAAAGAACATTAGTCAGTTCAGCCAGTCATCCCAGAATCCCCTCCAAACACAGTCTCAACAATTATCCTGGAATTAGATCCAAATCCATCCAGGCCATACGAATCCTCTAACATATCTCTCACCTTTTCCTGTGTAACAGGCAGAAAGCTTTTCCATCCTACATCTTCCTTCTTTTTTCCACCAACTTCAACCCCTATTTTCGTTTCCCCTCATCCACAATGCAATTTTTCCATTTTTTCAACAAAATACAGTTTTCTCAATTTCCACTTTCTCCTCCCTATTTTCCATTTTCTTTTTATCCAACACAAAATAATTATTTAGGTCTATAGACTGTAACCTCTATCCTAGCACAGCGTATTTTCTTCTTTATTTCTTGTGTCTTTCTCCAATATTCATTAGCTTTCTCCTTCCATAAACTTCTATCTGATCTCATATTAGAATTCCTTCACCTCCTTTCTAATCGTTGCAATTCTCTTTTTTTTTTTCAACTAAAAGCAGCGAAAACCACAACTTTATTTCAACATTTTTCTACTTTTAATTTAGTCTGTTTCAAAGAGGCTGCCTCCTCTAATGCATCCCTCATTGCATTTATCCAATCTACCACCTGTTCTCCAGTTGCCTCTTGCTGTACTGACTTCGGCCTATTTATGGCTTTTTTTCCACAATAATTCTTCATCAGTTTTACCCCTTTGCCCTCTTACTACATTTTGTCTTGTACTGATCTTCCTATCTAGCCAATAGCCCCAAAAAGGCATTTTACCTAGAAATCCCAAAGTGCGTCAATTGACACATTATCACGATGACTGCGTTGAGCATGAAATGCAGATGTGAATTAATTTGAAGTTATTTATTTGTTTACTACGTGCAGTATGTGACATCATTACATAACTGACATGGTTCTAGCAGTGGCGCTGGTATAAACCTTCGAAGATGCATTTGCGTCAATAGTCGCACTTTGGGGCTTCTAGTGTTAAAAGGTATAACACCGTGATCCAACCAGGGAATCCTCCTACTCTTATTCACTTATAAACACATCTGCTCCACTATCTCCTTCATGCCAAAAATAAAATCCAAACTATTACCACCTACATGTGTAGATTAATTTACCAATTGTTGATATTCCATATTACTTAAAACAGAAAATAGAAAGGGACACTGTCCTCCATTCATAGAAATTTTACACATATCCTGGGTTAGGAGTGAGGTTCATGACTGTCATGGTATGTGTGAAATTAACCCATTTGGAGAAATTGCCCTGAAATATTAAAATCCCCTAATAATATAAATTCCTGAAATTCTAATCTTGCCTCACAATTTTATCCTCAACTTTCCCCACCCCCTCATTTTTAGTTAATAGTGCAAAAGTAATGTAGGGCCGTAGCAGAGTTGCTAACCGCGTTAATCGTGGTGAACAGGATATCATTAACACATCTAGTACTGCTGAATATCTGTGGCTGCCAGCTCTATACACCCTGATGCTAACCACTTAGCATTGGGGCGTCTCAGGGGTAGACCGGAGGCGATGCCAATTGGTAACCGGTCAGCGGCAATATTGAGCCACTGACCAGTTAGCAATATACTGCGAAAGCCAGGCTCAGGTAACCCTAGCCTAATTTTTGCTGCATAATGCTAACAGACAGTGGCTCAATATCACTGCCGACCAGTTACCAATCGGCAAAAGTGCCTAACCTGGACATTCAATGCCGGGGCCAGATATGACCTTGGCACTGAATATTGGGGCTTACTGTTCAGCACCAGGGGCTAGCTAACTGCTAGCACTGAATATTGGGCCTGTAATGTTTTACCTTTTAGGAACCATCGTCAACATTCAGAAAGGATTACTACTGCTGTACCATACTGGTGATCGTAGAAAGAAAAACTTTGGCTGCACAAATTATTAAGCCAAAATATTAGCCCTACATGCTTGTTTCAGATTGCACATACAAACTTGTGTATTTATGAATTTGGCTATATTGGAGCAATGGAATGACGGAGTTACATCAGCTTTTTCATACCTTAGCTATGTGAAGTGTCAGCTAACCAAACTGATTGCTAAGTAGTATTAGGAAGACAAATGGAAGTGTTGCATGCAAGCTCATTGTAATTCAAACACTTTAAGAAATCCGATTTATCAGAATCCCAGTGTCTTCAGGTTTCACTAGATCACTTGCATCCTGATACAAAAACATGTATTGCAAAAACAGCAGCTTCTTGTGTGAAGTCTGTATTTGGCAACACTTCAAACGTAGCATAGTATAGGTTTGAAATACTGTGGTCCTCTGTCTAATCTCTGACCTCAGAGAGGCTAATAGGTTATTGATCTATAGTGCCTGAATGTTCCAAAATGTCACGCGCTTGTTCATGGCTTGGTGAATATGGGCATAGCTAATGTGCTAGTTGAAGAAACATGGGTAATAGGATTAGCAGATCTCTGAGAAGGTTTTGGGTTTAGCCAAACCTCCAGAATGTTTTAAATGTTGTAGATGTCTCATGAAACATTTAAGGGCTGATATTCCAAGTGAGTTATGTGTTTGCAGGCAGATGGTGAATGTACAATTCGCTAATTCATAATTTTTAGCATTTTTACATTAAAAATGTGGCTGTTATACATGTTCAATGGCAATTTTATGCATAGAAAAAGGGACCAGCATTGGGGTGGAACAGAACGAAGGTGAAACTGGCACTTATATGTTTAGCAGTGATATTCAGCTACTAAATGGATAACGTATGTATTAAAAGTTAGGCTTACTAGATAGCAATCCTAATTTTAAATGAATATTCAGTAGCACTCAAGCCTGAATTGAGGCAAAGGCAAAATAGGCAACTGCCTACAGCCAAATTTGAAAGTCATCAAATACCCAAGTTAGAGAGACGCCTGCTCCCACTTACTTTAGAATCATGTACATGCTTCACAGGGGGGAGGGGGAGGCACTATGACCTTCCTATGCCCCTCTTCTGGCTGTCAAAGCTTTGGGATGTCTAACCCCATTTAACCCCACCTCCAAGCATCTGCTTTCTGATCTCACTTATGGACTCCACAATCTTAAATCCAGCCCTAGTAGCACTATTTCAATGGATAGTGCTGCTGATTATAATGATAGAACAAAGCTCAGGGCAGACCCCATTGAAAATGTGATCCTTAGGGTTTTCAGAGCCACGTTTAACTTTGAATTATATATTGCCTTATCACTTAGAGTTTCAGTGCTATGACATTAATCACTGCGGAAGGTAGCTTCTGTTTGTGAGAATGTTCAATACAATGAGTAGAACTCTATGGGCCTGATTCTGAGACGGGATGTGCAGCCCCGCAGGCTATCCTGCCCCTATTCCCCCTCCTGCTCTCCCCGCATTACTAGAGCTGCAGGACGAGGAGAGTCGATGGGGGGTGGGAGGGGGCAGGGTCTGGGCAGAGTGGGGGCGGGCCGAGCTGGCAGGATGTACAAGGCTGATTCAGGTCATGGCCCTGTATATCCTGCGGGGTCAGAGGGGACATGCTGATTATTCCGCCTTGAAGGTGGAATAATCAGCACCAGTGGGGTGATCAGGGCCAGGGATCCCCCCAGAGCTAGGGCCAGGTGCAGGGGGACCCTGCTGCCCAATCCAGGCCCTGACTGGACAGCCTTTGTTTGGGCAGTGGGGAAGAGGGGGGTCTGAGCCACGGGAGACAGGAGGACGTCCCCACAGACATTCAGGGGCATGTTGGGCTGCCTCAGACCAAGTTATATGTGCCGCAGGAACGTTTTGTTCTCACCATACAGAATCAGGTCCTAATGGGCCCGTCCTGCATGGGACTGTCCACATGAACCAGATGTGCCCCTTTCGGAATTGGGCTCCATGCGTTGTTAGCATATGCCTTGTTTTGGCTACAGTACAGGCACACACTCATGGAAACAACAATAGTAACACACAAAATCCTTCTGAAAGAAACTTTTCAGCAAAGATCACCAGTGGGCAGGGCACTTCCTGACAATCAATAAGGATGGACGGATTTTTGACCCATTACTAAAGTTTACCCAGCAACTTCACAAGTAGTGAGATATTTGACTTCTCTTTTCCTCTCTGGGTTTTGTGGTCCTGTGGTTCAAATAGAAGATGTGGGAATAAGTTGTGCACAGCCCAGAATACTTTGAGAAACAATCATAGAGCATAGGGTTATTTAAACAACTGGTCAACTCACCCAAAGGACTGAATGGACTGCAATAAAAGCAAAAGAAATAATAAGATACATAGTGAGATAAGATGAAACAAAAACATGAAAAAACAAAATTAAAGCAAATAGATACAAAATAAACAAATTTAAAATAATACAAGCAGGGCCACCTTGACCATTAGGCAGACTAGGTGGTTGACTAGGGTAGCATCTTCGGGTGAGAGGGGGGCAGCAAAGAGCAGCTACAGTCAGAATAAAACAATAGATCACGATAGCCACACAAACTCAAAGAAACACCAATGCCGATTTTTACCTCGGGAGGTTGGGGAGGGGGGCAGTGTGGGCAAATTTCAATCCATTCACCTGGATTAATGGCTTTTGGAAATGGCCTCATTGTGCATGCAATTTTTATTTTGTAAACTACTTTGGTCTTATTTATGAAAAGTGGTCTAGCCAATTAAATAAACCTTATATGATATACATGCTTTCTAATTATGTGTTTTCACATGCTTCTTGGGGAAAGGATTGCATTCAGTTTAATTCAAATCTTAGGGGGGCACCAAGGTATCTGAAAGTTAATAAAGGAGGAGCAGTACTGAAGGTTTCCTTAGGGTACCTAATACCTTTGCACTGGCCCTGAATAGATGAGCTCAACAATGACACTTAAAAGTACAAAATAAAATCAATCACCAAGCAAATAATTCCAGCTCAGACTCCACAGAACAGAAGATGTGGTTACAGCATGCTTGGTATTGCATGATTTATATATCAAGACAGAAGACAATTTTGAAGAAATATACCTTCACCTACTTCCTGAAGGACAATGAATCTGTTTGAAGTGAATCTCATGACACTGGACCCAGGGGCTGCTCAAGGCAATCTGCTGCCTGAGGCGAAGAATGAGATGGCGGCCCCCTCCCCCCACCTTAGAGGGGGGCATGGCTTTTTCAGAAATCCAATCAGAGACTGAACAAAACCAAAAAGCCAATTAGATTATATGGAGGAAATGCAAGATGTTTGCACACAGGGCCATAATGAGCTGCAATTGCGCCCTGTGCGACTTGCAGCTTGGGCGCACGCCCCCCTCTCCCCCCATACCTCCGTCCAGCGCTGCCTGCTCTTTCCCTGCTGCTGCTGCCGCCACCCTCTGTTTTTTTTCAAGGTGGCACCGGCAGCAGGGAAAGAGCAGGCAGCGCTGAACGGAGGTATGGGGAGGAGGAGGAGGGGGACATGCACCCGATCTGAAAGGCGCCGGCACTTTAAGCATATTTGTCCCTCCCTGCTCTGACATCGCGTCGGAGGAGGGAGGGACCAGACCTGCTTAAAGTGCTGCGAAAAGGCTTGGGGGTCGCATTTCGGCTGCCTGCTATTGTCCTGCCAGCGGCCAAGCCTTTGCACCCTGTGCGGCTACACCGCTTGCACAGGGCTAGGTACGGTCCTGTTTGCACACCAAGGAACTAAAAGACAGCAAGAACCAACAGCACAGTTTATAAAACTTAATTATAACTCATTTTTATTTTGTTGTTATATACTGCGTTATGGTTCTTGCTTTTTCTTTTTCAACATATATTCAGAATCAGATTTTTCAACATATGATCAGAATCAGATTTTTTTTTAAATATTGAGTTCTATGAGTGAATGTCCTGGTTCTGCCCTGCATCCACAGTAGGTGCAGAGCAGAACCAGGACATTCACCCATAGAACTCAATATTTTAAAAAAAAATCTGATTCTGATCATCTCACTAACAACAACAACCACTATTCTCCAGTACCAGGCATATTGTGAACTAATACAAAACCCTACAACAAAGAGCAAAGCTACCATACCATATCAGCACAAACTTCCAAAAGTCACATAAGGAGCCCATCCAAAAAAAGCATCACTGTAAATACTACAGTGGGTCCTGGAACATCCATACACCTATTTGAAAAGCTGAACAAGTCAAATTACTACGGTACAGTATAGATCTTTATGCACAAACTCCATGTTAACAGAACACCTGACTCAGTCACACACTCACAACATCGACCCTCACCAAGTACAGAATAAGTAACCAGAATCTAAAGTAAAAATAAAAATATGTAGACAAAATTTAAACTGAAACCCCAAGAAGCCAGAATCCACATGCAGCGCAACATCAGATAAATAAGAGATGCAGTTCCCCAATACTGTGTAAAATATAAAAATAGCACAAGTCCAATCACTAAAATTAAATAAAATTATATTTTCTACCTTTGTTGTCTGACCATTTTATTCTCTGATCATGTTGGTCCCGATCTGAGGCTTCTGCTTTCCTGTCTTCTCTTAGCTCACTTTCTGTGGTCTATGGTCCATCTGCCATTTCTTATCTCTTCTTTTGTTTTCTTCACTTCCTTCCATCAGTCAATTTCCAGTTCCAGTAACCCTCCCCAGTATCAGCCCCCTTTACAGTCCTCCCTCCCAGTACCTTCCAATGTCAACCGCCTTGCATTCCCACGACTGCCACTGGTGTCCATTCCCTTCTAGTCTCCCTCCTTCCCCACTGTCCAGCCCCTTCTAGTCCAAATACCATCCCAGGTATCAGCTCAGGTCCATTCTCAGTGCCACCCCCCAGTCAGCTCCCCTTCCAGACTAGCCCCCATCCCGATCAGCCCATTTCTAGTTCTACCCCCCCCCCCATCAGCCCATTTCCAATCCTAACTCTCCCCCCATCTGCCCATTACTATTTCCTGTGCTACCCTCCCTTCTTAAGGGAACTACAAAAATAACAAACCCCGGCTGCAAAAGCTGCTGCTGCGGCAGTGACGGCAGCAGCAGCATGAAGTGCCCCGCGGTGGCCGCTTCCCTCACACAGTACCCCCCCCCCCCCATCAGCGCTGGCTCAGCTTGCAGAGCCGTGCGAAGGGACAGTGTTTCCCTTTCCCACAGCTTTGTTAAAGCTGAGCCCGCCGGCGGTGATGGGGGGGGTACTGTGTGAGAGCTCTTCCGGGGAAGCGGCCGCCGCGGGGCACTTCATACTGCTGCTGCCGTCACTGCCACAGCAGCAGCTTTTGCAGCTGGGTTTTTTTTTGGAGGGGGGGTATTATTTTGAACGTCAAGTGAAGTGGTCTTTTTGGGGGCAATTTTTGCCGGGTCACCAGGAGTCAGCATTGACTTACATAGTAACATAGTATATGACGGCAGATAAAGATCAGCATGGTCCATCTAGTCTACCCAGAAAGATTGCAAGAATAGATGCACCCACCGTTCCATGCATACTTGTTGAGATATCAGAGACAGTTATGCTTATTTTGATTTTATCCTGTTTCTATAAAGGGATCCACTATGTCTGTCCCATGTCATTTTGAATTCTGTCACTGTATTTGCCCCCACCACTTCCATCAAGAGGGCATGCCAAGCATCCACCACCCTTTCAGTGAAAAAGTATTTCCTGATGTTGCCTTTTAGTTTACCCCTTCCAGCTTCATGTTATGCCCTCTAGTTTTACAGCTTCCCCCTCTTTGGAAGAGGTTTGTTTGTTCATTAATACTCTAAGTATTTAAAAGTCTGTATCATATCTCCCGTGTCCCTCCTCTCCTCTAGAGTATACATATTTACGTCTTGGAGTCGTTTCATACATCATATGGCACAGGCTCCAAATCATTAGGTCGCTTTCTTTTGAATCATTTCCAGTTATATCCTTTGTGAGATACGGTCTCCAAAACTGAATACAATGTTCCAAGTGAGACCTCACCAGCGACTTGTACAGTGGAATTAGTACCTCCTCCTTTCTGCTGGTAATTCCTCTCTGTATGCAACCCAGCATCCTTCTGGCTTTGGCACCGCCTTGTCACACTGTTTCGCCACTTTGAGATCCTCAGAAAAAATCACTTTGAGGTCCTTCTCCTGGTCTGTGCACACCAACCCATTGCCCCCTATCTTATACAATTCCCTTGGATTTCTGCATCCAAGTGCATGACACTACACTTCTTCACACTAAATCTTAACTGCCAAGCATTAGACAATTCTTCCAGCTTTTGCAGATCTTTCCTCATTTTCCATCCTTCCAGCTTGTGCAGATTTTTCCTCATGTTATCCATTCCCTCAGGGGAGTCTGCTCCGTTGCAAATTTTTGTGTCATCTGCAAAAAGACAGACTTTTCCATTCAGTCCTTCAGCAATATCACTCACAAATACGTTGAACAGTACTGGCCCCAGGACCGATCCCTGGGGCACACCACTAATCACCTTCCTTTCATCCGAGTGAATTCCATTTACCATCACCTTCTGTCGCCTGTCATTCAGCCAATTTCTAATCCAGTTCACCACCTTGGGACCCATCCCCAAGCAGGTCAGTTTATTGATAAGCCTCCTATGAGGAACAGTATCAAAGGCTTTGCTGAAAACTAGGTAGATTATGTCCATCACATGCCCTTGATCTAGTCTCTGGTCATCCAGTCAAAGAACTTAATCAGATTTGTCTGGCATGATTGTCCTTTGGTAAAACCATATTGCCTCAGAAAATGCAACCTATTGATTTTGAGAAAGTCCACTATTCTTTCTTTCAGGAACGCCTCCATTACTTTTTCTGCCCCCGAGGTAAGGCTTACTGGCCTATTTGCCACTTCTTCCCTTTTACACTTTTGTGAACAGGCACCATATTGGCCCTTTTCCAGTCCTGCAGAACTTCTCCTGTCTCCAAGGATATATTAAAAACATCCTTTAACAACCCTGCAAGAACCTCTGAGCTCTTTCAGTATCCTGAGATGTATCCCATCCAGTCCCATGGCTTTGTCCACTTTCAGTTTTGCAAGCTTTTCAAACACATCTTCTATGAATGGTATAGTATCTACTCCATTTCCATTTGTATATTTGGAAATTACAGGTGGTCCTTCTCCAGGATTTTCTTTAGTAAAACAGAACAGAAATATTTGTTTAGCATTTTCGCTTTTTCAACATCACTTTCCACAAATCCGTTCTCAGCACTTTTGAGTCTTGCAATTTCACTTCTGATCTTCCTCTTCTCCCGAATACACCTGAAAAAAGGTTTTATCACCATGTTTGAGATCTTTAGCCATTTTTTCTTCTACCTTTGATTTTGCTATCCTTATTTCTGTTTTTGTTTCTTTTAGATTTATCCTGTATTCTTTTCTGTGTTCCTCTGTTTGCGAACTTCTGAATTTTGTGAAAGCTGTGTTTTTTGCCTTTATTTGTGCAGCCACTTCTTTGGAGAATCATATAAGTTTCCTTTTCTTCTTGTTTTTATTTACTTTCCTTCCATATATATCTTTTGCCCATTTTATTGCCTCCTTTAGTTTTGCCAGCTGCAATTCCACTTCCCTTACCTCCTCCACCCTGCCAACTTCTCCTTCAGGCACTTGGCCATCTTCCTGAAGTCAGCGTTTTGAATTCTAGGACTTTGAGCTTGCTGTGATTGGACTCTGCCTTGGCTTTTATCTCAAACCACACCGTGTGATGATCGCTGCTGCTCACATGGGCACCCACCCGAACATTCGACACGCTATCTCCACTGGGGAGTACTAAATCCAGCATCAAACTTTCCCTGGTCAGTTCCATCACCATTTGTCTAAGCAAATGCATCTTGGAAGGCATCCACAATTTTTTTACGTCTTTCCAAATTTGCAGGAGTACTCCAGTCCACATCAGGTAGATTAAAATCACCCAATATGATCATTTCCCCCCTCATGGCTACCTTTGCAATATCAATAATCAAGTCTCTATCCATTTCTTTGGTTTGAGTTGGAGGCCTGTAGACTACGCCAGCATGGATGATAGTGCCATCTTCTCTTTCCAAAACAATCCACAGCACTTCTTCTTTTCCCCACATCCCCTGCATTTCAGCAGCTTTATATCCGGTGACACTGCCAAGAAAACCCAGGAGCTTCTGGGTCGCCAGGAGTCAGGATTGACTTGAAGGCACACATTGCATTGCATTGCATTCGAACATAACAAGTAAACAAACATGTCATACATAATATCAATATCTCCAACACACAGGTTTGAACATTCTTGACAATCCATGTTCCTCTTCATTTATTTTGTTTTTATATCCTCTTCCCCCTCTCCCCTCTCTCCACATCTGCCTCCTCCTCCTCCTTCCCCCTCCCACCTCCCTTCCTTCTCCCACTCAGCTGTAACTATGGTCTAGGTGTGGCAACTCTTACAAACCTAAGACCTAAGCCCCCAATCCCGTCTCTTTCCTCTGACATTTCCCAAAGCCCCCCCCCCCCCATTTCCTGGGCCCTTCCCATGTACATCCTCACTCCAATCCAGATCAGACTCTCGTCTCTTAAAGATCAATGAGAACATAACTACGACTCCTCGATGGCAATGTCTGAATATAGGCATCTCATAGTGCATGAAATTTAGGTATCCATTGCCGTTCATCTTTGGCCCAGAGTTTGTCAATCTGCATGTATTGGTGTAGTGCTGAACACCACTGACGAAAACTCAGGAGGTCCGAGCTTTGCCAGCCTGTCAGGATTACCCGAGAAGCTAACATCCAAGATCGTTTAAAACAATGTCTCCTGCCTCTTCCCCTAATCTCCAATCCCTCCATTACATGCAACAGGGCCGATTCTGGCGTCAAAACCCAAGTTTGCCTCAAGGCACCCTCCATGAATTGATGAACAGCCCTCCAATAAGCCTGCACCTCTGAGCAGGACCATAACAAATGACTCAGGGGCGCACCATCTTCTCCTCATTTGGGACAGGTGGTCCACTTCCTATACCCCATCAGTTTCATGCGGCCAAAAGAAAGATAAGCTCCCCTAACTATCCGATATTGCATGTTCCAAAGGGCAACCATAGCTGTAAACCTCGGTATCTTACTAATGAGTTTCCATATAGTTTCTTCAGTCAGTGACATACTAAGATCTACATGCCAAAGCTCAGCTAATTTATGACATATATGTTGGGAGGCTCTTATCACAAAGGAGGATTGCACCAGTGACACTGTAATCCTACCTGACTCTTCGCATAAAAAGAAGTCTTCCAACTCAGTGCAAAAGGAGCTGGACAAATGACCACTTCACAGACCCTGAACATAACTACGGAGCTGATACTATTGAAACAGGTTGGAACCCTACAGGCCAAACTGGGTTTGTAACTCCTCAAACAACAGAAGAACGCCATCCTCCGTTAATACTTGCTCAAGGCGCTCTATCCCCAATCTCCGCCATCGCCGAAATTTAGAAAGTGTCATTCCAGGGAGGAAATCCGCATTTCCCTGAATTGGCAAATAAACCGACTGAAAAGTGGAGTGCCCCACCCTTGCACATATCCATCTCCAAGTTTGCAACATGACCAAAATAAGGTTGCATTTCTTCAATAATGAAGATAACTCGCTGGAGGGCAGATGCAGGACGTATCGAAGCGCCAGAGGTGAGGCCAAAGCCTATTTGCATTCCAGAGGAGTATAGTCTGCTGAATCAAAAAGCCAATCCTTTAAGTGTCACAATAGACATGCTAAATTGTAGGCCTGAAGATTAAGGAGCCCCATGCCCCCCCCCCCTACACTATGGCCCCTTAAGTGTCTGTATCGCTATTCTCGCCTGCCGTCCCTGCCATAAAAATCGGATTAGTAGCCCATCTATCTTTTTTAGATCTCTCTTCAATTTCCGCAAGGGCAGTAACTGCAACATATAGAGCCGCTGGGGAAGCAAGGTCATTCTACACAACACAATGCTCCCCCCCAAGCGGGAGGGGCAATTCTTGCCATCGGGATAAACTCTACGCTAATTGACACATTTTCTGTCCCACATTACACTGATACAGCTCCTGGGGTTATCTAGGCAAAATCACTCCAAGATAACGGAATGAGTACCCTGCCCACTTTAAGGGGAAATGCCCTTTCCATTCCAGCCTGATCAATTTGAGCCCCACCAATGTTTCTGATTTTTCTAGATTGAGTTTGAAGCCCAAAAACTTGCCAAAGGTCTCAAATTCTACAAGCAGGTTTGCTAAAGATTGCTCTGGATTAGCAATATGAAGAAGCAAGTCATCTGCAAAGGCATCGAGTTTAAATTCATAGGTCCCCATACGAATACCCGCCATACCCAGATTCACACGTATGTGCGATAGTAATGGTTCAAGGGTCAGAATAAAGATCAGGGGGGACAGCGGGCAACCTTGGTGCACCCGCATTGCAAAGAAAACTTCTCTGTACCCTTTCCGTTTATCAACACTCTCACCCAGGGGTGTGCATACAATGCCTGCACCACTTGTAAAAAGAAGCCCTCGAATCCAAAGCATCTCAGCGTAGTAAACATATATCATCATCCCACTCTATCAAATGCTTTTTCAGCATCAAAGCTTATAAGGATCGAGGGGAGAGTGATGTTTTTGCAATAATGCTGCGTTATAAGAATTTGGTGGATGTAGGTCACAGCCTGTCTACCCCACACAAAGCCTACTTGGGAGTGGTGTATTAAACCAGGCATTATAGGGGATAACCATTCTGCCAGGAGCTTAAATAGAACTTTTAAATCTACATTCAGTAGGGATATCAGGTGATAAGACTCTGGCAAACATGGATCCCGTCCCAGTTTAGGGATAGTGGTAATTAGCGCTTCATTGGTTGGATATGGAAACTGCTGGAGTTCTGCCAATTGCTGTTAAAATTCAGCTAATGGGACACAGACTTTGTCTCCCAGAATCTGATAAAATTCTGCACTAAAACCATCTGGGCCAGGTGCTCGGAGTGTCTTCAAATTTTTAATCACTTTCTGAATTTCCCGCGGGTGAATAGGCGCGTTTAACTGTTCACACTGAGACTGCTCTAAGCATGGGAACATACAATTTTGCAAATATTCTATTGCCCCTTGGCCGTCCCCTGGGTCCTCTCAGTATAGGTCTTTATAATACTCTAGAAAAGCCACCTTCACTACTGGTTGCATTGTTCGAGTGGTTCCATCTGCTCCCCTAATGGTCACCACAGACAATGGACTATTTTCCTTTTTTATCAACGTGGACAGCATGCGCCTCGATTGGTTCCCAAATCGATAGAGTGCATATCTATAGTGCAACATAGACCATTTAGCCCTCATGTCTATCAGAGTGTTGAGCTGGCTCTGCATTGATAGATATGCAGTACGATTTCCATCCGTATCGTTACTTATCAATCAACATCTTAAAGCATGGAGCTGAGAACTCCACCCCACCAGCTTGGGACTGGCTTCTTTTTTTCTTCGAGCTACGTAACCTAGTATAACTCCCTGCCACATAACCTAGTATAACTCCCCGCAAATACACCTTCGCCATTTCCCAGAAGAGCGATGGGTTATCTTTATGGATCACATTTGTCTCTTCAAACAAATCCCAATGCTCTCCAAGGAACTGCCAAAAGTCTGCATCTCTCTTCAAATAGAAGGGAAAACACCAAACCCCACTGCAGCCCACCACTGAGAAACCTGAAGATCTATTTAGACCATGGCATGGTCTGAAATCTGCACATTCCCTATCTGAGCCTCTGTAACTTTGTGTAAGAGACCCTGAGAGAGCAAGAAATAGTCTATCTGCGACCAAGTGCCATGAGCCCACGAGAAGTGTGTATAGTCTCATTCTCCTGGATGAAGAATACACCAGACATCCACCAAAGCATTACGTTCACAAAGGCCTAACACCTGTCGTTGCTGCCTAGCCTCTCCATCTGTTCCCCCTCAGGAGCGGTCCACCCCTGGATCAAGTACACAATGATAGTCACCCCCCAGGATTATTTCCTGGCTCCCACCTTCCTTCAACTGTTGCTCTAGGTCGTCAAAAGACTTTCGCATGTATCTATTGTCGGCGCTCCCCCTTGTGGCCAGGCAGTTGCCTAGGTATAAGTAGGTGCCCCGATCATCCTTCTTAATGAAACTGGCCTCTTCGCATGTAGTTGTGTCTTACAGATTATAGCCGAGACCGAAGGTCACAGGAAAATTTATTTTATTTGGAAAATAAAGTTCTGCATAACCAAATGGAATTCTTTGGTTAGGAATTCAGCTACTACAAACAAAACTCAGGATGCTTCTCCATTCACCAAAACATAAGCCTTGATACACAGTCCATGCTTTGGCTTTGTTTCTGCTGCTTAGTTTAAACACGTCTCCAAAATCATTCCTTTACAAACAGAAATCTATTCTCAGGTCTCCAGGATGCAGCACAGCACCTAACTGTTTCTTTCACAGGTTTTAGCTGCACTCTAACTTCCTGGTCCACCAACAGTTTAAAACTTATGACATATGCTTTCAGACTTTAGTTTTCACAGGCATCCATTAACTCTTGAAGCTTATTCAACCAGCTCTCATTAATTGCCTAATTAAAGTCATGAGTTTCAGCAGAGAATGTTCTACATTTAAAACTTCTGGGTTTTCCCAATTACTTTAAAACCCTTCAGTTTCTTACTTCTAACTGGCACAGAAAGAACATTCTATTTCCATATCAGAATAATCTTCCTCTATATAACTGTCTCCTATTTCCATTTCCTCTTCACTGGCTTCCCTCAGTGACTTGCTATCCACAGCGTCTGCATGGGAAGGCTTCAACTGCTGCAACGCTATTTTCAGCTGTTCCCATTGAGATCCCTTGCTACATGAGGTTGTGGGGGAAGGGCATGAAAGAGCTTTCTTATTCAGAAGCTTTCTAAGAGCTTGTAATGGGATCACCTTGCTAGCAGTAGTGTGTCTCCTTTCAGACCCTGCCACAGATGTACACTTGCTTTCTGGTCCTCCCAGGAATATTCCTTTCTCCTGCTCCCCAACAGTACCTTGTTTAAAACAGGCTCTCCAAGGCTCCACGTTAACTGCAGACTTCCTGTCAGCTGAACTGCGTTCTGGGCTTGAGCTGTCTCTGTACTGTTTGCAAGAGGAATCCCTTTTTGTATGGCCAGTCCACCAGCTTCTAGAGACTATCTCCTCCTCAGAAGATTCCTCCCCAGAGCTTGCCTCTGCCCTTTTCTCCAGCTTTTTCTCCGACCTCCTCCTGGATCTCTCCTCTTTACCATGCTGATTCTCCTCTCTGCCACGCTGCTTTCTGCCATGCTGATGACTGTGACTGAAACTTCCCTGCTTAAATGTTTGGGGCTGTCCTATAGCTCTAGACTCCGCCCCCAAACCACTCCTATTACCTCCCTCAGTTTCCATGGGGACTGGGTGTGTCTCTGGTTCTACACTTCTGTGCATGGAGTTTTTAGCTTTGTTTCGAGTTTTAACCCTTGCTGTGCCTGCCGTTCTGTTGGGCTCAGGGAAAAAAGACTGTTTTTCCCCCTTTTCCTTCCACTCTAAACCTGCTTCACCACCACACTATTTGGCCCATAGATATTTCCTAGCAGGATGGGATGGCCTTGTAGATTACCCATAGTAATATGTATCTCCCTCCCATGTCTCGCTCAAACACGCTCTACCTTAAATTTAAGGATCTTCTTAACCAAGATGACCACTCCCGCCCATTTATTACACACCATGGCCCTGTAAACCTTCCCCACCCACCAACTCTTGAGCTTCTCATGCTCCAAATCAGTCATGTGGGTCTCCTAGAACATGGCAACATCTGCATGTGAGTCCTGCAAGGCCTTAAGCACCTTGTAATGTTTGATAGGGTCTCCAATGCCACAGACATTCCACGAGATTACTCTGATGTCGCCTTTAGTTATGTGATCCCCAATCTCCCTGCGAACCAGGAAGAGATAACTTGCAATTTGCCTGGGTGGGCCCCCTAGCCTAAGCCCAAAACCCAGTAGCCCAACTGTAGTGGAGATGCATACAGAGTACGATCCCATCCCCCATGGGTCTTCCTACTGCCCTCACCCTTAACCTCTGAGAGCCATTCCTTTACTTACCATGAGGAAAAGTCAAAGTTCCTAACCCTCCCTACCCACCTCCCTTCCCTCCCCCTCTTTTACTGCCCCTATTCCCCTTCCTCCCATATATCTCCCCTTCTCACCCCAAACCCCTGGTAAGCCTCCAATCCCTCTATTCTTCTTATCTCCCCCATCTTACACGAGGAGAGTGTGAGGTGATGATTTGAAGCTCTCTGCCATCTTCCCCACTTCCGCCACCCCTTCCCATCTAGTCAGACACTTACACACTACCTTTATCCACCACTCCGTGTTCCACCCTCAAGTAGTTCAAAACATTATTAGTTCCCCCCAATCCAACCTCTCCCATGCAGCTGCCCCCCCCCAGCACACCTTAAACCCTTTTCCTACTGGCTTAACCTCTATAGCAGGCACAACAATCTATACATCATAACATGAATTTAACATAAACTTAGCCCACCATTCAAGTATATTACAGTGGATTACAATGAGGCATCCTTAATCCATATGGCAACCTAGCCACTCATGTTTTTAACAAATCTCCTCCATTACCCTTTTTTGAACCAACAACAAAGGGGGGCCAACTCAGAAGATCACCACCTCAATTCAAAGTAAAAGGATCAGTCTAGTCCCTATTTGATGGATTCCGGGATCTTCTTCTACGGCCATCATGGCCTAAATTAATGGGAATTTGCTGTAATAGTTCTCTGTCTTGTTCATCATCTGCCGCATACCCACTCATTGTAAGATGCATAAGGAAGGTTGGCGGCTTTACAAAGTCTTACACAAAGATTCCTGGTTTCAGCTTACTGTCCCGTGCCTGGCAGCAAGGTTATGAAGGCAGCTGCTGCAATGGAAGAGTCAAGGAACTGGTGCTTGCCATTGTTAAACACCCTTATGTGGGCCGGATATAGAAGCACAAAACGCATATTTCTCTGGAGCAGCTTTGCACATACTTCAGCATACTCTTTGCGCCATTCGGTAATCACTGCGGAGTAATCCTGAAACAACAATTTTTTTTTCCTATTGTGTTCTAAGTCCCGGCACTCCCATGCAGCATGTAAAATTGCCTCCTTTTGGACAAAGTGGTGGAATCGGGCTAAGATGACATGTAGCCTACTTTCCTTTCTCTACGGGGGCCCAGGCGGTGAGCTCTCTCAATTAGTAATTTCCCCTGCAAGTTGTTGAGATGGAGCTGCAAAGGGAGCTACGAGTCCAAAAATCCTCGCAGTTCAGCATCTGCCACTGTCTCAGGGATTCCCACCAGACATAAGTTCTTCCTTCTATCTCTATTTTCTAAATCATCTAGTTTAGTGGCTTGCTCCTCTAGCTGGTCCGTCAGTTGTTTTAGCGTTTGCTCATAAGTTTGGTTCACATCCTCAAGGTCTGACACTCATTGTTCCAAGCCTCCAAGTCTACCCTGGGAAGTCAGTCACTGCTTGCGAACATTTTTCTAATGTGTTGGTTAAACCTTGGAAGCTGCTGTCAAGAGCTTGCACAACCTCCTGTGACACCTCTTCTACTATAGAGTATGTCCGCACCGTTCCCGTCGGGCTCTCCGAGGGAGGGGGGGGGAGGTAGCCGCCATCTTTGCCTCCACTCTTTCCAACCTGTCTTTCCGAGTGGATTTAATGGCTGTTGTTTGGCTAATGCTGGCAGTTTCCCTGATGTATGCGCTGCCCACTCATTAATTTTGGGGTTTGCAGAAGATCTTTTTAATATATTATTTCTGTGTTGTCAGGCAGGGAGCTTCAGAGCTGAAACAAACATGTCTGCTCCACTTCACTGCATCACGTGACCTCCTCAGCAGCTTTAATATTGCTTTTGACATATAGGTCTACTCCTCCTCCGTTTCTGCCTTCTCTAGCTCTCCTAAATAAATTATAGCCAGCTATGGCTATATCCCATTCATGTGACTCATTAAACCATGTTTCTGTAATGCCCACAATGTCCAAGTCCATTTCCGCCATTAGGGCTTCCAGGTCAGGAACTTTGTTGGCGAGGCTTTGAGCATTTGTGCTCATTATTTTCCAGCATTTGAAGACTTACCTGTATTTTGCATGGATTTTGTTCTACGCGCCTCTTCCCACTTGCCATTGATGTGTGGTTTAAAAGTGTGGCTGTTTCCAATGTTATCATGCTTTTGCTGGGAGTGATATCCTGAACTTGTCCTTCTCCATCCATCACCTCCTTTCCCTAGTTTAAATGCCTGCCTGAATTTTTCACTTAGGATCCTTTTTCCTGCGACAGAGAGATGTAGTCCATCAGCACAGTATAGTCTCTTGTTGATCCATCTGTTTCCCCAGTCGCCTATATATCTAAATCCTCTTTGTTTGCACCAGGTTTGGAGCCATGTATTAAAGTTGTTTATGCTATGCAGTCTTTCTGCCCCCTTACCAAGAACACGCAGAACTTCTGAGAATACTATAGTGTTAACAATGGGCTTGAGTTTCTCTCCCAGAGTCTGGAAGTCCCTTTGAAGTGCAGAAGCACTGTTTCTAGCCAGGTCATTTGTAACCAAATGAATGAGGTCGTCAACTTTGGAGTGCTCGCGTTCTGCACTATCTATACCAACAATTTGGTTCATATTCCGGCTGGCTGAAGAGCCTGGGAGGCATTTGACCATTTTCTCTCCTTTGAACTGTGTTCCCAAGTTGGTGCCTCTGATGATGGAATGTCCAAGTAGTAGTAGTTTTCTGTTTTTGTGATTTTTTTCTTCATATTTGGTGCATTATCAGTAGATTGGAATTAACTTTCTCATTTAAGGGCACTTCAGTTTCCATGGATCGGGCGCTCTTATTTTCCAAGGCAGAGAAGGCATTAGGAAGGGGTATCTCTTGATGTTATTGTCGTGTCTCAGTGTTACAGGTCACAACCTTTGCAAAATCATGCCTGAACTTGGATGTGCCTGCTTATTTTTCAGACATTCTGGCTTGAATGTCCCAGATTGTACTTTGACATCATTTGTAAAATGTGCCTTTATATATGTTATGATGGCATAGGCAGTGGAGCTTGTGAACCTGTTTGTATTGTCACACCAAAGTGTTATGGATTGGAATATTGATTAGTTTCATTGAGAAGATTGTTTGAGACGACTGTGATAGTGAGACACAATAATACATGAGCAATATTCATTAAGGGCTTTTGTTTTGTATATATTTTTCATAATTTTTCATGGACAGTGGTAATGATCACTTTAGGGTGGTGCACATAAGTATTAGATACATGTTGGTGTTGTATATTATGGGGTAGATGATGAGGCTACTTGACTAAGTATGTCGGGACATGTAGATGGTTTTATTCACCTAGAGAGTCCTTGACTAGTGCCTACAAATATGCAGAATTGATACCCCATTTATATATTTGATTATTAATTTTGAATATTTTTCTTTTGAAAAATGTCTAATTTAATTTACCAAGGGAAAAAAATGGCAAATATTTAGAGGTTGTTCTGCTTTGAGTCTGGAATAAAAACAGGATGAAGCAGCTGTGAAATGCTGACATTTTACATATTGCGTTGATTATAAGGGAAATGTCTTATGGCCAAGGTCGTCTTAAAATCAGGCCAATATATTATTAACCTAGAGAAAGGACTTACTTTCATTGTAGCAGCATATGATGGACCCTTCAACAATATGCAGGATTCTGACAAAGAAAGAAAAGAGATGTGTCAAACTCCCCACATTGGCACCTATGTCTTTATAAAATACCTTCGCAAAAAACAGCTGAAATCACGGTTACAAAGTGACCATGGACATTTACAGCAGCACAAGAGCTAGTATAAATGTACGCAGCTGAAATATGCACATACGCATGCACTGCAGCACTGTGCCCACGCTCTGCTCAAACTCCTTCCACAAACACCCTTGCATCACGTAAAAGCACCCGCCTTCTTACACTGTGCATACTTTTCCATGTGGGCTCATTTTAAAGAGGCCTTTTATGCAAATAACACAGGATTTATGCCTGAAACATCCTTTATAAAATTACCCCCTAAGAGGCTGATTTTATATGGGCGGTATGGAACGTTACATGCGAGTTATGTGCGTAAGTCCTTATTTTCAAGGACTCACTACTACTACTGCTATTGATCATTTGTATATCACGACAAGGTGTATGCAGCTCTTTACAGAGATATATGTAAGTGATGGTCCCTGCTCATCAGAGCGTACAGTCTAGTCAAGACAGACAACACAACAGCTGAGGACTAGGATAGATCTAGGGGAGTGGTAAGGAAACACATAGTTGGAGAGCAGGAGACTAAAGGGATCAGGATCCAGAACAGTCTCAGAGGTGAGTTTTTAGCCTGGATTTTAAAAGAGCCAGAGGTGAAACCTGATGTACTGATTTAGGTAGCTTGTTCCAGGCATAAGGAGCAGCACGGTGGAAAGATCGGAATTGGAAGAGAAGAGCAGGGCACAGATAGAAGCGATCTGCCAGAGGAGTGGAGTTCCTGAGAGGGGTGTAGGGAGAGATAAGATAGTGAAGAACAGCAGAATGAATGCAAGGGCTGTGTGAATTATCCAGGAAATTCTTAAAAAGTTACTTTAGAAGCACAGGCCAGGGCACTATGTAGCAAGCCAGCTTTTATTTAAAACAAGCACTAAAAGTCAGTCAGGACACTATGTATCAAGCCAGCTTTTACTAATTGGTTCTTTCCCTCCCACCCAGCCCAAGCATAATTTTGGATTTATAGGCTCTTAAACCTATTAAAGGGAAAGAGGTGGTCAAATTCACTTTCAGGTTTAGCTGGTTATCCTCATCGGGAACAGATTAATTAAGGCCCTGAAATTAATTAATCTTGAAGTGAACAAAGTCCCTTAAACTTATTAAGTATAGTTGTATTGGTACAAGTTTCCTTAGCAACCTAAGTAAGTAAACAACTTAAATATCTAAACAAATCCTCAAAACTAAGATACAGACAGCAGTGAAATGGGGGCTATCCAGTTTTTTGCATTGAGTGTCATATGTACAATTTTCTCCCAGTTGGTGAGAGGTCTTATGTGTGCACTAGGTGCAAGGAGCTCTTTGTTCTCAGGGAATGAGTCTGATCTCTGGAGGCTAGAGTAGCATACTTGGAGGAGCTAAGGAAGACAGATAGATATATAGATGAGACCTACAGGAATGGAGTATTGAAGTCCCACCTCCAGTCTGGCAGTCTTTCTGTTGCCATGGAGGAGAGAGGTCATGTGAAAGGAGAGCATCACCTTGGTATTTCAGGAAGTGATCCTGTAGCTAGAACCTGTCCTCCGGCTCTAGCTATGTAAAACCCTCTTGTACCAAGGTGGTTTCTCTAGGGCCATGTGCTCATGAGGGAAGGGTTAGGACAGTCATTACAGTTGGTGATTTGATCATTAGGCATGTAGATAGGTGGGTAGCTGGTGAATGAGAAGATCACCTGGTAACATGCCTGCCTGGTGCGAAGGTGGCAGATCTCATGCACCACCTAGACAAGGTTTTGGATAGTGCTGGGGAGGAGCCTGCTGGAAAATGTGAGGAGGTGGTTCTGGGGGCCAAATTTAGGATTTTAGGTAGAAAGTTGAAATCCAGAACTTCCAGGGTAGCATTCTCAGAAATGCCTCCCATCCACACGCAGGACCCATACAGCAGGCAGAGCTCCAGAGTCTAATGTGTGGATGAAACGATGGTGCAAGGAAGAGGGTTTGGGATTTGTTAGGAACTGGGCAACATTCTGAGGAAGAGGGTGGGGGCTTTTCCAAAAGGATGGGCTCCACCTTAACTGGGGTGGAACCAGGCTGCTGGCATTAATCCTTAAAAAGGAGATAGATCAGCTTTTAAATTAGATAATAGGGGAAAGCCAACAGTCACCCAAGAGTGCACGGTTTAGAAGGATGTACTGTATCCTTGACGGATACTAGCAAAAGAGGGAAGTTAGTGAGGTTACAATAAAGATAAAGGCATCTGGGTTACTTTTAAGAACAGAGCAAATAGAACTGAAAGATTCAAAATTATCTCTGTCAACTGATAACCAGATTGTTAATATGAATAAAATACAACCTCTAAAATGCCTGTATGCAAATGCTAGAAGTCTAATAAATAAGATGGGTGAGCTAGAATATATAGTACTAAATGAAAGGTTAGATATAATTGTCATCTCAGAAACCTGGTGGGAGGACAACCAATGGGATACTGTGATATCAGTGTACAAACTATATCACAATGACAGCATAGATCAAATTGGTGGAGCAGCTCTATGTTAGAAAGGGCATGGAGTCACACACGATTAAAGTTTCGCAAGAAACAAAATACACTGTAGAATCTCTATGGATAGAACTTCCATGTAAAAAGGGGAAGGCAATGGCAGTGGGGTGTACTACTGACCGCCTGGCCAGAATGAACAAATGGATAATGAAATGCTAAGAGAAATCAGGAAAGCTAATAAAAGTTACACACAGTAATAATAATGGGCGATTTCAATTACCTCGGTATAGACTGGGTCAGTGTCACAGCAGGACATACTAAGGAGATAAAGTTTCTAGATGAAATAAATAACTGCTTCTTGGAGCAGCTGGTTCATGAACAGACAAGAGGGGAAGCTATTTTGGACCTAGTCCTTAGTGGAACGCATGATCTGGTGCAAGAGATAAGGGTATGATCACTTGGAAATAGTGATCATAGCATGATCGCATTTGATTTAATAAATGGAGGGAGGATGGCAAGGAAATCCATAGTACTTCCATTTAATTTTCAAAAGGAAGACTATGATAAAATGAGGAAAAGAATTTAAAAAAAACTAAAAGGAGCAGATGCAAAGGTTAAAGGTTTACATTAACCCGTTTTGGACCAGTGTATGTTTTACATACATAAGGTTTCCATACTTACTACTCAACTGTTTACTAATTAATGGTTATAAATTCAATTGGACTATGTTTAGCTATTATTGTTATGTCAAAAAGTATTATATACGGATTTTTTTTATCTGAGATCTAGTTAGTTTAGTAGGTATTCAAAGTTTGCTGATTTTGACGGTACTGGCGGCTCAACATAAAAAGATCACAAAAAATAGTAAGTAGCTTATAATGCTGTAATAGCTACTATTTTGCAAATAAAAGTATTTGTAGACTTTAGAAAATTGGTTTAGATAACTGTAAGTTACTTAGTGTCAGACTTATTGGTGCGTACATCGGCCTTGTGTGTTTTTCATATGCTGGGCTAATATGTTGTCGAAACTAATTGCTGTCAAGCATTCTGTTCTAGGTGTTTCAATGGTGCAATATCGACGCACTGCATCAGAAGTGTTTTCACGTGTATCATATTCTACCATCAGAATGGAATGTTGACAAACTATATTATATCATAATAAAGTGTTTTAAATGAAAACTGCAGTTTCAATAGTATCATACAGTATGTTTATGTCAATGAATATTGGAACTGAATCCTATCTTTTCTGAAGACGGACAATATACTATATTGGACCAGTGTATGAAAAACATACACTATGTGAAACTTCTATTTTCTGCAATATTTTAATATTTTTTATTATTGCCGGTATTTCATAGTTGTTTGGGTGTAACAAATCTAATAAATCATCCAGAACAGAGAAAGAATATGCGAGCTGTCCAAAATGGGTTAAGCATGGGCATTGTTTAAAAACACTATCTTGGAAGCCCAGACCAGATGTATTCCACACTTTAAGAAAGGTGGAAGGAAGGCCAAAAAGCTGCCAGCATGGTTTAAAGGTGAGGTCAGAGAGGCGATTGTAGCCAAAAAAGCATCTTTCAGGAAATGGAAAAAAAGAGTCAAATGATGAAAAAATATCAACATAAGCACTGTCAAGTTAGATGCAAGGCATTGATAAGGCAGGCAAAGAGAGAATTTGAAAAAAGCTTGTTGTGGAAGCAAAACAACACAATAAAACCCTTTTCAAGTACATTCATAGCAAAAAAAAAAAACTGTAAGAGCGTGAACTATCATTAAAGTCTTCTGTAGTACCTGAAGACTGGAGAAAGGCCAATGTAATGCTAATTTTTAAAAAAGGATTCCAGGGGTAATCTGGGAAACTACAGAATGGTGAGCCTGATGTAAGTACTGAGAGATACAACAATCCTGATTTTATATAGTATCCCTTACACTATACACTATCATACACTATCACTATATTTTTTGATGATTTTTTTGCTAATATTTTGTTGGACCTTAAATCTGAAAGCCAATATACTTCAGCTGCCATCATTTCAATGCAGTCCTTTTATTATGAAAGCCATAAAAAACTAATAAGCTTTAATTTCTTTCTGGAATCACTCAAAAACATCCATTATTCCAAAAATCATTTACACTATCTTTCTGCCAACACCAGTCTTTGTATGGTCCACACTGTTGTGTTTCAAAGCAAAAACTTCTGTAACAGGGCAATAATGTTGTGCTCAAAAATGTTTACAATAAAATGTTCACTTAACTGGCAGGTAAATGCTCCGTCCTGAAAAGTAGCATTCAACCAATTTTCTGATTCTTCACTCCTAAAATCCAGCTATTCCTCTGGCATTATTATTCTTGCGCTAGGCAGTCCTGGCTTCTGTGCACAGTCCTGGTTTTTATGCTATTGCAGGGATAACCTCACTCCTCTTCTAAAATGGCTGTGGCAGTTTTTCAAAAGATCACACTTCAGCAAGACACTCCCTCTGTACTACTCCAATCAGATCAATGTATACCAGTCCAACTGATTACACAGGTACACTAAAAAAAATTTTTTTAAAACTGCCTCTAATGTTTCGATTGATTTTTACGTTTTTTGGTGCGCTGAATCCAAATCTGGTAACCAATTTGCTCCATCACGTACAGATTTTTTGCTACATTGGGTTAGCAGTTTGAGGTGAACGTTTCAGATTGAGTGCGATCGAGATAAAGTTTCTTGGATGAATTCTTTATACTAATTGTTTAGTAGTTATTCAAATAAGAATAAAGAAAATTGTAACAAGGCAGCACATAAGAATAGAGTAATGTCAACAAACACACTGTGATGGTAGCAAAATTGTCTGCACTTAAAACAGCCAACATACATGTGCACAAACATGAGCATATAAGAGCGAGGTTAGACACAAAGCAAAGCAAAGAGAATGTGCAAAAAATGTTGTACAGGTATGTATGGTAAGAATAGAAAAACACAAACCGCACCATTGCAATACATGAAGACAAACACCCGATGGTGTGAAAATAAAAATTCTAATAAATGAGATATCCGACACTGTGGTAATAACTAGCAAATTTTTATTTCAAAGTTTAGTAAAAACACGATATTTGTCAACACAGTTTAGATTTTAAAGTCATTCTTGGTTCAATCAATCTCCTGGTGGCCCCGTTTCTTCTTCCCCTCGAATGCTTCTCTTGGTGCGCTGCTTGGCGTATTTTTCATCTGGGGTTTCCCGCAGCAGCAACCAGCAGAAATCAGCCATCATATAGTGGTGTTTCCATCTTCCTTGGTACCTTCTCTCTCTGCGTCCTTGATGTCCTGGTGAAAACCTTTCACATTGTTCTTCACTGTACGCCCCCAAGTTTTCGGGAAAGTAGTTTCACATGGGAGTGCAAGAAATGGACTTTCAGGCTCATGTTACAGCCTTGTTCTTTGAAGGCATTGAGCATCCTGGCAACAATATCCTTATAGTTCTCATCCCGCCTGTTCCCCAAGAATTTGAGAACAACATCCTTGGAAGGAATCCCAGGCTTCTTTTTCCTTCTCCAGACATCGTTTCAGCGAATGCTCCATCTGAAATGAGTTTCCTTATATCAGGGCCAACAAACACTCCTTCCTTTAGCTTATTTATTTATTTATTTATTTAGTATACATTTGTATACCGCTACTTTCCAGCGATCAGCAGCGGTTTTGATTACAGATTGGAAATTGTCAAATCATGACAGGAATTTTTTGAGGCATAAACACATTGATTAGACAGGAAAGCACAGCACACAGAGAACTATTTTACAGGGAACATGGGCTATGGAGGGTTAAGTGGCTTGCCCAAGACCACAAGGAGCACCTGTGGGACTAGAAACCCCAGTCCTTCCGGCCCAAGGTTGCTGTCCTCTCTATTGGATTTGAACCCCCGACCTTCCGGCCCGAAGTACCTTGCCCCAACCACTATAGGCCACTCCTCCACTTTGCTTTGCTTCAGAAAGTCGGGGGAACTTTGAGCAAAGGTACCGAAAGCACTCACCATCTTTTGGAAGGGACTTGATGAATTGCTTAATGAGACCCACTTAATGTGGAGAGGTGGTAATAGAATTTTATCACGAGGTACCAAGCTCTCATGAAGAACATTTTTTCTCACCGGGTCTCAAATACTCCCGAATTGGCCAGTCTTTTTTCCCCAAGTGTAGGTCGCGGGCCCGGCTATCCCACAAGCAAAGGAAGCAGGGATATTTTGGTGAAACCGGGATTGCTGCCCTAATAGCATGGATAGAATTTTAGTCTCCACAAATCATCCACTTATGCTCATCATAACGAATCTTCTGAAGAATCAGGGCCAAATTCTCGTATTTTTCTTGGAGAATAACAGAGTGAGCAATAGGAACTGAAGCGAATGTGTTGCCATTATGAAGAAGAACACCTTTATGCTGTCTTTTGACGAATCAATGAACAGCCGCCATTCAGCCAGGATCATACTTGAGTTTAAACTTTTCCATCACTCCATATATACGTTGCAAATACCAAATCTTCCTCTTTGCTGAAATACTTCAAAAATTGTGTCTCGCGGTTGCGGTACCAATAAAAAGTTGTTCCTGGTGACAATAGATTTTTCTGTTTAAAGCCGAGAACCTAGCAGTTGGGCAGCATCTTTTGGGAGTCCCTAAATCCCGGACTAAATCATTCAATTCAGCTTGAGAGAAAAGTTCAGGTTTCGGATCTGGTTCAGTTTCAAACTCGGAAGTACTGGACTCATCGGGAAAAGCCATCTGATGAGTCTCATCATGATCAGAACCGTCCACACAAATATGATCCCAAAGATTTTGGTGGTTCAGGCACAGGTATTTCGTTGCTATGAGGCATAGGCCTAATTGCTGAGGGAAGGCTGGGGTAACTTATTACGTTCTTATTTTTAAGTTGTATCCCTTCACAATGCAAGAGCAAAAAATAGCAGTCACTGCTGTGGTCTCTTTGTTCACGCCACATCATAGGTATTCCGAAACGAAATGCTTGTTTTTACCTTTCATCCATAAGCGTAGATCTTCCTCACATGTCTTGCACACTTTGTGAGGAGCCCACGGTTTGTCTTGATCGCCTAACTTCAAACCGAATAGGCGAAATACACTTTTTAAATAAATGCAGAAATATTCCTCTGCCGCTTTTTCACGGTATAAACTGTCCGGAGAGTTGACGCAACCTCTGGCTCTGTGAGCCATCACAAATACACAGCACTGCAAACTACAACTGTAGTGAACCACTTCGGAATAAAGCTGGATTACGACTGAGCAACAAAAGGTAATAATGAACTTGCAAGAAACTGAAATTTGACAGGAATGTTCATGTCGCAACCACACCGTGTTTGAGCGAGCGAACGAGGCGAGGCGAACAGGAAAGAACATGCGCCAGCGCGAGTACTGGATTTAGCCTCCCAATTGTCCTGTTAATGTATAAAATGAATACAAAACACTCTAAAATATCATGAGGGAGTGTTTCTAGTTAGTTAACCATTACAACCTCTATTTTGGGCCAAGAAAATAAACTGCAGTCGGCTAAAAAGAAATTATGTGAACATTCCTTATATGGGTAAGAAATCTAATTTTGCACGAAAACGTGACGTGATGGAACATTTTGGCTATTTTTCCTGGATTCAGCACCCCAAAATCTATAGGAATCAGTTGCAAAACTGGAGGCAGTTTTTTGGTAGTGTACCTGTGTTATTCAAGCCTCCTGGCTCTACCATATATATCCAGAACTGTTCTAAATCACTGAGATGTTGTTGGCGATTACCCCCTCTCCAGTCCTCAGGGACCTCATCAATAATTCTTCACTGAAGATCCACGAACGTATGTGCTTTCTGCTCACAATGCTCTCCCAACGATGCTCCAACTATCTTTCTTTTTAATCGGGAACGATGTTCTCTTAAACACTGAACTATCATTCTGGACATAGTCCCACCTGACTTAATTGACAGGGACATTCTATGATATGTACTACCAAAGAGGTTTTACAATTAGTCTGCCTTCATCCAGAACAACAGTTCAGCATTTAAGAGAACATCGTTTAAATGGGTTTTGGAATAATGGATGTTTTTGAATGATTCCAGAAAGAAATTAAAGCTTATTAGTTTTTTATGGCTTTCATAATAAAAGGACTGCAGTGAAACATTGGCAACTGATTTATAGCGACTTTCTGATTAAAGGTCTGACAAAAAATTCTCAAAAAAATCAAAAAACATAGTCATAGTGTATGAAAACTATTAAAGAATACTATATAACATCAGGATTGTTGTGTCTCACAATTAGTGGAACTGAAGATCCTAACTGGAGATCCATTGGTTGGAAATGATGTCAGTACTGGGCAAAATGGTAGAAATCATTATAAAGACTAAAATTACTGAACATGTACTGTAGATAGTCATAGTTTAATGGGAAAAACCCAACATGGATTTAGCCAAGGAAGATCTTATTAATATGTTATATTTTTTTTGAAGGTGTAAATAAATAGGTAGAAATAAAGTGAGCCGGCTGATATAGTGTATCTGGACTTTCAGAAAGCCTTTGACAAGGTTCCTCATGAAAGACTTGCCGAAATTAAAAAGTCATGGGATGGAGGCAGTGTACTATTGTGAATCAGAAACTGGTTAAAAGATAGAAAGCAAAGAGTGGGGTTAAATGGCCAATTTTCTCATCGGAGAAAGGTGAATAGTGGAGTGCCCCAGGGATCTATGCTGGGTCCACTGCTTTTTAACATATTCATAAATGACCTGGAAACAGGAATAACAAGTGAGTGATCAAATTTGCAGATGGCACAAAATTATTCAAATTTTTAAAGTTGTTAAAACACAATAGGATTGTGAAAAATTGCAAGAGGACCTTGAGAAGTTGAAAAACTGGATGCCCAAATGGCAGATTAAATTTAATGTGGACAAGTGCAAAGTTATGTACCCAAACTACAGTTACACAATGCAAGGTACCACACTGAGAACCACCACCCAGGAAAAAGATTTAGCGTCATCATGGATAACGTGTTGAAACCCTCCGCCTACTGTGCAGCAGCAGCAGCCAAGAAAGCAAATAGAATGCTAGGAATAATAAGGAAAGGAATGAAGAATAAAACAAAGGATATTATAATGCCTTTGTATCATTCCATGATGCGATGCACCTTGAATATTGTGTGCAGCTCTGATTACCGTATCTTAAAAAGGATATAGCATTATTAGAAAAGGTACAGAGAAGAGCCACCAAAACGGTAAAAGGGATGGAAGGATACCCCTTTGAGGAAAGGCTTAAAAGGTTATGGCTCTTCAACTTGCAATCATTAAAATCATCTCTAATACCTGAAGATTGGAGGATCGCCAATGTAACACCAATTTTTAAAAAGGGTTCCAGGGGTGATCCGGGAAACTACAGACCGATGAGCCTGACGTCAGTACCGGGAAAAATGGTAGAAACCATCATAAAGAATAAAATTACTCAGCATGTAGATAGTCACAACCTAATGGGAGACAGCCAACATGGCTTTAGACAAGGAAGATCTTGTCTTACTAATCTGTTATGTTTTTTTGAAGGAGTGAATAAACAGGTGGACAAAGGTGAGTCGGTTGATATTGTGTATCTGGACTTTCAGGAAGCCTTTGACAAGGTCCCTCATCAGAGACTTTTGGCAAAACTAAAGAGTCATGGGATAGGAGGCAGTGTACTATTGTGGATCAGGAACTGGTTAAAAGATAGAAAGCAGAGGGTAGGGCTAAATGGCCAATTTTCCCAATGGAGAAAGGTGAATGAATAGTGGTGTACCCCAGGGATCTGTGCTGGGTCCGCTGCTTTTTGACATATTCATAAATGACCTGGAAAGTGGAATAACGAGTGAGGTTATCAAATTTGCAGATGACACAAAACTATTTAAAGTTGTTAAAACCCAAGAGGATTGTGAAAAATTGCAAGAGGATCGTGATAAATTGGAAGACTGGGCATCAAAATGGCAGATGAAATTTAATGTGGACAAATGCAAGGTAATGCACCTAGGGAAGAACAACCCAAACTATGGTTACACGATGCAAGGTTCCACATTAGGAACCATCACCCAGGAAAGAGATTTAGGCGTCATTGTGGATACCATGTTAAAACCCTCGGCCCAGTGTGCAGCGACGGCCAAGAGAGCAAATAGAATGCTAGGTATGATAAGGAAAGGAATGGAAAATAAAACAAAAGATATTATAATGCCTCTATATCATTCCATGGTGAGACCGCACCTTGAATATTGTGTGCAATTCTGGTCGCCGTATCTTAAAAAGGATATAGCGATTTTAGAAAAGGTACAGAGAAGAGCCACCAAAATGGTAAAGGGGATGGAAGGATACTCCTATGAAGAAAGGCTAAAAAGGTTAGGGCTCTTTAACCTGGAAAAGAGACGGCTGAGGGGAGATATGATAGAAGTCTATAAATTAATGAACGGAGTGGAACGGGTAAACGTAGATCGATTGTTTACCTTATCAGAATATAGAAAGACTAGGGGACATGCAATGAAGCTACAGGGTAAACTATTTAAGACTAATAAAAGAAAATATTTTTTCACTCAACGTGTAATCAAACTCTGGAATTTGTTACCGGAGGATGTAGTAAAGGCTGTTAGTGTAGCTGGGTTTAAAAAAGGTTTGGACAAGTTCCTGGAGGAAAGGTCCATAAACCATTATTAAGAAGTGACCGAAGATATCAATGCTTGACCCAGTACAAGCATTGTGGAACTTGTGTCTCTTGGGGAAACTGCTAGGTACATATGACCTAGATTGGCCACTGTTGGAAACAGAATACTGGGCTTGATGGACCTTGGTCTGACCCAGTATGGCATATCTTATGTTCTTATGTAGAGATGGCTGAGGGGAGATATGATAGAGGTCTATAAATTAATGAATGGAATGTTTTAGATAAATGTAGATTGGTTGTTTACTCCATTAAAAAGTAGAAAGACTCTGGGACATGCAATGAAGCTACAATGTAGCATAATTAAGACTAATCAGAGAAAAGATTTTTTCACTCAATGCGTAATCAAACTCTAGAATTTGTTATTGGAGGATGTAGTAAAAGCTGATGGTGTAGTTGGGTTTGAAAAAGGTTTGGACAAGTTCCTGGAGGAAAGGTCCATAAACCGTTATTAAAGAGGACCTGGGAAATCCACTTCTTAACCTGGGACAAGCATTGTGAATCCTGTGTACCTTTTTGGGAACCTGATAGGTACTTGTGACCTGGATTGGCCACTGTTGGAATCAGGATACTGGGCTTGATGGTCTGATCCAGTATGGCATTTGTTATGTTCTTATGTTCACTTATAGGTCAGTAGGAGAAGTTTGAACTGGATACAGAAATGGATAGGGAGCCAATGAAGCGACTTGAGAAGGAGGTTTACAGGAGCATAGCGACACTGGCGGAAGATTAGCTGAGCAGCTGAATTTTGAACAGATTGAAGGGGGGAGAGATGATTGAGAGGGCGATCAGCGAGGAGGAGGTTGCAATAATGTAGATGGGAGGTGACTAAAGAGTGGATAAAGGTCTCAGAAAGGTGGCGTAAATTTTGCTTATGTTGTAGAGAAAGAAATGACAGGATTTAGTTATCAGATGTATGTATGTGGAGAAGGAGACGAAGGAGTCAAAGATGACCTCAAAGTTGCAAGCCGAGGAAACAGGGAGGAGTAGTGTTATCCATAGACATAGAGGAAGGAGGGAGGTGGATTTAGGGGGGAAGACAATTAGCTTGGTTTCCATGCATGAATGGATACTTACGTGTGTGCTTTGAGTAGGAGCTATTCTCTTACTGTGCATGCAAGAGCTCATCATGTGTAAGTTCCAAAATGTGCATGAGGATGGAGCTTGGGCACAGCACAGCCTCAAGTGACACATGCCAGTGATGGATTTCTTATGATTTACGCACATCAGTGCTACAATCTAAGTGTAGTACTTACATCTGCCCTGGAGCAGGCACAAATGGCCGCACCTAGGTTGCAACGCATCCATATGCACCTATTTTATTACGTAAACCACAGGTCCACTTTACTTTACAAAATAGAGCCTACTGTGCACATTGCTGCGTGCAAAACCTGCACAAGTGCTTGTAAAATTACCCTTTACTTGTCTGCTAGGTTAAAATGCTGCAGAATACAGCATTCCAATCCAACTTATTGTGCATGCATGTGTGTGCATGCATGTGTGTCTGTGGGTGTGAGTGAATGTGTATGTGCATGTGTATTGAGTGCATGTGTGTGTGTGCATGCGTGTCAGTGAGTGCATGTGTGCATGCATGCGTAAATGCATATGTGTGTGTATGCATGTGTATGTGTGCATGTGTGTGAGTGCACATGTGTATGTGTATGCGTATGTGTGGATGTGAGGGCACACATGTATGCATGTGTGTGTATGTGCGTGCATGCATGCATAAATGCATGTGTATGTGTGCATGTGTGTGAGTGCACATGCGTATGTGTGAATGTGAGGGCACATGCATGTGCATGTATGTGTGTGAGTGCTTATGTGTGCATGCATGTGTGTGAGTGCGTGCATGTGCCTGTGTGTATGTGTGCCCTGCCCATGTATGTTAGGCTGAAATGCCTCTTAAGCGTCTTGGTCTCCATTCTGAATGCAGATAATCTGCATTTCATTAATGAGCGAGGGACAGAGACCTGTACTCAGAACCCTCTTTACAGATCAGTGAGTCACCCTGCAGCTCTCCGAAAAATCCCTTCATCCATTTGAAGTAGGCAGTGTTTTCTTTCACATTGCTGAGTTCCTTAATGCTGAGGGCTCCCGAACAAAGGTAAAAGCACACAAACCCTCTTTGATATTGCCAAATTAGTAGCTAAAAACAAGCCTGCTTTTCTTATTAATCGGTAATCTGTAGATAGTAATGTCTGTCTAACACCTCTTTTCTGTTTTTACTAGTTGTATGAATTAGTATTGCGTAGTTTGTTTCTGTGCTGTAACTTTTGCCTTAAAATTGTTTTAAAAATTATTGGCCTTCAAGTTTACTTTTGCAGTTTCTCTATTTGTTCTATTGTCCTGGAGTTCAACGAATCACAATTTGCGTCTTTGCTTAAAATACATCTTAAGATTTGTTTTGTTTCTACATTGTTAGCATTTTCCAAGGTTACCTCTTTACCTTTTGTTAATAAAAGGGAATGGAAATTGTGACTGTTTCGGTGGTAGCTGTCACGGTTAAATGGATTCACAGCAGTCGAAGACTTTTTCCCGGACAGAGAATAAAGGCAAGACCCGAAAACGTCTTTAACAATCGGGTACCATTAGCCTGACTTTTCAGAATAATGAAAACCTGAATGCAAACAATTCTTTTGCCTTCCAAGCAAACCTCTGATGTCACTGACCCCCTGATCGGAATTGGCTGCGCGTTTAAAGCAAGATTGATGACCTCAGAACATACAGAAGCTGCAGAAATTTCAAGCATTCAGGTTTTGAGATCAAAGTGTTGTAAAGGGGAGCGTGAAACGTTTTCAGCACAGGGTGTGGTTTCTTTTCTCCAGCCTCTGTCATCTGCTCGACCTTGGCGGTTGCTCAACTAACAAAAAAAAAAAAAAAGAGGAGAAATGTGTAGCATGTGAGGACAATATAAGGTCCACACAGAAGCGGTCCTGCCGTCTTCCTAACTAGGGCTGCTCTTCGACCTGGGCTCTGCATCTCTTGGCCAACAAGATCTTACTGCACCTTTCCTCTGACCCTCAGCTGCTAGTACATTAACGTGCAAAAAGCTGGTTCAAGGTATGTACGTGTATTTCAGATGTTCAAGACAAATGTTCTAGATTTCAAGATGGGAACGTGTTGGTGCTTATATTTTTTAGTTACAGTGAGTTTAATCTACACAGTGAACCAGGATGAAGGCTAGCAGATTAGGCATTTTAATCAAATGTTATATTGTAATCCACCTGAACTCCTTTCGTTCTCATGTTTAGTTTCGTGTAGTTTGGTTTCGTTTGGCCCCTGCTATTTCCTTTCCCTTTCCAGGGAGCGCCATACCGTAGCTATGAAGATCTGCGGAGCACTGGTGTTCCTGATTCTCTTGAAGGAAGCGGTGTCCCAAAACAAACGTAATCCAAGACCTAATGTCAGGACTCCAGCTCAGAACCAAAAAGGCCCCAGCCCCGGGGCGGACGCAGGTCAGAGCCTGATCGCCGAGCAAGTCCCCCCTGCGCAGGATGCGGTGGTCTCCCTGTTGAGAAGCGCCTCACAAGGGCTTTATCCCGTCCCCAGGTCGGGGGAGGACATGAAGTTGTACTTCCTTAGGAACACGTCGGTCACCTGTAACGATGGGACCACAGCAGGGTAAGAGCCTGGCAACGGGCTCGTTTTGGTAGAATGAAATCCATGCCCCTTCGTACCTTTACGCTCTCTATTCACCATTTGCAGGTATTACTTAAGAGAAGCCAAAGGAAATAGGTTCTGGATTGTATTCTTGGAAGGTAGGTTAAGAGATTGGGTCAGAATACAATTAAAAACGGAGAGTAGGAAGATGCCTTCTTAAGAGTTTCATGGATACAAATAGAGAAAGTGAGCAACAATTTCACCCAGCCATAATCCGTGTCCCTTATTTTAAACCGAGGTTCTCCCTTCTTCTAGGGGGTTGGTGTTGCTATAACAGAGAGACCTGTGATGCCAGATATAAAAACATTCCACGATTAATGAGCTCCTCGGAATGGCCACAGACGAAGAGAGGTACCACGTTTCACGCTTTGCCCAACTGGTGACAAGTGCTACCAAGCATTCCTTCCTACCCTTACTAACTGTTTCCCTTATGTGGTGGATAGGTACCGGGATTTTATCAGCCCAACTCGATGAGAACCCCCACTGGTGGAATGTCAATGCTGTGTAAGCAACCTTTCTTTCCTAGATCTCTTTATAAACTTCAGTGTACCATGTAATAATCCTTTGCAATGGCTGCCTTAAATGGCAAGGGACTGTGTAGGCTAAGACACCTACGAAAGCGACCCCTTTAAAGCCAACCACATGGAATGCTAGCTTGCTATTTCTGCAGCATCTTGTAGAACGATCATAAAAAAAGCTCAGAGGAGCAGGAAAGAAAAACATCCTAGCCCCTCTATAACAAATGGACTGGGAGCCAACAGCTGCGTTTATTATAGAGAGGATATTATAGCAGAATTCAGCTGCTGTAACAAATATTAAGACGGGCTTGAACTTGGAAAGAAGACTTCCATGTGTTACAGCCAATGGCTGGATTGGGAGAGTTTAGTTATAAAGATGGACTATGGAATGACTTCTCCTAAACTGTCGTTAATGAATCTGCTGTCTCTTGGGCTTATCCAGGTTTGTGCCGTATTGCTCCAGTGATGTCTGGAGTGGAACGCTGCCAAAGGGTCGCCATGGTACGTAATCCTCATGGATCGCCACCCTTACGTTCCTCAGTAGGCCTCCATGCATATGGAATTTATTCGCTCTCTTTGTTTTGTTTTTTTCAGAATATGCTTTCATGGGGTCTTTAATTATCCGGGAGGTCATTAAAGACCTGATTCCAAAAGGAATCAAACAGGCTAGAGCAATCATGCTGGCAGGAACAAGGTAAGTGACATACTAGGGTCAAGGCTTTTCAGAAGGCACGTCACACTAGCGGTTCTGGTGAAAGGGCAGGCATGAGTGAGCCAGTTGCTGAACTCCTTGACTACAGCAGCAGGCTTATAAGACAGCAGAGTGGTTTTGTTAGCAATATTTTGACAAGATGCCCACAGGGCAAAGTGGAGGAGTCATGGTTAGAGTAGCAGGCTGAGAACCAGAAAAGCCAGGGTACAAATCCTGCTCTCTTACTGGGACCTTGGGCAAGTTGCTTCACCCTCTATTGCTTCAGGTACAAAGTTAGGGACCTATTTTACTAAAGGTTTTCTCCTATCTTGTGTCTATGGAAAAATAGTTAATAGGACCCTAGGCTGTAAGCCTCGCTTGGAGAAAGGAAGGATGCACCGTATCTGAAAGTAAATTGCTTTGCACTTAGATTTGAAAAGATGAGTAATTAAATCTAAAAGCCAAATCCAAGCAAACATGGACTGCCTCACTCTATAGGAGACAACATAGGCACTGACTGATCTGTAACATCAGCTGTAGATCTCACACTTACAGCAGCTTTTCAAAGCTTTCTAGGAACAAATATATAAGTGTATATTTGCTTGTGTTTACAACTTCTCTCCAGTTCACACTAGTCTCTTACTCAGGAGCACAAGCATTCATCTATAAAGCCGATCGAGGAGCAGGCATTCACTGGCTGTTTTACCCTGATTTATAGTGAGAACTGACCTCACTTAAACCTCTTGCGTTGGCAGTAAAACAGGGTGGGACACAGGGGCCAAAGTCGTACCTACGGTATTTTTTTTGCACCGCACAGCATCAGGAAGTGGGAAAGAAACATGTTTAAGATTTATAGTCACCTCAGGCAGAACTTTTGCAAACAGGTGTTTTATAAGGGTGCACAGGCAGGAGCATGCATTCAGTTTGTTAGGGTACCTAAAAATATAGGGGGGGGGGATATTCAGCAGTGGTGGCTAGCCCTTGTAAAGCAGCTAGCTGTCACCACTGAACTTTAAACCCATATCCAGCCACTGGCATTGAATATCTGGGTCAGCCGGACAGTGGTGAAGATAACCAAGAAACAGCAATATTCAGCTGCTACCCGATTAGCTTCTGCAGTGAAAGTTAGGCCAACCTTAAGATACCTAACGTTTGCCTCTTAGGGAAGCTGGCCAGCAGCTGAATATTGCTGCTTCCTGGTTATCCATTTCCTCCACTGTTGTCCCTTCCATCTCTCATATTCTCAACCTATCGCTCTCCACTGCAACTGTCCATGCAGACTTCAAGCATGCCGTGGTCACACCTCTCCTCAAGAAACCCTCACTTGATCGCACCTGTCCTTCCAATTATCGACCCATCTCTCTCCTTCCCTTCATTTCTAAACTACTTGAATGTGCGGTTCACCGCCGCTGCCTCAACTTCCTCTCCTCTCATGCCCTCCTGGATCCCTTACAGTCTGGCTTTCGTCCTTTACACTCTACTAAAACGGCTCTTGCCAAAGTCTCCACTGACTTGTTCCTGGCAAAATCCAAGGGCCTTTACTCTGTCCTCATCCTTCTTGACCTCTCTGCTGCTTTTGACACCATTGACCACAACCTTCTCCTCGATACCCTGTCCTTGCTTGGTTTTAAGGGCTCTGTACTATCCTGGTTCTCCTCCTATATCTCCCATCGCTCTTTCAGTGTTAGTTCTGGTGGCTCCTCCTCCTCTGCCACCCCGCTCCCAGTTGGTGAACCCCAAGGATCTGTCTTGGGTCTGATCCTTTTCTCTCTATATACCCAGTCCCTTGACGTGCTCATCTCCTCCCATGACTTTCAGTACCATCTGTATGCTACATAAGAACATAAGATATGCCATACTGGGTCAGACCAAGGTCCATCAAGCCCAGTATCCTGTTTCCAACAGTGGCCAATCTAGGTCATACGTACCTAGCAGTTTCCCCAAAAGACACAGGTTCCGCAATGCTTGTACTGGGTCAAGCATCGATATCCTGGGTCCCTTCTTGATAATGGTTTATGGACCTTTCCTCCAGGAACTTATCCAAACCTTTTTTAAACCCAGCTACACTAACAGCCTTTACTACATCCTCAGATAACAAATTCCAGAGTTTGATTACACATTGAGTGAAAAAATATTTTCTTTTATTAGTCTTAAATAGTTTACCCTGTAGCTTCATTGCATGTCCCCTAGTCTTTCTATATTCTGATAAGGTAAACAATCGATCTACGTTTACCCGTTCCACTCCGTTCATTAATTTATAGACTTCTATCATATCTCCCCTCAGCCGTCTCTTTTCCAGATTAAAGAGCCCTAACCTTTTTAGCCTTTCTTCATAGCAGTGGAGTGGAGGAGTGGCCTAGTGGTTGGGGCAAGGTACTTCAGGCCGGAAGGTCGGGGGTTCAAATCCCACTAGAGGACAGCAACCTTGGGCCAGAAGGACTGGGGTTTCTAGTCCCACAAGTGCTCCTTGTGGTCTTGGGCAAGCCACTTAACCCTCCATTGCCCATGTTCCCTGTAAAATAGTTATCTCCAAGTTATAATGCCCTGTTCAATGTAATTTCAGTTTGTTCAATGTAAACCGCACTGATGCAGAATAGCGCGGCATATAAGAGAATTAAAATAAATAGCAGTATCCTTCCATCCCCTTTACCATTTTGGTGGCTCTTCTCTGAACCTTTTCTAATAATGCTATATCCTTTTTAAGATACAGCGACCAGAATTGCACACAATATTCAAGGTGCGGTGCTGACGACTCCCAGATCTACCTCTTTACGCCTGAACTCTCTCTGGCAATCCAGACCCGGATCTCTGCCTGCCTTTCTGACATTGCTGCCTGAATGTCTCACCGCCTCTTGAAATTGAACATGGCCAAGACTGAACTTCTTAACTTTCCCCCTAAAATCTCCCCTCCTCTTCTTTCTTTCTCAGTCTCTGTGGATAACTCTGTACTCCTTTCTGTTTCCTCAGCCCGCAATTTGGGGGTTGTCTTTGACTCCTCTCTCTCTTTCTCCACACACATCCATCTCGCAGCTAAGATCTGCAGTTTCTTTCTCTATAACATTATCAAAATCCGCTCTTTCCTTTCTGAGCACACTACTAAAACACTTATCCACTCCTTAATCACCTCCCGTCTTGACTACTGTAACCTACTTCTTGCTGGTCTCCCTTTGAATCATCTCTCTCCCCTTCAATCTGTTCAACACTCTGCTGCGCGGCTAATCTTCCGCCAGCCTCGTCATACCCATATTACTCCTCTTCTCAAGTCACTTCAATGGCTCTCTATCCATTTCCACAGATCAAACTTCTCCTGCTGACCTATAAATGCATTCACTCTGCAGCTCCTCAGTACCTTTCTTCTCTTATCTCTCCTTACAACCGCCCTCGGGAACTCCGCTCTTCTAGCCAATTGCTTTTAGCTGTGACCTTCTCTCCTACTGCCAACTCCAGACTTTGCTCCTTTCACCTTGCTGCACCTTATGCCTGGAAGAAACTACCTGTGTCTGTACGCCAGGCACCTTCTCTAACCCTCTTCAAATCCAGGTTGAAAGCTCACCTCTTCGCTGCTGCTTTTGGATCTTGACTCACCTGATCTCCTTTTTCTTCCTTTGTTTTACCCCTGCCTACACCACCTGTGTTTTGTCTTGACTAGATTGTAAGCTCTGATGAGCAGGGATTGTCTCTCACATGTCTGTGCAGTGCTGCGTATGACTGGTAGCACTATACAAATGCTCAGTAGTAGTTATCCCTGGAGGCCACCTCCACTCCGCTTACAGAACACCTGTGTTAACTGGCTAACCGCAAAAGAGGAAGACCAGCAATAAGATGGAAACCTCCTAATCTTGCCTAATTGTTGAGCCAGCTCTGTACACTTGCACACCTATGATTTATTACATACACAATCAATTGCATGCTTAAGAAAGTTCCTGCATACACACAATACATGTCTAAAAAATGAATGGATGAAATGCAATGCAGGCTGTTGAGTCAATAGTAGATTGCCTGGCCTTACTTCCATGCAGCGGGTTCAGAGCCCCTAGTATTCCAAGGTGGTCACCCATCCAAGTACTAACCAGGCCCAACCCTGCTTAGCTTCAGAGATCAGCCAAAAACTAGTTCATTCAGGACAGCTGAAGACTTGAATGGGTGAAATGAACAAAAAAATCTAGAAAGATGTGTTCTAAATTAACCTGAAACATGGGGGGGGGGGGGGGCTAAGCACACTCCTGATATTTTATGCTCTATTCATGTATCTTCATACATGTCTTCTTGGCCGGCATTTTTCTGGAATGCAAGGTTATTGAAAATCATTTACAATTCATAAAACCCTTAATTTTCCTCTCCCTGCTCTTACATGAATGCTTTTCTTGACTCTTTAAGAAGTGGGCTTAGATAGCAACCTGTTTGCGGAAGGCACATTGCACTAGCAGACGTGGTGGTTTTATTTACTTTTTTACATGAAATCCTAAACTTTTGTTGTGTCTATGGGCTATTGCAAGAGCTACTGTAGACCCCAGTGGTCTCTCAGGTTCATGAGTAATGGGCTTTCTGCCTTTCAGTGCTGGAGGAACTGGGGTACTCCTGAACATTGACAGGTTGGCTGCCCTCCTAGTGGAACTGGAGGCCGAGGCCGTTCAGGTTCGAGGACTGGTGGACTCTGGCTGGTTTTTGGACTTGAAACCCACAAGGCAGTCTGACTGTGCAGACTCCACCTCTTGCATCCCAACTGATGCTATCAAGAAGGGTCTCAGGTACTGACTTTGAAGGAATGGATATGATTTGTATATATATATATATATAGTTTATGATTTTAGTTGACTTGATATTTCACATTTATAAAAGCAAAGTGGTTTACAAAACAATATGAATTTCTCTCTTACTACAGGGCATTGTAAATCTGCCCTGGTGACTACACAGCCATTCATGTTCTCAAGCCATAGAGAAACAATGTATGAGAGATAAAATTTGCATACATTTCATTTATTATACTTAACACAGCAAACATTAAAATCATCAAGGTCATTTTCAATAAACATACATAATAAAATTAACTCATGCATATTCACTGTGGATATTTTGAAAACTAGATTGCCTGTAGGGTTGCCAAGACAGGTTTGTGGGGGTCCTGTTTTATTAATTTCTGTTGGTATGTCTTTAACTAGCTTTCTTAAAATACACTTAAAGTTTGCTAATCCAAAGTCCTCAGTGGATTCCAGTAAAACATACAAAAGGTATCTTGCAATATTTTATGTTATACCATTTAACAGGCTAACTGTTACCACAGTGGCATGACAGGTGCTATGTACTAATTGCTCCATTCTGCACATCATGCGACAGAGTGGTGACTGAGCAGGTTAGGAGGGAAAAGTGGATATGGACTGCACAGGAGCGCTATACAAATAGTAGTAATAGTACATGCCGCTTGATGTCAATGTTGCAGTTAGTGTGGGTGCACTTCACTTCACCTCAATGAGTGGCGTAAAGTGCACCCACATTAATTGTAAATGTCACATGTTAGGACACGTTCAGGACAGTAGCTTCTAGGAACATGCTGGGCACACACCTGACCTTTGCACTTTCCGTGTATTAAGTTTTACTCAAAATGCATAAGTGCAAATACTGACTGCACCTTAGTAAAAGGGCCCCTAAATTTCCTGCACCTTTTAGAAACGGAAAACAAATCTACAGTAATCATTGATGCAAAAGAGGCTGTATGATATTTGCCCAAAAGTCAGAAATTTCAGACACGGGCACGTTTCCCCTGGCACCTTTAGCAGAATGTGCTTGCTTTCATGATTTTTATTTTTATCTTTTCCTGTGGAATGGTTTCCTTCATCTAGAAGTGGCATACAATTACATCTTTGGGCAAAAGATTCCTTATCTCAAAGCTACAAGCAAATAGACTGGCAAGCTTTTAAACACTTGAAAAAACCCTTTAGCCCCAAATTTAAATCTAATCTATAGGTCTTCATTTAGAAATATTTTGAGTACAAAAATGAAAAGTTGCACACCAACGAGTCAGAAACAAATGTCCTCTAAGCTGGTAAAAGCAGTGGCTTCCATTACCTTTAGATTATTTCTTTAAAATTAAACATCTCAGCAACACCCACATCTAGCATTTCTTATTCTTGCCGGTTATGAACCTGATCTATAAACCAGATGGGATGCACCATCAGGCCTCTCGCATTCTTGCTACAATCTGGCAGACAGGAAAAGAAAACACCTGGTTTCATCTGGTTCCGTTTTGCCAATTCTGACCATAAACCTTGAATGAAAACAGAGCTTTGTTTTTACATTTTTTTTCTCTTTCACTAAACGCAATGCTGCTGGTCTTCTGTTCCCAGGTTTTGGAATGGAATACTTCCTGAAAAATGTAAACAGCAGTTCAAGAGAGGCGATGAGTGGAACTGTTTCTTTGGCCATAAGCTTTACTCATCCTTGAAGTGTAAGTCAATTCTCATTTATAATGAGAACCAAATGGGGCTTTGAAGCCTTTTCTTAGGGACATTTCCCTCTCTTTTGGAATCTTTGCAGCCCCAATTTTTGTGGTCCAGTGGCTCTTTGATGAAGAACAGCTGAGAATTGAGAATATTCAGCTTGGAATCCAGTCCCTGATGGAAAACCAGTGGAACCACATAAGGAACCTTGGCCGAGAAATGAGAAACTCATTGCGTGATGTGGCGTGAGTACAGTATGCTTAATCTTGGATCAGGTGCTTTAGGGCACTTGTGTCTCCTCCCATTCACAAGCAAAACTAGAATCTGCTGGGTAGAAGACAAGTTGAATGATGCCTGCTGCTCTAAGGCTGGCACCAGGACCCCTTTCACAAAACATTGTGGTTAATCTTAAATACATCATGAATGAGAGAAACAAACAAGTGAGTCTTCAGCCTTCTTTTTATTGCCATGATGTTCCTCAAAGCCCACGGAAGTCAGATGGTATTTCTGGTTTACTTCAGGAGTTAAGCAAATACATTTTCTAGTATAAATTTCTCAGGCTGCTCACCTGTTAAATGTAACCAAACACCACATTCAGTTAAAATTCAGCCAATTAAATATAGGAGGTACAAGGGACATGGTGGGGTGTGTGGTTCTTTAATCAGATAGCATCAATATTCACTGCTATCTCGCTGGTTACGTCTGGTCAGAAAAAAATACCTCTTCTAAGGTTAACAGAATAAAGTTATCTGGTTAATTTTAACTGGGCGTTTCCAACCACTAGACTTAACCAGTTATCTGTTTTAATATCTGATTAAAGCTAAACTGGATACGTATTATCCAGTTGTATTTAACCAGGTCCCTAGTAGCAAAATAATGAGCTCCATGAATATAGACAGACAGCCCTGCGTGCAATACAGGGTCCATATGGATTTCAGAGGTATTGAGTCCAGATGGATTTACTGAAATTCTTATGCACGGAGTTGAAAAATTAAGCATTTGTCATACATGGATCTTAATTAGCCAAGACCAGTTTCATTATGCAAACCATTGGTTAATTTTAGAGCTCTTCCATTAGGATCTCCAAACAAACATCCTGTTCCTGGGAGTACTTTCACCCTTTACAACTTCAAAGAATACCATTTACTGATTGCATAAGGATCTTGGAATTAACCTAGTAACTTCAAACAAACATGCAGTGGGCTTCCATTATAATAAACTGTTTGGAAGCGGATCATTTATTTATTTAGTGAAAAGGGTGTGTTAGGCTTGGGGGGAGGGGGGTGTCAATTTTTTAATGCAGAGTTAAAAAATCTAAAGGCTTCATACCCCCTATTTGCCACTGTCTATGCAGCTCTGAGCTCCCCATTCCCCATCCTATTGTATAAACACTGTGGGTCAAGTAATGTTGTGACCACATGAATGAATGCTTTGTGAGCTGCCAGTACTCCATAAATAAATGGATCAAGATGTATGGAAAATCCAACATTGCTGGTAAATTGTTTTGTCTTTCAGGGCTATGTTTGTTCCAGCTTGTCTGTCTCACACTCTGATCACAAAAAGGTAAGAAGGGGAACCTGAGGGATTTCTCCACACTAGATGCCACCGATGATTGACTGAAGGCCTGTTCATCTTTTTGCCATTAGGTCATGTAGTCATTCCTCTGTGGCAATGCAACTTCCACATATTGGCTATTTCGACACATCTGCATTGCACTCATCGATTTGCTATTTCTGCCCTGATGTTTTCTAAGAAAGGCCCTCCAGAAACGATTGAGAATTATTTTTAGTGGGAAATGTGTTGCAAGAAGCACAGTGACGGGATAGCGAGTTCCCACATCAGAGGAGCTGTACTGTGCTGGAGCACTTGACCTCCTGTCCTTGAGAACTGCATATAAGTCTGGTTTTCTGGATGACCAGACTTTACAAATTAATCAGATTTTTAGACTAAACATCCAACTGTATTCTATTGCCTAATCAATATTCCCTTTTCTTACCTTTGAAAACTGTGGCCCTCGGAAATCTGCTTTGAAAGTCATGGGCTAGATGTTTTCTTAATTGAACATAAGAAATGCCATACTGGGTTAGACCAAGATCCATCAAGCCCAGTATCCTGTTTCCAACAGTGGCCAATCCAGGTCAGAAATACCTGTCAGGTTCCCAAAAAGGCACAGAAGTTCAACAGTGTGCATCCCGGGACAAGCTGTGGATTTCCTGGGTCTTCTTTAATAATGGTTTATGGCCCTTTCCTCCAGGAACTTGTCCAAACCTTTATTAAGCCCAGCTACACTAACAGATTTTACTATATCATCCGGTAACAAATTCCAGAGTTTGATTACACGTTGCGTGAAAACATTTTCTCTTGTTGGTCTTAAATAGGTTATGTTGTATCTTCATTGCGCGTCCCCTAGTCGTTCTACTTTTTGATAACCAATCTAAGTTTATCCGTTCCATTTATTAATTTATAGACCTCTATCATATCTACCCTCAACTGTCTCTTTTCCAAGTTGAAAAGCTCTAACCTTTTAAGCCTTTCCTCATAGCGGTATCCTTCCATCCCCTTTACCATTTTGGTGGCTCTTCTCTGTGTCTTTTCTAATTCTGCTATATCCTTTTTAAGATATGGTGACCAGAACTGCACACAATATTCTAGGTGCCATCGCACCTTGGAACAATACAGAGGCATTATAATATTCTTGGTTTTATTCTCCATTCCTTTCAATTCCTAGCATTCTATTTGCCTTCTTCGCCACTGCTGCACACTGGGTGGAGAATTTCAACATATTATCCACGATGACACCTAGATCGTTTTCCTAGGTGGTGGTTCCTAATGTGGAACCTTGCATCATGTAACCATTGTTTGGGTTCTTCTTTCCTTGGTGCATAACTGTGCACTTGTCCACAGTAAATTTCATCTGCCATTTGAATGTCCAGTCTTTCAGTTTATCAAGGTCCTCTTGTAATTTTTCAAAATCCTCTTGCGTATTGACAACTTTGAATAATTTTGTGTCATCTACAAATTTGATTATCTCACTCATTATCCCCATTTCCAGGTCATTTATGAATATATTGAAAATCAACATGCCCAGCACAGATCCCCAGGTTACGCCACTATTCACCTTTCTCCAATGAGAAAATTGGCCATTTAGTCCTACTCTCTGCTTTCGATCTTTTAACCAGTTCCTGATCTACAATAGTACACTGCCTCTAATCATGACTTTTTAATGTGGCCCAAGAGTCTCTCATGAGGGAACTTGTCAAACGTTTTCTGAAAATCCAAATACACTGTATCGACCGGCTCACCTCTGTCTACCTGTTTATTCACACTTTCAAAAGAATATAACAGATTAGTAAGACAAGACTTTCCTTGGCTAAATCCATGTTGGCTTTATCCCATTAAACCATGACTATCTACATATTCGGTAATTGCATTCTTTATAATGGTTTCTACCATTTTGCCCGGTATGGATGTCAGGCTCACCAATCTGCAGTGTCCCGGATCACCCCTGGAATCCTTTTTAAAAATTGGCATTCCACTGGCTATTCTCCAGTCTTCAGGTGCTACAGGTGATTTTAATGAGTCTACAAATTACTAACAGTAGGTCTGCAATCTCATCTTTCAGTTCTTTCAACACCCTCATATCTATTCCATCTAGTCCAGGTGATTTACTCCTCTTCAGTTTATATAATACATCTTCCCAGTTTATTGGTATTTCTTTCAATTCTTCTGATATATCACCTTTAAATACCATTTCATGCATGGGTAACTTTCCCACATCTTCTTCAGTAAAGAATGAAGCAAAGAATTCATTCAATCTCTCCATTACAGCCTTGTCCTCCCTTAGCGTCCCTTTTACTCCTCTATCATCCAGGGGTCCCACTCACTCTCACAGGCATTTTGCTACGTATGTACTTGAAAAGGTTTTTATTATGCATTTTTGCTTCCATGGCACGCTTCTTTTCAAATTCTTTCTTTGCCTGCCTTATCAATGTCTTGTATCTAACTTGCCAGTGCTTATGCTGTTTTCAGTTTTCGTCATTTGGCTCATTTTTTTGGCTACAACAGCCTCTCTGACCTCACCTTTTAAACCATGGTGGCAGTTTTTTGGCCTTCCTTCCACTTTTCTTAAAGTGTGGAATACATCTAGTCTGGTCTTACAAGATAGTATTTTTAAACAATGCCCATGCTTGATGTAAACCTTTAATATTTGCAGCTGCTCTAAGTTTTTTTTTTCTTAACTATTTCCCCATTTTATCATAGTCTCTCTTTTGAAAGTTAAAAGGTACTACTGTGGATTTACTTGCTGTCCTTCTACCATTTATTAAATCAAACGTGATCATGCTATGATCACTATTGCCAAGTGCACCCAACACCCTTATCTCTTGCACCAGGATCCTGTGTTCCACTAAGGACTAGGTCCAGAATAGCTTTCCCTCTTGTTGGTTCATGGACCAGCTACTCCAAGAAACAGTCATTTATTTAATCTAGAAACTATATCCCAAGCATGTTCTGCAGTGACATTGACCCAGTCGATACTGAGATTATTGAAATCCCCCATTGTTACTGTGTGATAAGCTTCCTCGATTTTTCTTAGCATTTTATCATCCATTTGTTCATTCTGGCCAGGTGATTGATCGTACACCCCCATTGCCTTCCCCTTTTTACATGGGATTTCTATCCACAGAGTTTTCTACAGTGTATATTGTTTCATGCAAAACTTTAATCCTTTGTGACTCATTGCCCTCCCTAACATAGGGTTGAACAAATTGGTGGAAGGGTTGTGCTCTATCATTGCGATAGTTTGTACCCAGGTATCAGTGTCCCCATTAATTGTCCTCCTTCCACCAGGTCTCCGAGATGTCAATCATATCTAACCTTTCATTTAGTGCTATATATTCCCTTCATATTTTTTTAGACTTCTAGCATTTGCATACAGGTATTTTAGAGGCTGTATTTTATTCATATTAATCTAATTAGCAGTTGATATGGGTAATTTGGAATCTTTCAGCTCTGTACTTAAAGGCATCTGGGTTTCTTTTATCTTTATTGGAATCTCTCTGTTAGGATGCCCTAACTTCCATCTTTTGCTAGTATCCTTCAAGGACACATTGTTCCAAATCATTCACTCTTGGGTGACTGTCAGCTTTCCCCTGTTATCTAGTTTAAAAGTTATCTGCTTTTTAAAAGGTCATTGCCAGCAGCCTGGTACAATCCAAGTTGAGGTGGCGTCCATCCCTTTGGAAAAGCCCCTCCCTTTCCCAGAATGTTGCCCAGTTCCTAGCGAACCCAAAACCCTCTTCTTTGCACCATTGTCTTATCCATTTGAATTGAGACTCTGGAGCTCTGCCTGCCTTTTGGGTCCTGTGCGTGGAACAGGAAGCATTTAGAAGAATGCTACCTTGGAAGTTCTGGAATTCAACTTCCTACCTAAAAGCCTAAATTTGGCCTCCAGAACCTCCCTCCCAAACTTTCCTATATAATTGGTATCAACATATACCAAGACAGCAGACTCCTCCCCAGCAATATCTAAAGCCTTGTCTAGGTGATGCATGAGATCTGCTACCTTTGCACTAGGCAGACATAATACCAGGCAATCCTCATATACACCAGCCACTCAACTATCTACATGCCTAATGATCAAATTTCCAACTGTAACGGCTGTCCTAACCCTACCCTCATGAGCAAATGAACCTGGAGGACCCTCCTCGGTGTGAGAGGGTTTAACATCACCTGGAAAGATCCTAGCTACAGGATCACTTCGTGTCACACCAAGGTGATGCTCTTTAATGTGACCTCTCTCCTCCATGGCAACTGAGAGGATGCCAGACTGGAGGTGGGACTTCAGTACTACATCCCTGTAGCTCATCTATATACCTCTGTCTCCTCCAAGTCTGCCACTCTAGCCTCCAGAGATCAGACTCATTCCCTGCGGGCAAAGAGCTCCTTGCACCTAGTGTACATGTAAGACCCCTCACCAATGGGAGAAAATCGTACATATGACACTCAATGCAAAAGACTGGATAGCCCTCCTCTCACTGCTGGATTACTCTCTGCATCTTAGTTTTAAGGTTTTGTTTAGTTATTTAAGTTGTCTACTTAAAGTTGTTAGGGATACTTAAACTTATTAGGTACAATCAAATTAGTACAAGGGACTTAGTTCACCTTGAGATTAATCAATCTATTCCTGGTGGGAATAACCAGCTGAACCTGAATGAATTTGACCACCTCTTCCCCTTCAATATTTTTAAGAATCTATAAATCTAAGATTATGCTTGGGGTGGGTGTGAGGGAAAGAACACCTAGTAAAAGCTGGCTTGCTACACAGTGCCATGAACTGTGCATCTAAGGTAATCTCTTAATTTCCTGGGTGATTCACAAGACCCTTGGTTTGATGGAGGGTGCCTTTCAAATTGCCTCTTTGACCCATCACTTGACTTTAACACCTATCTAAAACAGTTTCACAGGTGTTTTGCCCCCTAACTGGAAGGCCTCTTTGTAAAGGTCTCTAGAAACATTTTCTGTCTACTCAAAGAATATTTACCCTATTCTTCCTTCCTTCTGTGCTAAACTATACTCTAATTTAATTTAAATTAAATTAAAAGCTCTCTAGGGCTACTGACTGAGGTTTAAATGTAAGCTAAAAGCTCTCAGGGGCTATTAAGTCCTGAGTGAGTTAGCAAATAAATCTGTGTCTTAGAATCCAGTATATCAGCTTTAATTTAAAGAATTCCATTTTCCCCAAGATTTAGAAAATTTCCCAGAAGTAAAGAAATACTTAAAAAAGCAGATTTCTTTCCAGCAGTAGCAGTCCCTTTTGGTAGTCCTTCAAGAGATTTGGAAAAAGGAAGCTAATTCTAGTTAAACAAAAGAACAAGACTTGTGCTTCCCTCACCCACCTCAAGAAAATGCTCTTCACGATGCTGACAAAAAAATATTATCCCACTCATAAATTCTAGAGCCTGGCATCCTATCTATGAAAATCCTATCCTAGTCGTGTACCTCTGACAGGCCTGGCTGTTCCAAGATCTACAACGAATATTCCTGAGATCTATCTGTAAACCTTTGTCAAAGAACATTAATATGCATGTTTTGCCTACTCTGAAAATCAGATCTCTGGGGGTACTGGTGGATTGTTTTGGGAAGTATTGATCTATGGTCCACCTACAGTATTATCTCAAAATTACCCCCCAGGTCAAACATCAAATCAGATCAATTTTCGAAAGGATTTATACATTTAGCAGCCACTGTTAAGCATGTAAACCCCTAGTCCATGGAGTTTTGGCTATATTATTTATATGGTGCCACCCAACCATCAATACAAATGATAATTTTGTACCCCCCCCCCCATGTAGAAACTGAGTGTAGCTAATCTAGTTTGTAAAATGAGGCACATGTGTTCCTTACTTTATAAAACAGCTGCATAGCAGCACGCCATACTCTAGGCACATCAATTACACCTGCCCTAGATCAGCTCCATCCCCTCTTCAATACCACATTTTCTCTTCAATCTCTGTTACCCTTTCTTCCTTTTCTAAGATCTCCAAAGAGGAAACCTCATCTTCTTTCCTCCTCTTAACTTACTGTCTGTTCCTTTGATCCTTCCCCTCCCATCTCCTTAATTCCATCTCCTCCTCTGTCATTCCTTCCATCACACGCATTCTTAACCTATAGTTCTTCACTGCTACCTTCCCTGCAGCCTTCAAGCATGCTCTGGTCACACCTCTCCTCAAGAAACCTTCATTTGACCCTTCTTATCCCTCTAATTATTGACCCATCTCCTGTCATTTCCAAAATTTTTGGACGTACAGTTCTCCACTGTTGTCTTGAATTTCTCTCCTCTCAAGCCCTCCTTGATCCACTTCAGTTTGGCTTTCATACCTTACATTCCACTGAAACAGCCCTTGCCAAAGTTTCCAGTGACTTGTTCTTTGGTAAATCCAAAGGCCTTTACTCAGCCCTCATTCTTCTTGACCTGTCTGCTTTTGACACTGTTGATCACTACCTTCTCCTCCCTTGGTTTTAGGGTCTCTGTACTGTCCTAGTTCTCTTCTTATCTCTCACAGGGTTCTTTCAGTATCTGTTCTAGTGGTTCCTCCTCTACTGCTATTCCTCTCTGTCAGTGTACCCCAAGAGTCTGTTTTGGGCCCTCTCCTTTTCTCTCTCTACACCGTCCCTTGATGCTCTCATCTTCTCTCATGGTTTTCATTATCATTTTCATGCTGATGACTCTCAGATCTATCAATCTACACCTGATATTTCTCCTACATTCCAAGCCCATATATTCGCCTGCCTATCTGACATCGCTGCCTGGATGTCTCACCGCCATTTGAAACTGAACAAGGCCAAAGTTGAACTTGTTTTTCCCCCTAAACCTTCTTCCCCCTTCCTTCTTTTTCTATGTCTGTTGATAACACTCTTGTGCTTCCCGTTTCCTCCACCTGTAACTTTGCAACCTCTCCTTCTCTTCACATATCCAACAGATAGCAAAAACCTGTTTCCTTCTCTATAACATTAACAAAATTCACCCTTTCCTTTCTGAACACACTACTAAAACACTTACCCACTCATTAATCACCTCTCACTTAGAATATTGCAACCTTCTCCTTGTTGGTCTCCCTCCCCTTCAGTCTGTTCAAAACTCTGCTGCAAGGCTAATCTTCCACCAGTCCCATTATACTCATATAACCCCCTTCTTAAATCACTTCATTGGCTTCCCTTCCATTTCATATCCAATACAAATTTCTCCTCCTGCCCTATAAATGCATTCTTTTGTTCCTCACTACTTTTCCTCTCGCCTCTCTCTCTACACCCCTCCTCATGAACGCCACTCTTCCTCTGGCTTTCTTCTCTCTATGCCCTTCTCTTCCACTGCCAACTCCAGATCCTTTTATTAAAATGCACTGTGCAGTTACTGCATGTTTGGGCATGTGATAACTGCACTTTGTGTTCCACAGTAACTGTTAGTGTGCAACCGTGACAACACATGCCGATTTCTGCATTAACTGCACCTTGCACATTAGAGTGTGAAATGGGCAGATTAGGGGCAGAGAGTGGGTGTGCTCAGTGCTGCACAATCAGCACACAAGCAAACACCACATGCTGACTACAACTCTTGCAAATAGTATGGGTGCAATTACCTCCACATCAATAGGTGAGGTTAACTTCACCCATGGTAATACCGCTCCGCGTTACCTTATAGGGCTGTGAGTTACCTGCCAGGGAAATGCTGCTCACATCTTTGACAGGTACCCATGGTGACTTTGTATTTAATGCACCTTAATTTTGCACGTTATGGGCACCTTAGGTGCAGAAGGACAGTACACTTTAGTAAAAGAGCTCCTTAAGTTGTACATGCATTTTGCTATTTTGCAGAGTACCTGGATTTCTGACATATTTATATTTTGGAGATACCAGCAAAGATGATTTTTCAGCTTATGCCTTTTCTATTTCATTCCCATATGATTGCTCTCTAAGTCCTAGGAACAGGCCTACCTGGATGGTAAACCAGGGCTACAGGGGACAATGACAAACTTCTGCAGTATTCATGTAACCCTAAACATCAAGGCATGGCTAGAAAGAAGACACAAAGGCACAGTGTCTTTGCTTCCTTCTCCCCATTTAACTTTAAAGGAACTATTATTTTAACTGAGAATTATAGTAATATCTAAGGGTTAACCTGCTGCAGAGAGATTTTTTGACCCATGCAATCAAACACTATGATATATATTGCCATCAAAAAATACCATACAATTATTTCTAACATAGATAACTTCAGTTTCTTATCAAGGACCATATACTGGGATGCATAAGAATATAAGATATGCCATACTGGGTCAGACCAAGGTCCATCAAGCCCAGTATCCTGTTTCCAATCTAGGTCATACATACCTAGCAGTTTCCCCAAAAGACACAGGTTCCACAATGCTTGTATTGGGTGAAGCATTGATATCCTGGGTCCCTTTTTAATAATGGTTTATGGACCTTTCCTCCAGGAACTTGTCCAAACTTTTTTTAAACCCAGCTACACTAACAGCCTTTACTACATCCTCCGGTAACAAATTCCAGAGTTTGATTACGCATTGAGTGAAAAAATATTTTCTCTTATTTGTCTTAAATAGTTTACCCTGTAGCTTTATTGCATGTCCCCTACTCTTTCTATATTCTGATAACGTAAACAATTGATCTACGTTTACCCGTTCCACTCCATTCATTAATTTATAGACCTCTATCATATCTCCCCTCAGCCGTCTCTTTTCCAGGTTGAAGAGCCCTAACCTTTGTAGCCTCTCCTCATAGGAGTAGCCTTCCATCCCCTTTACCATTTTGGTGGCTCTTCTCTGTACCTTTTCTAATAGCGCTATATCTTTTTTAAGATACGGCGACCAGAATTGCACACAATATTCATGGTGCGGTCGCACCATGGAACGATAGAGAGCCATTATAATAATCTTTGTTTTATTTTTCATTCCTTTCCTTATGATACCTAGCATTCTATTTGCTCTCTTGGCTGTCGCTGCACACTGTGCGGAGGGTTTTAACATGTTATCCATGATGATTCCTAAATCTTTTTCCTGGGTGGTGGTTCCCAATGTGGAACCTTGCATCTTTTACCCATAGTTTGGGTTGTTCTTTCCTAGGTGCATAACTTTGCACTTGTCCACATTAAATTTCATCTGCCATTTGGATGCCCAGTCTTCCAATTTATCAAGATCCTCTTGCAATTTTCCACAATCCTCTTGGGTTTTAACAACTTTAAATAGTTTTGCGTCATCTGCAAATTTGATAACCTCACTCGTTCCCTTTTCCAGGTCATTTATGAATATGTCAAAAAGCAGCAGACCCGGTACAGATCCATGGGGTACTCCACTATACATCTTTTTTCCACTGGGAAAATTGGCCATTTAGCCCTACCCTCTGCTTTCTTTTAGCCAGTTCCCGATCCACAATAGTACACTGCGTCCTATTCCATGACTTTTTAGTTTTGCCAAAAGTCTCTGAGGGACCTTGTCAAAAATGTATATGGATGTGGCTGTATATATATGCATCCACAGAGATAGAATATAGAAAGATATACAGTATGATATATAGAGAAACTGCTTATAGATTATAATTTTCTTGTTTAATTTATAATTATGTAATTTAGTAAACAGTTATGTTTATCAGTTATCCTGTTATGTCAACATTTTTATACGTATAAGTTACCAGTTCTGAGTTCCATGTAAACCGCTTTGATTCACGAAAGGCGGTAAATAAGTACAAATAAATAAATAATGGATTTATTTTTTATGAAAGAAAAAAAAAATCAACATTCTTAAAATTAAATCCTGAGAAAAGTAGATTGAAAATGTTTCTCTCTCTCTATACCCATGTATAGCAACTGGATGGATTTTCAGGTAAAGAGCGTCTCCTTGCCCAGAGCTTTACAGTGCTGGGAGAAAAGTCTCCAAGAAAGCACCAAAACTCCCAAGACTCTTCTTCGTGGCTGCCCCTTCCATCTGATTGATAATTGCCAGTTGCCTCACTGCAACCCCACGTGCCCGGCTCTGCACGACCACACCACAGGCCAGGAGCTGAACATGATGCAGATTTTGCATAGAATGGGATTCGATGTCCAGAAAAAGGCTCAGGAATTGATGGGGATGCCGAGGAATGGCGGCTAGATGCTCAAGCCCGGGTTCTTTGTGCACCAGTTTCAGCTCTTTCTTTACGTGAAGCCACTGTATGCCGTTCTTAAGCAGACAAAGGTTTCATCATGCTCTGGCAGCACCCGAGTGTTATCAGAGTTTTGGTGATAGCATGGCTTCCGTTACCAGTTGTACGTATTTGCACGTTACAAATTATGTTGCTCCCACTGCTGCTGTCCTTCAGAATTCCACTTACAGTATATCCATAGCGTTTAAGTGTTAGCACAGTGTGAGGCCGATGAAGTTCACAGTAGAGAGGTTTTCCGAAACAAGCAGAGGACTGGACGGCAATTCCCATCACCTACCAGATCTTGCTTTCGAACCAAGCTCTATTCTCAATAGATTTTAAGAGCACATCTTTCCTTTTCCAGCAAAAGCTTGTGTTCATTGATTCCTAAACGATGGAAAAAGTCAAGCCTAAACTGCTATGTTCTGAAGTTAAGTTGAAATTCTCTCCTATACGAATTTTAGCATGTGTCCTAAATTTAAAAAAAAAAGCAGTGATGGAGCAGGGTGACAAAAACAGCAAAAATACAAATATAGAGTTTGTCCTATCAGTATTACTGACATGTTTGCCGTATGTATAATCCATTACTTTTGATTCACATTTATTCATTGCAAAAGGAAAACTGGCCAAACTGCATGATGGGTGGGGAATGGGAGTCTGCATTACCAGATATCTCCTTTGCTAGGATCTGGCCCATTTTCAATATATAGTATATCAAATCTTAAGGTTGCTTCATTCCAGCCTCTACAGCAGAGGTTCTCATCTGTTCTGATTCTGTGGATCCCTTATTAACCTCCAGAAAGTTTAGAGAGCCCCAATTCATCCCCACCATTCTTCCTGAACCCTTCCCCCCTCAAGGCTAAGCCTGCCTCCACTAGCTCTCTTTATCCACCTGTCTACCCATCTCTTTCTCACTCTCTACCAACCAGTCCCCCCCCCAGTCTCTGTCTTTCTCCCTCCCTCCTCCCAGCCACTCCCCATAGATCTCTCTTTTCTCCAAAGCCAGTTCCCACCAGCCTCTCTTTTCTTTCCTGTGTCCTGCAGACCCCTGGCATGGTCTCCATAGGTTGGGAACAACTGTGCTACAGCACCTATTTTCATTAGGTGGCCATGACTCTCTGATTTTTCAATTATTCTTCTAATGATTTAGATTTGTTTCCTTAGACGTTTTTCCCACAGTTGTAAAAAGCAAGATTGCTCCCAGATTAAATAAGTGCCTCTGTTCAGGAAAAGGCACTAGCCTATGCTAAATAAACTTGGGTTAACATATACATTAACAGTCCTACATTTTAAAAAGGATCGCTCCACTAGTGCTAATTTACAGTTATTTTAGTTAATGTGAGCTGTATTAAAGTTAGTTGAGATAGTGTGCTTTAATGAATAGGAGAAAAAGCTTCCTTTGAAGGAAACACAATCCATTATTATGCCAAAATTATTGAAAGATACATAAATATTTAGTGACTGTATTTCTGTATATGCAAAGTTATTTTTCTGTATATTTTAAATAAGCATTAATACAAAAAAATATATATTTTCTGTCATTTTCTTCTCTTCTTACGATAGTTTTGGCTTGTCCCAGAAATCTCAATAAAGAGATTTATGAAACCAATCTTATCAGATTGTTTTTTCTTGTAATAGCCACTGAGTTAAATTAGCAGAACTACTAGAAACTGTTGCATGTACCATGCCTTTCTTCATATTTAAAGATAAACAATGGGATAACAGAAAAAGTTGCTCTTCAACATCACACTTCATTGTGAATCCAAAATGGTTAAAAATCGTATTTATTTATTTATTTAGCTAGGTTTATATACCTCTTTTCACCAGGTCAAAGTGGTTTTCAGAGAACAGAACATTCTACAATGAACATATATTGTACAAGTAGCAGGTTAACAGTTATATTAACAAAATATTGATTTTTGTCAAAGTTAACATTTTAAATTATATAAACAAACTATTTACAATTGTGAATCTGTTATGGTTATGTAGATGGAAGGAGTTAGGAAGGGGACCAAAATGTTCAGTGAATAGGTAGGTTTTCAGGTGTTTACGGAAAGTAGGGAGACTGGTGATATTTCTTAGTGTGTATAGCAAATCCAGATGTGGTTTTCTATAATTGCAGACAACTGGGTCTTCCTAGATTACATGCATTGGACCCTTTTCCAGGAGGGGTACATTTTAACAGCTAAAAGCTGTAATTATTTTCATTTAGTTATACAAAAATATAGGTGGTATACCTAGTTTGTCCATTTCCCCTTCCTCACTTCCATTGCATTAAGGATTCTTCATGCTTGCCAAAGATTTTTTGGTTTCCGTTCCTCCCACTACTTTACAGGGAGGTTGTACCATACATCTACCATCTGTTATGCAAACAAATACTACCTTGTGTTATTCCTGAATATGCCCCGTTCAGCCTCATGGTTTTGTGTTCTAGAATCTCCTTTTTCATTGAAAAATGCTTGCTTCTTGGGCATTATGTCTACTTTGGAGAATTTGATGTTTCTATTACATCGACCCTCACTCCCATTCGCCATGGTAAACTTTGTATTTTGTTATACTATCTCCTCTTCCCAGGCTCTGCCACATTGAACGACTGCTTTTGGATCAACAGATATGATTATCTTCAGAGTCCTTCCCAAAGCAATGGGCATTGGTTGCTTATTCCTCCTCATATATTGCATGACTGCAATCTTTTTTAATTACATTTTTAGTTCCAAACAGGTCACCTGTCCTCATGATTTTCTCAAAACCATCCTCATATTTCTGCCACCTTTTAAAAGAGTGTATTTCTTGGTACAGATCTTAGTATTATCTGCAAAGTGATGAGCCTTCTCTTTTAGCCCCTCTGCAATATTACTTCCAAAAGATTCAGAAAGAACTGGTCCCAGCACAACTTATGAAAAAAAGTTACAAATGTATTATTCCAGTAATGAAGATGCCACCTACAACTGGTTTGCCTAGTGGTTAAAGCACTGGCTTGATAACTGAGAAACTAGAGTTTAATTCCCATTAACAATCCTTGTGGCCTTGGGTGCTAGTTGCCTCGGAAGAAAGGCCCGGCAATCTACTGACAAGAAACCCCAGAAGCTACTGGTGTCACCAAGAGTCAGCACTGACTCAAAGGCTCACATTGCATTTCATTTCATTTCTAAGTGCATTCAATGAATCTGTACTCGTGTTCAGTTCTTATCTCCATGGAGAGATTAACAAATAGGGGAAAGGGGTAATATCTTCAGAAACCACTCTTTTCATAAAAAGGTTGCAGACAGCTTATTTTATTTATAAAGCAATTTTTTCATAACAATGAAACATTAGAACTAAAAAGAAATTCATAGACGGCTGAGAATCATTTTCTGGATCTTTATCGGAGAATAAAGAATCTCTTAGAAATTCCAGCTGAAGTTCTGGTCATCGATGTACAACATGCAAGGGTGTGCATAGAAAATATTTGTTTTTGTATGTTTTGGCTAGCTTTAGGACATTTTTTTAAATTTATTTCAGAAATTGCTTGTAAAATTAGCTTAATATGCATAAAAGGTTTTAAACACACAGACATCAACTTTATGCACATAAAACCTCTGAATCACTACACAAAGTTGTAGTGCGCATTCTTTATTCACAAACTGAAACTGGAAACCAAATACACATTCTTAGCAAGGCATAACATTCATACTTTTATTATCATTGTTTCCAAGTGATTGACTAGCATGTTTCTATGGCCATGAGCCTTTTTGTCTGCTAGGTGAAATGTCTCAGCCAGACCAATAATCTTCAGTGCTATACAAAATGGCAGATAGCCGAAAAACGCCCAAAATGCTACTAAATTAAAAAAAAATCTTAGCGTTTAGTTCATACTTTTCCAGAAGCAATTCAAGGCGAGTTACATTCAGGTATGGAAGGTAATTCCGTGTCCCTGGAGGGCATGAAATCTAAGTTTGTACCTGAGGTCACTGCTTGCCCAAGGTCACAAGGAATGTCATTGGGATATGAACTCTGGTCTCTGTTTACAGACCACTGCTCTAACCACTAGGCTAGTAGTTTCTATATAAAATGAATGATGGAAATGTTCATAAAAGAGGAGTGCTAGGATGAAACATCTTGTTTCATTCCCTAGTGCAGGGGTGGGCAATTCCGGTCCTGAAGGGCCGCAGACCAGTCAGGTTTTCATGTGTCCCTAATGAATATTCATGAGATCGATTTGCATCCACTGCCTTCCATTGTATGGAAATAGGTTCATGAATATTCATTAGGGACATTGTGAAAACCTGACTGGTCTGTGGCCCTCCAGGACCGGAATTGCCCACCCCTGCCCTAGAGGCACATTATTGACTCGATTTAAAAAGTTGCTTGGAAACACTATAGGATAATACACTTCCTAGCACCACAAGCACTCGAGATGGGAATAGAAGCGTTTCTTACTCAAAAGTGAGCTGCAAATTTAGCCTACACGCTATCACCACTGAAGTGTGAAACTCAAACCCACCCACCCACCTTCATTTCCAGCCCTTTACTGGTATGAATGAAGAGAATACACTGTTCAGCTGCTTCAAGGGTCTCGACAGAAATAATTTCTGTGCCTCCACTTTGCTGTCACTTCCACATGTAAACTAGAACTTGGGTTTGAACCTTCCTCAAGGCCACAGATCCAATTTATAGGAGGCGTCATCTACAGTGTACTTGTAGACCTTTACTTCCATACTTGCAGGCGGGACGACATGGCAGCCACACCCCTTAGTGCCCATATGCTTGCCAAAGTTCACATGATGATCCAGGGAAGACTGTCCAGTGAAGTCCTACCTTAGTCTCTCTCTTGCCTGATTTACAGCTGTCGCTAGGGGTCACTGATTTTCAGTAAGCTAGTAGCCAATGCAGACGTGTATTTACCCTGGCAACACCTGCTCCACATGGTTCAAGTTTCTCTGTGACATATCAGACACAAAGCACTATTTTTTTTAAAGGAAAATAAATGCACAGTTTATTATTTTCTAAGTGATTTGGAAAGCCGGAATATGTGTGGCATACCTGTTGCACAGATGATCCTTCAGAAGAATGTTTTTTCTTCCTTAAAACTTTAATTCTGTCTACACTTTAAGATTTATGGAAACAGAAGTAAGAAAAGCAACATTAAGTCCCTTGAATGTTGTAAGAGAGATGATTTGTATGAAATGAAATACATTTTAAAGTTGGTCTCTCTCATTTTGCTTCCACTTTTCTCAGTACTTGAACGTTTGGTAGAAAAGGGCTCTTAGTTCTGTGCGCTGCTTCCAGGTCAATTATCCACAAACCTCTATTCTTTCCATCTGCTTACACAGAAGATCAAAATGTTTAAAACTTACATAGCTACCTCTTTCATATTTCCTCCTTGTCAATTGTAACTTAAGATGCATCAGGGAATTGTCTCTCTTGTTATTGGGGTCTTTTTCATTCTTTGAATTATCTGCAGCTGAATAACGACAGATAATGGAGTGGAGGAGTGGCCTAGTGGTTGGGGCAAGGTACTTCAGGCCGGAAGGTCGGGGGTTCAAATCCCACTAGAGGACAGCAACCTTGGGCCGGAAGGACTGGGGTTTCTAGTCCCACAGGTGCTCCTTGTGGTTTTGGGCAAGCCACTTAACCCTCCATAGCCCATGTTCCCTGTAAAATAGTTATCTCCAAGTTATAATGCCCTGTTCAATGTAAACTGCACTGAAGCAGAATAGCACAGTATATAAGAGAATGTAAATAAATAAATAAAATCAGAATTAATAGGCAGAACAAGACATTCCCCCCAGAAATAAAAGAAGCCTCTTTTCTAGTATGCACAGTGCATACACATGGATAAGAACCCCGAAAGTCTCTCAATCCTCATGTCACCCTGATATGTTTTAAGAATTTGATGTGGATAGGACACAAAGCCCAGGAATACTGACAAGAACATGGACAGTGAACTTATTTTTTCTTTTCCTTCACAAAGCAGGCTAAAAATTTTGATATAACTTAGTGAAGGATATCATGAAAAAACTACAATATTGGCATATGGACTCTTAATTTATTAAGAATATGTTATTTTTTTCTTGCCATAGTGCTTTATAAATTTGTCATTGATAACACTATTTTTTTTGTTCAAGCGCAAGGGATTATTTAATGGGGAAAAGTACTATGCTTACTGTGTGACAAGACTGGCTATTTTATTCCTGTTGTGAATAAATATGCATTCCTTTATGAACTGCACTTTTTGAAAAATTCCACCAGGCAATGGTTTATGACTATAAATTTGTATTTTTGCTGCATTTTAAGTTGCATAAGAAAAGTATTAAGGAGTCTTTACAAGATACCTAATTTACAGTTATAAGCATGTGTTTAGGTCCGTATTTGCTAAAATGAGTTACTTAACTGTTAGCATGCACTAATTGCTGTGTTAACACACAGTAATCTCCATGTGAGCAATTAATGCAGAATAGGACGGATAATGGGTGGGAAATATGGCTTATAGTTAATGAGAAGGAAGTTGTTCTTAAATGCCCGCATTTCAGCAAGCTTTTTCTTCATAGCTACCTGGATGTCCAACAGCCATCTTTCTCCCTAAACCTACATCCCCCCTCCTCCCTTCTCTGTTTCTGTGGATAACATAAATGATCCCCTTACTATGTACTGTGGTTAGTCTTTTAGCTTGCTCGCAGTACTTCACACTGTACAGCTGATGTTAAATAGTTTACTATGTATATAGTTATGTTGCAACTATGACATAATTGTATAAAGTTAAATTGCAACCCCCGCATGCTCCCTACACTTGTTGTATGTAAGCTTCGTAGTTCCATTGTAAAGCGCTTTGATTTAATGAGAAAGTGGTATAAAAATCCAGTTAAATAAAACAAACAGTCATTCTCACCATCTCGTCGGCTCGCAACCTTAGCGTCATCTTTGACTATTCACTCTCTTTCTCTGCACATATCCAACAGACAGTTAAAACCTGGCATTTCTTTTCTACTACATCTTATCATTGTATAGTTCTACAAGGTGTATACAGTGCATTCTCTGTTTCAGCAGCAAATCCATCCCTTTCTTTCAGAGCACACTACCAAGACCCTTCTCCACTCCCTCATCACTTCCCACCTAGACTATTACAACTCGTTTCTCACTGGTCTTCCATTGAATCATCAGCTCCCCTTCAATCTCTTCAAAACTCAACTGCACAGCTAATTCATGGGTATAGTCTGGGGGGGGGGATGAGGGGGGGTCTTACCCCACAAACGAGCTTCTCTCTGCTGATTTTGCAACAGCCTCCCCCCCCCCCCCATGCTGTGGCTGCTACCGCTAGTTTTCTGTGCTTGCAGCGGTAGGGGCAGACTGTCCTCAGATTTAAAAAAAAAAATAAAAAGTGGGTTAGTAGGAAGGCTGGTCTGGCCCCGCCTCTCTCAGACGCATGCTGTGTGTCAGAGGGGGAGGGACTAGACCAGCCTTCCCAGCAAGGCAGTGCTTATACCCGCATTCGTTTATTTAGTTTTTTAATTGATGGCAAGTCCACCACTGCTGCCGCAGACACAGAATAAGCAGCAGCAGCGGCGGCACAAGAGGGGAGCGGCAGGGGGTGCGGCAGGCCGGCAGGGAAATGCTGGGCCAATGAACACAAAGGGGGGCGGGTGAAATGGCTGAAAGGGAAGTGCTGGGAAGATGGGCACAAAGGGGGCAGATGCTAAATAGGAAGTGTGGAGGGGAAGACACAGGGAAGATACTGGACACAGTGCAGGGGGTGGAAGGCAGATGCAGGACACAAGCAGGGGGAGGTAGACAGATGTTGAACATAGGATGGAAGGGTATAAACAGACATAGGGTGGAGGATATAAGGGAATAGAGAGCAGATGCTGAACATTGGGTGGACAGCAGAGGCTGGACATGGCGTAGGAGCCATAAAGGGATGGAGGACAGATGTTGACCCAGGGTAGGGGTCATAGGGAGAAACAGCAGATGCTGGATACGGGGTGAGAGATATAGGGCAGAGGGTTGGATATGGTACGTATGGAGGGACAGATTGCTGGACACAAAGTGGGGGAGTAGAAGCTAGATATGGTATGAAAGCCAGAGGAGATGCTGGGTATGAGGTGGGGAGAGGGGGGTGCTGGAGATGGTGTGGGGTGAAATGGAGAAAGATGGACATGGAGTGAAAGAGAGAGAGGGAATGCTGGACATGGGAGAGATAGGGTGAGAAAAAGGGGAGAAGTGCGAGATTGGAGAGAGGGAGAGACAAGACAGGTCAGAAGAGAAAGCACAGTTACTTACCTGTAACAGGGGACACTCCAGAGGATGGTGTTCAGGTCCCAAACATGGAAGGCACCAATTATGGGTGTCTAAAACCAATTTGGTAGTGCCACAGTTAAAACACATTGTAGTGGCTAGCATTTCCCTGAGGGAAAGTGGAGAGGCCTTGCAGGCCGAAACCTGTCAGGCACTAAATAGGAAAAAATTTCCTACAAAAGGAAATATTTGTAGAAGAAAAGAAGAAGAAAACACCGGCGGTACCGGTGCGTCGAGGGAAGGTAGACGCGACCACAAGAAAAAACAAAAATAAAGGAAGAATTTTCTGCGGTGACAGGAGGATGTCCTGCCGGCTCCGCGAAAAAACGAAAACTGGGGAAAGGCGGGAAGGCAGCACGCAGGCGTGTTGGGATGCTTCCAAAAGCGTTCTGATTGAACGCTGGGGAGCGTTCCCGCGCAGACTCCGTCGGTACCGACGTACCCATATGTGAAGACTCATTCCTGCTTGTTCCTGGAGATTGGGATAGATACTGAACCCATGGATGGTGGAAGAGAGAAAGAGAAAGGAAAGAGTTAGTTAAAGACTGGGGAAAGATAGAGATGAGTGAGAGGGTTGTAAAGGAAGGAGATTGAGAACTGGATAGAAGAAAGAGAAATAAAATCTGAGTTGATAAATAAAATAAAATAAATGGAAGAAGCTGAAAGGAAAAGATCAGCTTCTGAGATGGATGTAGGGGAGCAAGTGACAACGACAGGAGTGGAGAGAAGTGGCAGGTGGATTGCAGACTCTGGAAACGAGTTATGAAAAGACAGGACGCAGAAACCAGATACCAGGTCCAAGGCAATTAGAAAAATAAAATAGCTAAACTATAAAAGGTAAAGGTAAAGAATTTATTTTCAGTTTAATGACTGGAATGTGTCAGTTTTGGGATTTTATATATGCTATCTTTATATTTTGCACAGTACAGCAGACATGCATCACTGTTTCTATTTCTTGTGTTCATTGCATGCAGAGCCTGGCTTGGTGGGTATCAATTTAATTTTGTCTACAAATTTCTACTTTGAGTTTGTTATAATCTTTCTCAAAACTCCACTCAGGGACTGAACCAAATCAAAAAGTCAATAAGATAATGTGGAGCAAATGCAAGAAGCTCACACACCAAGGAACTAAAAGAAAGAGCGAGAACTACAGCAGTTTATAACTCCAAATTATAATTCATTTGTATTTTGTTATAAACTGCATTATGGTGCTTGCTTTTTCTTTTTGAACATACATTTTGCATTCACAGAACCCCCTCCTCAACAATGGGTGCAGAGCAGAGGTAGGACATTCACCCACAGAACTCAATATATATATTTTAAAAAAGCCGATTCTGGTCATCTAACAAACATTCTCCAGTACCAGGTATATTGGGAACTAATACAAAACCCTACTAAAGTCACTAAGATCTTCAAGGCCAAATCTACCATACCATACCAGCATACACTTCCAAAACTCATACAATAAGGGGCCTACCAAGAAAAAAGCAGCACTATAAACACTGCAATGGGCCCCAAAACATCCATACACCTATTTGAAAAGCTGAACAAGTCAAATTACTACAGTATAGATCCCTACGTACAAACTCCATGTTAACAGAACACCTGGCCTTGGTCGCACACTCAGAACACAAACCCTCACCAAGTACAGATTAAGTGCCCACAACCTAAAGCAAAAATAAAAATGAAACCCCAAGAAGCCAGACTCCACATGCGGTGCCACAACAGATAAGAGATGCAGTTCTCCATACTGTGTGAAATATAGATAGCACAAAGTCCAATCACTAAATTGAAAACAAAATTATTTTTTCTACCTTTGTCATCTGATGATTTTTGATCATGCTGGTCCCAATCTGAGGTTTCCGTTTTCCTCTGTCTTCTCTTAGCTCTTTTTCTACAGTATGGTCTATAGTCCATCTGCCATTTCTTGGCTCTCCTTTTGCTTTCTTCATTTTCTTGCATCAGCCTTTTATCAGTCGCAGTAACTCTCCCTAGTATCAGCCCCCTTTACAGCCTCCCCTCCCAGTACCAACCCCCTTACCTTTCCAGTACCGCCACTGGTGTCTATTCTCTTCCAGTCCCCCTCCTTCCCCATCGTCCAGCCCCTTCTAGTTAAAATACCATCCCAAGTATCAGCGAACTTCCAGTCCCAGTGCCCCCTCCCATGTCAGCTCCCTTCCAGCTCCCTCTCCCCCATGTCCATCTGCCTTCCAGTGCCATCCCCGGTTGTCAGCTCCCTTCCAGCTCCCCCCCATGTCTACTCCCTTCCAGCTCCCCCCCCCCCATGTCTGCTCTGCTCCTTTCCAGCTCCCCCCCCATCTGCTCCCTTCCAGGCCCCCGTCTGCTCCCTTCCAGCTCCCCCCCCATGTCTGCTCCGCTCCAGCTCCCCCACCGTCTTCCCCCTTCCAGGCCCCCCCCCACCGTCTGCTCCCCTTCAGGCCCCCCCGTGTGTCTGCTCCCTTCCAGGCCCCCCCCCGTGTGTCTGCTCCCCTTCAGGCCCCCCCCTTGTGTCTGCTCTCCTTCAGCCCCCCCCCCTTGTGTCTGCTCCCTCCCCCTCCTCCTCCCCCCCCCACCTCACTGATTAATCATTTAAAATCAAATGAAAGCAGCCGCAGGAACATTTCTCCGTTCCCGCGATTCTGCTTTCAAACTGCTAGATCGCGTCAATCTTCCTGGAGCCGGTGGGGTGGGGTGGGGGGGGGGGCTGAGATCATCGCTTCCGCCGGAAGCGGAAGGGCAGCAGAAGCGATGACATCGGGCCCGCCGGCTCCAGGAAGATTAATGCAATCTAGCAGAGAAATGTTCCCGCGGCTGCTGTCATTTGATTTTAAATGATTAATCTGGCTTGATGGGTCGGCGGTTCTATCATAGTCAGTTTCTAGGGAGCGGCAAATAGTGTCACCCCCTAGAAACTGCCACCTGAGGCCACTGCCTCAGTTCGCCTAATGAAAGAATCGCCCCTGGTACTTGGCGAGGGTCTGTGTTCTGCCTGTGTGACCGAGACCACGTAATCTGTTAGTATGGAGTTTTTGTTGGATCTGTAGTAACCTGGCTTGTTCAGTTTTCCAAATAAGCGTAAGGATGTTCCAAGGTCCAATGCAATATTTATGGTGTTGCTCTTTTCTTGGTGGGCTCCTTATTGTATTAATTTTAGAAGCTGATGTCATTATGGTATGGTAGATTTGCTTTACAGGTCTTCAGTGACTTTTGTAGGGTTTTGTGTTAGTTCACAATCTGCCTGGTACTGGAGAGGCTGTTAATGAGATGACTCCAGAATCAGATCCATTTTTTCTTGTATGTTGGGTTCTATGGCTAAATGTCCTAGTTCTGCTCTGCACCTACTGTTGGAAGAGGGGTTTTGTTGGACGCAAAATAGATGTTCCCTTGGGATATAAGCACCTTACATCTCCTTTGTTTTTTTTGCAGGATATATATTTATAGGTATCAGTACTTTTTTTTATCTTAGTGTGCCAGGCCAAATAATTATTAAACAGCTACAATTATTTCTACATTATATAGCCACTGAATGAGAATCTCTGCTCCCTATTTGAGTATCTTGGGACACCAACTCATCCCTCGCCTGTTTTTATATACTGGCTTTCTATCCATCTAGTGTTTTTTTAAAAGATAACCATAACAGATACGCAAATGATATGCAAATATGTCACCACCCCCCCCCCCCCAATGAAGCAGTCGAACTGTGCCCATGGGCTAATCTTTTGCTAGTGTTGCTATGCTTATGTAAACTGTCTTCTCAAGTCACTTCACTGGCTCTCTTGTTTCCACAAACAGTTGAAACTACTCTTTCTGATCTACAAATACTGTACATTCATTCTGCTGTTCCGCACTACTTCTCCTCTCTTATCTCTTCCCTACACCCTTCCCCTGCAACTCCTCTCATAAAACAAATTACTTATCTATGCCCTTCTCTTCTACTGTCAACTCCAGACTGTTCCTTCCACCCTGCTTCACCGTATGCCTGGAACAGACTATCAGAGTTGGTAAGTCAGGCTCCATCCCTGGACCAATGCAAATGCAGTCTAAAAACTCATCCTTGAGGCTGCCTTTGCATCCTGAACCCCTTATTCTCCTGTATTTTTAATCATTCCCCTAATAGTCCCCGGCTGTTCCGTTTGCCTTAGCAGATTGAAGCTCTGTGGAGCAGGAACTGTCTTTTACGTGTACTTATAAGAACTGCATATGCCTAGTAGCGTTACATAAATGACAACTAGTAGTAGTTTTCACTCTTACTGGGGAATGTGTACTAAAGTGTGTTGCCCAGTAGCATGGGGTTTAGAGCGCTGTCCTAATAGCATGGTGCCCACACTAAAATTCCTGCACTAACTGGGTGGGTCGGTAGCAGAACGTAGGCGATGACAGCACTTCATGGTTAGCCCAAGCGTTAGTAGCTCAGTTAACTGTGATTGCTGCTGCATGGATGCACAGCGCCACCTCCATGGGGACATTAAGCGTATCCACACATTGGTTCTCAAGGTGCTGCGTTTTTGCACTGCAGAGGGACGAAGGCACACACCGCCCCCCTCCCCCCCCCCCACACACTGGGAGCACAGCCCACAGGCATGTTAATGTTGCAGTCTTTAGTAAACCTGCCCCCAATGTGCATTAAAGGTTAATACATTGCCTTGGAAGAAAAGGCCTGGCAATCTACTTCCGGTGATATATTGCCAAAAAAACCCCAGAGGCAGCTGGGTCGCCGGGAATCAGCACTGACTTGATGGCACTAAAAACAAAAACAAAAAAAACCCAAATCATCACGCAACACCACCTGAATGGGTGCAACTAACACCTTATGTTGTCAGCAATGCATTTAACATGCATTACAAAATATTTATCTGCATTAACTGAAAGGGACATTGCTAGGCACATCTCCAGCAGTTAATGCAGAGATTGTGTAGCTATCAACCATTCATTTTAATCTGATTTGTTACATTTTATATGCCACCTTTCAGAACAAAAGCTGCATCAAAGTGGTTTACAGTAAAGAACACACACAATTTTAAATATCCCCTTAAAATATGCTAAATACGTCATATCATACCAGACTATATTGTAGAATACAAATTTACATTAGGCAGACTCGCATACTATACAACCAAATCAGTGCAGTTGAACATGATCCCCAAACACCACAAATACACCTTAAGGACGCCAAACCTCCACACCACAATCCGCTCTGAAAAAAAACAACAACTTGCCAGCAAAGTTTCCACAACATCCACAAGAAACCTTAGCCTAATGAGCCCAGACAGTGCATCCTAGGCATCAGGCACCACCATGCTGAAAGATGGGCTATACTTTATTCAGGAAAGACAGGGTAGGAAGAAGGGAAGGTGGAGTGGCAGTATATGTAAAACAAAAATGTACATGTAAAAATTAATATTAAAGCTATAGAATTACAGAAGAGAGAAGGCACTGTGGATTAAACTATAGAGAGGGAAAGGAAAATCCATTTGCATTGGAGTTATATACAAATCCCCCTCACAGGGGGTAGAAGTGGATGAAGATTTAATAGAAGACATATGCAATATTGCCATGAAAGCAGAACTGCTACTGATAGGTGAGTTCAATATGCTGGATGTCAATTGGTACATCCCTGCTGTGGTGTCATCTAGAAGTAAGGAGATCTTAGATTATCTACAAGGAGAACTATTCAGGCAACTGGGTAACTGAACCCACACGTGATGGGACCATACTAGTGCTTACCATATTAGTGCTTACCAATGGGGAAAGTGTTTCTGATGTTACATTGGGAGATCATCTCGCATCCAGTGATCACCAAATGGTGTGGTTCAGTATTAGGACTAGGACTAGGGCTAGGGCTGATAAAATCCATTCACAAGTGAGGGACTTAGACTTTAGGAAAACTAACTTTGCAAAGATGGAATACCTCAAAGAGTCATTAGCGAGATGAGAATAGCTGGGAGATGTAGAAAAACAGTGGGCAAAACTGAAAAGGGGATATTTTAAAGGGTAGCAAACCTTTTTGTTAGAAAGGTAAATAAATGTAAAAGGAAAAGGAGGCCACTATGGTTCTCAAAAGTAGTAACTGAAAAAGTGAAGCAAAAGAGGACGACCTTCACAGAATACAAGCGATCACAGAGAAGAAAACAGGCATCTATATTTGGAAAAACTTAGAGAAGCTAGCAAAGTAGTCAGGAAAGCAAAGATACAAAAAGAAGATGAAATAGCCAATGTAATAAAATGTAGGGATAAGACATTTTTCAGATATGTTAGTGAGAGGAGGAAGGGCAAAACTGGTAATAAAGAGTGAAGGGGAGGAATATGTAGAAACTGATGAGGATAAAGCAGAATCGCTTGACAAGTATTTCTGTTCTATATTCATAGATGAAGGGTAGGGAATAGAAACAGAAGTGAGGGGGATCTCTAACGATTTTCAGAAGACCGTGTTTATGAGGAACTAGCTAAACTAAAAGTAGACAAAGCGATGGGCATGGATGGGATACATCCAAGAATACTGAGGGAACGTTCTAACGTCTGACCTTTTCAATGCTTCTTTGACATCAATAGTAGTTCTAGAGGACTGGAGAAAGGCACATGTGGTCCCTTTACACAAAAGCAGATGCAAGGATGACATTGAGAACTACATGCTTGTTAATGTGATTAGTAAATTATTGAAAAGGCTACTAAGAGAGAATAATGAGGTTTTCTGGAGTCCAGTGGATTACAGGGTCTGAGGCAGCATGGATTCACCAGAGGCAGGTCTTGTCAGACAAATCTGATTGATTTCTTTGACTGGGTGGCCTGGGAGTTGGACCGAGGGAGATCCTACATGTGATGCACTTAGATTTCATTAAAGCCTTTGACACTGTTCTGCACAGACGATTTATAAGCAAACTGAGCACCCTAGGGATGGACCCTAAAGTTACTGACTGGGTTAGAAATTGATTGAGTGGGAGGTGACAAAGAGTACAGGTAAATGGAGCTCACTCTAAGGAGAAGGTGGTTACCAGTGGTGGGCCCCAGGGATATGTCCTTGGTCCGATTCTTTTTTGTTAGTAATATAGTTTATGTATATAGGCTTGGATTGTATATAGTTTCCCCAAGTTTATCTCCATGTTAAACCCCTGTTCTATGTAAACGATGGCCAAATGTATCTGACCAAGTGTTATATTGTTTTAATGTAAACCGCGCTGATGACAAATAGTGCGGTATATAAGAAATGTTAAATAAATAAATAAATAAAATAGTGGAAGGGCTGTCGGGTAAGGTTTGCTTGTTTGCAGATGATACCAAAATCTGCAATAGAGAAGACACCCAGGAAGGTATAGATAACATGAGGAGGGATCTAGCTAAGCTTAAAGAATGATCTAGAATTTGGCAGCTGAAATTTAATGCTAAAAATTCAGGGTCATGCATTTGGGCTGCAAGTGGTACAGTGTAAGGTGTGAGGTACTTTTGTCCACGAAAGAAGTGCGGGGCCCTGGGCGTAACTGTGTCCAACGATCTTAACACTAGAAGCCTCAAAAGGAATTTTACCTAGAAACCCCAGAGTGCATCAATTAACGCATTATCACAATGACTGCGTTTAGCATGAAATGCAGATGTGAATTAATGTGAAGTTACTTATTTGTTAAATACATGCAGTATATGACATCATCGTGTGTTTATTGTTTGTAATGTCGGAGTAAAACTGTAAATAGTGATTGAGATGCGCCACCTAGTGGGAACATGAATTTATACCTAGAAGCCCCAAAGTACATCAATTGACGCATCCAAGACAACTGAGTGCATCAATTGATGTACTTTGGGGCTTCTAGGTATAAATTCATTTTCCCGCTAGGTGGTGCATCTGTCATTAATTTTCAATGCACATATTTGAACATCTTGACCTTGCTAACAAAGTCATGGAACATGACTGACATGGTTCTAAAAGTGGCGCTGGTATACAACTTCGAAGATGCATTTGCGTCAATTGACGCACTTTGGGGCTTCTAGTGTTAAAGTAGCTAAACAGGTAGAAAAGGCAACTGGAAAAGCCAGAAGGATGCTTGGGTGCATAGGGAGAGGAATGGCCAGCAGAAAAAAGGAGGTGATAGTGCCTCTGTATAAGTCTCTGGTGTGACCTCATTTGGAGTATTGTGTGCAATTCTGGAGACCGCACCTTCAAAAGGATATAAACAGGATGGATTTGGTGCAGAGGGTGGCTACTAAAATGGTTAGTGGTCTTCATTATGAAGAATATGAGGACAGACTTAAAGATCTTAATATATATACTTTAGAGGAAAGGCGGGCTAGGGGCGATATGATAGAGTCCTTTAACACTAGAAGCCCCAAAGTGCGTCAATTGACGCAAATGCATCTTCGAAGTTGAGGATATGCTTTTTCAGTGTGGTTTTGGTGTATGTATTACGATTATGCAGGTATATTTGATTCACAAGGCTTTTGGGGGCCACGTTTATATTATTGTTTGTGGGTGTGTGCTAAGAATTTTTTTCTTCATTTAAATATATTATGGTTATGTTTTGTAACCGCCGAGAGGCGTGTTTAGCAAATAAAGATTACGATTCTGCCTTTGAGGTCTTGCCCCTTCATCTAGGGAGAAAGCGCTGTATTTTTGTGCAGCTGAACTACTGTGCAGAATTTGTACTCGAGTAAATGATTAAGAAAAATCTGAGGATGTATTTGCAGAAAAGTAGTAAACTGTTTCATTCAATGCATAATCAAACTCTGGAATTCATTACCAGAAAATATAGTAAAAGCCGTTAGTGCAGTTGGCTTTAAAAAAAAAGGTTTGGACAAGTTCCTGGAGGAAAAGTCCATAAACTGTTATTAAAGAGCACCAGGGAAATCCACTGCTTATCCCGGAATAAGCAATGTGGAATCTGTGTACCTTTTTGGGAAAAGGACAGGTACTTGCAACCTGGATTGGCCGCTGTTGGAAACAGGATACTGGGCTCAATGGACCCTTGGTCTGACCCAGTATGGCATCTCTTATGTTAACCAGTTTCTAACCCAGTCACTTTAGGGTCCATCCCTAGGGTGCTCAACTTATCTATAAGGCGTCTGTGTGGAATGGTGTCAAAGGCTTTATTGAAATCTAAGTACACCACCTATTCCACATCCTCTAATCAAGGTTGTCAATGGTCCGAAATAAATATCAAAACACAGGGGAAAGTAAGAACCCTTGGGCACACCGTGCACCCAAGGACATGAGTGGGATAAAATATTAGACATTACAGCTGAAAGCTTGACTAGGGCATCCAACACCCTTGCATCGGCCCTGTCAAAAGCTATGTCCAGGTCTAAAATAACCAATACAGCATCCTGCCCTTTAAAGTTCATCTACAATTGTAGCCAGTGCAGTCTCAGTGCTATGGTATTGCCTGAACCCAGATTTACACTGGTCAGGTGTATTTTGATTTAGCTGAAGAATCTTGTCGTTGAAGAGCTACGGCTTTTTCCATGACTTTAGCTAAAAACACCGGGCAATACTGTTAAAAATCAGCTCTAGGTTGGCCTGGGTTTTTGTAAAAGGAAGCTTCATTGTATTTTCTTTTTGGTGGCAGTGGGCTACAAGTTATCACAGTTCTCCAAGGAGACATGCATCATATTCAGAAAGCCTAAGCAGCTCTCCTGTGCTACCTTTACAAATGGGCTGGACCAGGATCAGACAACATGCAATATCTTTTCTATCTTATCCAGCAATATTCTTCTCAAAATAGTTAGGGCTGCTTGACCTTTTGAACCATAGTCTAGAGACTTCTCTACCATTCCGCTATTTCCCAGCGCCTTCCCAATAGTTACAGTTTTTTAATTTATTTATTTATTTACTTACAGTCTCTTTTATACCACGCTATTAAACATCATGCAGTTTACATGAAACAGAATGACTAGCACAGTGCAGAAAGCTGATCTGTGTTTACAAAGAAGAGGTACTAAAACTTGGATAAAACTGGGGTAACTATTTACATCTAGGCGACACGTCATGTCATGTCAAAAGTAATCGTAGTCATGGATGGCTTGCAGGTATGTTGCTGTGGCTGTACTAGATGGGGGAGGGGGGCTATTGGAGCGGTCTTCCAGGTAGTATTTGAGGAAGAGGTGGTGCTTCAATGCCTTCCTAAACTGGGTTAAGTCAGGGATTGCCCGGATGCTGGGTGGTAGGGTGTTCCAGCATCTGGGTGCACAGAATCTGAAAGCCCTTTTTGCTGTTGCATGGGTGCATTGGGTTATTTCCTTCGGGATTACCAGTGTGCTGACTGCTGCAGATCTTCTGGACCTATTGGGGAACATGGTTTGGATAAGCTCTGCTAGTGATGTGGAGGAGAGCTCATTGATGGCCTTGAAAGTCAGCAGTAGGGTTTTGAAAATGAGTCTGCCATGTATAGGGAGCCAGTGGAGATGTTTCAGGATGGGCGTAACATTGTCGCTCCTAGAAGCCCCGTGTAGAACTCTCGCCGCGGCATTCATCACGAGTTGGAGCGGGTTCAGGGTGGATTGTGGGAGCCCTTGTAGGATTGCATTAGCGTAATCAAAGTGCGGTATAATCAATGCTTGATAGATTGTCCGGAAGTCATCCGGCTCTAGTAGGAAGCGTAAGTGCCTGAGTGTTCGGATTTTGTGGTAGATTGCTCTTGCTATATTGCTTATGTGCACCTTCATGTCTAGTCGTTGGTCTAACGTGACTCCAAGGTATCGGATTGTGGATTTGGTTTGTAGCTCTGCTTCCTTAACCTTTAAGTGGGGTGGTGGGGTGACGTTTTGGTTTCTCGTAATGAAAAAGACCTCAGTTTTCTTGTGCTGTATTCAGAGGTTTTGAGATGCGAGCAAGTTGCATACTGCGTCAAAGCAGTCTGTCAGTGGGGAGAGGTGCAGCTGCTCTGTTGAGAATGGCATGTAGAGCAGTACATCATCTTCATATCAAGCAGTCGACATTGAATGATCGGATGAGGTTACAGATGGGCTGCATGTATATGTTGAACATCAGGGAAAGGGATCCTTGTGGCACGCCTTGCCTCTGGTGGAAAGCTTCTGATGTTGAAGCCCCGGATCGTACGTGCTGCCATCTGTCAGACAAGTATGACTTGCACCATTCTAGTGCTGTGTCACAGATACCCCTCTCCTTGAGGCGGCCCAGGAGAAGCTCGTGGCTTACTGAGTCAAATGCAACAGCTATATCCATGAAGATGAGGACAAACCCTTGACGGATGTTATCAATTCCAGCAATTGTGTTACTGTAGAGGGTGGTGAGGAGTGTTTCGACACCATGGGACTCTCTAAATCTGTGTTGGCAGGGGTCCAGCGGAGTGGTGGTTTCGATGTGTTCTTGTATTTGTCTTTAGATTTCTTTTTCAATTATCTTGGCCAGAAGTGGTATACTGGATATAGGTCTGTATGAGTCCACCTTCTGGGGGTCAAGCTTGCTGTTTTTCAGCAGAGGCCTGATGGACGTACGTTTGAGGCATTGAGGGAACGAGCCTGTTGCGAAGGATAGGTCCATAAGCCTGGCTATGAACGGGCTAAAATCACAGCATAGCTCTTTTATCCAGAAGGCAGGGCAGGGGTCGGTTTGTGCCGTAGTGGTGTTGATCGCAGCGATAGTGTCTTTGATGCACTTCTTGGGTGGAGTGGAGAAGATGGTCAGGGGTGTTAGGTAGGTCTGCACGTGTACGGTGGTGGGTGCTGAGGACTTATTGGTCTGGCATAGCTGTGATTGCAGGTAGTCCGTGAATTCTTGAGGGTGGATCTCACTTGGTTGGTCAGGGGCTGGCTCCTTTGTTAGATTCTTGACTAGATTAAACAAGTCATGCGGTTTGTTTAGTGATCGTTTTAGGGTGTTCGTGTGGAATTGTCTGATTTTCTCTGTTATTGCTTCACGGTGTTTTATCAGGTGAAGGTCATATGCCCTCTGGTCTTCTGCGGAGTGTGATCGACGCCAGCATCTTTCCAGCTTTCTTAGGAGGGTGAGTAATGATCGCTGATCAGTGGAGTACCAGGCTGCAGTGGCTCGTTTCCTTGGAGGTTTCTTAGATGATGGGCATTGGAGAATGGCACTGAGGTTATTATTCAAGTTGGAAACCAGAACATCGAGGTTGGGTGCTGTCGAGGCGAGGAGTGGGCAGGTTTTACTCAGAATAAGGTCTTTGTCGAATGGTCGGAACCTTCGTGGTAGTGCTGCTCTGACTTCTGGCGTTCTTCTGGTGGTTGTTGGGTAAGGGTATTTGGAATTTGATTAGTTTGTGGTCAGACCAGGGTACTGCGGTAATGGACAGCATGGGGACGTGGGTTGAGTCAAAGGTTGTCTGTGGGGCGAATACCAGGTCTAATATGTTTCCTTTCACATGGGTAGGTTCACTGAAATAAGTCTGTTTCTGACTTCACTGAAATAAGTCTATTTCTGACTTCAAGAAAGCATGAGACAAATAGAGGCTCTACCAAGGGAAAGGAAGGGATTGTAGAACTTAATAGTTCTCACAGATGGGCAGACTGGATAGGCCATATGGTTTTTATCTGCTGTTTTCTATGTCACATATAGAGGACAATATTATAAAAACTTGTATATAGGCATACAGACACCTAATTGTTTTTATAAAATAAGCTAATAGGCAACTTCTTGACCTCCCAATCTAGGCATCCTGTTACAAAATTATCTTCTTACTGATCATAATCCAAATCATCTACTTCCCCCATAGTGGAAGGTGGGGGTAGCTTTTTCAAAACGACAAATGGCTCCCTCGGACGATTCCTCACTGGGTCATTTGCTAAAGCAAAAAAAAAAAGAAGCTTCCTCATGTTTGCAGTGTCCCATCTATAAAACACAGCCTGAGCTGTATGCACTAGTGGTCTAACTTCTGGCTTTGTTGATCTACGCCAAACCCTCTCGCCCACCAAAGCATCTGCTTTCCCTTCCTCAGTTCTTTGGTGAACTCGGCAGCAGGTTTTTCATCCCTAATAGGATAACATTTTTCTGGGATCAAGTTATTGGTCAGTGACAATGATTGGCTCTAAATTTCTATTTGCCTACTCCTGGACTCATACTAGTCCACCTATAAGGGATCTCATTTAAATAGAGCCTTACTCAAAGTTCATGAATTCTGCTTCTTCCTAGAGGAAACCCTCTTTGCCATTTTAACTTCAAGATGGTGGTAGGATATTGGTTTAAAAGCCAAGTCTGAAATGCTCTTCTTGGGTAAATATAAAATCTAAGGTATACCCACTCTTATGAGTAGTGGATTATATTTATTGTGCTAAACCTATATCCTGCAATGCATTTATGAAATCAGCAGCAGTCCCTGTAAGACTACTATCCACCTATAAATTGAAATCTCCCAAAATGTAAAACAGAATTTCCAGCCTGAATAGCCATCATTCAGTCTTTGCCCCAGTACAGATCAATTAGATTAGATCCCATACAATGTAAATAAAACGTAGAGGCGCAGGGCAAAGCTTGTTTTCGCACTGTATAAGAAGAGCCTGTAATTACGCAGCTCTGTTAAAGCAAGTAGAATCTTTACACAGTAATTTCCCAGAATATTCCATGAAACAATTTCTGAAAGGCCAGGCAGGTACTATTTATTGTGCTCTGCACCTTTACCCGAGATACAAGCATTTGAAAAGCCTTAAACTCTTCAATAACATACATTTATCCTGCTCTGTGGAGAAGACCACAAAAGGGAAGGGAGGGTGGGGGGGGGGCTACTATATAGACCTACTTATCACTTAAGAGTAAAAGCATAAATTATGGCTTCTGATCTTTTGGGAAAATCCTGATAACACACCCCCACAATGAAGAATTTTGGTTTGCTGGTTCTAACTGAACTTCTTCCCCCCTCCCCCCCCCCCCAAAAAAAATCATTCTGGCTGCTGCAATCCAATGTTGTTTTCAGTGAGAAAGTTGCTTTCCTTGATGCCGAGCTGAGGGGTTGTGGACAACAATGACGCAGTCTTCGACAACACAGGCCGTGGGGGGGGGGGGGGGAATAGCAGCAGCAGTTCAGCCTAGTAAACTGTAACACTGTTCAGTCATCAGTACTACTGTTTTAAATATATTTTAAGGTTCTAAGCAAGGTTAAGCAGCAATATATTTGATGTATGTTTCCTTAATCAACTGACCTTGATTTTACAACCCTGGCAATGGCTCTATTTTTAGAAGGATCTAAGGATAGGTACTCTTTTCATGGAAAGGCTGTTGATAAATGCGATTATAAAATAAATAGGAGACAATTTATGAGAAAAGGATTTTAATCAGCAGATCAAACCAAGTAATATGAATTATATTTTCAAATTTGGAAGAAAAAGTGTCATGAAATAAAATTTTGCGGATCATATTTGCAGAGACAGCGGCCATGGCAGCCAATGGTACTGGTTAGGCTGAGACAGAGAGAGAGTTGGTTCAAGGTGTTAGTGCCCTAGGCTCTTCACCCCCCCCCCCCCCCCAAAAAAAAAGCTAGCAGAATCTATTGTTTAGCTTTGAATACCTTGCTCTTTGGCAAACCCCCCCCCCACACACACACAGTGACTGCCACCCTAGGCAACCATCTTGTTTGTCTAATGGTTGGGCCAGCCCTGGACAAAACCAGACAGCAGATCCCAGAGAGAAAGGGAGAAGGGATCACTGGCAGAGATCCCAAAGATTGGAGAGACAGAAGAGGGACAGAGGAAGGCCATAGTCCTACAGTGGTGCCCCTTTGAAGCAGCAGGGTATTAAATAAGGTCTGGGTATTTGGCACCTTCAAAATTTGATGCCTTAGGCAATTGCCTATATATAGTTGGGATGTGTGTGTGTGTGGGTGAGGAAAGAAAACAAGACAGTATGTGAAGCTTCATTTTTTAAAATCCCTAATATACACATTAAAATAAAGGTACATAGAAATTAAAAGTAAATTGTATTTGGATTATGGAATTCACCTAAAAGAGAATGAAAAACATTTCATTTCACAAGCACACACAAACTCCTATTTTGCTCAGCCTGCCAAAGCACTGAATTTCCTGAAAAATAAACCGCTTAGCATCAAAAGCCCAACTTACAGCCTATGTGGGGACTATAACACTAGGTTTGGTCATTTCCTACTAATTCATTTGGCTCCCTCTAGTGGTAAACTGTAAGAACTGCACTAATGCAGTTCCACATTATTTCAATGTATTTATTTATTTACATTCTCTTATATACCGCGCTATTCTGCATCAGTGCGGTTTACATTGAACAAACTGAAATTACATTGAACAGGGCATTATAACATGGGCTATGGAGGATTAAGTGGCTTGCCCAAGACCACAAGGAGCACCTGTGGGACTAGAAACCCCAGTCCTTCCAGCCCAAGGTTGCTGTCCTCTAGTGGGATTTCAACCCCCGACCTTCCGGCCTGAAGTACCTTGCCCCAACCACTAGGCCACTCCTCCACTCCTGCATTTGACATTCTGCATTTTCCTAGGGCCAGGCACTAGATGGATTACATAAATGAGAGAAAACATTGTACACATGCATCATTCTTGTGCAGAGAAAGGATAAGGCACAGGGCAGAATACACAAACGTTTATTTAGATCACATATCAAGTTACATTTCCCTGTTCCCGGAGAGTTTACAATCTACAGCCTACATTTACGATAGTTAGCATATACTAATGCCATTGCATGCTAACATTAATGTGTCAATATTAAATATGGTCCCACTACATAAAATGGGACCTGTGGTAAAGCATATGCTAATATAGCAGCAAATGTTAGTAAATCTAGGCTGAATATTGTACAGACCGTGAATTGACTTGCCCAAGGTCATGAAGACTCACATAAAAAACACAGTAAAAACAGTATACATGAAAATAAAGACCTTAAAACATCTCCGACCGCTACTCGACTTCAGCGACTACCGATCGATCTATCAGGCATTAATATTACCTCATTTCGACTATGCCAACGTAATTCTACACGGTCTCCCTCAAGCAACGCTAGCTCCTCTCCAGCTTGCAATGAACACTGCTGCAAGAGTACTAACAGGGGCTTCACGGAGAGAGCACATAACGCCAGTACTGATGAACCTCCATTGGTTACCGGTTCAAGCAAGAACCCTCCACAAAGTTCTAACCTTAACTTTCAAAGCTGCAAACACTCTGACCCCCACAGCCCTCAGCAAGATGATACATAAAGTTCCACAGAACAGAAATAGAAGACCCATGATGCAAAACACCCTAGAGGTCCCAAAAGTAATGACAAAATGCACAAGAACAACAACAAACAGGGCCTTTACGATTTACGCTCCCAGAGCATGGAATGCTCTCCCCACCTCTATTCGAAATATCACTTACCTAACCCACTTCAGGAAGGCAATAAAGCAGCACCTGTTCACTACATACTAACCCTGAATCTAGCCTTAGTAACCATACATATGCCCCCCAGACAATCTCTCATTACAAGTAAACATCAGACTCAGCATGAAAAAGGATAATCAACTGATGCTCAGAATGTACCCCAGTGTAAATAAGATGTAGATATGTTCTGCCTGAAATCAGGTACCAGTGTGATACAATGTATAGAGTTAAGAATTGTACATAGTTTCCCCCAGTTACTTCCAAGTTGATCTCCCTGTTTATTGTAAATACAACTCAAAGTTCCTTGTGTTGTATAGTTGATGTTAAATGTAAACCGCTCTGATCTAAAATAGAGCGGTATAGAAGAACTGTTAAATAAATAAATAAAATAAATAAAATAAGTACAAGAAAATACAAGAAGATGTAGTACCAAAAGGTAGGATTCAACCAAGCCATAAGATGAAACTAGTGGGATAGAACGAACCTACAGGCAAACAGCACACGCAGAAATCATGCGCTAGAGCCCAGCACTTAAGCTCTGGAGCAAGGATTCCTAATGCAAGTTTAAACACAGAGGTTTTGTGCCTCATTGATGCTGTGTGTGTGGAGAGAGGATGATGGACTATACTAAAGGCCACAAACTAATGTGAGCACAGCTATATAGCCTAAAAAGCAGGGGTCTCAAACATGCGGCCCGCAACGGAGGGAAACAAAAAAAAACCCCTGGCTTCTGCTGCTGCCGCTGCCGCCGTGGCAGCAGCAAAATCAACTGTCAATTTAAAAAAAAAAAAAACCTGGCTTCTGCTGCTGCAGCCGTGGCAGCGGCAGAATCAGCTGTCCCGCGGCCCCTTCCCCTCTGTCCGGAAGAGCCCTGAGTCTGCTCCATCAGCGGTGGGCTTTTCAAGCCGCGAAGAGAGTATTTCCCTCTCTTTTGCCACACGAGAGGGAAACACTCTCTTCGCGGCTTGAAAAGCCCGCCGCTGATGGAGCAGACTCAGGGCTCTTCCGGACAGAGGGGAAGGGGCCGCGGGACAGCTGATTCTGTTGCTGCCACGGCTGCAGCAGCAGAAGCCAGGTTTTTTTTTTTACTTGACAGTTGATTCTGCCGCTGCCACAGTGGCAGCGGCAGCAGCAGAAGCCAGGTTTTTTTATTTTTATTTTATTTACTTGAGCTGATGGAGGGGGGGGGTTAGGACTGGAAATGGGCTGATGGGGATTAGGAAGGACTGGAGGTGGGCTGATGGGGGGGGGAGTTAGGACTGGAAATGGGCTGATGGGGGTTAGGAAGGACTGGAGGTGGGCTGATGGGGTTAGGAAGGATTGGAGGTGGGCTGATGGGGGAGTTAGGACTGGAGGTGGGCTGATGGGGGGAGTTAGGACTGGAAATGGGCTGATGGGAGTTAGTAAGGACTGGAGGTGGGCTGATGGGGGGAGTTAGGACTGGGAATGAGCTATGGAGGAGCTAAGACTGAAATGGGGTAATGGGGGGTTAGGACTGGAAGTGGGCTAATGGCAGTGGGGGGGGGGCTAGGACTGGAAATGGGCAGATGGGGGTTAGGGCAGGAGGTGGGCTGATTGGTGGGTTAGGACTGGTAATGGGCTATGGGGGGCTAAGAATGAAAATGGGGTGATGGGAGGGTTAGGACTGGAAGTGGGCTGTTGGGGGGCTTAGGACTGGTAATGGGCTATGGGGGGGCTAGAAATGGTAATGGACTGGGGGGGAGCTAGGACAGGAAATGGGCTGATGGTGGGGCTAGGATAGGACTGGAAATGGGCTGATGTGGGGACTAGAAGGGAGCGGATGCTGGGTGGGGCTGGAACTAGAAGGGAGCTGATATTGGGGGAGGATTAGAATGGGATGGGGCTGGGAGAGTGAAATGGAGAGGGGAAAAATATTTTGTGTGGGAGGGAAGAAAAATCTACAATTGACCGGGTATTGGGAGAGTAAGTGGTGATTGAGGATGGAGGGGTAAAATATGAGTGGATGAAATAGGAATGAGGAAGGAGCAAAAGGAGAAAGATTAGTATGTTAAAGCAGATGTAGAGAGAGAATGGAAAAAAACTAGAAGAGAGAAGAAAGGACAAATGGACAGCAGACGATGGAGAGTTAGCAGAAGACACAAAGAAACCAGAAGAAAGTGGCTGGAACAATTGCAACTGAAAAAAATGCACAAAAGGTAGAAAAATATCTATTTTGAATTTATTAACTGGAATATGTCAGCTCTGGAAAATGTGCATCATTAACGTCTGTGCTTTGTATGGTAACATTATGCAAATATTTATGCAAATGAGGCCCCACATCTTATGCGGCCCGCGGGTTACTTTACAAGTCTTCATTTGGCCCTCAAAGCAATTGAGTTTGAGATCCCTGGCCTAAAGGATGATATATATGTTGGTTGATCCTGATACAGTATCACTCTCTCTGCAGTTGTACACATCTGTTGGTAGAGCCTAGTATAATGTATCATCCTTTCTACAGCAATATAGGCACTGTAATAGAATCAACTCACAGATACAGAATGGAAGATACACTGAGTCTTGAAGGACTACAAAAGGGGACTGTTACTTCTGGAGAGAGATCTGCAATTGTAAGTATTGTCAGACGGCTGCCTGGGTGAGAATCTTCACAGTCTTGGCAATGCATATATCTATATGATTTGCAAGGTATTGTGGGCAATGTAGTTCATTCACACCAGACACAGCTGCTGACAATAATTTAGTTGTGCTCTTGGGTAAAGCCAATAAGATATTTATTTATGGGTTATTTCTCCCAACACAGATATGCTTGGTAGCACATAAATTAGGTTACTTGCTTTCAGTGTTAACTTGGAAAAACAAAGTCAAAATCAGGTTCTTTTCAGGTTAACTTCTGATTACTTCCCACATAGATTCAGAAGTGATTCTCTCCTAGCTCACAAGCAATTAGGTAAGGCTTAATTGCTATTTACTTCTGGGAAATTTTCTAAATAATGGGGAAAAGGGAATTCTTTAGATTAAAGCTGATTAATCTGTGAACCCACTGTATTTGTTAAATCAGTCAGGGCCTAGTAACAGCAAAGCGCTTTCAGTTTAAATTTAAAAACACAAAAGAGAGATTTCTAGTTAAATTTAGAACCCAAGACTCCCTCTATCCAAGCAAGGGCTGTGGGACTCCCGCTGGAAATTGGTCACAGATTACCTTAGAAGCACAGGACAGGATATTGTGCAGCAACCAGCTTTTAATAAGTCTTCTTTCCCTCCCCGACAGCCACCCATCCCTTGGATAATCGTAGCTTTATAGGTGCTTAAACCTCTAAAAGGAATGGAGGTGCCATATTCACTCTCAGGTGCAGCTGTTTATCCTCATCAGGCATACATTAAAGGACCTGAGATTAATTAAGCTTGTCGTGACCCTCGCCTGGGCCAAAGGCTTACAGGCATAGGGCTGCCAATGTTTGTCCTTAAATAAAGAGTTACTATCCTTGTCTCCAAGCAGGGAACTCTGGGACTTGTAGTTGATTCTTTTACTCAAAGACAAAGTAGTGTGAGACTGTTGGTTTTTAAGGCAAAACAAGAATTTTTATTTAGGTTCCCATAAGCACTAAGGTTCAACGCAGACATAAGGATTATTCTCCAAGTAAATAATAACAGGAAACATATGCAACTGGAACTGAAGAAACTGAAAGAACCTTTAAACATGTGCAGCTGTTTTCAGCAAAACATTTCAGCAAGTAAATCACAGCTTCCTTTGTTCATCCAGCACAGCTAAATCTTCATTTATCATGTGCTGCTTTGGTTATCAAACTCTAGGTTAAGCAAAGGCTCTTTGCCTTAGAAGTTCTTGGCATTCACATGGCTAAGTAAAACCCTGCTTCTCAAAAGCTTCTTCTGTTAACACTTTTTATCACCAACTTTCAAACTTCCTTCTTACGCAAAGAACAGTCCATAGGAGACTCCTCAGTAACAGAATCCTGCCCAAAAGAGTCAATTTGCATTTCTTCCTGTGCTACGAAATGCTTGTCTGTCTCTGGGTTTTTATTAACTCCTTCAAGCTTACTGTTCTGTAGGAACTTCTGAATTTCCTTCCACAGCTGCTCTCCCCGATATGGAATATTTGTACCTTGAGAGTGGGGCTTCTTTCCCTGGATCAATTGCCTCAATGCTTCAATCGTGTTCAGCTCTGGTTCTCTGCCCTTGGCTGGGTTCTGGTCACTTCCAGTTGTAACCGTATTCACCCACCTTCTGGCAGCTTGAATTCTCTGAGCTGGTTCACGAACACTCTGCACTGCAATCTGTTCCTCGTTGTCAGCAACTCTCCCAGCCACCCATTTGCTGGTTTCTTAATTAAGAGTACCTCTCTTACAAGGACTGCTTCCTCTGTTGCTGCTTCCTTTCTTGCTGGAGCCGTTCTCCAACTCGAAGTCAAACTTCCCACTTCTCTTTTTCCTCTCCTCTGAACAGGGCTTATAAAGCTGTTTCCTAACTAACACTCCTCTGTCTCTGCACAGGTGATTGTCATTACCCTCCAAGCCTGCACTTACGTTAGAGCTTGGGTGTGGCTTGGCTTCAGCAACTACGTGCTTCTTTCCTTTGCCTGCAGTCTGAACCCTGTGAATACCTTGCCTGTCTCTCACCTTAAAGGCATATTCACTGTTTTCTTCTGTTTCCATCGGCTCAGCACAGCTCTCATCATCACAAGCTTCAGGTGAACAAAGTACATTAAACGTATTAGGTATAGTTTTATTAGTATAAGAATCCACAGCAACCCTTAGTAAGTAAAGAACTTAAATATCTAAACACAACCTTAAAACTAAGATGCAGACAGCAGTCCAGCAGCGAGATGGGGGCTTTCCAGTCTTTTGCATTGAGTGTCACATGTATGATTTTCTTCCAGTTGGTGAGGGGTCTTACGTGTGCACTAGGTGCAAGGAACTCTTTGCTCTCAGGGAATGAGTCCGATCTCTAGAGGCTAGATTAGCAGACTTGGAGAAGATAAGGAAGACAGAGAGGTGTTAGAACAACTTGCAGAACTGAAAGTGAACAAGCCCATGGGACTGGATGGGATACATCCCAGGATACTGAAAGAGCTCAGAGAGGTTCTTGCAGGGCCGTTAAAGGATGTTTTCAACAGATCCTTGGAAACAGGTGTAGTTCCTCAGGACTGGAGAAGGGCAGATGTGGTACCTCTTCACAAAAGTGGTGACAGGGAAGAAGTGACAAACTACAGGCCCGTGAGCCTTACCTCGGTGGCGGGAAAGTTATGGAGGCACTTCTGAAAGAGCGAATAGTGGACTTTCTCAAAACCAACAGGTTGCATGATCCGAGGCAACATGGTTTTACCAAAGGACGATCTTGCCAAACAAATCTAATTGAGTTCTTTGACTGGGTGACTAGAGAACTAGATCAGGGGCATACGATGGATGTCATCTACCTGGATTTCAGCAAAGCCTTTGATATGTTCCTCATAGGAGGCTTATCAAACTCAGTAGTTTGGGGATGGGTCCCAAGGTGGTGAACTGGATCAGAAATTGGTTGACTAACAGACGACAGAAGGCGATGGTAAATGGAGCTCACTCAGATGAAAGGAGGGTGATTAGCGGGTTGCCCCAGGGGTCAGTCCTGGGCCTGGCACTGTTCAATGCATTTGTGAGTGATATTGCTGAAGGACTGCATGGAAAAGTCTGTCTTTTGCAGATGACATGAAAATTTGCAACAGAGTGGATTCCCCTGAGGGAGTGGATAACATGAGGAAAGATCTACAAAAACTGGAAGAATGGTCTAGTGCTTGGCAGTTAAGATTTAATGCGAAGAGGTGCAGTGTCATGCACTTGGGAAGCAGAAATCCAGGTGAAATGTACGTGATGGGGGAGAGAGATTGGTGTGCACGGACCAGGAAAAGGACCTTGGTGTGATTATTTCTGTGGATCTCAAGGTGGCAACAGTGCGACAAGGCGGTGGCAAAGGCCAGAAGGATGTTGGGTTGCATACAAAGAGGAATTCCCAGCAGAAAGGAAGGTGTACTAATGCCACTGTATAAGTCACTGGTGAGCCTCACTTGGAATACTGTGCTCAGTTTTGGAGACCATATCTTGCAAAGGATATAAAAAGACTGGAAACTGTTCAGAGGAAGGTGACCAAAATGATTTGGAGCCTGCGTCAGAAGCCTTATGAGAAGGGATTTGAAGACCTAAATATGTACACTCTAAAAGAGAGGAGGGACAGGGGAGATATTTCTCTTTAAGTATTTAAAGGTCTGAATCATAATAAACAAACTTCTTCCAAAGACAGGGAAGCTGTAAAACTAGAGGGCATAACATGAAGCTGCAAGGGGGTAAATTGAAAGGCAATGTCAGGAAATACTTTTTCACTGAAAGGGTGGTGGATGCTTGGAATGCCCTCCCGATGGAAGTGGTGGGGGCAAATACAGTGACAGAATTCAAAATGGCATGGGACAGACACAGTGGATCCCTTTACAGCAACAGGATAAAATCAAAATAAACTTAACTAATTTCTCAACATTCAGGGTTGTCCTACACGGAGCGGTGGGTTCACCCCTAAAACAAAGACATGGGGATGGGTGGCCTGCACAGAGCGGCAGGTGCACCTACTCTTGCCATCTCACTGGGCAGACTAGATGGACCATACTGGTCTTTATCTGCCATCATTTACTATGTTACTATGTATGTTAGGTACATAAACGAGACCTACAGGGATATAGTCCTGAAGTCCCACCTCCAGTCTGGCGCATCCCTGTTGCCATGGAGGAGATAGGTCACATGACAGGAGAGCATCACCCTGGTGTGGCAGGAAGTGATCCTGTAACGAGGACCTGTCCTCCAGGTGATGTAAAACCCTCTCGCACCGAGGAAGTTTCTCCAGGGCCATGTGCCCATGAGGGAAGGGTTAGGACAGCCATTATAGTTGGTGATTCGATCATTAGGCACGTAGATAGCTGGGTGGCTGGTGGACATGAGGATCGCATGGTAACATGCCTGCCTGGTGCAAAGGTAGCAGACCTCACGCGCCACCTAGACAAGGTCTTAGATAGTGCTGGGGAGGAGTCTGCTGTCTTGGTACATGTCAATACCAATGACATAGGAAAATGTGGTAGGGAGGCTCTGGAGACTAAATTTAGGCTTTTAGGTATGAAGCTGAAATCCAGAACTTCCAGGGTAGCATTTTCCGAAATGTTTCCCATTCCACATGCAGAACCCGAAAGGTAGGCAGAGCTCCAGAGTTTCAATGCATGGATGAGACAATGGTGCAAGGATGAGGGTTTTGGATTTTTTAGGAACTGGAGAACATTTTGGGGAAAGGAGGGGCTCTTCTGAAGGGATGGGCTTCACCTTAACTGGGATGGAACCATGCTGCTGGCATTAACCTTTAAATGGGAGATAGGAGAGAGCTGACAGTCGCTCAAGAGCGCATGGTTCGGAACAATGTATCCTTGAAGGATACTATCAAAAGAATGAAGTTAAGGCAAGAGCAGCTGTTTGTAAATGCTCCCTCCCCCTGCTAAGTGGATCACGAGAGAAGAACTTTTAAACTGTCACTGCGGGCCCGCGCCTGAGGGCCTTGCCAGAGGGCCCTTTGGCGTGGCCCTTAGGCGTTGGACCGTGTGAGGCAAAAGAAACATCTGCTCCTAGTTATATAGTTGGTAACTCTGTTTGAAGGTATGACTATGTTAGTTAATTGTATTGTAATGTATGTATTGTCATTCCCTGTGCTATGTAGTCTCACTTCCAACCACTTTGATGTAATGATAAGATGGTGCATGTCCTCCCTGCCTTTGTATGACCTTTGTAGTATGTTGTGAACCGCTTTGATTGAAGGAAAAGGCGGTATACAAAACATGTCAAATAAATAAATAAATATCAGCAGAGAGGTTTCAATAAAGACAAAAGTAGCCCAAATGCCCTTGAGTATGGAGCAGAGCTTAAAGATTCCAATTTACCCCTGCCTACCGATAGCCAGATTAATATGAATAAAATACAGTCTCTAAAATGCTTGTATGCAAATGCTAGAAGTCTAAAAAATAAGATGGGAGAGTTAGAATATATAGCAATAAATGAGAGGTTAGATATGACTGGTATCTCAGAGACATGGTGGAAGGAGGACAACCAGTGGGACACTGTGATACCTGGGTAACAAACTATATCATAATGATAGAGCTGATCAAATTGTTGGAGGGGTTGCGCTCTATGTTAGAGAGGGCATTGAGTCACAAAGGATTAAAGTTTTGCAGGATACAAAATTTGCTGTAGAATCTCTATGGATTGAAATTCCATGTAAAAAGGGGAAGACGATGGCAGTGGGGGTGTACCATCAACCACCTGGCCAGAATGAACAAATGGATGATGAAATGCTTAAAGAAATCAGGGAAGCTAACAAAAGTTACAACACAGTAATAATAATGAGTGATTTCAATTACCCTAGTATTGACTGGGTCAGTGTCGTGGCATGACATGCTAGGGAGATAAAGTTTCTAGATGAAATAAATGACTTTCTTGGAGCAGCTGGTTCATGAACAGACCAGAGGGGAAGCCATTTTGGACCTAGTCCTTAGTGGAATACCAAATCTGGTGCGAGAGAAAAGGGTGTTGGGGCCACTTGGCAATAGTGATCATAGCATGATCGCGTTTGATTTAATTAATGGAGGAGGGATGGTAAGGAAAGCCACAGTACTACCTTTTAACTTTCCGAGAAGATGTATTACAACTATTTGATAAACTGAAGAGTAGCAAGTCACCTGGACCTGATGGTATACATCCAAGGGTGTTGAAAGAACTGAAAGATGAGATTGCAGACCTGCTATAAGCAATCTGTGAGCTATCATTAAAATCATCTGTAATACCTGAAGATTGGAGGATGGCCAATGTAACGCCAATTTTTAAAAAGGGTTCCAGGGGTGATCAGGGAAACTACAGACAAGTGTACCTGACTCCAATACTGGGAAAGTGGTAGAAACCATCATAAAGAGCAAAATTACTCAACATGTAGATAGTCATGGCCTAATGAGAGACAGCCAACATGGCTTTATAGAAGGAAGATTTCGTCTTACTAATCTGTTATGTTTTTTTGAAGGTGTGAACAAACAGGTAGACAAAGGCGAGTCAGTTGATATAGTTTATCTGGACTTTCAGAAAGCCTTTGACAATTTCCCTCATCAGAGACTTTGTGGCAAGGCGGCCTATCCGGAGTCTGGGGGAGGACAAAAAGACAGGGAATTCACCCTAGTAAAGGGTACCCAAATCAGGGTAGGAAAGCCATAAACCCCTCCAGGAATCAGAAAACTTCCACGTGGACCACATTTCATGCTTCCCCTAGTGGAATGAAGGGGAGAGGATACAAGGCTCAGAACCCCTTAGGCAGTGAATGCTCCAAGCACTCAGGTGTCCGGAGTCAGGCTGATTGCCATCACCTGAGGAGGGAGGGGTTGGAGCTAGAGCCCTGAAAGTATAAACCCAGAGCAGAGTATGATTTAGTAAAAAGGGAGGAAAGGAGGAGAGGAGAAGCAGGAAGCCAGGCTGGGCAGAGCAGAGGAACGGAGTTTCCAGCTGGAGAGAGTGCTATTTGGCATGTAGCACGGCTGCAGGAGAGTTTGGAGCCAGGAACAAGAGACACTCCAAAATCCCCCGGGAGGCTGTTAGCTGAGCAGGACGGGGAGTCAGAGCCTATGTAGCTGGGAGAGCCCGAGGTGAAGCTAATTGAGGAGGACACTCCCATGGACTGTTCCTTGAGCCAAGCTGTAAACCGGGGAACGTAGAAAAAGCAAGCCAGTCCTGAAAGAAGGTCTCCCAGGAAAAAGGTACCCTTATACCACAAGCAGCGTGGCTGAGATCCCATGTGTTTATAAAGGGGAAGTTTACCACAGACTTTAAATGTGTTTTTTGTTTGGTGCTTTAGCCAGCAAAGCTAAGAAGGGAATACAATTAGGCTTGCTGGTAAAGACTGTGTATCCTGCAATAGAGAGAACCTTTAAAACTGCATTTTGTGGTTGGAAATGTTTTGGACAATTTTTGCTTCCAAGAGTCCTGAACCAACAATCCTATGTGTGGTATGATCGAACCATTGTGTATATAAAAATAATAAATTTCTGTCATTTGCCTTACCTACTTGAGCCTGACTACAGCTTTCTGCATGGTGCACTCATACAGCTGAATAAGGACTACATTTCCTAGAGGGCATAGCAGGAAAATAGTTTAAAAAAAGCTGAAAAAGCATACAGCAGAAAGTTCCTTCAATAATCCACGCCCCTCTAACCTAGAGGCGAGTGGTGATGGCGTGACAACTTTTGGCAAAACTAAAAAGACATGGGATAGGAGGCAGTGTACTATTGTGGATGAGGAATTGGTTAAAAGAGAGAAAGCAGAGGATAGGGCTAAATGGCCAATTTTCCCAATGGAGAAAGGTCAATAGTGGACTACCCCAGGGATCTGTGCTGGGTCCTCTGCTTTTTAACATATTCATAAATGACCTGGAAAAGGGAATAACGAGTAAGGTTATCAAATTTGCAGATGACACAAAACTAAAGTTGTTGAAACCCAAGAGGATTGTGGAAAATTGCAAGAGGACCTTGATAAATTGGAAGACTGGGCATCCAAATGGCAGATGAAATTTAATGTGGACAAGTGCAAAGTTACGCACCTAGGAAAGAAAAACCCAAGCTATGGTTACATAATGCAAGGTTCCACATTAGGAACTACCTCCCAGGAAAAAGATTTAGGCGTCATCATGGATAACATGTTAAAACCCTCCGCCCAGTGTGCAGCAGCAGCAGCCAAGAGAGCAAATAGAATGCTAGGTATCATAAGAAAAAGGAATGTAAAATAAAACAAAGGATATTATAATGCCTCTGTATCGTTCCATGTTGCAACTGCACCTTGAATATTGTGTGAAATTCTGGATGCCATATCTTATAAAGAATATAGTGTTATTAGAAAAGGTACAGAGAAGAGCCACCAAAATGGTAAAGGGAATGGAAGAATACCCCTATGAAGAGAGGTTAAAAAGGTTAGGGTTCTTTAACCTGGAAAAGTGACAGCTGAGGGGAGATATGATAGAGGTCTATAAATTAATGAATGGAGTGGAACGGGTAAACGTAGATTGATTGTTTACGTCATCAGAATATAGAAAGACTAGGAGACATGAAATGAAGCTACAGGGCAACTTATTTAAGACTAGTAAGAGAAAATATTTTTCACTCAAGGTGTAATCAAACTGTGGAATTTGTTACCAGAGGATGTAATAAAAGCTGTTAGTGTAGCTGGGTTTAAAAAAGGTTTGGACAAGTTCCTGGAAGAAAGATCCATAAACCATTATTAAAAGGGACCCAGGATATCATTGCTTGACTCAATACAAGCATTGTGGAACCTGTCTTTTGGGGGAAACTGCTAGGTACTTATGACCTAAATTGGCCACTGTTGGAAACAGGATACTGGGCTTGGACCTTGGTTTGACCCAGTATGGCATATCTGATATACCACTGGAATTTAAAGACTGCCTGCAAAATTGATTTGCTGCTTTAGATACAAATGACAGACCAGAAGAGTTATGGAATGACATCAAGAAGGTTGTGTTGGAAGAAAGCGAGAAGTCTCTACAAAAGGTGAAAAAGCAAAAACGGCCAAAATGGATGACGGAAGAAACTCTGAAAATTGCCCAGAAACGCAGAGAAGCTAAAGCCAGAGGAGAAAGAAAGACAATAACAGAACTCAACAGAGATTTCCAACGTGCAGCAAGACAGGACAAGGAAAAGTACTATGACGCATGCAAGGAAATAGAAGCAGAAACTATTAGAGGAAGAACAAGATCGGCTTTCCTAAAGCTACAAGAGTTAAAGAAGAAGTTCCAGCCTCGAATTGGAATGTTACAAGATGCTCAAGGTTCTATGTTGAATGATGCTGAGAAGATCAAGAAAAGGTGGAAGGAATATACAGAGCTTTTATATGATAAAGATCAAGTGGACCAACAGCCGTTTCAACCTGTACCTTATGATCGGGAACCATTGGTGATGAAAGAAGAAGTTGAAGCAGCATTGAAAGCCTTATCAAAGAACAAAGCACCAGGCATTGATAGCATTCCCATAGAAGTATTACAGCAATTTGATGCAGCTGTTACCGTACTTACAAGGCTCTGCTAAGAAATATGGAAGACAACATCATGGCCAACTGACTGGAAAAGATCTGTGTTTATACCAATACTAAAGAAAGGTGATCCAACTGACTGTGGAAATTATCGCACAATCGCTCTGATCCCACATGCCAGCAAGATTCTACTGAAGATTATTCAAAAGAGACTACAACCATATCTGGAACAAGAACTACCTGAAGTGCAAGCAGGGTTCAGGAAAGGGCGAGGAATGAGACACATCATTGTGGATGTGAGATGGATCCTTGAAAAGACTAAAGAATACCAAAAGGATATCTATTTGTGCTTTATCGACTATAGCAAGGCTTTTGATTGTGTAAACCATGAGAAACTCTGGGCCACATTAAGAAGCATGGGTATACCAGAACACTTGATCGTACTCTTGCACATTGATCAAGAAGCAACAGTTCGAACAGAACAAGGAGAAACAGAATGGTTTAAAATAAGCAAAGGTGTAAGACAAGGCTGCATACTTTCCCCCTACCTGTTTAATTTATATGCAGAACAAATCATCAGAGAAGCAGGATTGTATGAAGACAACAGAGGTGTGAAGATTGGTGGAAGACTTATCAACAACCTTCAATATGCTGATGATACCACATTACTGGCTGAAAGTGAAGATGATCTGAAACATTTGCTTCTCACAATGAAAGAACAGTCTCAAAGTGGGCCTGCACCTTAATGTAAAGAAGACAAAGATCATGACAACTGGCATAATCAACAGGTTCATCGTTGAAGGAGAAGAAATTGAAATCGTGAACAACTTTAACCTACTTGGATCAACTATCAATAAAGAAGCAACAAGCAGTCAAGAAATCAGACGACGCATTGCTCTTGGCAGAATGGCTATGAAAGACCTAGATAAGATTCTCAAGAGCAGAGATGTCTCTCTCCATACAAAGATTCGACTTGTTCAAGCCATGGTGTTTTCAATATCATATGGATGTGAAAGCTGGACAGTGAAAAAGACAGACAGGAAGAAAATCGATGCCTTTGAATTATGGTGCTGGCAGCGAATACTGTGTATACCATGGACTGCCCGAAGAACAAACCAGTCGGTACTAGAAGAGATCAAACCTAAGCTTTCTTTCGAAGCTCAGATTACAAGACTTCGACTTTCATACTTTGGACACATCATGCGAAGAGAGAGATCATTAGAGAAAGACATCATGCTTGGCAAGATAGAAGGTCAGTGCAAAAGAGGAAGGCCAGCAATGAGATGTATCGATACAATAACAGCAGCTATGGGTTCCAGTCTGTCAATAATGAGCTGCCTGACTCAAGACCGAACACAATTTAGGATAGCTATCCAGAGGGTCGCCATGAGTCGACTCCGACTCGACGGCACTTAACAACAACAACATGTACGAGATCAATCAAATTCAACTAGATAGTTAAATAATCCGTCATATAAATCTTAGGGAAAAAAAAACAAAAACGCTGCAAAATAGTTTGTTGAAGCTGCAGGGGTTTTATGGGTTTATCAAATTAGTTTAAAAAAAAATAAAGGAAAGGTCTGGCAAACAAAAATATCATACAAATCCCCTCGAATTAGTATACCTGCAGTAGAATTTGAATAGATTCATTCAATTTGTGAAAGCCCATACTAGGTAGCAAATACCACAGTAACTCTGGTCAGAAATTGTCTTGTTCATAATGGGCCTTTCAGTTTCTGCATATATATCTGCTAAACAAGATTCTCACACTGGTACACAACACGCTCCACATAGGCATTCCTTCCTACCTTGCCTCATCTATCATCCTTCAAACCCACATCACTCTCTCTGCGCACTCCACCAGGTCAGATTCATATCTAGCCTTCACCTTCCCAGGCCAGATAGGAATCCATCTGTCACTCCACTTTCTACATTCCTGGTCCTTACCTCTGAAATGTCCTCCCCTCCAATCTCAGAATGGAATTCTCTTGCACTGCTTTCAAATCCCAACTGAAAACTCATATGTTTCATGCCGCCTACAATATCCCCATTATGTGATGCACCGGATCTCCTTTTGATGACACCTATTACCTCCCTATCCCCCTTCCCCCTCCTTACCCAGTCTGTTTGCATTCCTCTTTTCTATAATTTTATGGAGTTCACTTCTCCCTTTTAAAATGTTTTAATTGTAAACCACTCTGCCATCTTTTTGAAGGGTGATATATCACATTTTAATAAACAATTTGCAAAAGGCATCGTACAGTAACATCATCTATCACCGACTACAGCTATCTCTGGGGTGGGTAGTGAAAAAATATCTTTGTCTGTGCTACTCCTGACCAGGTAGTAAAATTTAACCTTGGCTCTTTGCTTTAATTCTCTCAATTCAAATGCAAATAAGGAAGCACACATTCATAGAAAGTTATATAAAATAATACAACTTAAGCTTAAGCAAGAAATTCACCGATGTGCAAACTTGTGCAGGTTCCTATGATTCCTACTTGAGCTAGGCCATAGCACTTCATTAAGAAAAATACTTCTACATGGTACAATTTTGTTTCTACTTCAAGCTTTGTTTATCTATGTTATAGGTCAAAACACAGAAATATTGTCCAGCTTAATCAAAACAAAAGCTCCCTATCTTGCAATGTAACCTTGAACGTTTCTCTCCTATTCATAAACACTCCCTTATAATTTTTTTTTTAAGTGCCATCAAGTCAGTGTTGACTCATAGCGACCCAGCTGCCTCTGGGTTTTCTTGGCAATGTATCACTGGAAGTAGATTGCCAGCCTTTTCTTCCGAGGCAATGGAGGGTAAAGTGACTTGCCCAAAGTCACATGGAGTGCCAGTAGGAATCGAACCCTTGATCTTCTGGGTACTAGGCAGTTGCTCTAACCACTAAGCTACTCCTCCCTTATAATACTGACAGATATACTCAGAGCTATTTTTCACACTTTATATTAACTCTTTCAGAAGGCCCTGGTACCCCAATTCAAGTCCTTATCAACAGTCCCCCCCCCCCTCAACACTCTGATTCTGTAAACAATCACTACAAAACATGTCCAAGTCCAAAATAATTAAATACATAAATGAATAAATAAATAAAATCAATCACAGTGGGGGAACACCTTTTGCTGCACTCTGCTTTAAAGTCCTAGACACCACATCTGGTCCATAGGTGAACGCCATCTTGCTGGTTGGAAAAAGTCTTTATACATATGGTCCATTTGACAAAATAGAAAACTGATTACAATCATTCTGCAAATCAACCAAAGCTATGTGACACTGTTTGCCCTTGCTAGGTCTCAGTAAGAATGTGTACAGAGAGAGTAAGGCTTTACCAATTACACAGGTACACTACCAAAAAACTGCCTCCAGTTTTGCAACTGATTCCTATAGATTTTGGGGTGCTGAATCCAGGAAAAATAGCCAAAATGTTCCATCACGTCACGTTTTCTTGCAAAATTAGATTTCTTACTCATATAAGGAATGTTCACATAATTTCTTTTTAGCCGACTGCAGTTTATTTTCTTGGCCCAAAATAGAGGTTGTAATGGTTAACTAACTAGAAACACTCCCTCATGATATTTTAGAGTGTTTTGTATTCATTTTACACATTAACAGGACAATTGTGAGGCGGGGGGCTAAATCCAGTACTCGCGCTGGCGCATGTTCTTTCCTGTTCGCCTCGCCTCGTTCGCTCGCTCGCTCAAACACGGTGGTTGCGACATGAACGTTCCTGTCAAATTTCAGTTTCTTGCAAGTTCATTATTACCTTTTGTTTGCTCAGTCGTAATCCAGCTTTATTCCGAAGTGGTTCACTACAGTTGTAGTTTGCAGTGCTGTGTATTTGTGATGGCTCACAGAGCCAGAGGTTGCGTCAACTCTCCGGACAGTTTTTGTTTTATTTGTGGGGAATATACCGTGAAAAAGCGGCAGAGGAACATTTCTGCATTTATTAAAAAAGTATATTTCGCCTATTTCGGTTTGAAGTTAGGCGATCAAGACAAACCGTGGGCTCCTCACAAAGTGTGCAAGACATGTGAGGAAGATCTACGCTTATGGATGAAAGGTAAAAAACAAGCATTTCGTTTCGGAATACCTATGATGTGGCATGAACAAAGAGACCACAGCAGTGACTGCTATTTTTGCTCTTGCATTGTGAAGGGATACAACTTAAAAAATAAGAACGTAATAAGTTACCCCAACCTTCCCTCAGCAATTAGGCCTATGCCTCATAGCAACGAAGTACCTGTGCCTGAACCACCAAAATCTTTGGATCATATTTGTGTGGACGGTTCTGATCATGATGAGACTCATCAGATGGCTTTTCCCGATGAGTCCAATACTTCCGAGTTTGAAACTGAACCAGATCCGAAACCTGAACTTTTCTCTCAAGCTGAATTGAATGATTTAGTCAGGGATTTAGGACTCCCAAAAGATGCTGCCCAACTGCTAGGTTCTCGGCTTAAACAGAAAAATCTATTGTCACCAGGAACAACTTTTTATTGGTACCGCAACCGCGAGACACAATTTTTGAAGTATTTCAGCAAGAGGAAGATTTGGTATATTGCAACGATATATACGGAGTGATGGAAAAGTTTAAACTCAAGTATGATCCTGCTGAATGGCGGCTGTTCATTGATTCGTCAAAAGACAGCATAAAAGGTGTTCTTCTTCATAATGGCAACACATTCGCTTCAGTTCCTATTGCTCACTCTGTTATTCTCCAAGAAAAATACGAGAATTTGGCCCTGATTCTTCAGAAGATTCGTTATGATGAGCATAAGTGGATGATTTGTGGAGACCTTAAAATTCTATCCATGCTATTAGGGCAGCAATCCGGTTTCACCAAATATCCCTGCTTCCTTTGCTTGTGGGATAGCCGGGCCTGCGACCTACACTGGGGGAAAAAAGACTGGCCAATTCGGGAGTATTTGAGACCCGGTGAGAAAAATGTTCTTCATGAGAGCTTGGTACCTCGTGATAAAATTCTATTACCACCTCTCCACATTAAGTTGGGTCTCATTAAGCAATTCATCAAGTCCCTTCCAAAAGATGGTGAGTGCTTTCGGTACCTTTGCTCAAAGTTCCCCCGACTTTCTGAAGCAAAGCTAAAGGAAGGAGTATTTGTTGGCCCTGATATAAGGAAACTCATTTCAGATGGAGCATTCGCTGAAACGATGTCTGAGAAGGAAAAAGAAGCCTGGGATTCCTTCAAGGATGTTGTTCTCAAATTCTTGGGGAACAGGCGGGATGAGAACTATAAGGATATTGTTGCCAGGATGCTCAATGCCTTCAAAGAACAAGGCTGTAATATGAGCCTGAAAGTCCATTTCTTGCACTCCCATGTGAACTACTTTCCCGAAAACCTGGGGGCGTACAGTGAAGAACAAGGTGAAAGGTTTCACCAGGACATCAAGGACGCAGAGAGAAGGTACCAAGGAAGATGGAACACCACTATGATGGCTGATTTCTGCTGGTTGCTGCTGCGGGAAACCCCAGATGAAAAATACGCCAAGCAGCGCACCAAGAGAAGCATTCGGGGGAAGAAGAAACAGGCCCACCAGGAGATTGATTGACCCAAGAATGACTTTAAAATCTAAACTGTGTTGACAAATATCGTGTTTTTACTAAACTTTGAAATAAAAATTTGCTAGTTATTACCACAGTGTCGGATCTCATTTATTAGAATTTTATTTTCACACCATCGGGTGTTTGTCTTCATGTATTGCAATGGTGCGGTTTGCGTTTTCTATTCTTACATACATACCTGTACAACATTTTTTGCACATTTCTTTGCTTTGCTTTGTGTCTAACCTCGCTCTTATATGCTCAATGTTTGTGCACATGTATGTGGCTGTTTTAAGTGCAGACAATTTTGCTACCATCACAGTGTGTTTTGTTGACATTACTCTATTCTTATGTGCTGCCTTGTTACAATTTTCTTTATTCTTATTTGAATAACTACTAAACAATTAGTATAAAGAATTCATCTAAGAAACTTTTATCTCGATCGCACTCAATCTGAAACGTTCACCTCAAACTGCTAACCCAATGTAGCAAAAAATCTGTACATGATGGAGCAAATTGGTTACCAGATTTGGATTCAGCGCACCAAACAACGTAAAAATCAATCGAAACATTAGAGGCATTTAAAAAAAAAATTTTTTTAGTGTACCTGTGTTATTCTTGCAAGAACTATATGCTGGCAGTGGCCAATTTGGCGTGGCCTTTGGCGTGGCCCTTAGGCGCGGCACGAGGGCGAGCAGAAGGCAACAACAAAACGAGTCAGCTACACCAACAACATCGCAGCAGAACCCAACAAAGGACTAGACCGAAGAAAAGGACGTCAAAACCGCAAGTAGAACCCTCACTACACACCACACACTTCCTTCCACCAGACGGTCCCTTCAACTACCAACACCCCAACGGATCCGGATCTCCCTCCACGGGGACAGGCTCCCCTTCCACGGGGACAGGCCCCTGCTCCAAGTTTAGCTCTCCCCAATCGGGGGATTGGAGCGGCAACAAGGGCACAGCCAGACAGCAGCAGAGTGCCGCCCAATCGGGGCAGACTCAAGGCCGTACAAGGAACAGCGCGGCAAGAGTGAGTGAGCACAAAGGGATAATCACAGCCACACATACAACAGAACACCAGAGGAAAAACAACAGCAAAGCAAGCAACAGACGAAGACTTAAGAAAAAAGGCATCACCCTAACAGAACATCACAAAAGATCAAAATGCACGTCACATACTTCCTCCCACTCTACCTACTCGTCACTCAACTCCTCCCACCAACCACACACCTACACTACCCACAAGCAAACACAACGCGGTACCCACCAACAGCATTGCCATATTTAGAAACACAGCACACACACAAACAAACACTCAGAACTGCCCAGACAAAAAGACCAAACAGACACAAATCAAACTCCCAATCCTGCACAAAGGAAGCACATGTAACAGCAACCTACTCAACAAAGGTAACAACGATTGAGCTCATAAACGCCAGATCAGTATGCAACAAGATACACACTCTTGTAGACCACATAGAGGAGCGACAGCCCGACATAATATGCTTCACAGAGACGTGGCTCAACCCTACCGACAATGTACTACTCAACCAACTCGTACCGGACAACTACTCAGCGTACAACTGCCCACGAACCCACAAGCGTGGAGGAGGAGTCCTAATAATAGCAAAGACAAAACTAAAATTCAAGACACATAGCTTCTCCAATACTCAGCAATGTAACACAATCAGCATCAAAAACAAAAACATTGCAATCTGCCTAACCTACAGAGCACCCAGAGCTCCACCCGACGAATTAGCCTTCATACTCGAAGAAGCCTGTGCCATAACAACAAACAACAAACCAGCACTACTGATTGGAGACTTCAACCTCAAGTCCACCAATGCCAAAGACGCAGAGGCCTTCCTGCAAGCAATGACCTCACTTCAATTCACGCAGATAATCAACGCTCCAACGCACAGACATGGATCTTCTCCAGACCTCATCTTCGCATCCAATTACATAACTTCAAGAGACCTAATCTCTCCACCCACCATTACCCCAGTGCCATGGTCTGACCATTACTTAATTGAGACAAAGATACGATCTCAAGAGGACCAGACAAACGAAAGAACAAACAACTCACACACACAAAGACGATTCAAGAATTTCGACAGGGACGAATTCATACAGAACACAACACAACACCTGAACATTCCTACAGATGACCTGGAGGAACAAGTTTCCAGATGGAACAGCAACTTAGCTAACGCCGCCAAAACCATCCGGTGGAGGGCACGAGAAACACCAACACAACAGGAGACAAAACAAACCTTGGTACTCAGCAAAAATACGTCAGGAAAAGAGGGAGCTCAGGAAGATTGAACGGAGATGGAGAAAAAACAAAACAGCAGCCGACCAACATCTCTACCTAACAAAACAAAAACAATACAATGAATGCATCAACCAATCAAAAAGGGAATTCCACACAAACTTGATAAATACTTCCATCAACAAGCCCAGAGAGCTCTTTGAAATAGTCAAGATCCTCACAAAAGAGCAAACAACAGAAGGGGAAGTACAAGTGGACCCACAGGAATTCGCCGACTACATCAAAGACAAATTCCACTCCACAGAGCGTACAACACCCAGTGGGACCACCAGGACAGACATACACACCAAAACCTGGGGCACATTCTACTCACCCTCAACAGAGCAGATATCCCACATCATCTCTACAATCAACACAAGCACTGCTCCTACAGACCCATGCCCAGTATCATGGGTCAAAGCCACCAAATCAAAATTCATTCACACCATACACAAAATAGTACACAACTCACTCACTCAAGGACTCATGCCAAAGCAACTAAAGCTTGCCTCAGTAAGACCAATAACAAAGAAAACAACACTCGACAAAAAGGATCCAGCAGCATACCGACCGATCTCCAGCATACCCTTCCTGGCAAAAATCATCGAAAAAACGGTACAACTACAACTCCAGGAACACATCGACAAACATGAAACACTCGACGACAACCAACACGGCTTTCGTCCCAACCACGGAGTCGAAACGCTACTGATCTACCTCTTCGACAGCATCCTAAGAATAATTGACAACAACAGGAAGGGAATCATAATGATCTTCATCGACATCTCCTCAGCCTTCGACACAGTGGACCACAACACGCTCCTGGAAAGACTAAAGAACACTGGTATACACGGTATCACTTTGAAATGGTTCCACTCATACCTAACCGAAAGACAGCTACAGGTCAAGGTGGGACACAACACCTCCCGACCCATAAATGTCAGCCAAGGAGTACCTCAAGGATCCGCACTTTCAGCCCTCCTATTTAACATCTACATCCAACCGATATGCGACATCATGAAAGAGAACAACATTCAATACACAATATATGCAGACGACATCATGATATACACCCCGATAGAAATCGACAACCCGGATTTCTCCAAGATAACAGACTGCCTTACCCAAATGACCAGCTGGTGTCAAAACAACAACCTCGCAATAAACTACAACAAGACTGAAGCTCTAATAATCACTCGGAACCAAAGCTTCATACACCCGCCAAACATCAAGATACAAAACTCCACTATTCCAATAAAATCAGAAGTGAGATACCTTGGAGTTACTCTGGACAACAAGCTAAACCTCAAGCCACACATAGACAAAACAATACAAAAAGTCTACTACAAGATGCGAATCATCAGGAGACTGAAACCACTCCTTGCCCCAGAACACTTTCGTACCGTCCTCCAAGCACTGATAACCCCAATACTGGACTTCTGCAATCCGATATACTTGGGACTACCGAAACAAGCCCTCAAACCACTCCAGCTAGCACAAAACACTGCAGCACGAATAATATCCGGTACTGCAAGACAGGACCACATCACACCCACCTTAAAAGACTTACACTGGCTCCCAATCGGTGCACGCATCAGATACAAAACTATCATAAACCTATTTAAGATAAATCAGCACACATCAGCCAACAGCCTACACACCCTCATTCAACCAGACAACAGCACTCGTCCTAGAAGAAAACAAACACGCAACCGAGTCAGCACCCCAGGTGAATTCAAACACACACGCAAGGACACAACAGACAGAGCTCTCTCCATGGCTGCTCCAACTATATGGAACAAACTACCAGACGACTTGAGGACAACTACAGACCTCAAAGACTTTAGAAAACAGCTAAAAACCATGCTGTTCATAGAACACTATGGACACATCACATAACCTAAGAGAATGTATAACAGCACATATTGCTGCCTGTACAGATAATGTTTTACAGCACCACTGTATATAGCCCACACTGTACATAGCTCAAACCATTCTAGCACGCAACACACCACACCTTGTACATAGCTCACCCCAATCTAGCACACGATACAACACACACTCAACTAAATTGCACCCTCACTGCATGATTAACACACTCACTTTACCCGATTATTTGCTGTGATACCACCTTGATTAATAAGATAAGGCGGTTTAAAAATACTGTTAAATAAATAAAATAAATAAATTGCCTCCATAGAACTCTCAGTAGTCCAGAGGTTTGCACCCACATTTACATCACGACACTGGCCAGAACTACAAGATCTCCAGCAGTATTCTCTTTTTCACTCTGGGCTGCGCTATGTAAATCCAGGCTTCGTGGCTGCATTTACATCTTTCTGTAGTCTTGCTGGAATCGCTGATCTCTGCTCCTATCCGGCTTTCAGTAGCATTGCAGACTTCTTCAATCACGATGGTCATTGTCTTCAGCCCATAGGATTCAGTGCATGCAATATATAATTTGCAGAACCATAACTGATTACTACAACATCCCTCTGATTCCTCACAATTGCAAATTAATGGCAATATGGAATTATTTTAACTGTATTACATTATCATTAGATGATTCTGTTCATCTACTGTTAGCACTAAATTACTACAAATTATTTAACTACATTCCTTAATTTTTCTCTTTATCTATCAAATTACTGTTAGGCCACATGCTAACCTCTCAGGTGTACAGTTTACATATTCATATCACTAATTATGTTTGTAATTTATTCTCCAACCATGACAATATACACAAGTATAGTTAAACTTATTACTTAAGGGGTAGCAAACATCAAAACATAAACTAGCAGTTTATGGGAAATAAATTAAACTCATTTCAATTGTTTACCAAAAATTCTTAGGAAGGCTCTCTTATCTTAGGTAATGGTTTGACTCATTACTGACAATATTCAAAGTAACATACCTATCTAATTAACAGACATCTCAGCTCACAAAGAAAGGAAATCAGGACACAAACAGAAGGAACAAATACATATAGGTCATTAAATATACAGAATTGTGCTCAAGAAATTTCCAAAAACAGAGTTTAAACCAATTAAAAATGCAATTGTCATTGTTTACAACTTTTCTTTGTTGACACTTTAATCCTTTATTATGCTGTTTTGTGCTGAATAATTAATCTCTTGCACAAGGTAAGTTTATTTACACCTTGAATCTCTCTCACTCAGTGACACTATACTAATGTAGTTAATCAGCCAGTCTTGGGGTTTGTGATATTAAAATATCTTTGCTTTACCTATTCCACTAGCAACAAGACATTTGCTTCACACTTCCAATCAACATCATCAGTTCTGCAGGGGTCATTCCATAACACACAGCATGAGAATTTAAAATCCAATAGACCCTTGCAGGTGGCTTAAAATAGACTGGGACATTGCTACTCTAATCTCTTATACTTTCATGGATGTGCTGTGAAATGTGTACCAGGATTTTCCTGTTAATCTACTAATATAAAAAGAAAATATAAACACACACTTACCAACATGGTTTAATTACTTAATTTACTTCTGCCCCCAGCAGCGTTGACACACTATTCACGAATCTCTTTAACCGGCTCATCATAGGCCTGGACAAACCTCGACAAGGATTAGTGTTGGTTTTCCCAGACATCAGTACAGCATTCAACTAAGTAGCACATCACACCATGATAAGCAGATTCAAAAACATAGGTCTGATCGACTGCACCTTAAAATGGTTTACATCCTACCTCTCAGACAGACCCATGCAAGTAAAAGTTGGACCCAACATCTCCAAACCATTCAACTTAACACAAGGTATTCCTCTAGACTTGGCCCTGTCTGGCTTACTATTCATACCTACAGTGTCACCACTCACCCCCCCCAGAGGCATTTAGCATGGGCAAGGCAAGTGGGTAGTTGTGTTTCTTAGACTGTGAACTTTAAATGGAGGTTTGGAAAGGCCTCCTGGGTAATGTAGTCCTACAGTAGTAAGAATGAGTCCAAGTTGTGCACGAGTGGTTCAGGTTAAATTAGGATTTATTGCCCCTCCCGGGGTTGGATGTTGATGACCATGAACAAAGAATATATTTACAAAGAAACCATACTCCTGATGTGAACAAAAATAGGCAACTTAAATAATGCTTATCTTCAGCTGTTACGGAATCAAAAAGAATAAAACAGTTTCCCTCCAAAATACTTCTTTTGGCTGTTTTTCTTCCTTCAGCAAAATCCAGTATTATTAACAAAGGGACTGCACATTGTCTGCCACCATATAAGAGCAGTCCATAAACACTTCGGACTCAGGGGGTTGATAAGGGTCCCACTGCATAAGATCACCTTCTTCCTTAAGGTCTCTTAGAGAGGGTTCTTCTGCCTGCCATGCAAACCTCTCCGTTCCAATTACAGGGTTCCCTTCCCCCAACCTGCTCTGTGAGTCTGGGTGTTTGGCTTCCTGTGCACACAGCCCTCTGTAATTAAAAGGATATACGTTTCCCTCTTCTGTTTGGCTACAGGGAATTCTGTGTCTGCCTTTAGAATTGCTTTCTCCCAGGAATCTCCCTTGGCTACAAAAAGGTTGGTAAAACTTTTCTTTCCCCTTTGATAAAAGCTTGGTATCAGGGAAATAAGCTTTACCTGCAGGCTGTCTGTTGTGAGCACAGCGTGGTTGTCTTTTCTGGTTCCCAGAATAAACGTCTCTGCTTTTTGGATAGTAAAAATCCCCAGTGCTTTTTGTAGTTGAGCACTGCTCCCTGGGAACTGGACTTGAATGTCTTCCCCAGCTCTCTTCCTCTGAGAAGTTCCTCCGAGTGGAATTGGGATTTCTTTCCCTTTTCCCTTCTCTCAGCCACAGACCTTGGCTGCCCTCGGAGTATCTATCTTTCTCTGGTTTTCTCCTTCTTTCAGCTTTCTCCACGCTTGCTGTGCTACCTTTTCCTTCTGTCTCCGTGTCTGAGACTATGTCCGTCTCTTTCTCCTTCCCCTTCTCCTTTTTCTGTCCTATCTTTAACTAAAGGCTTTTTATCTAAGTTTCTTTCTCCGTTGTGCTGAGCCACACCTCCCACCAGGTGTTCCCACTTCCCTGATGAGGCAGGAGCTAGCTCAGGGGATGGGCGTTCCCTAACACTCTGTGACGTTCTTTGTTTAGGGTTTCCATGCCAACCCTCCATGCTTGTTTCAGCACTGACAGTTCTGGTTTCACTTTGCAGTGAATCCTCTGCCTCCCTTGGTTCTGAACCTTGCACTTCACGACAACAGCCACTGTTCCCTCTAAGCTGTGCGCGTGTGCGCGCGCACACACCTCGCTGAGCGAGCGCACATACTTTACAACAGAGCGCACAAAAATTACAGCTCTGATTCTAATAGAAAACACCACAGGTGTCTTAAAATTTAAAAGTTATGATTATAATTACTAGAAATTTCCCGCTTCATTTAGTAATCGTCTATTTTCATTTAATTTGATTAAAATCAATGTGGTGTACATACTGTATTCTGACATGTAGTCAAATTTTAAAGTATAGAACTCCGAGTGTCGTTATGTGGTGCACAAAAATGTAACCTTCCTTCAAAAGCTGCACACAGCTGATATTTTATGCGCACACAGCCTACAGAAAATTAGAGTGAACATTGCCTACAGCCCATCTGCAACCTATTAAGAAAATGGACCATGTACTTTCACCTCTACGCAGATGATATCATGTTCTACATGCCATTTAATACCCACAATCCGGACTTCACTACCATATCTGATGTTTTCTCCGCTATCACATACCTCTTTGCCAATCTTAATCTTGTAGTGAACAAAGACAAAATTGAAGCATCACTGGTATTCAGAGACCAAATTTTCAAACCGCCAGACAAAGCTCACACTAAATAATTCTGAAATTACCATAAAAAAGAAAATCAAGTACCTTGGTATAACGATCAACAGCAGTCTCAACATGATTGCACACAAAGTATGCAGCTAATAAAGCATACTGGAAGCTTAGACTCCACAAACCTCTACGCCCTCTCCTACAAGACGACGACTTCAGGTCAGTTTTTCAAGCTGTCATTATACCCCACCTTAACTACGGTAACATCCTCTATCAAGGGCTGACAAAACAGGCGTTATACCCACTCCAGCTAGTACAAAACACTGCCACCAGAATCCTAACAGGAAAATCAAGTAAGCAATACATAACTCCTATCCTCGGAAGTCTGCACTGGCTCCCAATAGCCCAACGGATTAAGCATAAAATCATAAACTCTACCTACAAAATCCTCAATAACCTCTCTGCCACCTGCCTCAAGGATCAAATCACAAGAGCATCCACAACAAGACCAAGAAGATCTGAAACCCAGAATCTCCTGCCACCCCTCTGCTCAAGACCAAATGCACACAACAGACAAGCAGCAGGGCCTTCTCAATATATGCCCCCACGATCTGGAACTCTCTACCCGAAACCATTGGATCTGCACAGTCCACCAAAGATATGAAGAAATTACACCTCTTCATAGAGAACTTTGGGCCAATGACATTACATAAATATAGAACATAAATATAGAACAACAAGAGACTGTACTGTGCTGATGGACTACATCTCTGTCGCAGGGAAAAGAATCCTAAGTGAAAAATACAAGCAATACGTGGATATGCATTTAAACTAGAACAAGGGGGTGACGGATGTGGAAGGTCAAGCTCTGGACGTCACCCCCTGCAAAAGCAGATTAAAATCAGAAACAGCCACACATTTAAACCACACCTCAAAAACAAGTGGGAAGATGTAGGCAGAACAAAATCAATGCTAAATACATGCAAGCCAGTTAAATGCTGGAAAGCAATGAGCACAAATGCTCGAAACTTAGCCAACAAAGTTCCAGACCTAGAAGCCCTAATGGTGGAAATGGATTTGAACATTGGGGCCATTACAGAAACATGGCTAAACGATTCGCATGATTGGGATATAGCCATACCTGGCTATAATCTATTCAGAAGAGACAGAGAAAACGGAAGAGGAGGAGGAGTAGCCTTGTATGTCAAAAGCAATATTAAAGCTACTGAAATGCAGGGGGCATGGGGAAAAGAAGAAGCGCTCTGGATTGTGTTGGAAAGAGGAGATGGCACTGTCATCCATACTGCTGTAGTCTACAGACCTCCGACACAAATTGAAGAGATAGATAAATTGATTATAGATATTGCCAAGATAGCCACAAAGGGGGAAGCGATCATATTGGGTGACTTTAATCTACCTGATGTGGATTGGATTACTCCTTCTGCAAATCTGGAAAGAAATAAAAAAATTGTGGATGCTCTCCAAGATGCGTTACTTAGACAAATAGTGATGGATCCAACCAGGGAAAGCTCAACACTGGATTTAGTGCTCACCAATGGCGATAGCATGTCGAATGTCTGTGTGAGTGCCCCTGTGAGCAGCAGCGATCATCACACGGTGTGGTTTGAGATAAAAGCCATGGTACAGGCCAAACATAGCAAGCTCAAAGTCCTAAACTCCAAAAACACCGACTTCAATAAAATGGCCGAGTACCTAAAGGAGGAGCTGACAGGGTGGAAGGAGATAAGGGAAGTGGAATTGCAATGGGCTAAACTAAAGGTGGCAATAAAAGGGGCAACAGATAAATATGTAACAAAAGTAAACAAAAATAAGAGGAGAAGAAAACCTATTTGGTTTTCCAAAGAAGTGGCTGCTCAAATAAAGGCAAAAAACACAGCTTTCGCAAAATTCAAAAGCTCGCAAACAGAGGAGCACAGAAATGAATACAGGATCAAACTCAAAGAGAGAAATAAGGATAGCAAAATCAAAGGCAGAGGAAAGATGGCTAAAGACGTGAAGTGTGGTGACAAAACCTTCTTCAGGGATATTCAGGAAAGGAAGAAGATCACAGGTGGAATTGCAGGACTCAGAAGTGCTGCGAACGGATTCGTGGAAAGTGACATTGAAAAAGTGAAATTGCTAAACGAATACTTCTGCTCTGTTTTTACTAAAGAAAGTCCTGGAGAAGGACCACCTGTGACTCCCAAATATAAAAATGGGAAAGAAGTAGTTACCACAACATTCACAGAAGATGAGGTGTTAGAACAACTTGCAAAACTGAAAGTGGACAAGGCCATGGGACCGGATGGGATACATCCAAGGATACTGAAAGAGCTCAGAGAGGTTCTTGCAGGGCCGTTAAAGGATGTTTTCAACAGATCCTTGGAAACAGGAGAGGTTCCTCAGGACTGGAGAATGGCTGATGTCGTACCTCTACACAAAAGTGGTGACAGGGAAGAAGAGTCAAACTACAGGCCTGTGAGCCTTACCTCGGTGGCAGGAAAAGTAATGGAGGCGTTCCTGAAAGAGCGAATAGTGAACTTTCTCAAAACCAACAGGTTGCAAGACCCGAGGCAACATGGTTTTACCGAAGGACGATCTTGCCAAACAAATCTGATTGAGTTCTTTGACTGGGTGACCAGGGGCATGCGATGGATGTCATGTACCTGGATTTTAGCAAAGCCTTCGATACTGTTCCTCATAGGAGGCTTATCAATTACCTTGGTAGCTTGGGGATGGATCCTACGATGGTAAATTGGATCAGAAATTGGTTGACTGACAGACAACAGAGGGTAATGGTAAATGGAGCTCACTCGGATGAAGGGAAGGTGATTAGCGGGGTGCCCCAGGGGTCGGTCCTGGGCCTGGCACTGTTCAATGTATTTGTGAAAGATATTGCTGAAGGACTGAATGGAAAAGTCTGTCTTTTTGTAGATAACACGAAAATTTGCAACAGAGTGGACTCCCCCGAGGGAGTGGTTAACATGAGGAAACATCTACAAAAGCTGGAAGAATGGTCTAATGCTTGGCAATTAAGATTTAATGCAAAGAAGTGCAGAGTCATGCACTTGGGTAGCATAAATCCAAGTGAATTGTACGCGATAGGGGGTGAGAGGTTGGTGTGCATGGATCAGGAGAAAGACCTTGGTGTGATTATTTCTGAAGATCTTAAGGTGGCAAAACAGTGCGACAATGCGGTGGCAAAAGCTAGGAGGATGTTGGGCTGCATACAAAGAGGAATCACCAGCAGAAAGGAAGAGGTATTTATGCCACTGTACAAGTCACTGGTGAGGCCTCACTTGGAATACTGTGTTCAGTTTTGGAGACCGTATCTTGCAAAGGATGTAAAAAGACTGGAAACTGTTCAGAGGAAGGCGACCAAAATGATTTGGAGCCTGCGTCAGAAGCCTTATGAGAAGAGACTTGAAGACCTAAACATGTACACTTTGGAGGAGAGGAGGGACAGGGGAGATATGATTCAGACCTTTAAATACTTAAAGGGAAATAATGAACAAACAAACCTCTTCCAAAGATGGGGAAGCTGTAAAACTAGAGAGCATTACAGGAAGCTGCAAGGTGGTAAATTGAAAGGCAATGTCAGGAAATACTTTTTCACAGAAAGGGTGGTGGTTGCTTGGAATGCCCTCCCGATGGAAATGGTGGGGGCAAACACAGTGATGGAATTCAAAATGGCATGGGACAGACACAGTGGATCCCTTTACAGCAAAAGGATAAAATCAAAATAAACGGAACCATCTAATTTCTCAACAAATAGGGGTGGCCTGCACAGAGCGACAGGTGCACCTACTCTTGCCATCGTGCTGGGCAGACTAGATGGACCATGCTGGTCTTTATCTGCCGTCATTTACTATGTTACTATGTATATACAATAACCAGCAATGAACTGTTAACTAAACATAACCCTCATATTTATCTCCAAGTTGTATACCCCTTGTTCTATATAAAACAAATCTCCAGAGATTATGTGCCGTTGTTCATTTTAAACCACTTTGGTATAAAAGCAGTATATAAAAACTGCTAAATAAAATAATAAATAACACACTTGTTAGAATACAGTTGCATCACTCATTATTTGTTACTTGTAAAAGCCAAATCCCTATTCCTACATATTTTCTCTAAATATTACACGCATCGCTACGCTGCTTGCACAATAACAAACAAAAATACTAAGAGACATCAATATTATTAATAAGAAATCACAAAATGAAAATAAACCATCAAATCTTCACAACAAGCATATAACAGATGCACATAACAGAATCTGCACCCCCAGACTGAATCCCCTGTATACCTCTCTTTTTTTATTTCTTTTCTTTCATTCAATTTATTTTAATTCCCTCTAATCAAATAAACTTGCTTTGACTTTGATAAGCAATCCATTTTAACTTGTATCTGCATCTACTTTAAACACCTTCACCTTGTGTACAAATACTAATACATTACGCAATTTATCAGACATCTAACACACCATGGAAAATTTTCCCATTCGTTGCCAAATCTAATTAAAATATGTGCTCGAGAGTTTCTTATTCTGCAGATATAGTACTGCCCAGAGCTTATCATCTCTTCTCAGCATTTGCATTTGTAAACATAGAATGAAATCAGCAGACAAAACTCTCTTAACCAGGATACACTCAGACCCATAACCTAGAAAACAAAATGTGCACATTGTGGATTAAATGTATTTACTATACAAATAAAGAAATGGTTAATTGTTTTGGGCTCTCCCCTTCCCCCATCACAACTGTCAAATCCAGGATCCCTGTGAAATAATCTTAACCATAATACAATTACGATCATGCGGAAATACTGCTGCCAATTGGAGTCCGAAGTTGTTCTTGTTCTATGTATATGGGAATTAGCAACATTCATGCTTTACTTTAACTTTTTATTCTCAAAAGAAACTTCGCACAAAGCTTGCTGTTCATCTAGCAAGAAAGAACTCATGCCCTTGAGCTGTTCAGAGCTATTGTAAACAAACCCTGCCAAGCTGTTGTTGCTGCCGTTATCTGTGCTGTCTTCTTCTATCAAGCTATTACTGCAGTGTAAAATATATTTCCCAATCCATTGGCTCAGAGAATCCATATCATATTCCAGTACAACCAAAAACACTAGCTCTGAAAACTACTGCTGCAAATCAGAATCTCATCTCCTTTCACATGACTATTGAACTGACACATTACGTCACATCATTAGACCACCTTCATAGAAAAGAACCAAACAAATATAAAAGAAAAGGGGGAAAAAACAGTATTACAAAGATAAGTCAGAAGAGGAATGAAACCAACTTAGACAGTGGGGCAGATTTAAAAAGGAAAGTAATCTTATTCTTATTTCCAACACTAATATGGGCTTCATTTAGTTGAAAAATATATTCCATCAGTCATCTGCCTCTAAATATTTTTACTTGCTCAGGCTTTACAGAATTCACTGGACAAGAATTGTAATTATTTCCAGGGTTCCATGTTTTTAAAATTCCCCATTATAAAGCAATTTGTCATCAATTCTATTATCAAAATTCATATTTCACATACTGCTACAGGGCAGCCCTTTTAAAGTGTTCATGCTATTGTCAGTCATGTAATCTCAGAGACTCAACATCCTACTATAGAAAGCTACCATTATATATAAAACTTAGTGCTACTTTTAAATGAACTACAGGTAGAAGACAAATTTATTTTTGCTCATTCTGAATGACAACTCCTCTCTACGTATGTCCTAAATTAGCATATAACTAAAATCCCTATGGTATGAAAATTTTACAACAATCTCAATAAGAAGGGCAATAAGTACAACAAATTGAACAATAATAATATCAGTAACAGAGCACTTCCCATAACGTCAGAAGAAATAACCCGAGCTGGAAAACCGCTATCATTCACAATATTGAAATGATTACTTTAAACTAAGGATTACTAAAACCAAAACAAAAATCAGCATTTACAAAAATCACAGTGCTATGACATTTATATATTTTTTTAAATTAAACTGAGATCTGGAAAGCTTTCAAAACAAAATGCACCTCCTATCTGGAAATCAAAACACATCATCAAATACAGAAAATATTGAAACTACTTTAAGACCCAAGAGTGAAACAAAACAAGAACTCTGTCTTTACACATTACAAACTAACAAAGATAAGAAAACAGACATTTCAAATATCAAATTGCAAGTCTGGCACAATACGGCTCTGACTTACTAAAGAAGAAAATCAGCATATGAGAACACAGCAATTAATTACCAAATTAAAGCCAGGCTTTTAAAATCTTTTACAACCAGAAAATGTTATCCTTTTAAAACATAACATCAGAAAAGCAAACAGATGGATCATTATACACTTTTTTTTCTAATGCGGACAACTTCTGTTTTTCTCTTCAATTCTTCACATGTACCATTGCCTCACACTATGTAAGGACGAGCCACTCGGGATAGAGAGCAGCCTCCCCCTCCCCCCCAAATCAATGACTGCCATTTTATATTTCAAATAGTAAAGCTTCTCTGAAAAACTCCCTCCTAAAGGAAATAGTAATGCTTCACTGCCACTAGTCATTGAATGCCAGGGCTTCAGAGTTCTGCAGTATCACCATGTTTACACATATACAATAGACTGCATCTCTTAAATGTCAAGTATGTCTGTACTTCATACTCACAATCCTCTGTCCTCTCTGCTTTACCTTGAATGATGAGAAAAGTAGATCCTAGCACAGCACCAACAAAGAATATCTTTGCCTGTGCTGCTACTGACCAGGTAGCAAAATTTAACCTTGGCTCTTTGGCTTCAGTTCTCTCAATTCAAATGCAAATAAGGAAGCACACATACACAGAAAGTTATATAAAACAATACAACTTAAGCATAAGCAAGGAATTCACAGGTGTACAAACTTGTGCAGGTTTCTACGACTCCTACTCGAGCTAGGCCACAGCACTTCATTTATTAAGAAAAATACTTTACATGGTACAATTTTGTTTCTACATCAAGCTTTGTTCATCTACATGTTATAGGTCAAAGCACAGACATATTGTCCAGCTTAATCAAAACAAAAGCTCCCCCCCCCCATTTACTGTTTATTTATAACACCACAACCAACTGATACAGTACACATTATTACATCATGTGCGTATACCCCCAAACTTCCCTCCCTCCCCCCTTCCCTCATCCCCTCCCCCTTAAACCCCATACAATCAATCAATCATAGGATAGGATATGGCGGTCCACCTTTTATCATAGCAAATGTTACAAACCCAATGCACATAAACCTCACCCTAATCCACTCTACACAGGGATTCGGCCTTGACACTAATATTCACACCTTCCATATCTTTGCCACTTTTCCCACGTCATTTCCTCAAAAATTCCCTTGTGTAGGCTTAAAACACTCAGCCTTCATCTATACCATATTCACTCCATAAACATGCCAAAATCATGCCCGAGGCCTCTTCCCCCCTCTGCCATCTGCCTTCTTAACAGAGTTGCTATACTCAGCTCAATTCACATCTCCCTCTTCTCCCGCCAGCTAAGGTACGGGCCCCACACCTTTTGAAAGCCCAACAGCTTCTTCTGGCGTAGGCTGGTGAGTCGATACAGCAAACATAAATGTCCCACTACTCTTCACCTCCTCAATGGTGGGCACTTCCGCTGATCTCCAATGACAGGCGATCAGCTGCCTAGTAGCCATGCAAACTATCCCCCACCAACCATGTCCCTTTAGTGTCCCCCCTTCATTTTCTACATTGAGCAGTGCTAAGCACAGCCCCAGACCTATATCTCCCCCCATAACGTCTTGCAATCATTGAGCTACTCCTTCCCACAGTTCCCTGCAGTTCTTCCAGAGCGTGCCCCATAATCTCTCTCATAGCCAGACTATGCAAGGTCTATAAACCCACCCATGAATCAATGCTTCTGGAGATGTCTATTTTTGCCTGGTTGCAAAGAGCAGAAAATGCCAAGTCCATCTGATCCCTCTGAGCGTATCAAAAGTAACTTCATGGCTCTGGGACAGAGGGTGAAGCAGATAGGGGCACAGGTGGTGTTCTCTTCAATCCTCCCTGCTGAGGGTAAGGGCCAAGGCAGAGAGGCTTGCATCCTGGAGATGAATGCATGGCTGCGTGGATGGTGTCAGAAAGCGTTTTGGTTTCCTAGACCATGAGATGCTGTTCCAAGGGTTGCAGAGGAGAGATGGCATCCGCCTGTCCAAGAAAGGTTGACACGTCTTCAGTAGTAGACTGGCTAATCTACTGAAGAGGGCTTTAAACTAGATTAGTTGGGGATAGGTGAAGTAAGCCCCCAGGTAAGTGATACCCATTTCCATAAAGGTATTTAATGTAACATATGGAAAGCAGTGTGTATAAATGCCCGTAGCATGGGAAATAAGATCCCTGATATTGAAGCTTTGGTGGGAGTGGCTGACTTGGATTTAGTGGCAGTTACAGAAACATGGTTCACAGAAAACCATGACTGGGATGTAACTATACCTGGCTATACTTTATTCAGAAAGGACAGGGTAGGAAGAAGGGGAGGAGGAGTGGCACTATATGTAAAAAATACTATTAAAGCTTTGGAATTACAGAGCTTAAAAAGGGAGAGAGGAGGCATTGTGGGTTAAACTAGAAAGAGGGAAAGAGAAATCTATTTGCATTGGCGTGATATACAGACCTCCCTCACAAGAGGAAGAGGTGGACAGAGAGTTAATTGAAGACATACGCAGCATTGCTAGGAAAGGGGAAGTGCTACTGATAGGGGATTTCAATATGCCAGATGTTGATTGGCACATTCCTGCTGCAGTATCATCTAGAAGTAAAGAGATTCTGGATTTGCTACAGGGAGAACTATTCAGGCAATTGGTAACAGACCCCACACATGAAGGGGCCATACTGGACTTGGTGCTTGCCAATGGTGAAAGTGTTTCTGATGTTATAGTGGGAGATCATTTTGCATCCAGTAATCACCAGATGGTGCGGTTCATTATTAGGACTAGGACTATTAGAATTCATTCAAAGGTGAGGGTCTTAGACTTTAGGAAGACTAACTTTGCCAAGAGGGGCCAATAACTCAGGGAGACATTAGCGGGATGGGAACAGTGGGCAAAACTGAAAGGGGACATTTTAAGGGCAACCAACCTTTTTGTTAAAATGGTAAATAAAGGTAAAAGGAAAAGGAAACCGCTATGGCTTTCAAAAGAAGTAGCTGAAAAGGTGAAGAAAAAGAGGGAGGCCTTCATGAAATACAAGAGATCAGAGAGAGAGGAAGACAGGCATCTATATTTGGAAAAACTTAGAGAAGCTAGCAAAGTAGTCAGGAAAGCAAAGATTCAAAAAGAGGAGGAAATATCCCCACGTTTTATTGCATTGGCTAAGACGTTTTTTCAAATATGTTAGTGAGAAGAGAAAGGGCAACAGTGGTATTGTCAGACTGAAGGGTGAAGGGGAGGAATATGTAGAAGCTGATGAGGATAAAGCGGAATTGCTTAACAAATATTTTTGTTCTGTGTTCACAGATGAAGAACCAGGAGCAGGGCCTCAGAAAACACCCATAAACAGGAACAGAAGTGAGGGACATCTTGAACAATTTTCAGAAGACTGTGTTCGTGAGAAACTAGCTTAACTTAAAGTAGACAAAGCGATGGGACCGGATGGGATACACCCGAGAATACTGAGGGAACTTGGGGACGTTCTAGCAGCTCCACTGACTGACCTTTTCAATGCCTCATTGGAATCGGGAGTAATGCCAAAGGACTGGAGAGAGGCTCATGCGGTGCCTTTACACAAAAGCTGAAATAAGGATGTGGTTGAAAACTACAGGCCGGTTAGTTTAACTTCAGTGGTGAGTAAATTATTGGAAATGTTGCTGAAAGAGAAAATAGTGAGGTTTCTGGAGTCCAGCGGATTATAGGATCCAAGGCAGCATGGATTCACCAGAGGCAGGTCTTGTCAGACAAATCTGATTGATTTCTTTGACTGGGTGACCAGGGAGTTGGACCGAGGGAGAGCCCTAGATGTGGTGTATTTAAATTTTAGTAAAGCCTTTGACACTGTTCCTCACAGGCGACTTATAAACAAACTGAGCACCCTAGATATGGACCCTAAAGTTACTGCTTGGGTTAAAAATTGGTTGGTGGGAGGCGACAAAGAGTACAAGTAAATGGAGCTCACTCTGAGAAGAAGGATGTTACCAGTGGTGTGCCCCAGGGATCTGTCCTTGGTCCTATTCTTTTTAACATCTATGCTAGTTATGTAGCGGAAGGGCTGTCGGGTAAGGTTTGCCTCTTTGCGGATGATACCAAAATCTGCAATAGTGTAGACACCCAGGAAGGCGTAGATACTGTAATATGAGGAGGGATCTAGCTAACCTTGAAGAATGGTCTAGAATTTGGCAGCTGGGATTTAATGTTAAAAAATGTGAGGTCATGCATTTAGGCATCAGCAATCCAAGGGAGCAATATAGTATAGGGGGTGAAGTACTTTTGTCCACTAAAGAAGAGCGGGACCTAGGCGTGGTTGTGTCTGATGATCTTAAAGTAGCTAAACAGGAAGAAAAGGTGATGGCAAAAGCTAGAAGGATGCTTGGGTGCATACGGAGAGGAATGGCTAGCAGAAAAAAAGGAGGTGATAGTGCGTCTGTATAAGTCTTTGGTGCGACCTCATTTGACGTATAGTGTGCAATTCTGGAGACCGCACCTTCAAAAGGATATAAACAGGATGGAGTCAGTACAGAGGGTGGCTACTAAAATGGTTAGTGGTCTTTATTATAAAGCATATTAGGACAGACTTAAGGATCTTAATATGTACACCTAGAGGAAAGGCGGGATAGGAGTGATATGATTGGGATGTTTAAATACCTCCGTGGCATAAATGTTCAGGGAGAGAGCCTCTTTCAATTGAAAGCAAGTTCTGCTACGAGGGGACATGGGATGAGGGTGAAGGGAGATAGATTCAGGAGTGATATGTGGAAATATTTCTTTTCGGAAAGAGTGGTGGATCCGTGGAATAGTCTCCCAGTGGAGGTGGTAGAGATGAGGACAGTATCTAAATTCAAAGAAGCATGGGACAAACACAGAGGATCTCTAAAGGAAAAAAGGGGACTGTTGTAGTTATTGATATGGAAGGACAGACTAGATAGGCCATGTGGTCTTTTTCTGTCGTCATATTTCTGTTTCAATACACCTTTGCAGATTTCAGCAAAACGTTATTCTCAGAAAGAAATATTTGCACAGCATTCTCACATTTTTTCAAGTCATATCTGTAGCATTACAGTGCACAATACTGGTTTATTTTTGAGATCTAGGAATATGGTAAGAAGTTTATTGCTACTTTCAAACTGAAAATAGTATACAGGTAAAAGGTAGGGGGGGGGACTAGGAGCATTTTCTTTCAAATATTAAACTATTTCACAAAGAAGAACATTTAGCTAATAGTATACGGAGGAATACTGAGCGAGGAGCTGAAGCAGCCCTTCAGGTTTTGGCTTAAAATATCACTATATATAGTACAATCAGCTCATGGTTTTAGGATACATTAAAACCCCATATAACTATAAACAGAACTGCAAGATTATATTTGCACCCAGGTGACAATGAGCAACGGCTGGACCCTCAGGTTTCTTTATGATGCCAATGCAGATAAAGAATATCACAGCCTTCTAATTAGCTAGATTTAACTATACCATAATGAGCAAGGGTGTATTCTACTGTCAAATGACAATCCCCTCCCCCCCTCCATCTCAACCAGTATCACCACCAAAGTAGAGGAAAAGCCCTCTTTTTAGCAATTGCATCAATTTTAAATAAAACCACTTTTGTTTAACCTAAAATGCAATATTTGTGTTTTGTGAAACAGAAACATCTGCTAAACACTGGTGACCTGGGCTAGCCATTGTCAGCTACAGGATGTTGGGCTCTATGGACCTTTGTCTTACCCAATATGACTTTTCTTATGTTTTAGATGTGGCACATCCAGCCAGTCAGATTTTCAGGATATTTAAAAAAAAATCATCATGAAAGCAGTGCCTGCAAATCTTTCTATGTAAGTATCTGGACTGAGGACCATAGACAAACTGAGGAGGTAGTGTGGTCTGGTAAAAACCGGAATCCTTCAGGTCTGGATAATACCATCTTAAATTGGATCTGGAGAGGGTCCGGTTTTTATGTACTTAGTGATGGGAATTTAAACATGCCCTGAAGCTAATGTGCGGTGCTGATCATGTTTCTATGCCAGCGGTGAAAGACTCAAGTTAGATCCAGTGGATCAGGATTCATAGCCGGATCCCCCAGACCTAACTTGATTCTTTCACTGCCGGACTAGAAACCTGGTCCGTGCACATAAGCACAACCTGAGGTTTTTCAGACATTGACCTTGTTTTGTTCCTCCTTCCACTACTGAGATGCGGGAGATCGAGGTGCAGATAAGCACTAGCGTCGGGGCAAGTTTAAATCCCCGCTGCAAAGTAGGTAGAAGCAGATCTTACGCGGATCCGATTTAAGGTGGTATTACCTAGATCTGGAGGATCGGTTTTTATGTACGTCCGAGATAGCGCAAGAAGTCATAAAAAAAAGGGGCAGGCCAAGTAAAAGTAACGATGGCAGCAAGAAAAATACTACTTGTTCCGATAGTTCTATAGAGTGCATGCAGACACATAAACCTATTTGTGCTTTTCTGACGTTCTGTGCACAGTAGCATGGGAGGGCGGCCGAAGGGGCTCTGCCTCTTTAAGGGGCGGGCTCTGCCTCTTTAAGGGGCGGGCTCTGCCTCTTTAAGGGGCCGGCTCCTGCTCCCTCCCTCGGTACCTGCAGTCGCGCTCCTCCGGTCCCAGTCTCTGGCATTTCCTCTGAGCTCACAGAGCCTGTGACGCGGCCTCCCCCGCTCTCCCCCCTCGCCGGCTCGGAAGAGGAAGTTTCAAACTCAAGTAACGGTCAATGCGAGGCGAGTCCCGAGTCGCAGGCAGCCGGAGCATGGCAGCAGCATGTCGGGCTACTCGCTGAACCTGCGCGTCTTCTGGCCCCTGCTCACCTGCCTGTGCACGGCGCTCTGGTGCCTCTACCACGCCCTGGGGAGAGAGCGAGAGCCCGACCCGGACTCGGGCACGGCGCGGCTCTGCCAGCTCTCGCTGCTCTTCCTGCTCTGCTACTTTCTCCTCAAGCGCAGCTACGGCAGCGGACTCCCTCCGACGCCCCCCGCGCGCAGCCCGGAGGCGCGCGCGGAGCAGGAGCGCGAGCTTCGAACCCGCCGGGGCAGCCTGCTGCGTGCTTACTACGCGCAGCGCGTGCGCCTCTCCCCGCACGTGCTGGGCCACAGCAAGGCGCACGTCGCCAAGGTAGTGAGCGAGCTAGTGCAGGTGGGCAAAGCCAGGGCGCGGGGCGGCTGCGACAGCCTGGCCTTCCGCGGCGACTTCGTGCAGATCGGCAGCGCCTACGAGCAGCATAAGGTCGGCAGCCCCGACTGCTTCGACATTCTGGTGCCCCTCAACCTGCCGCCCAGCCTCAAGTCGGAGCCCGTCTTTACAGGGGCCCGGCTCCGCGGGGGCGGGGCGCTCTGTGGGCTGCGGGCTTCTCGCAGATCGGAGTGGACTAGGGACTTCAAGAGCTTCGGAGACATATTCTGCTTGGAGATACAAGGGAGGCGCCATCTTTCCTCTTCCTCAGTGCTCAAGTGGTTCTACTCGAAGGTGCAACGCTGCCTGGGTATCATCAAGTATCAGTTCGAGGAGAGATGCCACATCACACTTATCATGTGCAATGACAAGCTCATCCTCAAAATCCTGCCCAGATCCGATTACGTCTGCTGTCACATTTCCATGGCCGTTCGCCTCATCCCCTCTGTCCATGTGGGAGACTCTACCTTCCTTACTGCTCAGCCCTGGGCCAAGACTGAACTGCTGGAGCCTGGTGTGAAACTGGAGGCCTTGTGGGGGATCAATTGCTCCAAGCACGAGCAGAAATTGCTCAGTTGGTTCAAGGACCAAAGCCCTGCTGGGTCGTGCCATCTGAAATGCCTACAAATGGTCAAAGCCCTCCGTGATCTGAACTGTAAGACCTTTGCACCTCGTTTTTCGGCGCAGTGGAGCGCTGTCCTTTCCTCCTATACCCTCAAGACAGCCCTTTTCTATCTGCTCCTAAGGGGTCCCTGGGATGCCTGGGAAGAGAGGTGCCTGCTGGAAAGGCTGGAGGACTTTTTCCTATTCTTGAGGGAGTGTTTGCAGAAACAGACGCTCATGCATTTCTTCTTGGGGAACAGCGGGGTTCCTGACGCTGTGACTGTGCCAAAGGTACTAAAAGATGCCCCACCCGTCAATCTGCTGGCAGGTTTTGAGGCGCGCAATTTAGATCTAGTCGCATTCCAGCTCCTTAACACGTGGAATCAGATCCCTCAGTTGTTAACAGTAAACGGAAACCCGAGGTACTTGGTGAAAAGCCCCACTCTTTGTAAACACACCAGTTTGTGTTGAGAAGTTGCTGCTCTCCTGTTTCTGGGTTCCTAACTGTTGCCCTGTAAAATGAGACACTTTTTAGGATGTCTCTGTTTTCTGTCTTCCAGTTGACATTTGCACAATTAATCAGTTTGCTGGACTGGTTTCTGAAGACTGCAAAATTTGAGACTGTATATGTAAAGAAATGGTATAACCAAAATACATTGGAGACTGGGTGCTGCTACCTAAATCCACCGTGAGCCAGAATTGACCAGCTGGAACACAGGACATCCTTCTGTAGTCAATAAAGGATTAATTCCAATTTATGTTCTAATTGTAAATGGAATTGAACATGCTGGTTAATTGTAAAATAATACAGTGGAATGAATTCTTTGACTACAGCTGGCTGTTCTGTACATTGAAAAAAAGCAGAGTAGGACAGCACACTGAGCAGTATGGGAGAAGTTGAAAAAATGAAGCGATACTCTGCAGAGGTGGCCTGGAGATTTGGAGCAGGCACATGCATCCCACCCCCCTGCTTTTATGTTAAGGAAGTAGCATCTAGGGTGTTGGAGATGTTTCAGGGTACTTGCTGCTCCCTGGTCTCCAGGCAAGCATAATAAACCAGAGATGGAGATGGACTGCTCAGTGCTTCCCATCCCCAAAAAAGCAATGACAAGCGGGCTGCCAGCCCTATGAAAAGATCTGAAGTGGTTCCTTATCCAGTGGCTGGGTGCCAGAGATCTATCAGCAGGCTTTAGCGGTGTGGCTTTTAGGGCACCACAGTCTTGCAGACAAATTCCTCTCTGTTGTCTTAAGGCAGTAGTCACAAGTGGGGAATGTAAGGAGCTGGGAGCAGAGCTCAGAGGTCAACCTGAATTATTTGCTAATGTGTCATTTTTATTCTTAATTTTTTTTTAATTTATGTTCCGTTTTCGTGCCCACCAGCAACTATAAAGAATCAATACCCACCCCGTTTCTAAAAATACTAGTTTCCCTTCCTACCAATTTTTAATCCTAATATTTTGTTTTAAAGTTCTTTGCAGGTGTGCAGCTGTTCTTGAAAAGCCCCTCCCTTCAGTCTATGCCTCCTCCAGATTCTCTATTCTTGTGATACTAGCATAGGGTCAATGCAGCAGTTTATTAAAATTCATGAAGGTGGGCAGGTCTGAGGTGCTTTCAAAAATGTTTAACACTAATTTGCTTAGGGCTTGCCTACAATTTTGAAAGAAACTCTGAATAATTCTATTTTTGAGACTGCTCTATGAATTATCTGTAACTCTATTTTTCCTTCTTTCCTGGTCCCTGTACTATGAATTTAATTAGAAGTCATTTTAGGACTTTGATGCTCCTTAGAATAGGTGCAGCATCTAAGCTCCTGTTCTGTTCTTGCTGACCTTTTAGTACCGTCTCTAGATGAACTCTGTGGCTCCAGTACACAGGGAGACAATAGAATTATTTCCTACTTAGGAACCAGATAAATGATCTTAAAGAATGTCACAGTAATAGAGGACAAACAGATTTGCCTATTTATTTAGGGAGAAGGAAATTCAAATTCCTATTAAAGCTCAGCTTCTGTAGACTAAGGGCCTCTTTTTTTTACTAAAGCCTGCCAAGGATTTGCAAATAACGCACCGAACTCACATAAGTTATTTGTGAAATCTCTTGTGTTACCTGTCGGGTTGTGACCGATATGTTTCCTGCAGCTAACGGCAACATGCAACTACAGCATGCGCTAAGATGGATGCGCTGTGACTTGGCAACTCTCATAGAGGGGTGGTTAGGTGCACCCACATTAAAAGTCGTATTGTGGAGAGCGCAGCAATTGCCCGGACTCCAGTGCTAATGGGCTTTCCGCACCCTTCCCCGCTCCATCCCACAATCGCCTGTTAGCATGTGGTTAGTATTCCCAGTGCCCTGTTACTGTGTGTTAAAATGCCCATTGACCAACTAATGGGCTTTAGTCAAAGGGGCCCTGAATTATCTTACTTCCCAGTCATAATAAATAGTGTACCTTTGGGGAAAATGATCCTTTTCTTTTTTTTTAGGGGGGGGGGTTACTATAATCTGTGCAGTTCTATAACATTCAAATTTAATTTAAGAAAAACACTGATGTTTATAGGTCTTAATAGCCTTAGAAATTTGGGGGCTAATCCACGCACATTCATAGTTTTGTACAATTGCCTTAAAAATCCATTTTAAAAATAGGAAATATTTAATTGTAAATTTAACATGGCTATAAAATCCACTACAGATTATTGACCTAAGACCTACTTTTTTAACTTGCAAAACTTTGCCAGGGCTTATTTAAAGCAACTTAGCATTACAGCAACTGTTCAGCCAACTCTGTTGAAATGCACTGTCACAGCTGTATAGTGCTACTCTGCAGCACTATACAAAGATTTGAACTTGCATATGTATACGAGTATATGTACACACACATGCTAAAAATCTATAAACTATTTCTTTGTTCGCTCCTCTGTTTTGCTAGTCCCCTCCCTTGCCTGCCCTCTGATGATGGATAGATGGTGCTATGCATACCTACCTGCGCATTTTTGCATAGGGGTTTTAGCTCGACTATGCCAGATTGCTGCTTTATTACTGAAGATGTCAGGATCAAGGACCCCTGCAAATTGGAGCACTAAATGATGATATAGTTCCTAGTTTATTTATTAAACCTTAAATGTAGCTGAAAGGCTGCTCAGTGAAGAGATAGTAATGTTTTGTGCAATTTAATAACGTGCTCTAAATTATGTAACTCAGTACATAGTAATATGTATAGGTCTGTTAAATTATAAATATTTGACATTACAAAGAATGTATTTTCATAGTTATATGATATAAATGGTCATCAAAAGAAAAATTATGTGCCTTATGTAAGAAAGATGAATAGCACTTTATTTTGATTGATCAGAGCACAGACAGTTGTGCAGATTAATAATTAAAAATAAATTCTAGAGTGCAATGTCTCATTTACATAACAACACTTTCAAAATTTCAGCACGCATCTCAAAAGTTAGTGGAGGGAAGGACTGAGGAAGCACACTTTAGGTCCTATTTAAGCCCCATTGGTTGAGATGGACCATTTCTTGACCCTTAGCACCTAGATCAAAGAAATCCAGGACCAGAGGCAATACTGAGCTGGGACTGTCACTGTCTTTGAGTAGTAGGTACCCCTTGTCACTGTGGCCTTGACTCTGGATAATTGCCCACCCCAGAACTCAGATGCCAAAAGGTGAGGGCAATTTGCTAAGAGCAAAGGCAATTAACTTGTTTGCAGGGATAATGTTTATTTGTAGAATTAAAAAAAAATACAAATTCTGATTTTTGAATGTTTGTTTATTTTTGTAAAGCAACCTCATCAGCAGTGAGATCTTGTGGGCACTTACTGCTGCTGACCTAGGTAAGACTTGCTGAGTCTTGCGGTCGACTGGCTGCTGAAGGAAATATTTCTAATGCTGTTAAATATTTGTCATTTGTTACTTTTGCTTACTTGAAAGAAACTACGATTTTTTTAATCTGCCTATTTAAATGAACATATTTTGTGTTTATATTATTTTTCACAAAACTTAAAAAATTTGTACTGTTTACATTTGAGCATTTTTTGGCCATTAATGCCCATTTCTGTGCTGTCCATCATGTAACTTAAGCTGTGTCTTTTTGGGCTCGTGCTTTGCTGTTAAATCATTCAGAAATTTTCTGCAAGTTTTTATAAAGACAATTTCAGGTGGTCTTAGAAAAACAGCTTTTTAGCCCGGATGGAAATGCTGCCAATTGCAACACACAGTGGATTTTAAAATCTGATAATGCTCATCTTCTTGTAAAGAAGGCATTTTTTCTGATTTTGTTGGCATCCTCCGCAAGACTGGATAATTCTAAGCTGTCAGCTTGAACGTAAACATTCCAGGGCCCAACAAAAGGGGGTCCCGTTTTACCATATCTCTGCAGTACCCATAGCATCATTAATTCCATGATGTAAGTATCATCTTTGGAGTACAGAATTTATTATCCATTGACATTATCTTTGAAACAAAAAACACCAAGATAGTGACACTGCTTTTTTTTTGCTGTAAGATTTATAAACTTTAGTTTAGTTTGTGATGGTTTTTAGAGTTAGTAATTAAACAGACACAGTATTCTGTTATATAATGCTTTTCTGTTAAAGCGGTAGCTTGGAAAACATCAGAAAACTCAAAAGTCCTAATATTCAGGCTCTGCAGTTAAGGCTGGTTGGGTTACTTCTGTTTGTAATTTCTTGTCTTCCTCATTTGTAGGAAACTTTCATCCTATTGGGTAGAATTCTCTGCCCACATTCTGCAAAAGAGTATACTGTAATTTGTTTGCCAGATGTGGCGAACCATTGGGGGAAGGGGTGTTAAAAGATATCTATGATGTGGTAGCCTAGAGCTCAGTGCACTGATGAAGCATTTATACAGTACACAGAATACTTACATTTAACTTTTCAAAACATGTACAAATTTAGAAAGTGCTTTAATCTGTGAACTGTTCAGTATTTCAAAAGTTTGCATGGTGATTATTAACAATCACTCTGTTGCAAAAGTCCTGCGGTAGCTGCAGGGGGCATTCCCAGCATTTCCCCTACAGCTACTGCAGAGAAAATGTGGGGATCATAGGGGATTGAGGTAGCAGTAGCTGTATCTGCCAAGTTTTACAATTACCGCATGGTGGTAACATCTGCAGTAATTGCACCTTACAACCACTCCCACTCTCCACCCTAATCCCAGTCAAGCCTGCGCCCACCGCGTGAAATGTAGACATCGTGGAAAAGTGCCGCAGTGTTTGCATTTCCCCATGTTTGCTGCTACTGCCAGGCATTAATTTCATGTGGTAGCAGCTAACGCCCTTTAGTAAACATGCCTATAAATGTTTAAGATATTTCTATCTATCTATTGAGCATTTATATAGCGCTGCAAACGTACGAAGCGCTGCACAGACAAGTAGGAGAGACAGTCCCTGCTCATCAGAGCTTACAATCTAGTTAGGCCTGATTTGTAATTTGTATTTTGTCTTAACAATCTAGTAAGACAAAGTAACAAATATTCAGGGAGAAATCTAGACAGGGCAAAAAACACAAACACGGCATTTATAATCTAGTCAAGTCACAACACAGGAGTCAGGATCTGAAAGCAACAGTGAAGAGGTGAGATTTCAACCTGGACTTGAAGAGGGCCAGGGAGGGTGCCCAGCGCACTGACACAGGTAGATTGTTCCAGGCGAAGGGTGCAGCCAGGTGGAAGGAGCGACGTCTGGAGTTAGCAGTACGAGTGAAGGGCACAGAGACGTAGACTGATAGAAGAACGAAGTGCATTCTTGAACACTTGGCAGATACCATGATAGGAAAGGAGTCTGAGCTCACCTGGATCTGCTAGGTCTGCACTGGCTGTGATGTTGTGAGTGACAACACTATGGTGCATAGAGACCAGCAGCTCCTCTGTCCTGGGAGATGATTCAGGACACTTGTCTGAACATGACTGCCGTGAGGCAGGAGGCATCATGGGAATTGCAGGGAAATGTGCTTAAACACTAATAATGAGTTGAATTAACAGTAAAACTGTTAAGCGACAGGCTGCAACTGCTGGTGCTCAAATATTGAGTAGTAAATGGAGGCTAAGACTTTTCTTTAAGCTTAGTTTGGCTTATCTAGGTACATTTTTCAGCATTCAGTGGCCAGCAATAACTGGTAGATCACTTGTTTATTGCATTTAATGTAGAGTGGATGGAAAATGTTGATATGTATGCAATGTTACTAGGGCCAGGTGCAGACATTATACAGTGTATCTTTGGGAAAAGTTAATTTTACTTAAGTGCCTTTTCAAAGATGCCACTTGCTAAAATGGTTATTAAAACGTAATTGTTCTCCACAGCAATGTGATGCAAATGCCAGGTTTTCGGTGGTACCTTATTTTTACTTTCTAGACTCCTAACTGGCTTGTTATTAACTTAAATATAAAAGCAAGCACAGGAGAGTAAATAAAGTGCAGATCTTCCATTGCACTTATTTTACAACGTCTGTCTTCTGTAGAATCATCTTTGTGGGCAACAGTTGTAACTGAGAGCTCTCTTGGCTATCACAAAAAGGTTCATCTAAAGAGGCTAAAATTGGCAGCACTTTTTATCTTATTAATTCAACAGTTTTTAGTTAGAGCCCATGTGGATAATCCACAAGTGATGAAAGAATGAGACATGTGCCGTAAAAATTTTTTCTCCTCCATCTGTGACATTAAGGGGTCTGTCTACTAAACAGCGTTAACCTTTTGTAGCTAATGCGGAGGAGATGCTAGCTTTGCGGGTGGGCGGGGACAGATTTGCTGATGCATCTATAGCCATCCATTCAGGTGACAGTAGCTGCATCCGTGAAGCCTGCAAATCAGAGCAGCTTCTGCACGAGGTAATTGCCTGTGGTAGCTGCACCCGGTCGGTCTGCCCACTCTCTGCCCTATTCCCCTCTTTGCCAGCAGCTACCACGGAAAGTGCAGACAATACGTAAATGCCCTGCAATGTCTGCACTTTCCCTGCATTAGCTGCTATCACTAGGTGGTATTTCCGCATTTGCAGCTAATGCATCTTAGTAGACAGATCCCTGGGTCATGTTTACTAAATGTTAGGCAACACTATCTCCCATTAGTGTTCCCTATCTGCCATTACATCTGTAGGAATAATATGGGTGCTGCAGCAGATAGCTTGCACTGTTTTTAGAAGGCACTAAACGTGGCCCTAAGTACTATTGGATGCCTTAATTAGACTGGATTATTAGTAATATAAGCTAAAATATATTTACTTTTTAGTTGCTAATTTTATACAAGCAGTCTGGCGGACTTTCTCTTGTGAAATGGTGCGGTTGTTTTGAAAATGAATGCCTTGTGTCTCCGACCAATTTGCTTGCAGTCAAAGGAAATGGTCTACAGAAGGTAGCTTTAGGAAAGACATTGTTCTGCCCACTTTTGAAACAACCGTGCGTTTAATGTAAACAGGGTCCTGTATGGATCTTTCAAGTATAGATATGTACAAACTACTAGTTTTCACATTTAGACCAAAGATTTCATGGAAATATGTTGTCCAGCTTTTATTTTCAGAAAAAAGTGTAAACCTCCGAGTCTGGCTTTTATGATGATGGTTCACAATGACAATTCATTTTTAGTTAATGTTCAAGGTTGCACTTATTATTTTAGGTACTATGTTAAGTTTTGTAAATGGAATTGTACGATTTCGCTATACTAATAAACATCGACCCTGGGTACTGAATTCATTGCTTGTGTACAGTCTTTAATCACAGGAAAGCAACACACAGATAAGCAACAGACAAAACATGTCCCATTCCTGTGCAGTACACAACTGAGCTTATTTGCTTTTTGGCTTTACCGTTGCATCCTCACACCCAAGGATCCTCTGTGCTTATGTGGTCTTTCTTGAGTTCTCTTACTGATTTTGTCTCCTCCAGCTCCCGTGGAAGGCTCTTCTGTGCATCCACCACTCTTTCCCAAAGAAATATTTTGAACATCACATCATGAGCTGTTGTTTTATGACTTCCTTGCTGCTTGTGTATTATTTTTAGAGTTTTTGAGGCAGAGACTTTTAAATATCATATCACCTCTGCTCAGGGCTGGTGCTACCATTAGGCAAACTAGGTGGTCACCTAGAGCACCAGTGGTGCGAGGGTGGCCCATTGCTACCGCTGTTGCCCCCCTCCGGGACCATCAGCAATAGTTTTAAACAGTATCACAGCGTTTACCTAAATCTTCGGCGGTGTGTTGCTGTTCCTGTTTCCACCTCCTCCAATGCAGACTTCCTGTTTGCATGGGGCGGAAGCGGCTGATCCAGACCCTTCTGCAGAGGAGGGCACCAGGAATGAGGTTCACATCCTTGCACTACTGCTGCTTCTCCTCCTCTGGGGTGTATACCTCTTTAAGATGTTAAATCTTATTTCATAAATCTGATGGGGCAGACTCTTGACAGGGAAGGCTTAACCATTAGGCACACAAAGTGGTCACCTGAGGCGGCAGCAGAGAGAAGCTGCAGGTTATTATAGCCACAGCATCTTAAAGAAACATCAGCATGTGCTTTTTACATGGCAGGAGGAGAGGTAGTTTGCAAATAGATTTTCTGTCTAGGTAAATGGCTTTTGGAAATTGCCCTCATTGTGCATATATCTATATGAAACAAAATGTAAATCTCTGATATCTGATTACGCATTTTTACAGGATTATTCTGGGAGATGTGGTGGTGACGTGATCATGAGTTTACTTATCAAACTCGTGGAATAGGGGGCTTTGGGACCTGAAAGTTAATTGCAGGATCACAAGGCTGAAGAGTTCTGTAGGGCAGGGCTTCTCCACCCTCGCCAGTCTGGTTTTCAGGATTACCACGATGAATATTCATTGCATAAAATGGGCTGCCAACATCTGCCAATCTGTCTCATTCATATTCATTGTACCTCCAGGAAAGGGTTGAGGAACATTGGTCTAGCTGCCTAATACCCTTATGCCACCCCTGGACTTGACTATTTGGGTAACTCTTCATTGGACTTTGCCCCTATCATTTTGGAGATAGAAGCTACAGCACCCAGTTTTGAAAACCCTAACTGGCTGTTCTAACTCTGGCTGCTCTTTCCACCTTGTTACACTGTTTGGTGATGAGATCAGTGCACGGGCCTCTCCATATTTTGTTTTCCATTACCCTCTGTCTTATCCAGGAGCACTGAACACTTGGTGGGTGGCCGTCTGCTAAAGCTAATAAGTGGTGTTAATTAGTACTGCTAGTAGTAGTGGTTTCAGTGATGTGGATGGTTCTGTACTGGCTTCAGCTGAGATCAATAACTCATCCCAAAACCACCGAGCAGTTCTCACCATGAAACGACAGTCCCCGAGGATATAAAATAGACTGACTTATGACTTAAAGAGATGTTTAACTCTCTATCACCAGACCACCTATTCTTCCCAGTAATAGTTTTGCTGCCTCATTGACCCTAAGTACAGTTGTCAAATATCAAGCCTACTCTCTCTATAAAAGCAGTCTGCTTCAGCCTCTCCATTCACATGCTGTGTTGCTAGCTATGTGAAAGAAGGGAGACTGTTAATCATTGGACATCTGCTAGCTGCAATTAAGCACTGACGGACATGAAGGGGAAGATCTGAATTTCATACGGGTGGGGATGGGGGTGGAGGTGGAGGCTTTTTAAGGGGAAAAGGAAGATGATGGTAGCTGTGGTATTCACATGGATTTGCCAGCTAGAACCTCCAGCTGCAGCTCATCAGAACGCTTTCTTAAGTCCTGCATTTGTTTTTTAATTGTAATAATGCCTTAAAGGAAATGAGTTTGAAAGACGTCTTTTGAAGTGGAAAGAATTATAGCAGAATTTTGTTTTGCACAAGTGGATGTCTTTTAAATACATGAAAAGCTACTTCAATAAACTTTTTATATACAATAAGCCCTTCCTGAACCTAGGCCCGGAATCTCTGGGGTTGACATCCTCCTCCAGCAGCTTTGGAGACTGAGAAACATCACTCTTGTGATGTCACTGGTATATAAGCACCGGAACCGCCTCCTCACGCCAGTTACCTCAGTCTCCAAGCAGCTGGAGGGTTGGTGAGCCCAAGAGTTCGGGGCTCACTAGAGGAACAATAAAGGAGAGATTAGGATAGAGGGAGTAGAAGGGATTTATTCTTATAAAAAAAAAAAAAAAGAAAAAGCCAAAGAGGTTTCTCTTGATTGGGTGTCTGATTGCTCAGTTGCTCTTTCCCTCCCGTCGGTCTAGGGGCCTCGTTTTCCCTACCCCCCCCCCCTTCCCTCTCCTTTCCTTCCTGGGGGGAGCCTGGTGCCTTCGGGGTAGCTGAGGCAGGTTGGAGAGAGGACCGCAGCTGGTTACCGATCCCACCGGGTTGGGGGAGGAACCGGCAGAGTGCACAGCTCAGCGCAAGCAGAGGTATTTGCCTGCCAGCGCGTTTGAGCCGTCAGGTGTAACTTCAGCTGCTTGCTGCAGCATTTGGCACTGGCTTTCTGTGAAGATGATGGCAGCTCCCGCTAAGTGGTAGAGCGCAGGGGAGGAGGCACCAGACATGGCGCCGGTGGCAGACAAGGTAAGAGGGCTGTTTTAGGTGGGAACGGCAGCAGGAAACGCCAGAGAAGCGTAGCTTTCGGCGGTGCAGGCCAGACCGCGTGTTAGACATGCGGGAATTGCCGTTGGCATTTGTGGGGCTAGAAAGCTTTATAATTCAGCCAAGGAGCCTCGTATTGGGAAATATTCTTCAGATTTTGACCGGGGAAGTGTTTCTAAAGTTCTGCAGCAAAAAAAAAAAAAAAGGCACTCCATGGGGGTGTACTTGGCTCTGTTTAGGCAATCGAATACACACTGCGGGGCTCCGGAAAGACAGGATGCCTTCTAGACAGCACTGTTTGCTGTGCAGTGCTAGAAGGGGCTCTGTGTCACAGGACGGGGTGTGCAGGGGCTGCAGTCAGGAGTCTGCGGCTCTGGAGCAAGACTCAGGAGCAGGAGCTCAAGAGGGGAAGTCTGGGGCCCTGTTAGAGCCAGTATTATCCCCTTTACCTGTTCCAGAGCCTGTGCCCAGTACATCATCGGCTCCAGATCCCCCGACTTCGCAGCCACCTTTACCCAGAGGTTTGGTGGAGATCTTTGCGCCAGATTTCATGGCTCTGTTCCAGCAGGCCTTGAGCGGCTCCCAGAGTAGGCAGACGACCAGTTCCTCAGAGGCGGAGCTGGGGGAGAAGAGGCCGAGGACGCCTTTGATGTCAGGAGTGACCGGCATCAGTGCGAAAAGGCCCAGGGGAGATAGGGATCAGTTGGATCAGTCGGTCTTATCGGAGGACCTACATTCTGAGGAGCCGGATCCGGACATGGGCCTGGATGAGGATCTGGAGGAAGGTGAGATTACCGAACAGGAGGATCAAGCGAGGGTGGGGCATGTGTTTCGGAGGGAAGAACTACCGGCACATTGCTGAGTCTCTCAAGATGCTTAATATGCCAGCCGGAGGACTGGCAGAGGATGCTACTCTGGAAGACCCTTTACTGCAGGCCTTTCAAAAGACTCAGAGGGCTTTCCCAGTGCACAGAGTATTTAAGGAGATGATTCAGGAAGAATGGAACATGCCCAAGGCCGCGCTTAAAGGGTCTAGAGTTGTGGTGCATCTTTACTCTCTGATACCAGGATCGAGAGCTGTTTAATTCTCCAAGGGTAGATACAGCCATGTCGGTGCTTACCAAGAGGACTACTATTCCAGTAGAGGGATCTGCGGTGCTCAAGGATGCTCAAGACCATAAGTTAGAGACCTTGCTGAAGCAAGTCTTTGAAGCGAATACGCTCTCTTTACAGGCTTCTATTTGTGGAGCTTGGGTGACGAGGGCCTGCTTACGCTGGGTGCAGCAGATTCAAGGGGAGCACTTGGTGGAGGCAACCGAGGAGGCATCCAGGCTGGAATCCGGAGCAGCATATCTGGCTGATATTCATTATGACCTTATCTGGGGGTTAGCGAAGAGTATGGCTTTGGTAATTGCGGGGAGGTGATGTCTTTGGCTGCGTAATTGGGCAGCAGATGGCTCATCCAAGGCGAGATTAAGTAAGCTTCCCTTCCTGGGTAAGCTACTGTTTGGAGAAGAGTTAGATAAACTGGTAAAGGATCTAGGGGAGTCCAAGGGCGGTTGCCAGAGGACAAGCAAAAGCAGGGATACTCTGTCCCCATGCCTCAGGGACAGCAACGGGAGTTTCAGCGTTTCCATTCCCCGAGGTTTGGGCAAAGTCAGCGGGGGCGTTTTCCCGGTAGAACCCAAGGGTTTCGTGGATTTCGAGGAGCGGGCAGGGGATTTGCGGCTTCCTCCACTTCCTCAGGTTTCAGAAAATCGCAATGAAGTCAGGAGAGCCCATTTGGGGCTAGTTCCCATAGGGGGTCAGTTGCGGGAGTTTTACCCTGCCTGGGTCCGGGTCACTTCAGATCAGTGGGTTTTAAAGGTTATTCGGGAAGGTTATGCATTGGAGTTTCAGCGGCCAGTGGCCGATTCTTTCGTTCAGTCTCCATGCAAGGCAAGCGCAAAACGCAAGGTGGTGCGGGAGGCGGTGCAAAGACTGCCCTCCCTCAAGGCAATAGTACCGGTTCCTCCTGACCAGTTAGGATGCAGTCAATACTCTATTTACTTTGTTGTTCCAAAGAAGGAAGGAACTTGCCGACCTATTTTGGATCTCAAAAGAGTAAATCGCTGTTTCTGGGTATCTCATTTTCGGATGGAGACCCTCAGGTCGGTTATCGTGGCGGTAAGAAAGGGGGAGTTTCTTACGTCCCTAGACCTGTCGGAAACATATCTTCACATTCCAATTCGGCAGGAGCATCAGAAATTTCTCTGGTTTGCGATGCCTATGGGGCATTTCCAGTTTCAGGTGCTTCCCTTTGGCCTGGCAACAGCCCCACGGACGATCACCAAGGTGATGGTAGTGGTGGCTGCGGCCTTGCGAAAGGATGGAGTATTGGTACACCCTTATCTGGACGATTGGTTGATCAGAGCAAAGTCCTGAGCAGAAAGTGTGTCGGCTACGTCCAAAGTGGTGACTTTCCTGCAGAATCTGGGTTGGGTGGTCAACATGGCAAGAGCAAGTTGGAGCCTTCTGAGAGCCTGGAGTATCTGCGGGCACGCTTCAATACGAGCGTGGGATGAGGGTTTTTTTGCCTCGTCATCGGGTGCTGGGGCTCAGGCAGTTGGTCCGCCAGTTTCTCAGCAAGCAGGGTCCAACGGCTTGGGAGTATCTTCGGTTATTAGGGACCATGGCAGCGACCCTAGAGTTGGTTCCGTGGGCGCGGACCCACATGAGACTGTTGCAAAGAGCGCTGTTGAGAAGGTGGTCGCATCAAAAGGATCTGCTGTCTCAGAGGCTGACTTGTCTGCCACAGACTTGCAAGGAACTTCAGTGGTGGCTACATCCTGGGTGTCTGGAAAGAGGGATGCCCTTAGAGATGCCTGTATGGATATCTCTGACGACGGATGCCAGTCTTGGGGGCTAGGGAGCCCATTTTCAAGGACGATTTGCACAGGGGCAGTGGTCCGCTCTAGAGAAGAGTTGGTCAATCAACAGATTGGAGTTGAAGGCGGTGGCGCTGGCTCTGGCTCTGCAGATGTTTTGGCCGTATCTCCAGGGAAAGGCCATTCGAGTATTCTCCGACAACGCGTCCACGGTGGCTTATATCAACCGTCAGGGAGGCACCAGCAGTGTGGCTCTGGAAGCCGAGGCCGTGAGTTTGTTCGAGTGGGCCGAGGAGAATCTGGTGGCCTTGTCGGCGGTGCATGTCGCAGGGGTGGACAATGTGGAGGCCGACTTCTTGAATCACATAAAGGTAGACCCAGGGGAGTGGGTCCTATACCCAGAAGTGTTCGCGATGTTGGTACGTCGCTGGGGGACGCCGGTAATGGATCTCATGGCAACTTTCCAGTCGGTGAAGGTCAATCACTTCAGCAGAAGAAGAGAGAGAATGGCGGAAGGCCTGGACACTCTAATACAGTCCTGGCCGGAAGAGCAGCTCGTGTGCGTGTTTCCACCTTGGGTGTTGATCGGTCGGGTGTTGCAGCACATAGAATTCCACAAAGGACAGGTGATTCTAATAGCGCCGGATTGGCCAAGAAGACCGTGGTACGCGGACTTGTTGCGACTCTTGGTAGGGAAGCCCTGGAAGCTTCCGATTTGCAGGGACCTTCTAACTCAGGGGCCTCTGTGCATGCCTCAGGTGGATCGATTCTCGCTTACGGCCTGGCTATTGAGAGGGCTAGGATGAGAGCAAGGGGTTATTCGACGGAGGTGATTTCCACCTTGCTGAAAGCTCGGCGAAAGTCTACCTCGTTGGCTTATGTTAGAGTATGACGTATCTTTGAGGATGGTGTGCGGACAGGGAGTTTGTTCCCTTAAGAGCATCGGTACCGCAGGTTCTGTCTTTCTTGCAAGACAGGTTTCAGAATGGCTTGGCGGCCGCTTCATTGAGAGTTCACTTGGTGGCGCTGTCCTTTTATAGGGGTAATGTGCAGGGCGAGGCGCTCGGAGGACATGTGGATGTTAAACGTTTTTTGAGGGCAGTAGCTTTGTTGCAGCCGCCGCATAAGCAAATAGTTCCAACGTGGGATCTCCCTTTGGTCTTGGAGGCGTTTGGGAAAGCGCCTTTTGAGCCTTTGGCAAAGCGCCTTTTGAGCCTTTGGCAAGAGCGTCACTGAAAGATCTCACTCTTAAGGTGGAGTTCTTGGTGGCGATTGCTTCGGCCAGGCGAATCTCAGAATTACAAGCGTTGTCCTGTGGAAAGCCTTTTCTGTCTTTCTTCAATTCTAAGGTAGTTTTGCGGCCAGTACCGTCTTTTCTGCCCAAGGTGGTGTCGGCTTTTCATTTGAATCAAGAGGTTTCTTTGCTGATTTTCGCAGCAGAGAGAGAGGGTCATTCCACGGGGCAGCTACATCGCTTGGATATTCAGCAAGCGTTGAAGAAGTATATTCGTAAGACGGCTAGTTTCCGTAAGTCGGGTAGACTGTTTGTGCTGTTTGCAGGAGCAAGACGGTGGGAAGCGGCTTCTAAGGCGTCGATTGCCCGGTGGTTGAAGGAGGCGATCACGTCAGCGTATTTGTTGAAAGGCCGGGGGTTCCGGAAGGACTCGGAGCTCATTCCACTAGGGTGCAAGCGGCGTCTTGGGCGGAGTGCATTTTGGTGCCGGCGGTGGAAATCTGTAAAGCGGCAACCTGGTCTTCCTTGCACTCTTTTCTGAAGCATTACCGTCTAGATATTCAGGCAGAAAGGGACACCTGTTTTGGATCGGCTGTGCTTCAGCCTGGTCTAACAGGGCCCTCCTGTTGAATATGTTCACTGTTCTGTTACATCCCCAGAGAATCCGGGACTAGACTGGAGGGACAATCAGGAAGGTTAAATTAGACTTACCTGCTAATTGTAGTTCCTGGAGGAACTCCAGTTTAGTCCCGTATCCCGCCCTGAAACGTTGGTGGACTAGCCTGAAGCAGGATCGAGTTTACAGGTAAGCGTCACCTTTAGAGGTGTAGAGGCATAGTTCACGATAGTGCAGGATGTAACATGGGGGAGGTTATTGGGTTGATTTTCTTCATAAGGTGGGAAAGTGGACCTCAGCTCTTAGGAAACGTTTCAGAGATTGTATACATAGTTGGGCTTAGGGTCCTTAAAGGTTCAGTTAGTTAGATTTAGTGGTGCAATTCACTACTTAATTGTTGCTCCAGTGAGTCTGCTTTGTCAATAGGTTACTGGTGTGAGGAGGTAGTTCTGGTGCTTATATACCAGTGACATCACAAGAGTGACATTTCTCAGTCTCCAAAGCTGCTGGAGGAGAACGACAACCAGAGATTCCGGGACTAGACTGGAGTTCCTCCAGGAACTACAATTAGCAGGTAAGTCTAATTTAACCTTGGACACTATTGGAGTCATTCTGAGGCACAAATAGCGGAGATGGACGTCCTGTTGGGATGTCTATCCCTGCTATTTGGGCCCCCTTCTGACCCTGACTAATTTCCGTGCTTGTTGTATGGGAAAATTAGACAGGGGCAGGAAAGGGGTGGATCGGGGGTGACATTAGGGCGGGCGGCGGGTGGTCGTTGGCCCCAGATGTACAGGTCCGATTCCAATATCGACCCTGTACGGCCAGGGCCAGTGGCTTGAATGGGGAACTTATTCCACCCCTGAGGTAGAATAAGTTCCCTGAGTCGGCAGAGGACAGCAGACCTGGGGCTTGAAAGCAGTGGAAGAGAGTAGAGGAGATTCCCCGCAGCCCGACCCTGGCCTTGGGAGGCCAGATCGGGGGTCGGGCTGCAGGGAATGCAGTTTGCAGTCCAGTGGCTGGGGATCGCAGCTTTTGAATGGATCCGTGATGCCATGACACCGCAGCTCCATTCAAAGGCCTGACTGAGCTATCTGGGCAAAGTCTGTATGTACAGGCTGACCTGAATTGAGGTCCTGGACTGCACGCAATTCTGATCCCACAGGGCTAGACGTGCCCCACAGGATCAGAATCCCAGCTAACTCTTGTGTGTCTAGTTCCGACCAGGCACAGAGAGGGTCAGGACATCCATGTCAGAATCAGGCTCTATGTATCCAGTTACATAGGACCAATGTTCCCGTAAAGCTGCATAAACATCCTCCGCTCATGCTAATTGCTCCTTGCAATTAAAAATGCAGTATCCCAACACCTATCCCCTTCTGCCAGTTGCAGCTGAGGCAGAGAACTCTGTCACAGATCCTCACGGAACACTGCTTAGGACACCATTTCTTTTGGAAGTGGTTGAAAGAAATAATGGCTATTTTCTAAATTTTGAGCATTCCTTTGGAATGAAAAGTTTGCTGTTGTTTTCATGATCAATACAGACTAATCTAAGGCAACATGGACTTTAAAAATATTGATAGCTTTTACAATTTTTGGCAAAGATGCTTTGCCTTTCTAAGGACAGGCTTGTTGTAGTGAATTCTTGTTTTCATAATGATCTAATAGAAGTGCCACTTCCCGCACAGCTGAGCATTTGAGCAGCAAAGGAAATGAGTCACTGCTCCGATGCTCTTGCATATGGCCCAAGAACTCTGTTGCTTTCTGTTGAATGTTTCAGAAGACCACATCTGAACTCGATGCATATGTTAAACAAGCCCTCCCCCCCTTCCCCTGTATACACACAGATATGTGACAGACAAAATATATTTTAGTGAGGCTCCTCGCTCAACTAAAAATAACCCTGGTGGCCCAGCAGCCCCTTTCCCCCATTCCTTCCCCACTCACCCAACTAAAAATAATCCTGGTGTCCCAGCAGCCCTGAACCACCCACCCCCCCCCCCCAACCTCATCCTGGTACCTTTACAAAGGAGGGAGAGCACTGCCCACGCGCTTCTGTTCCTGCTCTGCCATCTTGAAAAATGCCAGTGCCTGGCCCCGCACAGTGCATCTTGGGATGCCCCAGGTGGGGTCAGACTGCCATATAAGACATTTTCTACCTTATATGGCAGTCTTGCCCTGCCCAGTACATCCCAAGATGTACCCACTCCAGGACAAGCACTGCTGTGTTTCAAGATGGTGTAGCGGGAGCACTCCCGCTCCTTTGTAAAGATACTGGGAGGGGGAAGGGGGTACAGGGCTGCTGGGACCATCAGGGTTATTTTAAGTTGAGCAGGTGGGTGGGTGGGTGGGGAGATTGGGGCCACTGGGCCACTAGGGATCTGGTTTCTGTTGGGGGCACCGGCCTCCTGAGAGTACTTTGATGGCATCGGGGGCTTTCCCCAATGCCTGGATCATCTGAGGGGAAGTTTGACACTTCCTCTCAGATGATCCAGACATCAGGGAAAGCCCTGGAAAGCCGTGCCGACTGGGAGAGCATGCCAAACTTGTGCCGACTTCTGTGTGCATGTGTTGGGCGTATTCTCCCAGTTTAGCGCTGCCATTTGTGCCACAGTTTAACGCATGGCTAATTTGCATATGTGCCCCTTTCGGCATACTGGCGCTGATGTTGCCCACTATCAGAGTGCTGCGAAGAGGCATATAGAGTTGAAAGCACACGACTTCAGCACCAGATTTCTGCATTGGCCTGTTAATGTTTTAACACGAACATGCTGTGTTGCTTTCTGAATTTGGTAGATGGTGCATGTCCAAGACCAATCAGATATTTTTCCAGAGCAGGCTCCCATTCTCTTGTGTGTGTAGACACAATAAATGAAGTGGAATATAGAAAAGCATAACATTTGAACAGAGGGATAAAATAACCATGGTTGGATTTGTATACTGAAGAGTGGGAGCTGAAATAAAGCAAAAACGTGGTTGTTTCCTTAGTTAATATTGAAAACTAACAATAACTATCCTCTGAAGGAACTATTAAATCTAGCATAATGGGGATTTTAGGATTAAAGTGCTAAAACTTATCTGTTAACTGAAATTGGTTTAGGAGCCAAGATTTGAATATATACTGTACATATTATTCACATATCTATGGTAATAAGAATGTGTGATGGAGAAGGCACTGAATACCCTGGCTTGTGAATGAGTCATTGGCTGCTTCCATGAGGGCTAGGAAAACCTGACTTCTAATCTGATTCAAGCTTAAGACACAACTTTTAAACTGTGCTCCTCAAAGACCAGAAACACCATCGGTGTTGAGTCCTAAATGTAGCCCAATAACATCTACATGACCAAAGCTACTGAGAATTAATGACTTGCAAACATCAAATAAATGCTATGATGCAAATTTAAACACAGCTGCCATTGGCATTCCTGAGATTCCTCCCTCTTCCTCCCCCCGCTCCTCCCAATGCTGCTATTGATTGTTACATGTGGTCCGCTTAAAGTTAAACCATTTGTTTGCAAAATTCTTTATGGAATAGGACTTGGAATGAGTATGTCTTTGTGAGCACTCGCTCACTTGCATTTTTTGTCATAGCCATTTCTTAATAAATACACCCACAATCATTGAAGTCAACTTTTCAAAACAAGCGGGGGTACTTGTTACCCTTCTCTGAACTCGGTGAAGACATTCAGTCAATATTGGGGGTGCTTAAGAACCCAGAGAGTTGGCACCTGTGCCCACAGATATATCTGTCTGGGCCAGGGGTTCTCAACCCAGTCCTCTGGGTAACACCTAGCTAGTCACAATGAATATTCATAAGAGATTTCCATACAATGGAGGCAGTGCATGCAAATCTATCTCATCTTTATCTTTATTTGCTTATTTGATGTACAGCCCAGGCCTTAACATCAGGGCAGTTTACAATAATACAACAATGCTGCAAGGTCATAAAGGAACGCCATATCTCCATAGGACAGAGGAGAGACAGTTAAGGCAGTAAGCTGAAGAGTAGCAGGGAGGAGAGGTGAGTGGCTATCAGGGGTTAGCATGGACTGGTGTATGGAATGTCGAAGGCCAGATGAAACAGATGAGGTTTTAGTGGGTTTTGAACTTCTGGTAAGATGATTCAAGGCAGAGGGTAGCAGGCAGGGAGTTCCAGAGTGCAGGGCCAAGAAAAAAGAAAGCAGAATGGCGGGTGAGCTTGTGAAGAGGAAGGTAGAATCAAATGATTTCCGTGAAGGGACCGGAGCTGATGGTGGGGGGTGTATAAATGGATAAGGTTGGCCAGATATAGAGGGGTAGAAGTATGGAGGACCTTGAGAGTCATAATCAGGAACTTGTAATGAATTCTATAGCAGAGAGGGAGCCAATGGAGATGGATGAGAAGGGGGGTGCTGTGGTCTGAGTTGCATATGTAACGACACGGGCGACAGTATTCTGTAGTGATTGTAAGTGTTGCAACTGGTACTGAGGGAGACCTGCCAATGCAAATTTGCAGTAATCCAATCTGCTGATAACTAAGGACCAAAGAAGAGTAGTTATAGAGGAGGGAGATAGGAAAGGGTGAACTGCTTGAATTTGATGTAATGAAAAGAAGGAGCAGTGGATAAGAGATGAAAGGTGGTCCTGAAACGAGAGTGTGGAGTCGAGGGTAACACCTACATAACGGAGAGAGGACACCATAGGTATAGGAGTGGAGTCGAGCAGAGTGGTGATGGAGGGACAGGGGGCACCAAATGAGAACCAGATAGCTGCAGATTTGGAGGAACTGAGATATAAATAGTTAGCCAAGAGCCAGGTAAAAAAATGGTTAGCCAAGAGCCAGGTAGAAATCTACTTTGGCCAGTACTGGTCTTAGCTCACAGAGATCTTTAGGTGGTTCTAGAAAGGAAAACAAATCCAGTGCAGGGTCTGGGAGATGTGGTAATGTATGCTCACAGCCTTGTGGGGTCCCATCCCCTTCCTTGCTGGACTGTTGTGAAGGAAATTCTTGCAAGGAGTGGGGTTGCTGTAGGTTCTGTCAGTGCATGCTGACTCAGACTCTTTGCTGGTTTTACTATTGCTGAGGGCATGGTGCTGCCTGAATCCTAGACAGCATGTGTGATATCACAGCATGTCTGGAATCATCCATTGCTGTGTGACTCCAACACTTCCTGCTTGTCCACAGAGAAAGCAGAGTTGCTTATCTGTACTGAGGATTCTCCATGGACAGTAGGAGAATTGAGCACACAGTCCCATTCACTGTCCCCTCCACTGCCTTTCAAGCTCTGGTACCAAGTGAGGGGAGAGAGACATGGGCCATTGGTTGCAGAAGAATCCCCATGCGTATTCAGGAGCACCCATAGGGTTCTTCTGAGCTTTGAGGAAAGCACAACTATCTGACCAGTGACGCCTAGGATGACATTAACTATCACTGCGTGGCTCCATTTTCCTGCTGTCCATGGAGAACCCCCATTACAAGTATGCAATCTCACGGGAACATTGCTAGTGGCAAGACTAGATGGTACCTTCACAATTTAGCACCATAGACAGTTGCCTTCATTGTCTATGTGACAATATGAGTCTGTGCTAGAGAAGTGGTTGAAATAGTCTGTGCTACCAAAGATTTGACTGAATCAGGTGCATTGTTCACTCTAGCTGGAAGCTGATTCCCCAGAACTATATTGGAAAGAAATAGGACTGAAATAGTTAATGTATAGGAAAATCTATACGTGCATTATGATGATGATGATGATGATGAAGCAATAATTTTGAGCAATAATTGTTTTGAGAACTTTCTAAAGGAAAATAAAATTTCTGATTACGTACGTATGTGCATGGGTTCCTTCCCCCTCCCCTCAATAATTTTCTGTTTAGCACCCTATCAACACTAAAGAATTTGTCAGGGATGACATGAAGATTCTGACCAGAATGTTGTTTTTTGAGGGTACGGTGCTAAAGAGGTTTATTCTGACTGGTTTCAGTGTGAAATTTGGGAAGGAAAACACTCTGAGTATCAGCTCTAAAGAAACCCTCAGGGTTCAAGGATATCTCTGGTTTTGTTTAACTTGAATTGGCCCCTTTACATAGCAATTTGGACAGTTTGCAACTGTGTTTCATATCTTTGCAGATGATGTATCATTGTTCGTATTTGTGAAAATTGATCAGAAAGAGGCTGTGGGGAAAATGAACAGTTGCCTAGAGAAGACAGCCAGTTGGCATTGACAGTACAAGTCATTACTAACTGTAGAGAAAATAGTGGTGACGTGGCTGTCCTGGATAAAAACTCCCACTTACCCTGTTGGTGGGGGGAGTGTGTTCTGCACATCTGGACTGGTCTAGTTGGTCTCAAGGAAAGGAAATTACTAGGTGCATAATTAGAAACATAGAAACATGATGACAGAAAAAGACCACAAGGCCCATCTAGTCTGTCCTTCCATAACAACAACTACAACAGTCCACTTTTTACCTTTAGAGATCCTCTGTGTTGGTCCCATGCTTTTTTGAATTCAGTTACTGTCCTCATCTCTACCACCTCCACTGGGAGACTATTCCACGGATCCACTACTCTTTCCATAAAGAAATATTTCCGCATATCACTCCTGAATCTATCTCCCTTCACCCTCATCCCATGTCCCCTCGTCGCAGAACTTGCTTTCAATTGAAAGAGGCTCTCTTCCTGAACATTTATGCCACGGAGGTATTTAAACATCTCAATCATATCACCTCTATCCCGCCTTTCCTCTAAGGTGTACATATTAAGATCCTTAAGTCTGTCCTCATATGCTTTATAATGAAGACTACTAATCATCTTAGTAGCAACCCTCTGCACCGACTCCATCCTGTTCACATCCTTTTGAAGGTGCGGTCTCCAGAATTGCACACCATACTCCAAATGAGGTCGCACCAAAGACTTATACAGAGGCATTATCACCTCCTTTTTTCTGCTAGCCATTCCTCTCCGTATGCACCCAAGCATCCTTCTAGCTTTTGCCGTCGCCTTTTCTACCTGTTTAGCTACTTTAAGATCATCGGACACAACTACGCCTAGGTCCCGCTCTTCTTTAGTGGACAAAAGTACTTCACCTCCTATGCTGTATTGCTCCCTTGGATTGCTGCAGCCCAAATGCATGACCTTACATTTTTTAACAAATCCCAGCTGCCAAATTCTAGACCATTCTTCAAGCTTAGCTAGATCCCTCCTCATGTTATCTACACCTTCCTGGGTGTCTACTTTATTGCAGATTTTGGTATCATCCGCAAAGAGGCAAACCTTACTCGACAGCCCTTCCGCTATATCACTAACAAAGATGTTAAAAAGAATCGGACCAAGGACAGATCCCTGGGGCACACCACTGGTAACATCCTTCTCCTCAGAGTGAGCTCCATTTACTTGTACTCTTTGTCGCCTCCCACCCAACCAATTTCTAACCCAAGCAGTAACTTTAGGGTCCATCCCTAGGGTGCTCAGTTTGTTTATAAGTCGCCTGTGAGGAACAGTGTCAAAGGCTTTACTGAAATCTAAATACACCACATCTAGAGCTCTCCCTCGGTCCAACTCCCTGGTCACCCAGTCAAAGAAATCAATCAGATTTGTCTGACAAGACCTGCCTCTGGTGAATCCATGCTGCCTCGGATCCTGTAATCCGCTGGACTCCAGAAACCTCACTATTTTCTCTTTCAATAGCGTTTCCATTAATTTACTCACCACTGAAGTTAAACTAACCGGCCTGTAGTTTTCAACCACATCCTTACTTCCGCTTTTGTGTAAAGGCACCACATGAGCCTCTCTCCAGTCCTTTGGCACCACTCCCGACTCCAACGAGGCATTGAAAAGGTCAGTCAGTGGAGTTGCTAGAACGTCCCCAAGTTCCCTCAGTATTCTAGGGTGTATCCCATCCGGTCCCATCGCTTTGATAGAAACATAGAATTACTGTAGCTATGGCCATGCCACCCTCAGTGAGCCCAAGTTAAGCGGAAGCTAAGCGGGGTTGGGCCTGGTTAGTACTGGGAGACCACTTTGTAAGACCAACTGCTGTAGACCTGGTGTGCAGAAGAAAGGTTTGGCAAGCTACTTCCAGTTACACCTTGTCATGAAAGACCAGGGGATAGTAACAACTATTCACAAGGTCACCAGGAGTTGGCGCAGACTTGACGGCACACAAAACCAGTTGTGCTTCCCTCTTTATATGTGCATCGATGGAAGTGGTTGATGAAGTTAGAAATCTTGGGGTTAGGTTTGACAGCCAGTTACTGATAAGATCACAGATTGGTAGTGTAGTTAGATTTTGCTTTAACCAGCTTCGATTAATTTGTCAGCTTTGACACCAGTGAGTTTGGAAAGAGTAGCAGAAGCTATGTGGTCTATTCTGAACCACAAATTGTGGGGATGGACATCCCATTGGGACATCCATTTCAGCTATATGTCTGCCTTTCCTGTCCCCGCCAAGCCTCTCCGTACCAACAAGGAGTTTGTATGGGGAGGTTAGACGGGGACAGGAAAGGGGAGGTGCCAAGGTGGAGTTAGGGTAGGCAGTGAGCGGTCTGTGGCCCTGGATGTCCAGGGCCAATTTTGATGCCAGCCCTGTACATCTGGGGCTGGCAGAGTAGAAGGGTAGATCTGGGGCTGGCAGAGTAGACGGGGAACGTAAAAGGATGGTTGGGCCACAGGAGATTCCCTGCAGTCCAACCCTGGCCTTGGGAGGCCAGATCAGGGATCAGGCTGTGGGGAAAGAATGAAGTCGTTGGCGGCCAGGGCCTTGGCTGAGTTAGCTGGGCAGGTGCCTATACGTGCAGGCCGACCGGAATCAGGTCTGGGCCTGCACATACAGGCTTAGACAGGATTCTGATCCCATGGGGGCTAGACTTGTCCCGAGGGATCAGAATCCCATCTATCTCTGTGTATCCGGTTCCGACCGGATGCACAGCAGGCGGGACGTGCACATTAGAAAAGGCCTCCACAGTCACTAATTAATCGGACTACTGGAATTCTCTTCTAGGGTTGTAGTTAGTTCAAAAAAGAGCAACTAAACTGATTTCAGAGGGAACAAAGTGGGACACACCCTTTTGAAAAAAACTCTATTGGCTTCTTGTGGCCTTTGGGCTGAAGTTTAAAATTCTAGGGGACTCTTAAAAAAGTGCGGTTTGTTTGTTTTTTGCCCTTAATGTGCATTTTGAGTCAAAATCAACATGTGTTCGGTGCCACTGCACCTTGGCAATTGGGGGTGTGCCCAGCATGTGTGTACCCTACAATTACCGCTCAGGTAAGCCCCTTAGCACACATTCTAGTCCTTGACAATTACACAAGTGCACTTAAGGTCACCTATTGAGATGGCGGTAGGTGCACCTACACTAAATGCCCCAGCCGCGCCCCCCACTTTTCATAATATCCTCCCCTCATATTTTTCATTTGCTCCTCCGCCCCTTTCCCTTCCCTGTCCCTTGTCACCATGTTCTTTCTCTGGACCTGTCTCTGTTCTCTACCTTTTTCGGTTTTGTCTGTCCCTGTCCTGTCTATTGATGGCATTCCTTTCTGACTTTATTTTCAGTAGCCTCTATCCATTTTGTATTGTACACCGCCCTGACGCCCCGGCATGGGCAGTTTATCAAACTCTGCTAATAAAGATAAAGATAAACATTAGCAATTATCACATGCTACTGATGCTCACGTTAACTGCAATGTGCAGTCAATGCCCACTCTCTGCCCCAATTCCCCCAGACCCTGCCCCATCATGTGGTAGTTGTTCTGCCTGTGCAGTAACAATTACCATGGGCCCATGGAAGCAGTTACACTCTGAAATGTGCATTAATCATAGAATTAGTAAAAGGGCCCCTTAGTTTGGCACATAAGACCCTGGTTAATAGTTTACCCCACTAGCTGTGGAATCATTTGAGTTAATATGTTCCTAGTAGGCTGCTACGGTCTTCACAGTAGGATCTGTTTTACTACTGCCCTCTGCTATGGGGCTATTTGTTACATGGGACCATATTTTTGGAATTCACCGCCATAGTCATTGAGAGATGAAGTTAATTATATGTGGTATAGGAAGCCATTGAAAGCACTGTTTTAGACAGTACTTTGGTAGATGTATAGAAGAAGGGGATTGGGTTTTATAAGTGTTTTTAATCTTTTATTGCCTGTATATTTGAATGGTTTTGTTTATTTTCTATGACTGTAAATTTCTTAGATGTTGGTATGATAAGTGCTATATCAAGTTCATAAAATGAATGCATATATATGCATAAACCACAGACATGTATATACATGCGTCCCAGAAAGTAGGCCGGATGAATGCTTTGTAGAACTAATTTTCCTTTTTAATATTTTGCATACATCTTCTTAAGAAATGTAAAACATGGCATGCTATATCATGAACTAACCTTTCATTCCTCACTGTCCTTGAATGGATAAACTACGCAGAGAGGTCCTTGATTACAGCTGTTCTTTGGACCATGTGTAGAAGCTGCTGGTGACTGGAAAATTGTGCGGATAAGAATGTTTCTTCCATGTAGACCCCAAGAATCGACAAAGTAATATTATAAACTTCAGTGACAGATGAAACAGCTCTTAAAATGTTTGCTCCATGAAAATGAATTGCCACGCGCTGAAAGTCTAACCACAGGCTGCCTCTGGCTAATAAAGTTGATTTCATCTACAAGACCAGAGGTTGAATTCTGTATGAGTCAGGAAGTACCAAAATTGTCCTGGGGAGCACCAGGCAATCGGGTTTACAGCACAGCCACAATGAATGTAAAAGGAATACATTTGCGTATGTTGGAGACCCAGTATGTGCAAGCTGACTGTGGGGGTCACTGGGATAGGTTTGGGAATCTTGGCTGGCTGTGGAGTCACCAGAATCTGTTTGAGAAGCCCTGATCTGAGAGACGACCTGTCTGATACTTCCAGGGGAAGACATTGTTTGGTCTGCAGTCTTCCTTTTGTAAGCAGACTTTTCGATTTTGCTCTTGTCTTTTCATTGGCAGCTCAAGACAAGCTACATTCAGGTACAGAGGGCTTAGAACGTGAGGCAATGGAGTGTGAAGTGACTTGCCCAAGATCACAGGGATCATCAGTGGGAATTGAACCCTGGCTTCTCTGGTTCTCAGCCTGCGGGTCTTGATTGCTCGGCTGCTCTTCTGCTTAGGCAGTTATACCTACAAATGTGCATTTAGGAAACAGTCCTTGCCAGGGTGCACTGTCAAACTGCTAAAATAGCAAGTAGCTAAGTTCTATAACCATCTTGCCCAGATAAAGCACAGTTACTTACCTGTAACAGGTGATCTCTGGGAACAGCAGGAATTAGTCCTCACATATGGGTACGTCGGTACCGACGGAGCCCGTGCGGGAAAGCTCCCCAGCTTCTTAGAATAGAAGCTTTTGGGACCTCCCACTGCACATGCGCACTGCCTTCCCGCCTTCCTGAACAGCTCTCCTCAGTTTCGAGTTTATAGCTGAGTCAACAGAGAGAGGACAGGAAGATAGATAGATAAAAGATACAACTCCTAGGGGAGGTGGGTGGGTTGTGAGGACTAATTCCTGCTGTTCCCAGAGATCACCTGTTACAGGTAAGTAACTGTGCTATCTCCAGGAACAAGCAGGAATAAGTCCTCACATATGGGGACTCCCTAGCTTAGATGCATGGGATCCCCTGTAAAGGTTCGCCATCTTCGTATGGATCTCAGGCATCCATTCTGGGAAGGTGGGCAGGAGTTGTTTAGGAATGGAACAGGTGCTTGAGGACAGCCTGGCCAAACAAGGCATCCCGGCGGGAGTCCTTGTCCAAACAGTAATGGGCTGTGAAGGTATGAACCGAGGCCCAGGTAGCGGCTCGACAGATCTGATCTATGGAAACAGAGTGCAGATGAGCCATAGAAGTTGCCATGGCCCTCACATTGTGAGCAGTGACATGGCCTTCCAGAGAAATGTTTTTGCTCTGGTAAGCAAAAGAAATACACTGAGCAATCCAATTGGAAAGTGTACGCTTGGAGACTGGAAGTCCCAAATGGGAAGGATCAAAGGCCACAAAAAGTTGAGAAGACTTTCGATGTGGCTGAGTCCTATTAAGGTAAAAAGCGAGAGCTCTTTTACAATCCAGAGTATGAAGGTTCCTCTCTGCATTGGATGCATGAGGAGCTGGAAAAAAGACAGGTAGATATACCTCTTGATTAAGATGAAAAGGCGAGACCACTTTAGGCATAAAGTGGGGATTCGTCCTAAGGACCACCTTATCATGATGAAATCTTGTGTAAGGTGGATTAGCCACTAAAGCCTGCAGCTCACTGATGCGGCGAGCGGAAGTGACTGCAATGAGGAAGATGACCTTCCAGGAAAGAAATTTCAAGGAGGTGGAAAACATTGGCTCAAAAGGTGGCTTCATAAGTTGACCGAGCACTAGATTCAAATCCCATGCGACCGGGGGTGGTCTGATGGGAGGTTTAGTGAGAGTCAGGCCTCTCATGAATCTTGCAACAAGAGGATGAGAGGAGATAGGTTGTCCATTTATATGTTTCAAGGATGCTGCAATAGCACTTAAATGGACTCTTACCGAATTCGTCTTGAGGCCTGCATTGGATAGATGCAGGAGATAATCAAGAAGAGAATTCAAAGGAAGTGCCAGAGGGTCAAGACCCTGCTGAGCACACCAAATGGAAAAACGTTTCCATTTGAAAGCATAGGAACGCCTGGTAGAGGGTTTCCTAGAGGCAGAAAGGATATCTTTCACTGGTTGGGAAAGATGAAAGTCTTGAAGGCTTAAGCCTTCAGTAACCAAGCACTGAGGTGAAGGGATTTGGGGTTTGGGTGCCACAAAGTCCCCTCCTCCTGAGACAGGAGGTCTGGCGCAGCTCCCAGATCCAAGTAGGATCCCTGGGAGAGCTGTAGAAGTAGAGGGAACCACACTTGGCGTGGCCAGCGTGGAGCTATGAGGATCATAGTTCCATGATCCCTCTGGAGTTTGAACAGAGTCTTGGGAATCAAAGGAATGGGTGGAAAGGCATATAGGAATGCCTGATTCCAATTCAGGAGAAAGGCGCCGTAGCCTGAGCTCCCTGACACGGAGTTCTGGAACAGAACGGGAAGTTTGGCATACCACGGACTTGCAAAGAGGTCTATGTCCGGGGTCCCCCATTCCTGAAAGATTCGGTTTATTTGGTCCAAATGTAGGGACCATTCGTGTGGCAGCAGAACTCGACTGAGCCTGTCTGCCCGAGAGTTTTGAACTCCTGGGAGATACACTGCTAGCAGGTGAATCTGATGCTCTCTGGCGAAGGCCCATAGTCTTAGAGCTTCGTTGCAAAGCGACAGAGAGCCCGTCCCTCCTTGTTTGTTTATGTAAAACATGGCCACCTGATTGTCCGTCTGAACTAGGACAGTGAGGTTGGCCAGGAGGGAGTGGAAGACCTTGAGGGCAAGGTAAATTGCTCGCAGTTCCAGAAGATTGATATGAAGGGTGGTCTCCTGTAGAGACCAAGTGCCCTGAGTGGAGAGAGTTTGCAGATGGGCTCCCACCCTGTTTGGGAGGCATCTGTTGTGAGGGTTGCTTGGGGTAGCAATGGTTGAAATGGAGCCCCCAACAACAGATTCTTGGTGGAAGTCCACCAGTGGAGGGACCAAAACAGACGATCGGAGGTTTGTATTTGGTCTGAGAGCGCTCCTGACGCCTGAGTCCACTGAGTGGCCAGGGTCCATTGAGCTGCTCTCATATGAAGACGAGCATAGGGCACCACATGCACTGTGGAGGCCATATGACCCAGTAGGCGTAGCATTTCCCTGGCTGTCAAGTGAGTGCTGGACTGAGCTTGGGAGGCCAAACTCAGGAGGCGCTGGCCTCGAACATGTGGAAGGTAGGCCCTTGCAGTGTGGTGTCCAACTGGGCCCCTATGAATTCTAGAGATTGAGTAGGGACGAGTTGGGACTTGGGAAGGTCCAGATACTGCAAAGGCTCCTTGTGTGGTCCAGGGAAATCTGGGCCTGTGACTGAGTTGGAGCTCGGATGAGCCAGTCGTCCAGATATGGGAAGACAAAGATTCCCATGCCTCTTAGAAATGCGGCTACGACTGCCATGCATTTTGTGAATACTCTTGGAGCAGAGGCTAGACCGAAGGGGAGTACTCTGTATGGAAATGTTTCCCTGAAACAGAAAGCGAAGATACTTTCTGTGGGATGGATGGATGAGTATATGTGTATACGCATCCTGTAGGTCTAGAGAACAAAGCAGTCCTGACCCTGGAGGTAAGGAAGGAGAATGCCGAGAGACAGCATTTTGAATTTCTCCTTGAAGAGAAATTTGTTCAATTCTCTCAGATCTAGGATTGGGTCTGAATCCCCCTGTCTTCTTTGGAATGAGAAAATAAGGGGAGTAGAAACCGGACCCTTGTTGAGGAAGAGGAACCTCTTCTATGGCCCCTTGGGCAAGAAGAGAGGAAACCTCTTGACCCAGGGTTAGGAGAGATGGGGGAGAATTGAATGGTCTCACCATATGATGGGGAGGAAGGCTGGAGAAATGAAGTTTGTAACCCTCTCGAATGATAGAGAGGGTCCATTGTTCTGTTGTGATTTGTTCCCATCTGGGAGCAAAGTGAACCAACCTTCCGGGTATGGTGAGAGGTTCTGGTTGTGTTAGAACCAGAAGTGGCAAGTTCCCTAGGAGCAAGTCAAAACCCCTGAGGGGTTGGAGCCTGCTGAGCTACAGTAGCTGCTGCAGGCTTAGCTCGTGCTGTTGGATTGCTGACGCTTAGCAGTATAGCGAGGTTGAGAAGACTGCTGGCCAGTATTTGAAGCAACTCTGGCCTTCTTATAGTAAGGCCTTTTAAAAGACTTTTTCTTAGTAGGAATTGAAGTGGACTTTGAAAGTCTTTCCAAGGTGGCATTTTCAGCATCCATCTGGGTGGCTTTGATTTGCCACTCTTCCCCAAATAAGTTCTCACCTGTACAGGGCAGATTACGTAAGCCATCTAGAACCCAAGGTTCCAGATCAGAGGCCTGGAGCCAAGCAAGATGTCGGGCTGCAATAGCAATGCCCGAAGCCCTACTGGCTCCCTCAAAGGAATCATATGCTGCCCTATTAGAGAACTTAGAAACCTCTAAGAGTTGTTTCACTAGGGAAAGGAAACCCTGCTTTTTATCCTCAGGGATAAAGGGGGCAAAATGCCGCACCTTTTTGGCAAGTTCCTCCAGGAACATGCCCATATAGAGACTGTAGGAATTAATCCTGGCTATAAGCATACTAGCCTGGAAAATTTTCCTACCAAAAGAGTCCAAAGTCTTACATTCCCGTCCTGGAGGGGTGGAAGAGTGCCTTTTGGTACTCCTAATCTTCTTCTTGCCAGACTTCACCACCATAGAGTCGTGAGGCAATTGAGTCTTTTGGAAACCAGGAGAAGGAGGGACCCTATACATGGTGTCCAACTACGGGAATAAGGAGACAAAGTCAAAGGATTTTCCCAGAAATCCATCAGTTGTTCTTGAAGGATTTCATGGATAGGCAGGGTAACTGCCTCCTTAGGGGCCTTTGAGTATCCCAAAATATCCAGTTTTTGGATCTGGGTTCCTTTTCAGAGGATGTGGTAATAGAAAGGGCTGTAGCCATATCTAAAACAAAGTCCTGGAAGGACAAATCCTCTGGAGGGGACATTCTCCTTTTAGGAGAAGAGGGCTCCTCAGGTAAGTTGAGTGAAAACTCAGCAGAATCATCAGAGGAGTGAAAATCCTCAGAGGAATCGGTGCTTTCCTCTAACGCACGATACGCGTACCGATCGGTATCGATATCGGGCGTATCGGTATGGAAACCGGTATGGAGCGAAAGCCCATACGGTACCGACTTGCGTTTAGAGGTGGACGGCCTCGATACCGGCATGGCGGACGATACCGGTATCGGGCCCGGAACCGCTGAAAGCGGAACCGATGGCGTTGCAGCTTTAATGAAAGCCATGACGGCTTGCTGCATGGACTGTACAGTATCGCCCATGGACGCCATAGCTGCCTGGATGTCGGTACCGGAGTGACCCGGTACCCCAGAGCAGGCTAACAGGTGATCTGTCGAGGCCGTAGCATCGATATCAACCTGAGACCCCTGAATTGGCGTTTTTGGAAGTTGGACTTCCCGCCGGGGTTGTTTGGCTGGGGCAGGGTCCTCAAGTTCTAAGCTAAGAGCCTCTCGATGCTTTGAAGGAGATTTGCTCTTTGAGGACTTGCCCACAGAAGGTTTGGTTACCTGAGATCCATCCGGAGAAGAAGACCTGGATGACTGTGATGCTGTATTCTCTGAAGCAAACAGCACATGGAATTTGTTGGCCCGGTTCTGCAGCCCACGTTTAGACATGTGGGAGCAAGATGGGCAGTCCGGTATGGAATGGTCAGGCCCCAAACATTTCAGACACCAGTCATGGGTGTCTGTGGACTGAACTAACAGCATTACATTTGGTACACTTCTTAAATCCAGGGGCTGGCTTCTCCATGAGGAGAAATTGAGTAGGCCGAGAGGCCTCTCTGAAGTGACCAAAAATCTAAAAAAATAAGAAAAAAGAATTATAATTTTTTAAAGAAAGAAAGAAAAAGACCGGCGATACCGGTATCGGTATGGGGAAGGCAGGTACGCGGTCTAAAGAAACAAATAAAATAACAATTTCTTCAGCGGTGACAGGAACACGACCTGCTGGCTCCGCGGAAAAAGAGAAACTGAGGAGAGCTGTTCAGGAAGGCGGGAAGGCAGTGCGCATGTGCAGTGGGAGGTCCCAAAAGCTTCTATTCTAAGAAGCTGGGGAGCTTTCCCGCACGGGCTCCGTCGGTACCGACGTACCCATATGTGAGGACTTATTCCTGCTTGTTCCTGGAGATTCCCTATGAGTGTGTTAGCTCTTAGGTCCTGTGGGCATCATCCACTCTGGCCTCAGCTTTGCTGACTGTTTCTGAGATCCTCCTGCTCTTTCTTTCTTTCTCTTCAGACAGTTTTTTTTTGCTGGGTTTTAAGTTCCTGCGTTCCTTAGATTTCAACTCTCAGAAGTACCTTTGGTTTGTGGAAGATTTTATGCTAGTGCCAGATTTAAGATGTCGGCACTGATAAGCAGGACCACAGTGGGCGGTTTCTCCCCAAATGTCATACAACATGGTCCTTAAACAAGAGGAATCAGGCTCCTGTTTAGCTCAGCTGTACCCTAGGCAGTTGTCTATTCCTAAATCCAGGCTTGTTCTCTGCTGCAAAGAATGTGCACTAAATTACTACTACTACTATTACTACTAGAGCAGAGGTTCTCAACCCAGTCCTGGGACATACATAGCCAGTCAGGTTATCAGGTTAACCATAATGAATATGCATGAGATAGATTTGCATGCACTGTGTCTACTGTATGCAAATCTATCTCGTGCATATTTCTTGTGGCTTTCCTGAAAACCTGATTGGCTAGGTGTGACTAGTCTGAGAATCCCTGCCTTAGACTACTGGCTTTTAAGGCAGTTCTTATCTCCAGCAGAGGAAGGTTAATATGCAAATAGCTCTGTTTTAGGAGAACAATGCTTTATTAAGCATGTTGGGTTTGGGTTTTAGATTTCATTACTCCCCTTTCCTAGTTTGAGCTCAAGTTAAGTTACATTCAAGTAGGGTAGGCATTTCCTTGCCCAGTGGGGTTAACAATCTAATTTTTGTACCTGAGGTCATGGAGAGTGAAGTAAATTGCCCCATGTCACAAGAGGCATCAGCAGAAAGGCAGAATTTGATCCTTGGCTTTCATACTTTATATTTACGATACAAACGTTCCCCAAAATGCCACCTTAGATGCATTTATAGGCCATTACTCTTCCCATGCAATCACTCCTCTACCCTACTGGAGGCTGCATCCCATGAGTTGTGGCCTCAGCTTTTCAGCCTCCTGAAGCCACAGGGATCCAAGAACATCACATGGTCTGAACATCTCATCTGCTAGCAGGAGGTGGAACCTATACAGAGCCTGCCCCCTCCCGCACACAGATGAGATATTCAGACCATGTGATGTCCTTGGATCCCTGTGGCTTCAAGAGACAGAAAGGCTGAGGCCACAGCTCATGGGATGCAGCCCCCAGTAGGGTAGAGGAGTGATCAATCACATGTTAGAGCAGGGGACATTTTCTGCCCCAACTATATGGACAGCAAGAGCCTAGTAGTAGCTACAGTGAGTACCTAGGGGCACAAGAGAAACAATAGTAAATAAATCCTTTCTGTATCCTTTCTAAATACCTCTCTATACAGACTAGAATTAGATCTGCCAAACAGTGCACAAAGACCGTCATGAGGCAAATAGAATAACACAAATTAAAGCAGCAGCTCTTAGCTGAGTAATTACTTTGTCCAAGCATAAGACACAAACCAGCTGTGCGCTCCTTGATCACATGCTACAGTGTGGTGTGAGAGTCATTACTGTCATGCCTCATCATTACGCTTCTGTTTGAACTAGGGCTGTCTCTGCGTGGATGAGGACAGAGCCCTGCTCTAATCCCAGAAGGTACCTATTTAAAAACCCATTGGATTCAAGCTTGTAATACTTGTGCAAGCCTGAGCAACTCCTACAACCTGTCGTCAAGGGGAAAGAACAAATGAGATGAGCTCTGCAAAGCCCAACTGTTATGGGCAATGAATGAAAATGATTTATGGTGAGATTCTGAAGCCCAGAAAGGAAAACCTAGTGCTGAAAATAACACATATAAGAAAATATGGGGATGGGGACGGGGGGGGGGAAGGCTGTCAACTTATAAACAGGAGAATGGAAGCTGAGAGTTGATTTCTTTTGCTGTGAAGGAGAATTAGACGTCTGTAAGAGTGTGCAGATGGCTTTGATTGATGTGCAGGACCTGCATTTAAAATCCAAGGTTTGGGAGCTAGACTGTTAGCTCAGTTGTAGTGCTAAAAGCAGTCATGCAGAGGATCTGGGCTCAATTCTTTGGCCAGGACTCTGTCCAAAGCTGGCTGGACATGCTGCAGAGGCAGTGTTTATAGTGCCAATGGAATTGAGGCATCAACCATTGCTCAAGAGTGACAGCCAATGGTCATATTTAGGACCCATGACTGCAGGGACTAGAGGGAGCCCTGGTGCATTGTCTCACTCTAATGGCCGGGCTAGATGAGCTGGGAGAGGAATATCAAAAAGAGGAATCTCACACTAGATTGTTGAAAGCTCACAACACTGTACCCCAATAGTATTCACTTCTGGTCCTTGAGAGCCACAAGTGGATTGACTTTTCAGGATATTCCTAATAAATATGTATGAGAGAGTTTTATTTAAGTCTTTTATTTTGCCAATCTAAATACAGTATGTTCAAGGTGGATTATAATCAAACATGCATAATAGTAAAACAAACAAAATCCATTATTCATTTCCATACAAACAAGATCTGGTGAAGAATTCCACAGTCTTGGACTGGTGCCAAATGAGCATCTCTTTAATACTAGTATTAAGCAAGTTACAATGACAATTAATGTGCAAGACCCAAAGGGCTTATAGTTTAAGCTTGTATTGAGTGACTTGCCCAAGGCTACAAGGAGTGTAAATGGGATTTGAACTCTGAGTCTTTTAGTTTCTAGGCCACTGCTTTAACCACTAGACTACTCCTTGACCAGTACCAAACCATCCTAACCAGGGCTTCTTTTGAGGGACTACATGGTGGTACGGAAGATTGGCACCTTTTTCATTGCCCGTTAAAGCTGAACCATAAGTTCTAATGTAGCAGTGAAAGAGCCCTGCATAAGAGCACTGGCACCTTTTTTTCTAGGAAAAATGCTCTGATCCTAACAAACATGAAACATCTTCAAACTGTAACAAAGATAAATGATAAATAGTAGTAGTAGTCATTTTAAATTTTAACGGAAAAAACAGGTAGCCAATGTAATTGGGGCAATGACTCGGGTACTCTGTTGATAAAAAACTCAGCCAGTACCATGAAAAAAGATACTGGAAGTATCTCTTCCGACAACCCTAAGACTTTAAGGGGATTTATCCAGTTAATAGGACCTGATAACCAGCTATGTCCCGGTGAGAGGAATTTCAGCAGCACTATCCAGATTGTGCCAGGGCAGAGCTGGGGAGGAACCGGCACTTACACAGAGCCGCTATCTGGATAACAATTTGCATAATTTAGGACAGCAAAAAAGCTATGGGGGTCATTCAGTGGCACGAATAGTGAGGATGGACATCTGGATTGGACGTCCATCCCCACTATTCGCTCCCCTGCCGTCGCCGGGTAATGCCTCCCCATATGAACAGCGCACAGGGAGGCTTAGACGTGGTTGGGAGGGGGTGTGTCTGAGGCAGAGCGAGGGCAGGGCATGGACGGGCCACAACCCCAGATGTACAGGGCCGATTCTGAAGTCAGCCCTGTATGTCTGGGGCCGTGAACATGGACGGGGGACTTATTCTACTGCAGAGATGGATTAAGTCCTCCTGGACATCAGAGGATCATGCCACCGGACCGTGTCAAAGAGGTAGGGGTCCGGTAAGTTCCCCGCAGCCAGACCCTGGCCATGGGAGGCCAGATCGAGGGTCTGGCTGTGGGGAAAGAGGGTCAGCGGCGGCCGGCATTTGCGGCTCTTGAGTGGAGCCGCGGTGCCATGGCGATGGGATGACATGGCACTGTGGCTCCATTCAGGAGTCTGACTGAGGTAGCTAGGGATCCGCTATGCATGCAGGCTGACCAGATTCAGGGTCCAGCCTGCATGTTCGGGCCATAGATCTGATTCTGATCCCGTGGGCACGTCTAGCCCCCATGGCATTAGAATCAGGTCTAACTCTGGGTGTCCCACTTCTGGTTGGCCGCACAAGGGTCTGGACGGCCAATTCAGAATGTGCCTCCACGCAAATTGAGTTCAAGAAGGATATCTGCAGAGAAGATATACTAAACTTTCTCATAACTGCTGGCAATCAGGTTTTGCTATGAAATGTTCCCTGGGAAACACAGTGTCGCTGTGTCAAAGGTGATTAGAAGCTTTACCAAAACCAGAGCTAGCACTCCAGAAAATATCTGTCTTACATATACTCAAGGGAACACCAGAGTCCTTCAGATAGGGTAAGAGTCGACCAAAGCCCTTATCCTCACAGTACACTGCCTCTTCCCATTTCATCTTGAATGCCAATGCCCTTTCCCTTTTTCTTTGATCATTTTATTCCCATGCAGCATGCAAAAACCATGGGTAAATAAATTAAAGGTAAGGCACTAAGTCAGCCATTCATAACACGTAATTAACAAAACATCCTCATTTCAGCAGAAAAGTTAATTCGGTGATGCACTATGTTAGACTTTCTTATCAGATGACAATGAATCCTAATGTCACCTGCTTCTAGATGGAATTGCTGGGAAGATTGGTAGAGATCAGTCTCAAGATTGCTCTGTGTACTTAACAGAGACCAGGACTGGAGAGCCACAAGCTCTGAATGAAAGTCCTTCTCCTGGCAATCAGCTGGCTGTGCTATGAAAAATCACTTAATATCCTGTCATACTTATCTGTATGTAAGCTCTTTGGGGATGAGGCTTGCATGAGCTAACCAGTAAAAAGCTGATGGACCAGTGACTTTGCCTGGTGCATTTGGAAGTATGCAAATAGCTAAGCTGGTAAAGAAAAAATTGACACTGGATAAGAGCTTGATTAATATATGGAATTTCTAGCTAAGCACTGCTTTTATATATTTTTTAAAAATCTTGTACATTTTCCTGTGGAAGTTACATCAGCTGGAATCATGCTTTGTTGTCCCCATGTCAGGCTCACAGCTGTCCTCCCCATGTCCCCTCCCCTTTACTTTCTCATCAGACTCCTGAAACATGCCACTGGGATGATGCAGACCAGAAAGCCTGGCCAGGGAGGCGCAGCTGTTCCTCTGTGAAGGATTTGGATTCACAAAAGTCATTTTTCTACTTAGGTGCAGCAGCCAAAGAACTAAATGGGAACTTTATGAAACTCACTCTGCTGGGATTTGAAGATTCATGTCATTAAACTCGCCCTGTTGGCATGCGGTACACTTGTGTCCATCCAACTGTGGGAATGACATGGAGTCCTAGCCGTGTGCTGTCTTGGGACCCTTGGAGATTTTTTAAGGAAAAGAGCAACTCCAGTAACTGAATGCATCCATCAGAGGTCAATAAAAATGTATAAGCAGATCAGTCTTTCCTTGTGGAAAGAATTAGTGGTATCACATGCTCATGTACACTTCCAGTCAAGGCCTTGTGAATATCATGCCACCGGACCGTGTCAAATGATCAGGTTCTATGCATTGATATTTTCAGGGTAATAAACATTCACGATGGTGAAGTTGACAGGGCTAGTGCAATGGCATTTGGCATCCTAGACCACCATTCATTCTTGCACCCCCTTTCAGGCCCCTGGCCTCCCTAAGATTTTGATCATTAAACCCAGCAATGATCAACCCAATGCCGCCCTTTCCAAAACAAGTCTGAAAAAGCTTGGAATTGGACACTGTATTTTTTAAAATAATGAAGGCAATTTCCATAAGCCATTTGCCAGGGTAAATGCCTGCCCTCCATCCCTGCAGATTAAAGTATGCTCTGCTGTTTTGTTTTGTTTTTAAATACATGTGGCTGTCAGGAACTACAATTTTGCTTGGACTGCAACAGCTCTTTGCTACCCTGCCCCACAACACTGCTGCCCTAGGAAACATCTAGTTTGCCTAATAGTTAAGCTGGCCCTGGGAGCAGGGCGCAGGAGGAAGTTTAATGTGTTACTTAAATGCACTCAAAACAAAAAAAAGAGAACAAAATGCCGTTTTAAAAGAACTTTGCTAGGTTGGAACAGGAATCTACTATTATACTACATAGAGGGAGGAGTGGCCTAGTGGTTGGGGCAAGTTACCTCAGGCCAGAAGGTTGGGGGTTTAAACCCCACTAAAGAACAGCAACCTTGGGCCGGAGGGACTGGGGTTTCTAGTCCCATAGGTGCTCCTTGTGGTCTTGGGCAAGCCACTTAACCCTCCATTGCCCATGTTCCCTGTAAAATAGTTATCTCCAAGTTATAATGCCCTGTTCAATGTAAACCATCTTGATATCACAAAAGGCAGCATATAAGAAACATTAAATAAATATCTGAAACATCAGATTTGGTCTTCTTTTGCATGTGATTACTAAAGCAAAGTCTGAACGTTTGTTCATCAAATAACAGAAGACCATAGTCAGCTAGGGGCAGTGATAATGGAAACTGCTTGCAGAATAGATTTCGGATATGGTGGGCAGCACTGACTCAGAAAGTATATTCATGCAAAGGAAGCATACATGATGCAAAACTGGCAAAGGAAAGAGAGGAGAGCGTTTCTTTTTAAAATGATAATAACAAAACAGGCCAGAGCTATTAATGCAACAGCTACAGTGATAATTGCTTCAAGGGAACAGGGAAATAAAAATGTTTTAGAGAGAGAACTGAAATGCCCTTCCAAGAAGCCACTCCCTGTTCTCGTGGCTTAAAAATAGACCACAGCTTATTAAAACATCAAGTGGCTGCCCTGTGTGTAGTGTAACCTGGATGCAGTAGTTAGCTCTCTGGATTGAAGGGCCCTTGGGCAGCTGAGCTGGAAGGCCCGAGCAGGAAGGCAGTCAGTTTTGATACTGATTTTAGATTTATTATTTGCCTTTAGCCAAATCTGAGCTCAGGGCAGTGAGATTGGAAAATGTGTCTGGCCTGTTTCCGATCCACTTAGCTGAAAATTATAAGGTGGTCTGAGGAATGTAACTCCTGCTCAGTACCTAGTGATCTAAAATTAGAAAGGGGCTGCTGTGTTTTTCTGAAGAACGCTGCTGTAAGCGAACCCTGTAATCAAACATTGTAGCAGGCTGTGGGTTCTTCCTTTGTGTGTGTGTTTTTAATATGCTACTTGGGATTAGTATCAACAGTACTGCAACTCCTGCTGTCACTGTGGGAATACAGCTCTGTTCATGGGACTGCAGTGATAACTTGGCTGGAATTTCATATCCGCAATATTATTAGAAACCATCCTTTTTCCTAGAAACATGACTGCAGCTAAAGACCATATGGCAAATCCAGTCTGCTTTTCCATATGAACCACAAAGCTCTACAGTCCCCTTTTTTCCTTTAGGGATCCTCTGTGTTTGTCCCATGCTTTCTTGAATTCAGATAATGTCCTCATCTCTACCACCTCCACTGGGAGACTATTCCATGCATCTACCACTCTTTCCCTAAAAAAATATTTCCGCAAATTACTTCTGAGTCTATGTTTCACATTCATCCTGTGCCCCCTCGTTGCAGAGCTTTTTTTCAGTTAAAAGAGTCTCTCCTCCTCTGCATTTATGCCAAAAAGGTATTTAAATGTCTCCTCTCCCAAAGCATACATATTGAGATCTTTAAGTCTGTCCCTATATGCCTTATGGCAAAGCCCACTGACAATTTTGGTAGAAACCCTCTGCACCGACTCCATTCTGTTTATATCCTTTGGAAGGTGCGGTCTCCAGAATTGCACACAATACTGATAGCGTATGACTCAGCGCTGGCATGCAGAAAGGGGTGCATATTCAAATTAGCTGCTTGTTAACCTGTGGCAGAAATGGCAGTGTTAAACTGGGAGAGTAAGCCAAACACACACACACAGAAGTCTGCATAAGTTTGGCATGCTCTCCCAGAGAAACAGGGGCACCACGTGGCTGATTTGCATATGTACCCCAACAGTATTTTGATGGCATCGGGGGCTTTCTCTGATGCCTAGATTATCTGAAGAGAAGTGTCAAACTTCCTCTCAGAAGACTCAAGCATCGGGGAAAGCCCCCGATGCCATCAAAATTTTGTGAGGGAGCCAATGCCCCCAACAGAAACCAAATGCCTGGTGGCCCAGCGGCCCTGAACCCCCCCAACTGATACCTTTACAAAGGAGCAGGAGTACTGCCCATGCATTCCCTCTCCTGCACCGTCATCTTGAAAAATGGTGGTGCCTGGCCCTGGGCAACGCATCCCAGGATGCACCATGCAGGGCCAGCTGCTGCCTTTTTTCAAGATGGTGGTGCAGGAGCCCTGGGTAACACTCCCGCTCCTTTGTAAAGGTACCAGGTGGGGGGATGGGGCCACTAGGCCCCCAGGGATTTGGTTTCTGTCAAGGGCACTGGCCCCCCGACAGTATTTTGATGGCATCGGGGGCTTTCCCTGATGTCTGAATCATCTGAAGGGAAATGTCAAACTTCCCCTCAGATGATCCAGGTATCAAGGAAAGGCCCCGATGCCATCAAAATACTGTCAGGGGCACATGCAGGATGTTTAAGCCACCTCAGACCCAGGCATAGAGATACTGGTGCTTTGTTTGGTTCTGTAATTCTCTATGGGTTTCTCTGCATCAATGGCAGACAATATTAGCATGCCATTTTAATATGCACAGCTCATTTGCCTATAATTTAAATATGCTTGGCATTACTGTGTGCGCTTATTTTTCCTGTGCTGTTTACGCATGCATAATTCTCTTTTCTGCTTTTGGCCTGTCAGAACTTGGGCTTATAAATTGTGTTATCTTCAAGCAAAGGGCACATGCATCTGCCTGTAAATTAGTTCTCACCAGAGGCACTATCACCTTCTCTTTCCTGTTTCCCCTCCCTATGCATCAAAGCATCCTTCTGGCTTTCACTGTCATCTTTTCTACCTGTCTAGCTGCCTTAAGATCATCAGAAACAATCGCCCCTAGGTCCTGTTTTCATGCACAAAGGCATCCCCCCTCCCCCCATATTCTACCACTCCCTTAGATTTTTGTAGCTCATATGTATGATGCTGCATTTTTTAGCATTAAATCTCAGCTATCAAATTCTCAACCATAGAAAGGGAAGGACTTGTCTAAGAATTGAACCCAGGCCCTCATATACCCTAAGCAAGGGCCATACCCCAGACCAGGCATTCCTATTGCATTAACACTCTTCAAAGCTGAAAAAGGACTAACTTTTATAACAGACCATGTACATTTACAGTACTGTTTTTGTTTAAAAAAATAGCAGTAGCCCTTCCTATTTCAGTCTATATGTAGAACAAAGTGAGCTTCAAGCAAACTTAACTTTCACCATCCAAGGTGAGTTATGCACAGCATCAACCATATTAACACTAAGGCGGATGAGAATAACAAAAATCATCAACACCATTCTGGTGTTTTCTATTATGGTCCAAGTCAATGACCCAGAGTCTAGAGCCATGCAGTATGCTATAGATTAAGCCTGCAAAAGGAGCAAATATTAGTGCCCAATCTCCAGCAATTTCATGGCTGTAGGTAGGGCTACAAAATCAATGCCCATGAAATTGCTTCATGGAATCATTGCAGGAGACTGGAGAGGCCAGGTAGAAGGATAAGCAGCCCTTGCATCTTTCCCATTCCATGATTAATCAGAGGACAGCAGCAGCCACATGAAACCTCCAGATGCTTTCTCTTAGTATGCTGCCAAGAAGCCAGAGGATCATGCTTTGAAAAGTGCAGCCAGGGCCAGTCCAACCATTAGACAAGACTAGGTGGTCACCTAGGGCAGCGGCTTTTGAGAGGCGGTGAAGACTAGCAGCAGTCAAAGCAAAACAATAGATCTCGACAGCCCAACAAAGAGCCCTCAGCACATTCTTTTACCTGCAGGGAGTGTGATGCACAATTAGTTATTTTTACAGGATTTTTATGAGTGGTGGTGTTGTGATGATCATGATTGTTGTTTAATTATCAAAATCTCAGGAAGAGTGGACATAAGGCTGAAGGTTCACCAAGGGCACCCAATACCCTTGCATCAGACCGCCACCTCATTGGGCAGACTAAATGGACCATGTGTAATTCAAAGGCAGTAAAATGGGGTGAGCCACTGGAGCTATGGCTTGACCCTTACTTTGCCCAACACAGCCTTAGCAATTACAGCATTTGAGGGAAGAGTGAAGATTAGTTTGTTTGCCCCTCTCAAACCAAAGAGGTGTTCCACTGCCCCTTGTTCAACATGTGACATTCCTATCCTGGGGCATAATAGGAAGAGGACGTAATCCAAGGTACCGCATCTGCTATCCTTTGACCAAACCTGGATCAGCAGAGAAGGAGCAGTAAGGAGAAGGGTTTAATGTAATTGTGAGTGATGTGCTGTGGAGTCAGTCAGAGCATTGGTGGGGATGTGGGTTTGAAGTGAGTGGAGATCAAAAAGGATAAGAGGAAATCAGAGAGGGTATAGAGGTTTGTGGATTAAGGGAAGAAATCAGAAGGTTTGTACGAGGTAAGGTTGAGCATGAAATGAATTAGAAGTGAGGGAGGGTGTGTATGTTTGTGTGTGTCTGTGTGTATAGTGAGGGCTCGGAGGGGGATTGGGGAGTGGTTGTGTAAGACCGAGGGGATTAGAGGGGTTCTGCCTGTGAGTAAATGAAAGAATCAGAGGAGGTGATGAATATGTATGAATGACTGGGAAGAGAGGGATGAGGGATTAGATCAGTCTCCTTCTGATCCTGAATCTCTCTGTCCCTGATCCAGAATCCCTTCCCCATCTTTCTTCTCTCCTTCCCTCTTTTTCCATTCTACCTCCTTCCCTTTTGTCCCTCTGTTCCTGATTTCCCTGCATCCCTTACCCCATCATCAATCCCCCATCTCTCAGTCCCCCTCTATCTCCTATCCATCTATCCATCCCCCTGAGATACTTTCTGTAACTCCCTCCAACAAGATCCCTTCCTCTAACCCTATTCTCTATCCCTATTTTCCCTTCCCAGAAGTAATCACTAAGATATTTTCACCTGTACACGAACAAAATAAATTATCTGTACACAAAAGAAATGAGAAAACTACTTTATTTTTATAAACTAAAACGTAGTTGCATATTTTATGTGCAAATGTATGGAGATATACTGCAGAATTGCCACAAAATTCCAGAAACTCTAGCACAGAACTTTCTAATGCTAGTCAAAGAATTTGTCCCGTAGCCGCTGCAGAAAAGAAACTCTTCTAAAATGTAACAGTGTCACTTCCAGGACTCTCCCACAAGCCCAGAACAGTGAGCCACAGTTTAGTGATGGTCCTGCCAGTGGCATGCAAGACAACTGGACATTGTGCTAAAGGAAAAAAGTATAAGAACAGCATTACTAATAGAAGAGTCAGTACCACATGACTATTCTCTATTAGGTGTGGTGAAAATGAAGATCCTCACCAACAAAAATCCCCAGTACTACCTTTTAACTTTCAAAAGGGAGACTATGATAAAATGAGGAAAATAGTTAAGAAAAACTAAGAGGAGCAGCTGCAAAGGTTAAAGTTTATATCAAGCATGGAAGCCCAGACCAGATGCATTCCATGCTTTAACCCTGTGAGTACCGATGGGGTCAAAAGTGACCCCATTGCAAGTTTCACAACGCGTATCTCAGAAACTAGTTGTTCAAGAAAGCAATCTTTTTATGACTTTTCACATGTCAATATTCTCTTTATATTGCGCCATGAGAGGATTAATTGTATCCGCTAGGTGACGCTAGTGATGAATTGCAGCACAGAGTACCAGTGGGGTCATTTTTGACCCCAGTTGCTTACGTCCGGTTTGGATCGTGATACAATTTGCAGTTTTGTGAATTTTTTGATCTGACAAAGGTATTTATTATTAATTATGTATCATTTATTTTTTGTACTCTTATTTTATGAAAATTACACATTTTCTGTAATTGATATCATACTTCTCTCATTATTTCCGATGAAATCTAAAGGCTTTCATCTCGTTCATCACGATTATTGTACACCTATAGTAAAACTGCTTTGCGTTTTAGTCAACTTTATCTTTGTTTATTTATTTTAGGTTATTGTTTATGATGTCAAAATGAAAGTATTCAGCTGCCCAAGTAAGAGAAATATTGCAACGAGATGCTGACAGTGACGGCTCTGAGTCGTCTGATGATGCAGCATATTCAGCAAGCGAAGAAGCATATCAGCCAAGTTCGGCCGATAAATCTGATGATGACAGTCATGATTCAGATGGTGACAGCAGTTGGTCGCCAAGTAAATGTGAGACTGATGTTGAGCTGGTAACATCGCCTGCAGCAAAGAGTCAAGTTACAGGTCGAGACAAAGGTCGAGGCTGTGCTGGACGGGGAAGAAGGCAGGAGTCATCGGTGTCAGTATCATCTGTGAGGAATCTTAGTTGTGGTCATAGAGGAGCTAAGAGGTCATCAACTATAAGCACAAATGTTGCCATTGACGCCTATGTATCTAAGGATGCCACATCATGGAACAGGAAACCTATAAAGCAAGCTGCTGGAAGATACGCCAGAGCTAATGTCATGCCCATACAACAAGGTCCTACAAGGTATGCTGTACGAAATGTTGATGGCCCTCTCGCAGCATTCCACTTGTTCATGAGGAAGAACTTATTGAATGAAATCATGATGTGGATGAGCAAACAAGGAAGACACATTTATGACGACACCTGGAAAGATTTGACAGACGGAGAATTTCAATGTTTTCTTGGACTTCTGATCCTCTCAGGCGTGTACAAGTCATGAAATGAATCCATAGTTCAGTTGTGAAACCTTGAAGATAGTCATTCTATTTTCGGCAAAAATATGGCCCATAACCGTTTTCAGCAAATTTCTTGTGCTCTCAGATTTGATAATGCAACCAACAGACATGAACAATGAGGCGTGGATAAGCTTGCTCCAAACAGACACGTTTTTGATACCTAGGAAGCAACTCTATGTGACGCCTTTGTTCCTGGTGAAAATGTTAACGTGGATGAGCAACTGCTTACATTTTTGGCCGTGTTCCGTTCAGACAATATATTCCCAGCAAACATGGGAAATATGGCATGAAGCTATGGATGTTGTGTGACAGTGCAACGTCATATGTTCTGCGTCTTCAAGTATATACAGGAAGGGAACTCGGACAAAATAGGGAACAGAATCAGGGTGAAAGGGTTGTGCTGCAACTCACTGAAGGATTGACGCGACCTGGCAGAAATGTTACTGTTGACAATTTCTTCTGCAGTTTATCCCTGTCACGGAAATTGCTAGAAAAACAAATGACACTTTTGGGGACAATTTGAAAGAACAGAAAAGAATTACCTCCAGAATTGGTAACAGCAAAGGGCCGAGAGGTATTCACTTCACTGTTTGCCTTTCACGATGATGCCACTCTGGTTTCCTATTGCCCAAAGAAAGGAAAAGGGGTTGTTCTTCTGAGCAGTTTGCATGATCAAGAAGTAGATAACACACGTCCAGACAAAAAACCATGCATGATCTTGGACTATAATTCTAGTAAAGGTGGAGTAGATACGGCAGATCAAATGTTGCGCATGTATACCACAAAACGAATGACAAGATGCTGGCCAGTGACAATCTTCTACAACATGTTGGACATTAGTGCTTTGAACGCCTTCATTGTTTGGATGTCACTAAATCCAGAATGGCAGTCCAAGTCAAAGCACAGACATCGTCTATTCCTCTTGGAATTAGGAAAGCAGCTGCTTCAGAGTAATTGCAGCGAGACTTCTTCCATCATTGAAGAAGCCACTGATGCTGTTTGCAATGTTGGGATCCCAAAGGTGTCACTGCTGTTCCAGAGAAAAAGACAAGAAAAGCAACATAGTTTGCACCTCCTGCAAGCGCAATGTTTGCAAAGAACATTCAGAAATTGTCTGTGTCTCATGCAAATGACTGTAATACTTTACTGTGTTCAAGTGCATGCAAAAACTGCTTTCATGGCAACTCTTCTTCATGTAATTTTATGATAAAGCATTAAATTACAAAACATTTAACCTTCATATAGTAAATAATAAATTCGGAATAATATTTTGTCTGTTTAGTTTAAAATTTTCATGGTTAACAATTAAAATTCGTTGTGGGGTCATTTATGACCCCAATGGTATTCAGTGTGCGCAAAAAATCTTGGTAATTCCAGGGTTAAGAAAAATGGAAGGAAGGCCAAAATACTGCCTGCATGGTTAAAGGCAAGGTCAGAGAGAATGTTGCAGCCAAAAAAAACATCTTTCAGGAAGTGGAAAAAGGAGCCAAATGACAAAAACTGGAAACAACATAAGCTCTGGCAAGTCAGATGCAAGGCATTGATAAGGCAAACAAAGAGAGAATTTGAAAAGAAGCTTGCAGTGGAAGCAAAAACATATAATAAAAACTTTTTCAAGAGCATTCACAGCAAAAAACCTGTGAGAGAGACAGTTGGACCATTGGATGATACAGGGGTAAATGAGGCGCTAAGGGAGGACAAAACCATAGCAGAGAAATTGAATTAATTGTTTGCTTTACTGAAGAAGATGTAGGGAAATTTCCCATGCTTGAAATGGTATTTAAAGGTAATATATCAGAAGAATTAAAAAAATATTAATAAACCAGGAAGATGTATTAATGTATTTGATAAACTGAAGAGCAGTAAATCACCTGGACTGGATGGTATATTTTTGACGGTGTTGAAAGATCTGAAAGATGAGATTGCAGACCTACTATTAGTAATTTGTGAACTATCATTAAAATCTTCTGTAATACCTGAAGATTCGAGAATGGCCAATGTAATGCCAATTTTTAAAAAGGGTTCCAGGGATGATCCTGGAAACTACAGTGAAACTATGGTGAAATATGCTAATTCTGCTCTGCACATACTGTTAGAGGAGAGGTTACAGTACATTGGACGCAAAATAGATGTTCAAAAAGAAAGAGAGAGAACCTCTTTTTTTGTACCTTGGTGTGTGAACATCTTATATCTATTTTGTTTTTTGCAGAATATATATTTACAGGTGTCAGTATTTTTTTTTTATCTTAGAGTGCTGCATTTTAATTATATGGCCTGGGAATATATTGTGTTCCTTTTTTTATGTCAAAGCCATTGAATGAGAACCTCTGCTCCCCTCATAAGAATGTAAAAGATGCCATACTGAGTCAGATCAAGGGTCCATCAAGCCCAGTATCCTGTTTCCAACTGTAGCCAATCCAGATCAGATTCCAAAAAGGCAAACATATTCTATGCAGCTTATTCCAGGGGTAAGCAGTGAATTTCCCCAGTCCCCTTTAATAATGGTTTATGAACTTTTCCTCCAGGAACTTGTCCAAGCCTTTTTTAAACCCAGCTCCACTAGCAGCTTTTACTACATTCTCCGGCAATAAATATTTTCTCAGATTAGTTTTAAATGTGCTACACTGCAGCTTCATTGCATGTCCCCTAGTCTTTCTACTTTTTGAAGGAGTAAATAACCGTCTAAGTTTATCCATTCCACTCCGCTCATTTGTAGACCTCTATCATATCTCCCCTCAGCCATCTCATTTCCAAGTTGAAGAGCCCTAACCTTTTAAGCCTTTCCTTGTAGAGGTATCTGTCCATACCTGTATCATTTTGGTGGCTCTTCTTTGTACCTTTTCTAAGTCTGCTATATCCTTTTTAAAATATGGTGACCAGAACTGAACACAATATTCGAGGTTTTATTCTCCATTCCTTTTTTTATGATTCCTAGCATTTTATTTGCTTCCTTGGTCGCAGCTGTACACTGAGCAGAGAATTTCAACATATTATCCATGATAACACCTAGATCCTTTTGCTGGTGATTCCTAATGTGGAACCATGCATCATGTAACAGTAATTTGGATTGTTCTCCCCAAGTGCATTAAATTTCATCTGCCATTTGAATGCCCAATCCATTGCTCACCCGTTTGATATACTGGCTTCCTCTCCATCTAATGTTTTTTAAAGATAACCACAATGGATATACAAATGAATATGCAAATATGTCACCACATCCTTTGCCTCCCCCCCTCCCCCAAAGGAAGCAATCAAAATATGCTCATGGGTGGGTCAGCAGTAAGATTTTACATCTACAAGTTATCAGAAGCCTATGCTGGCTAATCAGATATGCCATACTGGGTTAGACCAAGGTCCATCAAGCCCAGTATCCTGTTTCCAATAGTGGCCAATCCAGGTCATAAGTACCTAGCAGTTTCCCCAGAAGAAATGCTTGTATTGGGGCAAGCAGTGGATTTCCCGGGTCCTCTTTAATAATGGTTTATGGAACGCTCCTCTAGGTACTTGTCCAAACGTTTCCTAAACTACACTAACAGCTTTTACTACATCCTTTGATTACATGTTGTGTGAAAAAAATATTTTCTCTTATTAGTCTTAAATGGGTTACACTGTAGCTTCATTGCATATCCACTAGTCTTTCTTCTACCTTTTGATGGCTTAAACAATCGATCTACATTTACCCGTTCCACTCCATTCATTAATTTATAGACCTCTGCCATATCTCGCCTCAGCCGTCTCTTTTCCAGGTTGAAGAACCATAACCTTTTAAGCTTCTCCTCATAGGGGTATCCTTCCATCCCCTTTACCATTTTGGTGACTCTTCTCTGTACCTTTTCTAATTCCGCTATATCTTTTTAAAGATACGGCAACCAGAATTGCACAAAATATTCAAGGTGTGGTCGCATCATGGAATGAATCAGAGGCATTATAATATCCTTGATTTTATTCTCCATTCCTTTACTTATGATTGCTAGCATTCTATTTGCCATCTTGGCCACCACTGTATGCTAGGCAGAGGGTTTTAACATAGTATCCACAATGACGCCTAAATCTTTTTCCTGGGTGGTGGTTCCTAATGTGGAACCTTGCATCGTGTAACCATAGTTTGGGTTGTTCTTTCCTAGGTGCATAACTTTGCACTTGTCCACATTAAATCTCATCTGCCATTTGATGTTCAGTCTTACAATTTATCAAGGTCCTCTTGCAGTTTTTCACAATCTTCTTTGGTTTTAACAGCTTTGAATAATTTTGTGTCATCTGCAAATTTGATTTACCTCACTCGCTATTCTCATTTCCAGGTCATTTATGAATATGTTAAAAAGCAGTGGACCCAGCACAGATCCCTTTGTTATTCCACTATTCACCTTTCTCCATTGGGAAAATTGGCCATTTAGCCCTACCCTCTGCTTTCAGGTACATAGGCAAGAACTGTTAGAACACACTTAAAAGAGGTTAACTTCTTTTTCTCTTAAAGACAACTGAGGAACAGGTAGGGACTTTGGTAGGTCTCTCTCTTTTACATCAACAGGTACCAAAGCTTCACCAACTAAACAATGCTGGGAAAAATCGTATTGCTAAAGCTGTTGACCCCATTACAGCTTCTGCCTCTCTCCAGACAAAGATCCCAATGCCAGTTGAAGGACCGGTTCTATGTGCAGAATGCCTGAATGCTGAGGCTCTCAAGAAAGAAGTGGAGGAGCTCAGGAAAGAGGTGGCAAGGCTGAGAAGCATTCAAGACAGTGAGAAGTACATTGATGAGATGCTTCTTGAATCATTCGAGCTAACAGAGGTGAAGATGGGAGGCACAGAAGGAAGAAGGTTGGACACGAATCACCAGAGCCTGCAGTATCAACACTCTGACTCCTCCAGCCCTTAAATCGAAGAACCAGTATGCAGCCCTGGAAGTGGAGGAGGTGGAAGCATCCCAGAAAAGGGAAGAACCATAGCTTGAACACCCCAAAGTTGCAGAATCAGTCACCACAAGGAAATGAAGGATAGTGGTGGTTGGTGACTGTCTTCTGAGGGGTACTGAGGCGTCCATTTGCTCACAAGATTTGTGTCCAGAGAGGTGTGCTGTCTGCCAGGTGCCAAAATCTGAAATGTTATTGAGAGTTTGCCGAGACTCATCAAGCCTACTGACTTATCCGATGTTGCTCATCCATGTCGGCACAAATGATACTGCTACGTATCCCTTCGAGAATATCAAACATGACTTCATAGAACAGAGAGTGAAGCAGATAGGTGCGCAGGTAGTGCTCTCTTCAATTCTTGTTGAGGGTAAAGGCCAAGGCAGAGAAACTTGCATCCTGGAGATGAATGCATGGCTGCATGGATGGTGTCATGGACAGCGTTTTGGTTACCTGGACTATGGGATGATGTTCCAAGGGCTGCAGAACAGAAATGGTGTCCATCTGTCCAAGAGGATTTAAGTGTCTTCAGCAGCAGACTGGCTAACCTACTAACGAGGGCTTTAAACTAGATTAATTGGGGATGGGTGAAGAGAGCTCCCAGGTAAGTGAAGAAAGCCCCCAGGTAAATGAAACATTAAATACCTCTGTAGAAATGGGGAATAGGGGAGACATCTGGAAAGCAGTGTGTATAAATGCCAGTAGCATGGGAAATAAGATCCCAGATGTTGAGGCTGACTTGGATTTAGTGGTGATTACGGAGACATGCTTCATGGAAAACCATGACTGGGATGTAATTATACCAGGCTATACTTTATTTGGGAAGGACGTGTAGGAAGAAGTAGAGATGGAGTGGCACTATATGTAAAAAAATAATATTAGAGAATTGCAGGGCTTAAAAGGAAAAGACGAGGCACTGTGAGTTAAACTCAAAAGAGGGAAAGGGAAATCCATTTGCAATGGAGTTATATTCAGATCCCCCTCACAAGGAATAGAAGTGGACGAAGATTTAATAGAAGATATACACAGTATTGCCATGAAAAGAGAAGTGTTACTGATAGGGGATTTCAATATGCCAGATGTTGATTGGCACATTCCTGCTGCAGTATCATCTAGAAGTAAGGAGATCCTGGATTCTCTACAGGGAGAACTATTCAGGCAATTGGTAACAGAATCCACACGTGATGGGGCCACACTGGACTTAGTGCTTACCAATGGTGAAAGTGTTTCTGATGTTACAGTGGGAGATCATCTCGCATCCAGTGATTACCAGATAATATGGTTCAGTATTAGTACTAGGGCTGATAAAATCCATTCAAAAGCAAGGGTCTTAGACTTTAGGAAAACTAACTTTGCAAAGATGGGACAACACCTCAAAAAGAGTCGTTAGTGGGATGGGAACAGCTGGGGGATGTAGAAAAACAGTGGGTAAAACTGAAAGGGGATACTTTAAGGGCAACAAACCTTTTTGTTAGAAAGGTAAATAAATGTAAAATGAAAAGGAGGCTACTATTGTGCTCAAAAGAAGTAGCTGCCTTCATGAAAAAGAACAAGGCCTTCATGAAATACAAGAGATAACAGAGAGAGGAAGACAGGCATCTATTTTTGGAAAAACAGAGAAGCTAGCAAAGTAGTCAGGAAAGCAAATATACAAAAAGAAGAAATAGCCAATGCAATAAAATACAGAGATAAGACATTTTTCAGATATGTTAGTGGGAGGAGGAAGGGCAAAAGTAGCATTGTCAGACTCAAGGCTGCAGGAGAGGAATATGCAGAAACTGATGAGGATAAAGCAGAATTGCTTAACAAATATTTATTTTCTGTGTTCACAGATGAAGGGCCAGGAGCAGGACCTCAGAAAACATCCACCAATAGGAACAGAAGCAATGGGATCTTGAATGATTTTCAGAAGACTGTGTTCATGAGAAACTAGCTAAACTAAAAGTCAACAAAGCCATGGGTCTGGATGGGATACATCCAAGAATACGGAGAGAACATGGGGATGTTCTAGTGGCTCCATTGTCTGACCTTTTCAATACCTCTTTGGAGTCAGGAGTGGTGCCAGAGAACTGGAGAAAGCCACATGTGGCCCCTTTATACAAAAGCGGATGTAATGATGACATTGAGAACTACAGGCTGGTTAGTCTAACCTGTGTGGTTAGTAAATTATTGGAAAGGCTAGTGAGGTTTCTGGAGTCCAATGGATTGCAGGATCCAAGGCAGCATTGATTCACCAGAGGCAGGTCTTGTCAGACAAATCTGATAGATTTCTTTGACTGGGTGACCAGGGAGTTGGACCAAGGGAGAGCCCTAGATGTGGTGTATTTAGATTTCAGTTAAGCCTTTGACACTGTTCCGCACAGGCGACTGAGCACCATAGGGAGGGACTCTAAACTTATTGATTGGGTTAAAAATTGGTTGAGTGGGAGGCGACAAAGGGTACAGATAAATGAACATAAGATATCCCATACTGGGTCAGACCAAAGTCCATCAAGCCCAGTATCCTGTTTTCAACAGTGGCCAATATAAGTCATAAGTACCTAGCAGTCTCCCCAAAAGACACGGGTTCCTCAGTGCTTGTATTGGGTCAAGCAGTGATATCCTGGGTCCCTTTTAATAATGGTTTATGGACCTTTCTTCCAGGAACTTGTCCAAACCTTTTTTAAACCCAGCTACACTAACAGCTTTTACTACATCCTACGGTAACAAATTCCAGAGTTTGATTACACGTTGAGTGAAAAAATATTTTCTCTTCTTATTCTTAAATAGGTTACCCTGTAGCTTCATTGCATGTCCCCCAGTCTTTTTATATTCTGATGATGTAAACAATTGATCTACGTTTACCCGTTCCACTCCGTTCATTAATTTATAGACCTCTATCATATCTCCCCTCAGCCGTCAGGTTGAAGAGCTCTAACCTTTTTAGCCTCTCTTCATAGGAGTATCCTTCCATCCCCTTTACCATTTTGGTGGCTCTTCTCTGAACCTTTTCTAATAACACTATATCCTTTTTAAGATACGGCGACCAGAATTTCACACAATATTCAAGGTGAAGTTGTACCATGTACAGAGGCATTATAATATAATTTCTTTTATTTTCCATTCCTTTCCTTATGATACCTAGCATTCTATTTGCTCTCTTGCCCACAGCTGCACACTGGGCCGAGGGTTTAAACATGTTATCCATGATAACGCCTAAATCTTTTTCCTGGGTGGTGGTTCCCAATGTGGAACCTTGCATCATGTACTGGAATGCTCTCCCACCTGATCTCCGCGCCATAACCGACCTAACCCAGTTCAGAAAGGCCCTTAAACTGCACCTTTTCATCAAATACTACCCTACATGAACCGTAACATAACAGCCTCACCCTAGTATAATCTACAATATCCCTCTTGTTCCAAGCATCACTGCTAATTTTATGTAAATAGTTCGAGCATGCTATCTAGCTAATAGATTATATACTCCATGTAAATAGTTCTCCCATGTTATCCAAGTTGATACTCCTGTTATATGTAATACCAAACAGCCTGTTGTTCTGGTTCCTTTCTGTTATTTGTAAACCGCGCTGATGTCAAAGAGTGCGGTATATAAGAAGTTGAAATAAATAAATAAATAAATAAATGTAACCATAGTTTTGGTTGTTCTTTCTGAGGTGCATAACTTTGCACTTGTCCACATTAGATTTCATCTGTCATTTGGATGCCCAGTCTTCCAATTTATCAAGATCCTCTTGCAATTTTCCACAATCCTCTTGGGTTATAACAACTTTAAATAGTTTTGTGTCATCTGCAAATTTGATAACCTCACTCGTTATTCCCTTTTCCAGGTCATTTATAAATATGTCAAAAAGCAGCGGACCCAGTACAGATCCCTGTGGTACTCCACTATTCACCTTTTTCCATTGTGAAAATTGGCTATTTAGCCCTACCCTCTGTTTTCTGTCTTTTAACCAGTTCCTGATGCACAATAGTACACTGCCTCCTATCCCATGAGTTTTTAGTTTTGCCAAAAGTCTCTGATGAGGGACCTTGTCTACAACTGGAACAACGATAACTGCAAATGATATTTAACACTATAAAGATTCCTCTCTCATATATATAAAACTAAGGCAAACGTCATCACTTGTAATATAGTTCTAATGTATTATAGTTCAATAATGTTCCTGTTATATTGCAATTCATCAATATTGTTCTATGCAATTTATGTTATGTTATAATGTAGTATAGTTCATAACGTTCTATGTATCTGTAATGTTGTAATGTAAACCGCTGCTGACCCTTGGAAGCAGCGGTATATAAAAGCTGTTCAAAAAAAAAATTTTTTTTGAAAGTCCAGATACGCTACATCAACTGACTCACCTTTGTCTACCTGTTTATTCACACCTTCAAAAAAAACATAGATTAGTAAGACAAGATCTTCCTTGTCTAAAGCCATATTGGCTGTCTCCCATTAAGCCATGACTATCTACATGTTCAGTAATTTTGTTCTTTATGATGGTTCTACCATTTTTCCTGGTACTGATGTCAGGCTCACTGGTCTGTAGTTTCCTGGATCACCCCTGGAACCCTTTTTAAAAATTGGCGTTACATTGGCAATCCTCCAAGCTTCAGGTATTACAGATGATTTTAATGATAGTTCACAAATTACTAATAGCAGGTCTGCAATCTCATATTTCAGTTCTTTCAACACCTTTGGATGTATACCATCTGGTCCAGGTGGTTTGCTACTCTTCAATCGGAGCTCACTCTGAGGAGGAGGTTACCAGTAGTATGCAGCAGGGATCTGTCACTGGTCCAATTCTGTTTAACACTTTTGTTAGTGATATTGCAGAAGGACTTTCAGGTAAGGTTTGCTTGTTTGTGGATGATACTAAAATCTGCAATGGAGTAAACCCCCAGGAAGGAATAGATAACATGAGGAGGAATCTCTCTAAGCTGGAAGAATGGTCTAGAATTTGGCAGCTGAAATATAATGCTAAAAAATGTAGGGTCATGCATTTAGGCTGCAAAAATCGAAAGGAGTTGTACAATGTAAGGGGTGAGGTACTTCTGTCCACAAAAGAAGAGAGGGACCTGGGCATAATTGTGTCTGATGATTTTAAAGTAACTAATCAGGTAGAAAAGGTGACTGGGAAAGCCAGAAGGATGCTTGGGTGTATAGGAAGAGGAATGGTCAGCAGAAAAAAGGAGGTGATAGTGCCTCTATAGTGCGACCTTATTTGGAGTATTGTGTGCAATTCGGAGACTGCACATTCAAAAGGATATAAACAGGTTGGAGTCGGTGCAGAGGGTTGCTACTTAAATGGTTAGTGGTCTTTGGTATGAAGCATATGAGAACAGACTTAAGGATCTTAATATGTATACTTTAGAGGAAAGGCGGGATAGGGGAGATATGATAGAATCTCTTTCAATTGAAGGCAAGCTCTGCTATAAGGGGACATAGGATGAGAGTGAAAGGGGATAGAATCAGGAGTAATATGTGGAACTATTTCTTTACGGAAAGAGTGGTAGATGTGTGGAATATTCTCAAGTGGAGGTGGTAAAGATGAGGACAGTATCTGAATTCAAAAAAATATGAAACAAACACAGAGGATTTTTAAAGGTAAAAAGGGCATTATTGTAGTTGATATCGAAGGACAGACTAAATGGGCCATGTGGTCTTTTTATGCCGTCATGTTTCTATTTTCTATCATTTAATCAGTTCCTGATCCACAATACTACACTGCTTCCAATCCCATGACTCAGAGTCTCTCATGAGGGACCTTGCCAAAGGCTTTATGAAAATCCAGATACACTATATCGACTGGCTCACCTTTATCTGCCTGTTTATTTACACCTTCAAAAAATGTAACAGATTAATAAGACCAAGCCTTCCCTGGCTAAAGTCATGTTGGCGTTCTCTCATTAAATCATGACTATCTACATGTTCAGTCATTTTGTTTCTGATTAAACTGCTTAGCCTGCATCAGTAACTTTAGAGACTGTATCTAAAACCCAAAATCTCCCTCCAGAAAGTGAGTCTCTTACCTGTTCTTTTGCTAGAGCAAGACACTACTCCAGAATAATACAATACTAAAATTTAGATCTTCAGCATTTCCAGACTTTGTCCACTTGGTGACACTATTTAGTGGTTTTGGCAGCAGACTCGCAGTTCTCTTTTTTCTAGTAGAACTCTGATTTGCCGGAAAAAACAGCTCTTGCCTTCTTTATTTATTAATGGTTTCTATCATTACTGATGCCACGATCAATAAATTGAAGAGCTGTTGTGTCGTAGAAAGGTGAACTAAGTCATTTAGCTCTGTGAGCAAGACAGCCAGCAAGAAATAAAAACATGCCCTCATAAAACCTGAGCAAGCTACATAAAATATAAATGAATGAATTCCTTCAAGGATCTACTTTCCCTTCTCTCCATAAGATAGCAAGCACTTTCTGATTCCCGGCGGGCATAAAGACCGCAAGATCCTATGATGTAACTATGACACAAACACTAAGTCTACCCACAAGCTCACTTAGCAAGAGTGCACAATCACATAAACACTACCCAGAACTGCAGAGGAAATGGGAATGCGCAGATACAGATTTGCAGCACAGGAAGGCTGAGCCTCAAAAAACTCTTTGGATCTGTGATTTCCATCTCACAGATCCTTGATCTTAACCCCGACAATTTGAACATGTTTGCGACAGATGCAGAGCAAATCGGTGTAAGAAATAAAGGAGGGGCTTGGTGGGAAAAAGCCATGATTGTAAGACCAATGAGCTTGCTTGAGAAAGATAACGAGGGCTAGGTTTTAAGTTTGGGGATTTATGTCGGCGAGAAAAATAACTAGGCACACTGGATGACGACTGGTCTGTATCTTGCAGCCACTTACTATGTTACTGTAACACTCTAAACTTGAAAATTGGAGCTCCAGGAGAGCAATAAAACAATTAGAAACAGAGCCTAGGAGGAAAACTAAAGAAGGCTCCGGGGGAGCACATTTTAAAACCTAACAAGGTTTGCTCAGTTCAGCTCACATACCTAGGACAATTGCCATACAGTATTTGCTAACTCGCGAAGTCTCCATAAAATCAGTGCTTTCAGGAAGCAAAGCAGTGTAAAGGGAATGGAGTCTGCTGATACTGGCACCATAACCAAGCAACTGTCCTTTCATTGCAATTAGTTCAAGACTAGCCAAGCAGAGACTCAAGAACTCCGCGGGAGGTGGCCGCAATACCCTGCTTTGCTTTGCTGCTAGAGAGTCACACGAGAAGACCAGCAAGGCAGCACCTGCTGCCACCAAATTAGAGCATTTATTGGGGAAAAGGGATCAACATGCACCAAGATACCCTTGAGTAGGGAGCAGACAGAGCTTAAACATTCAAAATTACTCCCGCCTACCGATAGCCAGATTAATATGAATAAAATACCGTCTCTAAAATGCTTGAATGCAAATGCTAGAAGTCCAAAAACATAAGATGGGAGAGTTAGAATATATAGCACTAAATGAGAGGTTAGATGTGATTGGTATCTCAGAGACATGGTGGAAGGAGGACAACCAGTGGGACACTGTGATACCTGGGTACAAACTATATCATAATGATAGAGCTGATCAAATTGGTGGAGGGGTTGCGCTCTATGTTAGAGAGGGCATTGAGTCAGAAAGGATTAAAGTTTTGCAGAAAACAAAATTTGCTGTAGAATCTCTATGGATTGAAATTCCATGTAAAAAGAGGAAGGCGATTGCAGTGGGGGTGTGTACAATCGACCACCTGGAACCGAGAACCAAACAAAACCGTGGATCTTGTAGGAAGAACTGTTTATTAATCACAAACCAGCCAGGCCCGACACAGGCCGTGTTTCGCAACACCTTCTTCAGGGGCTCATTGGCTGTTCTGGGAACCTATCAATGATGTCTTGATGAAAATTCAGAAAATCAAGGACCACACCGCTCGTGTAAACTTTTGCGGGATAACCATGAATGATACGCTGTTCCTTCAAAGAAAGAAGGAACAGCATATCATTCATGGTTATCCCGCAAAAGTTTACACGAGCGGTGTGGTCCTTGATTTTCTGAATTTTCATCAAGACATCATTGATAGGTTCCCAGAACAGCCAATGAGCCCCTGAAGAAGGTGTTGCGAAACACGGCCTGTGTCGGGCCTGGCTGGTTTGTGATTAATAAACAGTTCTTCCTACAAGATCCACAGTTTTGTTTGGTTCTTTGTCCTGGCACGTGGACAACTGCTGCTTCATTGGTAACAATCGACCACCTGGCCAGAATGAACAAATGGATGATGAAATGCTCAAAGAAATCAGGATAGCTAACAAAAGTTACAGCACAGTAATAAATTGGTGATTTCAATTACCCCGGTATTGACTGGGTCAGTGTCACGGCAGGACATGCTAGGGAGGTAAAGTTGCTAGATGAAATAAATGACTGCTTCTTGGAGCAGCTGGTTCATGAACCGACCAGAGGGGAAGCCATTTTGGACCTAATTCTTAGTGGGTACACAAGATCTGGTGCAAGAGAATAAGGGTGTTGGGGCCACTTGGCAATAGTGATCATAGCATGATCGCGTTTGATTTAATTAATGGAGGAGAGATGGTAAGGAAATCCACAGTACTACCTTTTAACTTTCGAAAGGGAGACTGATAAAATGAGGAAGATAGTTTAAAAAAACCCAAAAAGGGGCAGTTTCTAGTTTTCGTCATTTGGCTCTTTTTTCCATTTCCTGAAAGATGTTTTTTTGGCAACAACAGCCTCTCTGACCTCACCTTTAAACCATGCTGACAGTTTTTTGGACTTCCTTCCACTTTTCTTAAAGCATGGAATACCGTTGGTCTGGGCTTCCAAGATAGTATTTTTAAACAACACCCAAGCTTGATGGAAGTCTTTAACCTTTGCAACTGCTCCTTTTAGGGTTTTTTAAACTAAACTATTTTCCTCATTTTATCAAAGTCTCCCTTTCGAAAGTTAAAAGGTAGTACTGTAGATTTCCTTACCATCCCTCCTCCATTAATTATATCAAACGCAATCCTATTTTATTTATTTATTTATTTACAGTTCTTCTATACCGCGCTTTTCGTATCAGTGTGGTTTACAAATAACAGAAATATTGCCACAGACAAACGGCCATAGGCTTACATTATAACAGGATGTATAACTTGGGATAGAACAGGGGAACTATGTACAGTTGCATTATAAACTATATACAATGATCACTATTGCCAAGTGGCCCCAACACCCTTATTCTCTTGCACCAGATCTTGTGTACCCACTAAGAACTAGGTCCAAAATGGCTTCCCCTCTGGTCGGTTCATGAACCAGCTGCTCAAGAAGCAGTCATTTATTTCATCTAAAAATTTTATCTCCCTAGCATGTCTTACCAGGACACTGACCCAGTCAATACTTGGGTAATTGAAATCACCCATTATTATTACTGTACTGTAATTTTTGTTAGCTTACCTGATTTCTCTGAGCATTTCATCATCCATTTGTTCACTCTGGCCAGGCGGTCTATAGAACACCCCCACTGCCATCGCCTTCCCCTTTTTACATGGAATTTCAATCCATAGAGATTCTACAGCAAATTTTGTTTCCTGCAAAACTTTAATCCTTTGTGACTCAATGCCCTCTCTAACATAGAGTGCAACCCTCCACCAATTTTATCAGTTCTATCATTGCGATATAGGTTGTATCTAGGTATCACAGTGTCCCACTGGTTGTCCTCCTTCCACCATGTCTCTGAGATACTAATCATATTTAACCTCTCAGTTAGTGCTATATATTCTAACTCTCCCATCATATTTTTGAGATGTCTAGCATTTGCATACAAGCATTTTAGGGACTGTATTTTATTCATATTAATCTGGCTATGGGTAGACAGGGGTAATTTGGAATCTTTAAGCTCTGTCTGCTCCGAACCCAAGAGCATTTGGGCTACTTTTGTCTTAATTGGAACCTCTCTGCTGATATGCCCTAACTTCATTCTTTTGGTACTATCCTTAAAAGGACACATTGTTCTGAACTATGCGCTCTTGGGCGACTGTTGGCTCTCCCCTATTATCTTAGTTTAAAAGCTGCTCTGTCTCCCTTTTAAAGGTTAATGCCAGTAGCCTGATTCCAACCCGGTTAAGGTGAAACCCATCCCTTCGGAAGAGCCTCTCCTTTCCCCAGAATATTCCTCAGTTCCTAAGAAATCCAAAACCCTCATCCTTGCACCATCGTCTCATCCAAGCATTGAGACTCCAGAGCTCTACCTGCCTTGTGGGTCCTGCACGTGGAACAGGAAGCATTTCGGAGAACGCTACCCTGGAATTTCTGAATTTCACCTTCCTACCTAAAAGCCTAAATTTAGCCGCCAGAACCTCCCTACCACATTTTCCTATGTCATTGGTACCGACATGTACCAAGACAGCAGACTCCTCCCCAGCACTATCTAAGACCTTGTCTAAGTGGCGCATGAGGTCTGCTACCTTTGCACCAGGCAGGCATGTTACCAGGCGATCCTCACATCCACCAGCCACCCAGCTATCTACATGCCTAATGATCAAATCACCAACTATAATGGTTGTCCTAACTCTTCCCTCCTGGGCACATGGCCCTGGAGAAACTTCCTCGGTGCAAGAGTGTTTTATATCAACTGGAGGACAGGTCCTAGATACAGGATCACTTCCTGCCACACCAGGGTGATGCTCTCCTGTCACATGACCTCTCACCTCCATGGCAACAGGGATGCTGCCAGATTGGAGGTGGGACTTCAGGACTATATCCCTGTCGGTCTCGTTTATATACCTCTCTGTCTTCCTTATGTCCTCCAAGTCTGCTACTCTAGCCTCCAGAGACTGGACTCGTTCCCTGAGAGCAAAGAGCTCCTTGCACCTAGTGCACATGTAAGACCCCTCATCAACTGGGAGAAAATCATACATGTGACACTCAGTGCAAAAGACTTAAAGCCCCATCTCACTGCTGGACTGCTGTCTGCATTTTAGTTTAGGTTGTGTTTAGATATTTAAGTTCTTTACTTACTAAGGGATGCTGGGGACACTTATACGAATAAAACTAGACCTAATACATTTAATGTACTTTGTTCACCTGAAGCTTAATTAATCTCAGGTCCTTAATGTATGCCTGATGAGAATAAATAGCTGCACCTGAGAGTGAATATAGCACCTTCTTTCTTGTAAGAGGTTTAAACACTTATAAAGCTACGATTATCCCAGTGGTGGGTGGATGTTGGGGAGGGAGGGAGGGAAAGAAGACCTATGAAAAGCTGTCTGTTACACAGTACCCTGTCCTGTGCTTCTAGGGTAATCTGTGACCAATTTCAAGGGGGAGTCCCACAGCCCTTGCTTGGGTTCTAAAATTAAACAGAAAGTTCTCTTCTGTGTTTTAAATTTAAACGGAAAACTCTTTGCTGCTACTAGGCCCTGACTGATTTAACAAATACACTGGGTTCACAGATTAATCAGCTTTAATCTAAAGAATTCCTTTTTTCCCGATGATTTAGAAAAATTCCCAGAAGTAAATACTTACAATTGCAGATCTCTCTCCAAAAGAGCAGTCCCCTTTTGTAGTCCTTCAAGACTATGGAGATAGTCATGGTTTGATGGGAGACAGCCAACATGGCTTTAGACAAGGAAGATCTTGTCTTACTAATATGTTAATTTTTTTTGAAGGTGTGATTTAACAGGTAGACAAAAGTGAGTCGGTTGATATAGTGTATCTGGACTTTCAAATAGCCTTTGACAAGCTCCCTCATCAGAGACTTTCGGCAAAACTAAAAGGTCATGGGATAGGAGGCAGTGTACTATTGTGGATCAGGAATTGGTTAAAAGATAGAAAGCAGAGGGTAGGGCTAAATGGCCAATTTTCCCAACGGAGAAAGGTGAATAGTGGAGTACCCAAGGGATCTGTGCTGGGTCCGCTGCTTTTTAACATATTCATCCTGGAAATGGGAATAATAAGTGAGGTTATCAAATTTGCAGATGACACAAAACTATTTAAAGTATTTAAAATCCATAAGGATTGTGAAAAATTGCAGGAGGATCTCAATAAACTGGAAGACTGAGCATCCAAATGGCAGATGAAATTTAATGTGGACAAGTTCAAAGTTAAGCACCTAGGAAAGAAAAACCCAAACTATGGTTACATGATGCAAGGTTCTACATTAGGAACCACCACCCAGGAAAAAGATTTAGGTGTCATTGTGGATAACATGTTAAAACCCTCCCCCCAGTGTACAGCAGCAGCTAAGAAGGCAAATGCTAGGAATCATAAGGAAAGGAATGGAAAATAAAACAAAAGATATTATAATGCCTCTATATCGTTCCATGGTACGACTGCACCTTGTATATTGTGTGCAGTTCTGGTTGCCATATCTTAAAAAGGATATAGCGTTATTAGAAAAGGTTCAGAGAAGAGCCACCAAAATGGTAAAAGGGATGGAAGGATACTCCTATGAAGAGAGGCTACAAAGGTTAGGGCTCTTCAACCTGGAAAAGAGACGGCTGAGGGGAGATATGATAGAAGTCTATAAATTAATGAATGGAGTGGAACGGGTAAACGTAGATCGATTGTTTACGTTATCAGAATATAGAAAGACTAGGGGACATGCAATGAAGCTACAGGGTAAACTAAGACTAATAAGAGAAAATATTTTTTCACTCAACGTGTAATCAAACTCTGGAATTTGTTACCAGAGGATGTAGTAAAGGCTGTTAGTGTAGCTGGGTTTAAAAAAGGTTTGGACAAGTTCCTGGAGGAAAGGTCCATAAACCATTATTAAGAAGGGACCCAGGATATCAATGCTTGACCCAATACAAGCATTGTGGAACCTATGTCTTTTGGGGAAACTGCTAGGTACTGTGATGAAGCTGAAGCCATTGAAGCTATAGACTTAGAAAAAAAAACACTGTTTATTATAAAGCAACTGACTCACAGAAGGTGCAGTTACCTAAAAGTGCAGCTAGAGGGAGCAGGCACGAGGCTGCAGAAGCTAAGCTGACACACCCAGGTTTTGAGAATGCAGGAGCTAATCAGGTACACCTGAGTAGAGAGCCAGGAAGCTCAGTGGAGAAACGGCTTTATAAACAGTGCTCAGAAGGAAGAAAGCAGAGAGGACCTCGAGCTGAGAGAGGAACTGAGAGAGGACTACGAGCTGAGAGAGGACCTCAAGCTCAGAGAGGACCACAAGTTTGGAGAGGAACACCAGTTCAGAGAGGAACTGAGAGGGGACCTGAGAGAGGAACCTCACATATTGAAAGGCAGAGAAGCTTGGAGTACCTACAAGGAAGAGCTAAGTTCTAGGGAGGATAAGGCCGTTCCAGAAAGCTCCAGGAGCCAGTCTTCAGGGAAGACGGTGATAGAAGGAGACTGCCAGGTAGAGCAAATACCAGCAGAGCACGTCTCAAAGATCCAAGGTACAGTTATAGTTCCTTTCCAAGATGTGAGCCAGCTCCTAGAAAAGCTTATAACCCAGAGAGCCGTACTGATAAGAAACAAAGCTGGGAAAGGCTTGTGAAACCTTTACAGAGAGGCATAGTAAAAAGCCATAACAGTTATTTGCCAAACCAAGACCAGCAAGACTGGGGAATATTGGAGAGATCTATTGAACTACAACCTGCCTTATCCAAGGAAAGCTCAGGACTAGCTGACAACACGGCTGAACAGGAACCTATGCAAATAGAGGTGATAGAACCAGAGCCGTTGCAGTTAGAGCACCCGATGGACTGCTCACTCTGTGTTTCCAAGAGTCTAGAGTCTCTCACAGAATTGTAACCGGCAGGACATGCTTTAACATATCTTTTTGCTTTTGCTAAGCTGAAAGAAGAAGTTTTTGTATTTGTTTTTCCTCTTGGTGTTGAAAACCTGTTTGAACGCAAAGAACTGCGAAGCGCCTGTAACAGTTACTGACTTTGTAAATATTTTGGCATAAACCCTGAAGTAAGGTACATTCTGTTTTTGTCTTCCTGGAGAACCTTTGCGCAACAAAGGGAATAAAAACCATTTAAGTTTAACCCTGCACAAGGCTCACAACTATTTCTTTATGAAGTGGGACTACAAAGACCATGATGCACCTGGTCTAGAAAAGTTTTTCCTTCTTCAACCAACAATAAGTGTCTGCCCTCTCCTTTCTGCATGCTGCCACTAGGAGGGGCTGTGACAGTACGTATGACCTAGATTGGCCACTGTTGGAAACAGGATACTGGGCTTGATGGACCTTGGTCTGACCCAGTTTCGCTGTTTGTACATAGTTGATTGTACATAGTTCTCCAAAGTTTAATTGTTAAAGTTAAAATGTACATAATTCATGTAATGTTTAATGTAAAAACAGAAATGTTAACCTGTTTCCTTGACTGTTATATGTAAACCACACCTGATCACTGGAAGGTTGCGGTATATAAAAGTTTGTTAAATAAATAAAAATAAATAAATAAAATAAATATCTTATGTTCTTATGATGTAAGTTTCATTAAAAAAAAAACTGTATCATAGCACCATATGTGCTTCCAAAGTTTCCTTTTCATTTATTTTATTTATTTAACAGTATTTCTAAACCGCCTTATCATAATAATCAAGGTGGTATCACAGCAAACAATCTGGTAGTGTGAGTGTGTTATACATGCAGTGAGGGTGAAAATTTAGTTGGGTGCGTGTTGTGTTGTGTGCTAGATTAGTTTGAGTTATGTACAATGTGGGCTATATACAGTGGTGCTAAAAACATCTTATATACATACAGTGTTAGGCGGTGACGTGTGCTGATATACAGCTATTTAGACTATGTGATGTGTCCATAGTGTTCTATGAACAGCATGGTTTTCAGCTGTTTCCTAAAGTCCTTGAGGTCTGTAGTTGCCCTCAAATCGTCCGGTAGTTTGTTCCATATTGTTGGAGCAGCCATGGAGAGTGCTCGGTCTGTTGTGTCCTTGCGTGTGTGTTTGTATTCACTTGGGGTGCTGACTCGGTTGTGAGTTTGTTTTCTTCTTGGACGTGTACTGGTGTCTGTTGTATGAGGGTGTGCAGGCTGTTGGCTGATGTGTGCTGTTTTATCTTGTATAGGTTTATGATAGTTTTGTATCTGATGCGTGCACTGATTGGAAGCCAGTGTAAGTCCTTTAAGGTGGGTGTGATGTGCTCCTGTCTTGCAGTTCCGGATATGATTCGTGCTGCGGTGTTTTGTGCCAGTTGGAGTGGTTTGATGGCTTGTTTCTGTAGACCAAGGTATATCGGATTGCAGAAGTCCAGTAGTGGGGTTATCAGAGCTTGACATACGGTACGGAAGTGTTCTGGGGCGAGGAGTGGTTTCAGTCTCCTGATGATTCGCATCTTGTAGTAGGCTTTTTGTATTGTTTTGCCTATGTGTGGCTTGAGATTGAGTTTATTGTCCAGCGTAACCCCGAGGTATCTCACTTCTGACCTTATTGGTATAGTAGTGTTATGTATCTTTATATTCGGTGGGTGTATGAAGCTTTGGTTCCGAGTGATGATTAAAGCTTCAGTCTTGTTGTAGTTTATTGCGAGGTTGTTGTCCTGACACCAATTGGTCATTTGTTTAAGGCAGTCTGTTATCTTAGAGAAGTCCGGGTTGTCGATTGATATCGGGGTGTATATCATGATGTCGTCCGCATAGATTGTGTATTGAATGTTGTTCTCTTTCATGATGTTGCATATTGGTTGGATGTAGATGTTAAATAGGAGTGCTGAGGGCGCAGATCCTTGAGGTACTCCTTGATGGATTTTGATGGGTCGGGAGGTGATGTGTCCCACCTTGACCTGTAGCTGTCTTTCGGTTAGGTACGAGTGGAACCATTTCAGTGTGATGCCGTGTATACCAGTGTTTTTTAGTCTTTCCAGGAGCATGTTGTGGTCCACTGTGTCGAATGCTGAGGAGATGTCGATGAAGATCATTATGATTCCATTCCTGGTATTGTCAATTATTCTTAGGATGCTGTCGAAGAGGTAGATCAGTAGCGTTTCGACACCGTGGTTGGGACGAAATCCGTGTTGGTTGTCGTTGAGTGTTTCATGTTTGTCGATGTGATCCTGAAGTTGTAGTTGAACCACTTTTTCAATGATTTTTGCGAGGAAGGGTATGCTGGAGATTGGTCGGTACGCTGCTGGATCTTTTTTGTCGAGAGTTGTTTTCTTTGTGATTGGTCTTACTGATGCAAGTTTTAGTTGCTTTGGCATGATTCCTTGAGTGAGTGAGTCGTGTACTATTTTATGTATGGTGGGGATGAGGCTTGATTTGGTGGCTTTGACCCATGACACTGGGCATGGGTCTGTAGGAGCGGTGCTAGTGTTGATTGTAGAGATGATGTGGGATATCTGTTCTGTTGAGGGTGAGGAGAATGTGCCCCAGGTTTTGGGGTATACGTCCGTTCTTGTGGTTCTACTAGGCGTTGTTTGTTCTGTGGAGTGAAATTTCTCTTTGATGTGGTCGGCGAATTCCTGTGGATCAATTTGTGCTTCCCCTTCAGTTGTTTGCTCTTTTGTGAGGATCTTTACTATTTCAAAAAGCTCTCTGGGTTTGTTGATGGAGGTATTTATCATGTTTGTGTGGAATTCCCTCTTTGATTGGTTGATGTGTTCATTGTATTGCTTTTGCTTCGTTAGATAAAGATGCTGGTCGGTAGTTGTTTTGTTTTTTCTCCATCTCCGTTCAATCTTCCTGAGTTCCCTCTTTTCCTGTCGTATTTTTGTTGAGTACCATGGTTTGTTTTGTCTCCTGTTGTGGTATTGTTTCTCGGTCCCACCCTTGGATGGTGTGGCAGCGTTGGCTAAATTCTGTTCCAGCTGGAGACTTGTTCCTCCAGGTCATCTGTAGAAGTGTTCAGGTGTTGTATTGTGTCCTGTATGAATTCGTCCTTGTCAAAACGCTTGAATCGTCTTTGTGTGTGTGAGATGTTTGCTCTTTCGATCGTCTGGGCCTCTTGTGACCGCAGCCTTGTCTCGATTAAGTAGTGGTCAGACCATGGTACTGGGGTAATGGTGGGTGGAGAAATCAGGTCTCTTGATGTTAGGTAATTGGATGCGAATATGAGGTCTGGCGATGATCCATGTCTGTGTGTTGGTGCATTGATTATTTGTGTGAATTGAAGTGAGGACATTGCTTGAAGGAAGGCCTCTGCGTCTTTGGCATTGGTGGATTTTAGGTTGAAGTCTCCAATCAGCAGCGCTGGTTTGTTGTTTGTTGTTATGGCACAGGCTTCTTCGAGTGTGAAGGCCAGTTCGTCGGGTGGAGCTCTGGGTGCCCTGTATGTTAGGCAGATTGCAATGCTCTTGTTTTTGATGCTAATTGTGTTACAGTGCTGTGTATCGGTGAGGCTCTGTGTCTTGAAGTTTAGTTTTGATTTCGCTATTATCAGGACTCCTCCTCCACGTTTGTTGGTGCGTGGGCAGTTGTACGCTGAGTAGTTGTTTGGTACTAGTTGGTTGAGTAGAACATTGTCCGTCTTGTTGAGCCATGTCTCTGTGATGCATATTATGTTGGGCTGTCGCTCTTCAATGTGGTCTACAAGCGTGTGTATCTTGTTGCAGACGGATCTGGCATTTATGAGCTCTATCGTGGTTGTCTCTGTTGAGGAGGTTGCTGTTACATGTGTTTCCTTTGAGCAGGTGTGGGAGCTTGGTTTGTGTCTGTATGGTCGTTTTGCATGGGAGGTTCTGAGTGTCTCTTTGTATATGTGCCGTGATTCTAAATATGGCAATACAGTTGGTGGGTGCCATGTTGTGTTTGCTTGTGGGTGGTGGGGGTGTGTGGTTGGTGGGAGGATTTGTGTAACTAGTAGGTAGAGTGGGAGGAAGTATGTGGCGTGCATGTTGGTTTTTTTTTTTGATGTTCTGTTAAGGTGATGCCTGTTTTCTTAAGTCTTCGTCTGTTGGCTGTTTGGAGAGAGTTGTATCTGGTGAGATAGCCTGTCTCATGGAGGGATGGCCGGATCTGTGTAGGGCGTCTTGGTGCGGGAGCCTGTCCCGTGGAGGGAGCCTGTCCCGTGGAGGGCGAGCCGGATTCGTGTAGGGCGTCTTGTTGCGGGAGCCTGTCCCGTGGAGGGAGCCTGTCCCGTGGAGGGCGAGCCGGATCTGTGGAGGGCGTCTTGGAGCGGGAGCCTGTCCCGTGGAGGGCGAGCCGGATCTGTGTAGGGCGTCTTGGAGCGGGAGCCTGTCCCGTGGAGGGCGAGCCGGATCTGTGTAGGGCGTCTTGGAGCGGGAGCCTGTCCCGTGGAGGGCGAGCCGGATCTGTGTAGGGCGTCTTGGAGCGGGAGCCTGTCCCGTGGAGGGCGAGCCGGATCTGTGTAGGGCGTCTTGGTGCGGGAGCCTGTCCCGTGGAGGGAGCCTGTCCCGTGGAGGGCGAGCCGGATTCGTGTAGGGCGTCTTGGTGCGGGAGCCTGTCCCGTGGAGGGAGCCTGTCCCGTGGAGGGCGAGCTACCACACTCCACTTGGGGTCGGCACTACCTGACTCCAACGCCCTGAAACTAGGTGAGCCTGACTGGGTCTTCAGACTCTTGTTTTAGAGTTTGTGTACTGAGAAACGTCTGAAAAGTGTTGAAAGAGTAGGAAGATATGGACTGGTTCATTTAATCTGTATGTCCTGCAGTCTGGAGATCACGCAGTTTAGACATGGAGCTAACGGCTAGGTCCTAAAGAGATCTAGAGCAGTACTTAGAAATATCTGTTTGGTTGTGTGCCTGACAGCTCCCGAGAAAGTGTAGTTACTCACCTGTAACAGGTGTTCTCCAGGGACAGCAGGAATCAGTCCTCACATATGGGTGATGTCAGCACCGATGGAGCCCTCGTGCGGAGCAATTCCCCAGCTTTCAAAGAAAGCCTTTGGGATTGCATTGCGCATGCGCGGTCCCCTTCCCGCCCAAGGGTGCCATCTTGCTCAGTCAAATGACATAGCTAAAAAGATGGCAAAATGAACAAAATATAATAATAATAAGACTGCAACTCCAGGGGAGGAGGGAGGGTCGTGAGGACTGATTCCTGCTGTCCCTGGAGAACACCTGTTACAGGTGAGTAACTACACTTTCTCCAAGAACAAGCAGGAAGTCAGTCCTCACATATGGGACTCCCTAGCTATAGGCTACCGAGACCCCATAGCTGAAAAACGGCTCCCTCTAGAAGAGCCGCAGCAGCTGTGATAGGAATTCAGCGGAGAATGCAACACCTCCAGTAGCCTGACACCAAAGGGCTGGAGGGTAGGAGTTGCCTAAACCTCAAATAGGTTACGGAGTACCACCTGGCCGAAAGCACTGTCTCGTCAGGACTCCCTATCCAAGCAGTAATGCGGCGACTGAACACATGGACTTCATCCAATGGATTGTATAAAAATCAAATTGACTACATCTGTGGAAGTCAACGATGGAAAAGCTCTGTAACATCAACAAAGACAAAACCTGGAGCTGACTGTGGTACAGATCATCAACTACTAGTATGCAAACTCAAGCTAAAGTTTGAAAAAGAGCAAACCACTCATGAATGCAGCAAAATATGACCTTGAGAATATACCACTGGAATTTAAAGACTGCCTGCAAAATCGATTTGCTGCTTTAGATACAAATGACAGAGCTCCGGAAGAGTTATGGAATGACATCAAGAAGGTTGTGTTGGAAGAAAGCGAGAAGTCTCTACAAAAGGTGAAAAAGCAAAAACGGCCAAAATGGATGACGGAAGAAACTCTGAAAATTGCCCAGAAACGCAGAGAAGCTAAAGCCAGAGGAGAAAGAAAGACAGTCGCAGAACTCAACAGAGATTTCCAACGTGCAGCAAGACAGGACAAGGAAAAGTACTACAATGACACTTGCAAGGAAATAGAAGCAGAAACTATTAGAGGAAGAACAAGATCGGCTTTCCTAAAGCTACGAGAGTTAAAGAAAAAGTTCCAGCCTCGAATTGGAATGTTACAAGATGCTCAAGGTTCTATGTTGAATGATGCTGAGAAGATCAAGAAAAGGTGGAAGGAATATACAGAGTTTTTATATGATAAAGATCAAGTGGACCAACAGCCGTTTCAACCTGTACCTTATGATCGGGGAACCATTGGTGATGAAAGAAGAAGTTGAAGCAGCATTGAAAGCCTTATCAAAGAACAAAGCACCAGGCATTGATAGCATTCCCATAGAAGTATGGCAGCAATCTGATGCAGCTGTTACCGTACTCACAAGGCTCTGCCAAGAAATATGGAAGACAACATTGTTTTTCCAGCATTGGCAGGAAAAACTACACTAGTTCATTCCATGCTTCCCCACACCCACACAGAATTAGACAATCTCACCTACTCTATGTTGCTATCAGTAACCCTACCAATAGTAATTCTAACCCTACACCAAAACAGAGCAGTCTTAGATGCGCTTTTATTAATTCACGCTCAGCTCGTAAAAAATGGCCAGTATTAGCAGATCTAGTTGTGAATCTAAAGCTTGACATACTAATGGTCACTGAATCATGGTTCTCTGACACAGACACGGTTATCATCAATCAACTTATCCCACAAGATTTCTCTATACACTTATGTCATAGAGCTGAACGGAAAGGAGGAGGAGTATTTATATTAGCAAGAACCTCTCTCCAATTTCAGCTCCTATCCTCCAGGAGTTTTAAACACTTAGATATAGTGACCAGAGCCAACAATCACATCACCATTAATCTCATCTATAGAGCCCCCTCATCCCCTGCAGAAGACCTTACCAGCATAATAGACTTGGCCTGTAACCCTGAGAGTCCCCAGAAACCCAATTGGTTAATCGGTGACTTTAACCTATCGTCCCTTCAACCCACCCACTCCAGCACCTTCCTCGAGGCCATGGATGATCTTAACTACACACAGTTGGTTAACGCCCCCACCCATCTTAAGGGTAATACTCTTGACCTCATCTTCGCCCCTAGGTCTGAGGCAAACTACAATCCCCAACTCACATTCACCCCGGTGCCGTGGTCAAACCACAATCTCCTCACCTTTCAACTTCCTTCTCATCAACCTCATGCCCCACTTACCTCCACAGAAACAGCCCCCACAAAAAAGGCCTCCCACTCCAGACCTTTGAATATAGAAGAGTTTGTCAATAAGGTCCTCCCAGTGCTCCAACAGCCTGCATCAAATCTAGATGATATGATTGACCTATGGAACAACACTTTGAAATCATGCTCACAACCCCCCTCCTCAATTATGACTACTACCCCCAATTACCCTCCGAAGATCAGAAAACAAGCGCCATGGTACTCCGCCGAGCTGAAATCCTCCCTTCTGCTCCTAAGGAGGCATGAGAGAAAATGGCGTCACTCCCGCTCTACTGAAGATCAAGCATCTTACAACAACCTCCTGAAGCAGCACAGGGAGCTTATAGCCGAAAAGAGGAGAGAATACCACACTGAACTTCTCCTCCGCTCGATCAACAAACCACGAGACCTCTTCAGCATAGTCAAAGCCCTCACCAAAGCCACACCCGCGCCCCAAACACCCACAATTCACCCGCAATTATATTCTAGCTACCTCCAGTCCAAAACCCTTACAACAAATGTTGTCATTAGCCCCATGCCTAACCTATTACCTATCACACAGTCATCTCTTGCAGAATTCATCCCCCCAGCAGAGAGATACATTTCTGACCTTATCTCTTCAATCAACTCCACTACAGCACCTAATGACCCATGTCCGGCTTACTGGATCAGGACACTGCGCAAAGAACTCAGTCCTACCCTAGCTCACATCATGAAGCTATCTTTTGCATCTGGAGTTTTCCCCACTTCGCTTAAACAAACCTCCATCCGTCCTCTCCTCAAAAACAATCGTCTGGATCCTTCCAAAATGGAATCATATCGCCCGATCTCAAGCATACCTCTACTGTCTAAACTCATAGAGAAAGTTGTTCAAATACAGATGCAACAACATGTTGATACAACAGCCCCTCTCGACTCTTATCAACACGGATTCCGAGAAGCACACGGCGTGGAATCATTACTTACCATACTCTCTAACACGTTATCCAGAGGCATAGACAACATCGAAGATGGGTTTATTCTAATTTTCCTCGATATAGCCGCGGCTTTCGACTCTGCCAATCATGATTTACTCCTTTCCAGACTTCAAGAAAAAGGAATTCGAGGACTTGCATGGGAATGGTGCAAATCTTATCTATCTAATCGTCTGCAATACGTCCGAGTAGGACCATTAACATCGGAGCCTTTCCAGCAACGGCAGGGAGTCCCTCAAGGTTCCTCCCTATCTGCCCTACTTTTTAACATCTACATGCAGCCGATTTGCAACATTATCCATTCATTTGGCATCCTCAGCCTAATATACGCAGACGATGTCCTACTGTTCACCCCGGTTAAAATTATGCATCCTGACATCTCCAAACTAGTTGACTGCTTCAACGCAATTACTGACTGGCTCTTATCCCAGAATTTGAGGATAAACTTCAAGAAGACGGAGGTCTTATTCATCTCCAGGAACAAGAACTTCTCCCCCCCCCCCGCCACCTTGAAAGTACGCGATGCTGAACTCCCATGCAGATCTGCCATACGGTATTTGGGAGTCACACTTGACAACCAATTTAACTTTAAAGAGCATATAAAGAACATGACCAAATCCATCTATAATAAAATTTCAACTTTAAGGCACCTTAAACCCCTATTAGCACCACAAGACTTCAGAACCATCTTCCAAGCACTGGTAATCCCTCATTTTGATTACGCGAACATAATCCTTCATGGTCTTCCTAAGAGCACCCTTAACCCGCTCCAAATGGCCATGAATGCAGCAGCACGCATCCTAAGCAGCACAGCCAGAAATGATCACATTACGCCCATATTGATGGAACTCCATTGGTTACCGCTGCACAGTAGACTCACTTATAAAGCTCTACTGATAACCTTCAAGGCCATTAACCAATTGTCTCTGTCATCCATCTCAGCACTCCTTACAATCAGTCCTAACATCAGACTGAGAAGATCAGCAACCGCCAACTCCCTTACTATCCCCCGCGAATCCATAAAGTGTAATCAACTAACCAGTAACAGAGCCTTTGCATTCTACGCCCCGAGAATCTGGAACAGCCTGCCCCCACACCTCCGAGCAATTAGGGACCTTCCCCAATTCAGAAAAGCTTTAAAGCATCATTTATTCCTCCTTCATTTCTCTCACCTCATTAACCCCCCTCCACTCTCACAACCTGCCTCATAACCAAGAATATACCCAACTACCACGTCGGGTACATCTCACTGTCTCCACTTTCCTACACTATTTATTTCCAACCTGTAAATATGTAAATAGTTCATATTCACGTTCAATTTTTTAACTCCACTATTTAACTCTGTTAATAGCTTATTAGTCTCCTCTTCCCCGTTCAATCCAAGTAGATTTCCCTGTTACAATGTAAGCATTTATATCACTGTTCTGATGTAATGCAAATGTTATGCTTTATGTAAACCACACTGACTTTGAATAGCGCGGTATATAAGAATTGATAAATAAATAAATAAACATCATGGCCAACTGACTGGAAAAGATCTGTGTTTATACCAATACTAAAGAAAGGTGATTCAACTGACTGTGGAAATTATCGCACAATCGCTCTGATCCCACATACCAGCAAGATTCTACTGAAGATTATTCAAAAGAGACTACAACCATACCTGGAACAAGAACTACCTGAAGTGCAAGCAGGGTTCAGGAAAGGGCGAGGAACGAGAGACATCATTGCAGATGTGAGATGGATCCTTGAAAAGACTAAAGAATACCAAAAGGATATCTATTTGTGCTTTATCGACTATAGCAAGGCTTTTGACTGTGTAAACCATGAGAAACTCTGGGCCACATTAAGAAGCATGGGTATACCAGAACACCTGATCGTTCTCTTGCGCAATCTGTACATTGATCAAGAAGCAACAGTTCGAACGGAACAAGGAGAAACAGAATGGTTTAAAATAAGCAAAGGTGTAAGACAAGGCTGCATACTTTCCCCCTACCTGTTTAATTTATATGCAGAACAAATCATCAGAGAAGCAGGATTGTATGAAGATAACAGAGGTGTGAAGATTGGTGGAAGACTCATCAACAACCTTCGCTATGCTGATGATACCACATTACTGGCTGAAAGTGAAGATGATCTGAAGCATTTGCTTCTCACAATCAAAGAACATATCTCAAAATGGGCCTGCACCTTAATGTAAAGAAGACAAAGATCATGACAACTGGCATAATCAACAGGTTCATCATTGAAGGAGAAGAAATTGAAATTGTGAACAACTTTAACCTACTTGGATCAACTATCAATAAAGAAGCAACAAGCAGTCAAGAAATCAGATGACGCATTGCTCTTGGCAGAATGGCTATGAAAGACCTAGATAAGATTCTCAAGAGCAGAGATGTCTCTCTCCATACAAAGATTCGACTTGTTCAGGCCATGGTATTTTCAATAACATCATATGGATGTGAAAGCTGGACAGTGAAAAAGACAGATAGGAAGAAAATTGATGCCTTTGAATTATGGTGCTGGCGGCGAATACTGTGTATACCATGGACTGCCCGAAGAACAAACCAGTCGGTACTAGAGGAGATCAAACCTAAGCTTTCTTTAGAAGCTCAGATGACTTCGACTTTCATACTTTGGACACATCATGCGAAGAGAGAGATCATTAGAGAAAGACATTATGCTTGGCAAGATAGAAGGTCAACGCAAAAGAGGAAGGCCAGCAATGAGATGGATCGATACAATAACAGCAGCTACAGGTACCAGTCTGTCAACAATGAGCCGCCTGACTGAAGACCGAACACAATTTAGGATAGCTATCCAGAGGGTCGCCATGAGTCGACTCCGACTCGACGGCACTTAACAACAACAACAACAATGGGCTGCAAACGTCTGGCTTGAAGACCAGGTGATGGCCCGGTAGATGTCTGCCAGCAAAACAGAGCGGAAATGAGCCACTGATGCAGCCTTAGCCCTGACATGGTGGGCCGTGACTCGACCCTGCAATGGGAGGTCGGCTGCCCTGTACGCCCAGGCAATGCAGTCTGCCACCCAGGTGGACAACGTGCGCTTGGAGACAGGCAGCCCCAGCTTACTGGGGTCATAAGAGACGAAGAGCTGAGTAGCCCTTCGAAGTCCCCGCAAACGCTCCAGTTAGAAGGCCAACGCCCTCTTACCATCCAGGGTATGCAGGATCACCTCTGCCCGGCTGGCATGCGGTCTGCGAAAGAAGGTTGGAAGAACCACCTCCTGTTTGAGGTGGAACGGAGAGACCACTTTCGGAAGGAACTTGGGGTGGGTGCGAGGGACCACCCTGTTCCTATAAAACCGTTTATACCGTCTATCGGAAACAAGAGCTTGCAGTTCACTCGCTCATCTGGCAGATGTGAGTGCCACCAGGAAGAGCACCTTCCAGGAGAGGAAGCGCAGATGGCCAGTGGACATCGGCTCAAAAGGTGGGCAAGTAAGCTGCTCCAAGACCACATTCAAATCCCACTCGGTTGCCGGGAGACGAACCGAGGGTTTTAGCAGAAGTAAACCTCTGAGGAATCTGGACACTAAGGGGTGAGCCAAAAGAGGTTGTCCTTCCACTGGAGAGTGGTGTGCTGACAAAGCACTCAGGTGGACCCTGACAGAGTTAGACTTGAGACCTAATTCTGAGAGGTGAAGCAGGTACTGCAGCACAACTGGTACAAGGCAAGAGAAAGGGTTTTCATTGTGTTGGGTACACCAGCCCTCAAACCTACGCCACTTGAAGGCACAGGTTTTCCTAGTAGACTGCCTCCTTGAGGCTAGTAACACTTCTTCTACATTCTTAGGTAGGAGGAGAGGAGCCAGCACTATCCTTTCAGCAGCCATGCCATCAGGTTGAGGGACCTGAGGTTGGGATGTAAGAGAGAGCCCTGCTCCTGGGACAGGAGGTCGGGCTGCGTCCCTAGAGGGAGTGGGGCTTCTACTGCCAGCTGGAGGAGAAGCGGAAACCAAGGATGCCTCGGCCATCTGGGGGCTACCGGAATGACAGAGGCCTTGTCCAGAAGGATTTTGAATAGAGTCCCGGGCCACCAGAGGCGTGGGAGGAAACGCATACAGGAGGCCCACGGACCAGGAGATCAGAAACGCATCCGCAGCTACCCTTTGAGGATGTGGTTGTCTGGAGCAAAAGCTGGGCAACTGGTGATTCTGCGGACTGGCAAAGAGATCTATGGACGGATGTCCCCAGCAGTGGAAGATCTGCTGGACCACTTCCGGATCCAGTTGCCATTCGTGAGGTTGAAGAATCCTGCTTAGCTTGTCTGCTAGGAAGTTCTCCTAACCTGGAAGGTAAACTGCTTTGAGAGACATACCTTGTCTGATTGCAGAGGAGCAGAGGTCCAGTGTCTCTTGACATAGGAGACAGGACCCTGTACCTCCCTGCTTGTTCACGTAGAACATTGCTACCTGATTGTCTGTCTGCACCAAGACAGACTGATGGGAGAGAACATGACAGAAGGTTTGAAGAGCTAGGCGAATCGCCCGAAGCTCTAAGAGGTTGATTTGGTGTGTACTCTCCTGAGGAGACCACAACCCCTGAGTGCATGATCCCTGGCAATGGGCTCCCCAGCCCAGCAAGGAGGCATCTGTCATCAGCACTCTTGTGTGCGAGGGAGGTTGTAAAGGTACTCCCTCAAGCAGGTTGGAAGGCTGGAGCCACCATGCCAACGACTTCACCAGTCGTTTGGACATTCTGATCCTGTCTCTGAGTCGTCCCGTGGCTTGTGTCCACTGATCTCTGAGGCACTACTGAGCTGTCCTCATGTGGAAATAAGCATGTGGGGTCACATGTACCGTGGAGGCCATGTGGCCCAGGAGGCATAGAAAGTGTCTCGCTGAGATCCGAGACTTGTGGCTGATTTGGTGCACCAGTGCCAGAAGCCTCTGTGCCCTGTCCTCTGGCAGGTAAGCCCTTGCCCAAAGGATGTCTAGCCTTGCTCATATGAACTCTAAGTCTTGAGTGGGGAGCAAGGCGGACTTTGCTTGATTTATGACAAAGCCTAGATGCTGCAGCATGTTGATAGTGCGAGATGTGGCCTGTTGGGCCTCCTGAGGTGACTGGGCCCTAATGAGCCAGTCGTCCAGGTAAGGGAAGACAAAAATCCCTTGGTTCCTGAGGAAGGCCGCCACTACCGCCAGGCATTTGGTAAACACTCTGGGAGCAAAGGCTATGCCAAATGGAAGTACTCTGTACTGAAAATGGTTTCCTCCCACTACAAATCTGAGATATTGTCTGTGGTCTGGATGTATGAGGATGTGCATGTAAGCATCCTTCAGGTCTAAGAAGCATGCCAATCTCCCTGGTGGAGGTAAGGCAGCAATATTCCAAGGGAAAGTATCTTGAACTTTTCCCTCACCAGGAACTTGTTTAAGTTTCGCAGGTCGAGGATGGGTCTGAGGCCCCCTGTTCTCTTTGGTATCAGAAAATACCTGGAGTAGAAGTCCTGTCCCTGCAGGCTGTGGGGTACAGGTTCCACCGCCTGATCCTCTAAAAGACCAGCCAACTCCTGCAAGAGGATGTCCCTGTGTAGAGGGGGTCTGAGAGGCTCTCCTGGAAAGTAGGAGGGAGGTACCTGGCTGAAGTGGAGCAAACAGCCCCTTTGGACTATTTGAAGGACCCAGGTATCTGTGGTGATAGCTGGCCACCTGTGGGCGTACAGGGCCAGCCTTCCTCCTGTGCAAGGCCTCACCACTGGTTGGAGAGAGACTATGCTTTGGTAGTCAAAAACCCCCTCCAGGCTGGGCCGGAGCCGGGGCCTGGGGGTCTTCTGCTTACGTGGGCCATGCCCTTGTCCCTTGGCCTGCTGCCCCTGTTTTGGGGGAGCCGGGGAGGCCTGGTAAGTGGGGTAATTGCGATAAGCAGCACCCTTCCTCGGGAAAAATTACTTTTTAACTGAGCCCTTCTTTTTAGAAGGGGCAGAAGTCTTCTTGGAGAGTCTTGTCCGGGTCAAGTACTTGGACTCGAGCTCAGCAGCCTTCTCAGTCATGGATTTGCCAAAGAGGTTCTCACCTCGGCAAGGGACATCGACCAACTTGTCCTGAACCCATGGCTCCAGGTCCGACAACATTAGCCATGCCTGGCGGCAGGCACCGATGCCAGCCGCGGCTACCCGGGCCGAAGCCTCAAAGCCGTCATAGGCTGCTCGAGACATAAAGTTCAAGCACTCCCGAATCCCAGTGGACAAGGTCTTGAAGCGCTGCAAAGGTGCCTCAGAGGCCAGCTGAGAACCCGGCAATCTCCTTTGCCAGGTCCTGCAAGTACATGCCCATGTACTGCTGGTAAGTCTGGACCCAGCATGATAGCATCAAGCCCTGGTAGCACTTTCTGCCGAGGGCATCCAGGTTCCGGGCCTCCCGGCCAGGAGGCACTGAGGAGTGCGTTTTTTGGCTCTTGAGCCTGTGCATGGCCGATTCCACAACCATGGAGTTGTGCGGCAGCTGTGCCTTTTGGAACCCATAGCTCTTGTGGACTCGATAGATGGAATCGACCCGCTTGCTGAGAACCGGCATCAGGCCGGCAACTCCCACATGTGAAGCATCAGCCATTCCAACATCGCAGGAACCAGTACCATAAGAGCTTCCCGAGGGGGAAAGTCATACTGGAGGACTTCGAGTTCCTCGGCTCGAGGCTCTTCCTCGGTGTCCACCGGGAATGCCAAAGCCTTGGCCATGTCCCTGACGAAGTCCGAGAACTAGGTATCCTCCGGAGGGGACCTTCTCCGAGGCTCGGAACCCAGCCTCTGGCCGCGAGGGCTTCAGTCTCGACCGCCCCGATGCTGAGAGCACTGGCATCGAACAACCTCGGTCCCAAACGGGAGGTTGAGGGAGACCTCAGCTGAGGATCGACTCGAGTCCAAAACGTCTCGAGGATCGGCTCGGCCTCTGGGGTCGACTTGGATGTCGATGTCCCGGTGGTCGGGGCAGATGGACCGGTGAGACCGGTCATCAGCGCCCACTGCTGCTTCATGAAGGCAGACATGCTGCGCTCCAGGGCCGCCATTCTGAGACCGAGCTCAGAAGGCTCCGCAGCCTCTGGGTTGGGTCCCGATGCCGTCGGGCCCGACACCGGTTCTCCCGGAGGAGAGTCTATGAGGAGAACAGCAGTTACCTTCCTCGGCATCTCCAGCTCCATGCGAGGCACTTTTGCAGGCCACTCCAACTCTGAGGACCTGGGGTGGCATTCAGGACTCCGCGACCTGGTCCGTGAGGGCCCAGGTCAATCAGACGCATCCAACGACACCACCCTCACAGATTTCTTCTTCCTCCGGTGGTCCCGCGAGAGAGACCCCCGCTCAGAAGACTCCCGATGATGCTTGGAGTCAGACAGCTCCCGAGATGTTGAGGTTTCTGAAGAGGTCTGGACCCGGGTGGATGCGGACTCAGAGAAAATCCTTTCACGCTGCTGCTGCCGACTTCTGAGTGCCTTGGAGGACATCTTGCCACACGGGCCACAGACCTTCGGGTCATGGTTGGGCCCGAGGCAGCAGAGACAGCAGTCGTGTGTGTCGGTGAGTGACATTAACTTCTTACACCGATCACACTTCTTAAACCCGCTGGCAGCCATTAGGGGAAAAAGGGCCCCTGCGAGGTCAAATGACCAGGCTGCCAGTGAAAAAGAAAAAGAGCGCGAACGCTAGTCACCAAGGACAAAAACCGAAAAACAAGTGACCGGACTCGATACTGGTGTACCGAACCAAGGCAGGAAGGGGAACCGGCATCGAACCGGGTCAAAGAAGAGAATCTTCAGTAGTTTTGACGCACTTTTTCCACGAGGGAACTTGGACTATGTCCTTTGGGCTCCGCAGAAAAAAGGAGACTGAGCAAGATGGCACCCTTGGGCAGGAAGGGGACTGCGCATGTATGATGCAATCCCAAAGGCTTTCTTTGAAAGCTGGGGAATTGCTCCGCACGAGGGCTCCGTTGTCACCAACGTCACCCATATGTGAGGACTGACTTCCTGCTTGTTCCTGGAGAAATCAGAATTTGCTGTCTGGGTAGTAGTTTTCGATATGGAGCATTTACACATTTTTTCACACTAGGTGTCGCTGTTTCACGCTTCTGTACAAGACTTGTTGCACCTGCTGCTTTTTTGTTTAAACTAGTGGGACTCTCCCTCTGCTTATTTTTGTCATTACCACCTCAGACTACCAACATACATTGAAAGCTTATTTCGTATAAAAAGATGAGCCATCAGTTCGTTTGATGCAAGGCCAGCTGCGAGAAAACGTAAGGCGTGAAAGAGAAGCCGAGAAAGTTTGGTCTTGTAACATAGAACAATTAATAAAAACACATCATGAAGTCCTATATTATTTTTTTCAGCTGATGTATTCTCATTTGGAGAGAAAAAACAGCAAACTGAAGTTTTCGCTCTAATTACGGAGCTCTTGAAAAAGTGGTACAAGGCAGCAGCTGCTAATGAAGTCACCGGGGGCCGTAAATATAGCAAAAGCAACGTCTTTATGGCAACCAGATCCTACAGACCAAGGAACGAAACACCCCACGCAGTGAGAAAGACGTGGAGAAGCGTCCGCAGTGAGAAAGACGTGGAGAAGCGTGCACTGCACATAGACGCACAGAAACTACACAACCACTCTCACTGTAACATACAACATACTATCATTCATCTCTGTCTCCAGACAGCACTTAGGTAGTCACTGCCCCACACAAATAACACTCAGAACGACTATATAAACACAGTCACTCATAATGACATATGCATGCAGCTCCTAGACACACTGCCAGACGTGCCTGTATCCACAGATACAGACATACACGCATAAGCATTGGCACACAGAAATAACACAGACACAGTGACACACATGCACAATCACGTCAACACTGTCACTCACAGACTACAGAGAGACAACAGTCGCCGCCACACACAAATAACACAGATAACAGCCCCAGCCACTCACGCGTACAATCAGTAAACACTGTCAGTCGCAGACAGCGCACAGGACCCAGGCGCGCACAAGTCAACGACCATTAAATCAAATCAGCCACTATATGTGACAGCGGCAGCCATGAAAGGCTCCCGGGAGGAGAAGGGCCGGTCAGCGGCGCCGCTCATCAGCTAAACGAGTCACGTCTCCTTCCTTCTCCTCCCAGGGCGAAGCGGCGTGAACGGCCGCGCTGGGGCTGAGGCGGGAAGGAGTACGAAGGACCATGGCGTATATCCAGGTAGGGTACCGGGAGATCGGGGAGGTGGGGGGCGCTGCCTGCCTTCTTGTATGCCTGGGAAGGGGGTTGGATGAGAAGGTCAAATCCCGAGTAGCCTTCAGAGACGGTCTTTTTCTCGGGAACTTGTACACCCCGGGGTTAATGTTGGAGGCGCTTTTATCTGGTTCGTGCTGTGCTCTTGGGTTGAGTCTCAGGATGCCCAGTGGTTCCTGCTAGGGTCGGGCGCGATGCTTTGTGTCCGCCTGGAAAGCAACAGTTGTGGCGGGGACTAGCAGGCTGCCGATTTCTCGTCATTTTGTGCCTTTACTGCCCTGCCTCTGGCTGTCGGGAGGTGGGAGACACTTGGCAGACTTAAGCGCTTCTAGCTATTGGCGCCTCTCAAGAGGACTCGTCTGCTGGGTCGAATCTCCCCCACCTCTCCCTAGCCACGGCAGTGTAGTAGTGGCCGATGGCGCCGGCTGGAGGCGCTAGACCGAACCGAGGGACTGGGTGACTGCCTGTGCGCTCAAGTGTTATTGTGTGATGCACACAACAGACAGTTTCCATGCTTTTTGCACATTGTGGCATATAGAAGGTATTTTCACTTTATAGATGCACACAGCAAGCACGTTCCACGTTCTTACCTGCTGGCGAGCGAGTGCTTGTTTCATTGCACACGTAAAGCAGACTTTAACTTATTACTGTTTATATCAAGCCTTCTTTTCTCTTTTTGAAGTTTTAAGAATCGCTTATGTTTTTACTTTGCCTGTCCAAAACTATTCGACCTCAGCAACCAAAATTTTCAGGATAGGCAAATGTTTCTAAAAGCTAGAAACCGGAATAATGTTGGCACAGAACGCTTAGGGATGTTGCCAAAAATTTTTCTTGTGCACGTGTGATCTCTCAAATCAGTTAGCTTGCAATTACCACATTATCAGGTTAAGAAAATGTGCCTAGGAACTAGAACCCAGAATAATGTTTTCCCAAAACACTTACTGGTGTAGTCCAGAACCGCTGGGGTGGGGGAAGAGAAAACCAGAGACACGATGATTTCTGAGTTCCGGGCTTCTGTAGAAACGTGGTTGGCTGGGGTGATAATATATGTTGTTTCTGAGTTTTTGCTCCTGACAGGGAACTACGGGCGGGTGGCTATGGGTGAGTCACCCTTCCAGCCTCTGACGTTGTTATGGTGATGGCTCTAGTTAATTGCAGAACCCAGATTCAGTTGCTGATGCTTATGGCCACACAATGAAAAAGATTAACAGCTCCCTCTCTCTGCTGCTTCACTGGAAAACAGAGGTCCACAAGTCCATTAGAAGGTCAATAAAACCTGCATATATGATATCCAAACATTGGCCAAGATGTGCTTTTATTTAAACTTACACGGAAAGAGAAAAAAACAGCAGGTTGGCAGTTTTCAGCAAAAGTGCACGGCACAAATTTCCCATCTGTCCTTTATCCATACGTTCACCTTCTTTCCAGATCCAAACGCTACTTTTTATGCCAGCATTCAGTATACTGCTGCCGTTTTTGGATTGGGTTTCCCAGAAAATCTTATTATAGTCGCATTATTATGTTGCAGAGGAACCATCCATAAACATACTATATTCTCTGGAAAGAGCTAATACCATTTTTAGTAAATAAGACTAAAGCCAGGTCTTCCAATTAAATTCTGGATGGTAGTTATAATAGGCGCAAATACTGGTAGAATTCATAATCTTAGTAACCAATATTGACATCTCCCCCCCCCCCCCCCCCCATGTGCTTTGAAGAGCTACTAAAGATTTTGTTCCCAGAAATATGAGTGGCTAGTTTCAAAGCTCTCCCTTTTCCAGCTAGGAGAGGAGAATCGGTTCTGCATGACTGAGTGTAATATATGAAACATCTGTTTCACTTATCGTACTGATGTTCAGAAAGCCTTTATGTTTCTTGCATTTTTGGCAACCAAAACTGTGCAAGGTGAAAGATATGCAGAAATTATGCTCCTTTCATCATGGATTTTAACATTTTCATGAAGGGTAGAAGGCTCCTGAGATTACCCTATTAGTCTGTGTACCCTCTCGTTGCCCTTCCCTGCCTGATAGCTTTTTCTGTTACTACCCTATTCATACCAAATTTTAAATACAGGTTAGGGGGTCCAAGGGGATCCTGACAGGGTTGTTTTTTTTGTCATCCATATATATTTTTTGACATGCTTTGTGTGCTCCTGAAAAAGGGCTCTGTAAATTCTGTATGGAAATTATTGTTCAATTCATATGTGATGGCTTTGAGTTGTTTGAACACCACTAAGTTATTTTTTTCTGTTTTATCCACTTTTGCTTCATTCTGGGTATTTAAAAGGGCAGTTGGAACCAATAAATGAGGTGAGTTCATTTCAAGCTTCCTTTTCTGGTCTTGCAGATCTTTCTGTCAGCGTGGGAGGTCCCTTATATCTTATTGCTTGTGGCTTGTACTTCAGGAAATAGTCAGGTAGCATTCATGTGGATAAAATGTACCATTCAATAAATGTGTCTCTGCCATACTTGTCTATTCTTTCTTCTCTAGCTAAATTTGTTTGCAAGACCCTTGATCTTTCTCTGAAAGAAATAATTAGCATCTTTTCACCAGGAAGGAGATCTGGTTTGCCTTTCTTGTTATGACCCAAGAGGCTCTTATCATTGTGCTGATCTCTCATGTGATGTGCATAAGGCTGGTATACTAAGATGTGAATGGGAATGATTATATTTCCTCAGAACCTAAATTCAAACTGTAGTATCATAGGATGTAAATTGTCACCAAGTTCATGATGTCATAGTGATAATGGCTTTTTTTTTTGCACTGGTTTTCAGAGGCTGCTAACAAATTATGATATCATCAACTCTTTGTTCTGATGGAGACTGGTTTAATGCTGCACTGTTAATATTCTCAGAATGTAAATATGTTACAGCTGTAATGAGGAGAAGTTTAAAGGAGCACTAATGTTGCTGACTCAGAAGTGTGCTTTCTGTATAGTTAGAGCTAGGCTCTGAATGTCCTACATCTGAATTTATTTATTTACATTCTCTTATATACCGTGCTATTCTGCATCAGTGCGGTTTACATTGAACAAACTGAAATTACATTGAACAGGGCATTATAACTTGGAGATAACTATTTTTTACAGGGAACATGGGCTATGGAGGGTTAAGTGGCTTGCCCAAGACCACAAGGAGCACCTGTGGGACTAGAAACCCCAGTCCTTCCGGCCCAAGGTTGCTGTCCTCTAATGGGATTTGAACCCCTGACCTTCCAGCCTGAAGTACCTTGCCCCAACCACTAGGCCACTCCTCCACTCAATGATGTGTAACCCCCTTTCAATGACCTGTAACCCCCTTTCAATGACCTGTAACCCCCTTTCGCCCCCATGGACCTTATCATAAAGCCATTGAAGGACCATTTGGTTCCTTAAACAACTCAACAGGGGCCAGCAATGCACAAGGGAAGGCACACAAAGATGATGGTGACCTACAAGCCACAAATTACAGATTTGATATCTTTTCATTAACACGTTGGTTTGATTCTTTGAGGGCATATAACCCTATAGAGGGTAATTCTATAAAGGAGAACCTGGGTTAAAAGCCCAATAGGGTGCCTGCTTCATAAAAGTAACATAGACACTTATGTGCCTTTTATAAAATAGGCTTGTACAATGACCCCCAGTAGTGCACAAATTTAAACCTGCTCCGACGAAGATATAAATATGTGTTTGTGCTCTGTCATGTGTATGTATATTGTAACTTAACTTCACCCTGGCTCCATCCAAATGACACCCTCTGGAAATGCCTACCTATGCACAATGCACATTTAAGTAGGGCGTCTTTCTACCCGATTCTTCTGCCACTGGATCTTCTAAACCATGCAGCACACACAGAAAATGCTTTAGAAAATTACCCTCACAATGTGTGACAGCTAAGTTAAGGTGGCCCTTTAAAATAATCAGATATATTTACAGGAAAATATGACCAGTTTTCTATTCAGTGCTGTTGAGTGGCAAGTGTGCATTCAAAACGAGCCAGAGAATAAAGGCGCCAGTGTTGGTGAGTCTGTAATGCGAGTGCATTTGTCTTGCTATAGGGTTTCCTGTCTAGGATCTCAGATCTCCTGCTTTGTAGATGGACCTGTAGAAATTGTTTTCAGAAGTGTTACGAGTGTAGCTGTTGTCAGTCAAGTGAAGATGAAGTGGAGATCCTGGGACCCTTTCCTGCGCAGACACCTCCATGGCTGTAAGTCTCAATCTTACACCTTACAGAAACACTCAGTCCTGTTCAAACATGTCAGCTGCAGCAATAAACTGAAACATTCACAAAGGGCTTCGTAAAGAGGCATGCCTCTTCAAGACCTATCCCAGGAGTTGGATTTATTGACCTTCTTCAACCTCAGAATAACCTTGTTTCTATTTTCAATTTTAGGGCATTTTGGCTTTTCTGGTCTGTTCCATTAGGACGTGGGGCTACCGTACTGCTTTTTCTCCATGGACTAGCAGGATAAGTCAGCCACACCTGGTGACATCCTTCAGGCAGCGCCATACGGAAGTGCTCTCTAGCTCAGAACTCTGAACCTGCCCAGGTAGCCCACCTCCACGCCCCGCCCCTAGCTGGGTCAGTCTTCTTCCTTCTGCCTTGCCAGCAAGACGGACCCTGCTCTCCTACACCTAAAATTTTTTATTATTTCTTTGTTTTACTGTCACCGGATTCATGCCCAAATCGGTATTTAAAAAATGCCCGCGCTGCGGGCACAGAACTTACACAACTTCTCATGGCTGCACTCGCTGTGGCGGACCCTCTTCTGGTGCCAGCAGGGAGACAGGACAGCATCCAGCATCGGACATGGGATCCCGAGGCGCTGTCTGCCCTCCGCCGGCTCAGGATGTGCCCGAGAGGGCCTCCATCCCCAGCCGTGCCACCGAATCAAGCTTTCCTGCTCCTGCCGGGACCGCGGCCCAGGAAGTGCCCGATAGGGCCTCCTTCCCCAGCCAGGCCTTGCCGACGACCTTCCTCGCTGCAACAATCCAGGGCATCTCCGAGGTAAGGCCTGCTCCTACCCCTACGAGGTCCATCATCCGCACTACTGCAGACCCCGAAGGCTTTGGGCTGTCTTCCTCCTCCCTCGGGGCCATGTGGAGACCAGCAATGGCGTCCGGGAGAAGTCCTCCAGACGCACAGAGCAGTCCTCCAGCTCCGCCCACTGTCGGCATAGCATCCACGCTGCCGACGCGACTGGTAGCTCCACCCACGAAAGCTCCGCCCACCACTCTAAACGCTGCGGGCTTCCTTCTTGCTACAGGGCTTGCTGCCCCGGACACTGTCCTCTCCCCTGGCGCCGCAACGAGCCCGGACAGCGTTTCCTCCGACCATCAACGCTGGCAGCACCATGGAAGGACCACGAGCACCGACGAATACATAAAGGGAGAAAACAGTGCAGAAGCCCTTCCAGCTCTTCGGATTCTTCTGTGGGTAGCCCAGAGCCAGCACATAAGAAACATCGCAGGCATGGGCACCACGGGGCCAGCAAAGGGCATTCTTCCTCCAGCAGAAGACGCCAGGTGAGGTCTTGCAGCCACTCCACCGACTCGGCCAATAATTCGGCTATATTGAAGCTTCTGACTCAGTTAGTCCAACAGACCGCGCCCCCCCCCTATGGCTGTGAAATCTGCCCCCTCTGCGGGTCCCACTGCGAGCACTCCCTCCACAGAACCAACGGATGCACGGCCTTCCTCGCCCATTAACCCTTCTCCGGACAGCACGGCTGAAGAGCGCGAAATTGAAGCCGTCGTGGGCTCCGTATCCAATGACGGATCTGCACCAGAGGGCAGACACTCTCCAGAGCCGGAAGGGCCCCCTCCGCCCACGGAAGACCGGTCCTACCCCAGATTCCTGCAAAAGGTAGCAACCGCCCTGGCTCTAACTTCACCCGACCAGACCGAAGAACCTGACCCGGAGGTCCTCAGGTACCTTGCTGCCCCCAAGCCTTCTTTCTCTCTTCCAATGCATCGCAAGCTGCGGGATAACTACCTCAAGGTGTGGCAGACTCACGCTTCAGGACACCCATTCTCCAGAAGACTGGACTCTAAATACCAAATCCAACCCACACCAGGATTCATGGTAGCACAGCTACCGCATCAATCCATCGTCGTCTCCTCTGCTCTGAAAAGGATTAGATCCTCTCGAACACATGCTAACCACCCGCCTGGGCGAGATCAAAAACTACTCGACGAGATAGGCAAGAAGGCCTTCCAAGGAGCGATGCTTAACGCCAGAATCGCCTGTCATCAGTTCCAACACATCCTGTTCCAGGACACCTGCGTGGCGAACATAAAGAATGCCACCTCAGCCCTTCCTAAGGACACTCAGACGTTGATTGCCAGCTCACTCGCTGATTTATCTGAGTGTAGCAAACATCTGGCTAGTACAGCCTTTGATGCCTTCGACACCTCTGTCCGGACCGCTGGCACCGTGATATCTGCCAGGCGATGGGCATGGCTCAGAGCCTCCGGCCTCAGTGAAGACACACACGACAAAATTGCGGACGCCCCCTGCTCGGGCGACTCGCTATTTGGAGAAAAGGTTATAGACGCAGTCAACGTTATGAAGGAGCATTGCACCACCCTCCAAACCTTGGCAAAAGAAGGATTCGAACACCGCAGCGCCCCTCAGAAGGGCAGCTATCAGCGCAAAACCTACTATGGTACCAATGCTTACAGCTCTAACAAGAGATACACCCCCAACCGGAAGTGGCAAGCTCCAAAGTACAAGTCTAACGCTTACCAGGGAGCCTCTACCCAGCGGCAAACCCAGAGGGATCGCAGACAAAAAAAAGGCACCAACACTCCGGCCACCAAAGGAGCCTCCTCCTTTTGACACGTCTCCACATGCGCCCACCCGAATAGGGGGTCGTCTGTCATGCTTCTTACAGGAGTGGGAGGAGATATCTACCAACTCCTGGGTCCTACGAGTCATCCACGAAGGGTTCCGTTTGCGATTTTGCACGCCTCCCTGCCAAAACAGCAAACCTTCCAGCTCTCTTCCTCCACACCTTCAACTTCCCATGGCAACAGAGCTAATACACCTCCTCAAGTCTCATGCCATAGAGGAAGTACCTCCTTCCGAAATCAACTCTGGTTTCTACTCAAGATACTTTCTCATTCCAAAGAGGACAGGCGGATGGCGCCCTATCCTCGACCTACGCAAACTGAACAAGTTCATCATCAAGGAGAAGTTCAGGATGTACTCTCTCAACGCCATTCTTCCCCTGATACAACCGGGCGAATTCATGGCGTCCCTGGACCTACAAGAAGCCTACATCCATATCCTCATCCACAAATCACACAGGAGGTTCCTTCACTTTCAGGTACTAGGGCAGCACTACCAGTACAGGGTTCTTCCCTTCGACCTCTCCCCTGCGCCTCGGGTCTTCACGAAGTGCGTAGCCGTGGTCGCAGCACACCTCCGCAAGCTCGGGATGTCTGTTTTTCCCTACCTGGATGACTGGCTCTTCACGGCGCCCTCAGCCCGGGAGTTACTGACGTCCCTGCAGAGAGCAACTGCAATAATCACTTCTCTGGGATTTGTCATCAACTACAACAAATCACATCTGCAACCGTCCCAACAGCTCAAATTCATTGGGGCAGTAATCGATACTCGGACAGCCCGAGCCTAACTACCAGAGCGCTGCCTGCTCAACATTGTATCACTAGCAACCAAGACGACCGAGGCAGAATTCTCCTCTGCACGAGCGATCCTTCACCTTCTAGGGCATATGGCGGCAACTACTTCGGTCCTGCCCACGGCGAAGTTGAGGATGCGACCGCTGCAATGGCACCTTCACTCCCTCTGGAACCAGCATTCCCAGCCACTATCCACCCGGGTGCCGATGCCACTAAGCATCAGAGCTCACCTGCGCTGGTGGGCGACCCGATCCAACCTGTCCGGGGGCAAGGACATACATCAACAGGCGCATCAGGCGGTTCTCACCACGGACGCGTCCAACACCGGTTGGGGTGCGCATCTCCAATATCTCAGTACCCAGGGCGCGTGGTCCCAGAAGGAAAAGAGCCTGCATATCAATCTCCTCGAACTCAGAGCCATCAGATACGCTCTCCTAGCGTTCCTTCCGCATCTGCGGGACAAAGCCATTCTCTACGTGAACAAGCAGGGAGGGACCGGCTCTCGCCCCCTCTGCAATGAGGCGACAGCAATATGGCTTCTAGCTGCGGAGAACGGCTGCAAACTACGGACCTCCTACCTACCTGGGGACATGAATACCCTGGCAGACAAACTCAGCCGGCAGCTGTAACCTCACGAATGGTAACTCTCACAAGAGGTGACGAATGTTCTCTTCCAACGCTGGGGGACCCCGTCAGTAGACCTCTTTGCCACAGAGCTGAATGCGAAATGTCCCCTGTTCTGCTCCAGACACCCAGCACCCAACAGGCTGGCGGCGGATGCATTCGACGTATTCTGGGGGGAGTGGTCTCTAGTGTACGCCTTCCCACTGACCCCCCTCATCACAGCAACCTTGCAGCGGATCATCCAGGACAAAGCGCACGTCATCCTGGTTGCGCCCTACTGGCCGTGGCAGATGTGGTTCTCGCTCCTGCTACGTCTGGCCCACAGGGATCCGGTGCGCCTCCCCCCCAGGGAGGACCTGCTGATGCAGAATGGAGGCAACACGAGACACCCCAACCTCAAAGCCCTCGCGCTCACTGCCTGGAGGTTGAAAGGTTGAGTCTCTCGGCTCTCCGCTTGCCTTCGGAAGTTCAAGACATCGTCCTTGCGGCCCGCAGACCGTCCACCAGAAAGTCCTATGGCCTAAAGTGGAAAAGGTTCTCCATCTGGTGTGCACAACAAGGCCTCAACCCCACCTCTTGCCCTGTCGCACAAGTTCTACAATATCTCAACCTTTTGTCCGCAAGCGGACTCAAGACACAGTCCATCCGGGTGCACCTCTCCACAATATCGGCCCTCCATGATCCAGTTGAGGGTGCCGATTCCATCTCGACGCTGCCCATAACCAGACGCTTCATGAAGGGACTAGCGAACCTAAAACCCCCGATCAGACCCCCGCCTCCTACCTGGGATCTTAACTCGGTGCTGCATCGCCTAATGCAGGAACCCTTCGAACCATTCCATTCTACAGGGATGAAGTTTGCCTCGTGGAAAACACTGTTTCTGGTGGCCATCACTTCTGCACGAAGAATCAGCGAACTGCAGGCTCTGGTGGCACACCCCCCATACACTCGCTTATTCCAAGACCGGGCATCCCTGCGGACCAACCCTAAGTTTGTTCCAAAGGTCGCATCGCCCTTCCACGTCAATCAGTCCATCGAGCTACCCTGCTTCTTTCCGGAGCCTCACTCATCCATCGAGGAACAATGCCTTCATACCCTGGACTGCTTCCGGGCACTCAAGATCTACCTCCAGCGGACACGCACGGTCAGGAAGTGTGACCAGCTCTTTGTGTCTTTCGACCCGAACAGGCCTGGCCAACCTGTCTCGAAAAGGACACTTTCCAATTGGGTGGCCTCCTGCGTCTCCTTCTGCCTGGCTTCACCGGACAATCTGTCCCCGCCTAGAGTTGGCCCACACCGACTCAGAGCTTTGGCCACCTCTCTTGCAAACCTGCGCTCCGTTCCTATCTCCGACATCTGCAAAGCAGCCACGTGGTCTACTCCGCACACCTTCCAGCATCACTACTGTCTGGATCTGCGATCAAGGGAGGACTGCGCGTTGGGAACGGCTGTCCTAGCCTCCGCTATCAGAGAAGAGTCTGACATTCCCCAATGAATACCAGCTGAGGCTCTCCACAGCCAAGGACTTGGACTTCCTCATGCTTCTCTGGACTTGTCACTTATTGTGTTTGCACATACTGCACTGTTATTGCACATTATGCACTGTTATGCACTCTTGCACTTTCTGCACGATATTATGCTGTTGTGTTTTACTGTGTTGTTACTGCACCCCACTGCACTATACCGCACTGCTTGCGCACACTTGTTAATGCACCTTAAAGCAATGTTTGCCTCAGTTCTACATGTTTTCGTACCTTCTTGGCTCCATTAAACTGTTGCCCTGACATGCGTTATCTTACTTATGGCACGCTTCCTCCTCCACCTGGCGCTCCGCACTGCTAGGGAGGCACCAGGTGTGGCTGACGCAATCCTGCTAGTCCATGGAGAAAGCGGAGTTACTTACCTGTAACAGGGGTTCTCCGTGGACAGCAGGATAAGTCAGCCACACAATCCCGCCCACCTCCCTGGAGGAGGTCCGCTGCACGGTCTCGCCCCTAGCCGGAAAGGCACAGCTAGGAACACACTGACCCAGCTAGGGGCGGGGCGTGGAGGTGGGCTACCTGGGCAGGTTCAGAGTTCTGAGCTAGAGAGCACTTCCATATGGCGCGGCCCGAAGGACGTCACCAGGTGTGGCTGACTTATCCTGCTGTCCACGGAGAACCCCTGTTACAGGTAAGTAACTCCGCTATCTCTCTCTTCCTGTTGTCTCTGCAATATCCCAGGACCCCTCTTCTCATCCCAGCTCTTGAGATTATAAAAACAGATATTTGTGATCCAGAAATAGCAGCACAGCTGCAAACGGCAAATTGAGTAACAGACTGGCAGCTACATCATCCTGTCTGTCTGTCTGTCTAGTTACTTATCTGTCTATCTATATACAAACTTTGCATGCATAGATACTTGGAGGAGGAGAGGGAAAAATGGAAGAGCTATCTCTTCACATCCTTTCATCCTGCCTTTTGTAGATCTCAGGATATAGTCAGCTTAATTTCACCTTTTCAGTGGGTTTCACTTAATATTATTTGCTATTTTGAAATGAAAATAAAGCAGACTATCAGCGTGACTTAATTTTAGTGCACTTTGAAGATGCTTGCAGTTCTTAGTACATCCAATAATAACACCAATAACTAATCTGGGCACTGAAACTGTAAATCTGTGCTGCATAAAAGGGATCACGTTTCCCAGGTCAGCTGAAACGATGTAGCAATCTGATTGTAACTCTAGATGGCTTTTAAATTGGTGAGCTTTTTACTTTGAGATGCTTTGTGACCTTATGGCAGATTCTCTGTAAAGCTGGGATGAGTGGAACTTCATTTAGGGTTGAAACAGGGGCAGCAGAACCCCTTTTTGGTTGGAAGGGGCTAAACAAACTAATCTTTGGACCTAACCCCAAGCTCTCTAATTGCTGATTCTATGTTGGCCAAAATATTGGTTGACCCCCCAGCCCCAGGGGTTAACCCCATTCCACTGCACATGGGTTGAAAAAGGTTGATATGGTGAAAAGAATACCATCTGTCCTAAACACAGGCTGCTCAGGTGCTTATTAATGTATTTATTCATTGCTCATGCACCTGGCACTGTGGAATTATGTTGATATGCAATTATTGAATTCTGCAGTATGCCAGTCTTACGCCCTCAGCCTTGGGTTTCTGGGTTTGGGTATGTGATGGATTCTTCTTAACATAACTTCTATTCCACAACCACCTTACAGTAAATGTTACATCAGGGCCAAAATATTTTTATGAATATCTGGAATTTAAGAGGACTTTCTGATGCAGGGATCTTTTCAGTAACTCAAATACTTGAAACTCCCAAAATATCAGTATAGAATAATTCAAAATTATAAATGGAAGTTGAACTTTAAAAATAGACTTCAAACATTTTTTAGCATAGACACAAAATGGAGCAGAAGTTGGAACTTGTGAAGGTTTTAACTTATTTATTTTGGTCTCGAGATTGCCGAAACTCTCTAGTTTGCAAGGGAGGTTTTGGTGGCGGAGGGAGTCAGGGTTCAGATAAAAGCCTGGAAGTTGTAGATGATGGCCTCTGGCCACTTGCCGCGTGCTTTGGTAGTGCATGAAATGAGGTTACTTAACAGTAACAAACTGCAGCTGAGCAGTGCAGGAATTGTTTGGACATCCAAGTCATGGGGAATGAGATTCAGAAGTATTAGGGAATGAGACAAGACATGGAAGTCATTAAGGATGGGATGTTTGGTGCTGGAAGTCATAAGCAATGAGTCTGCTTGGACAGTGCTTGGGACTGGGATTGAGGTGCGAAGAGCTAATAAAAATGAAATTTTATAGAAAATGAATAAACTTCAGAGGGAAAATCAGAGCTGAAGGTATCTTTGGCTTGGCTAGATGACTAGATAACCTTGACAATATGTAGCTATGTACAGAATGGATATTTCAGAACTAGAATGTTCTAGTGGTTGAATCCTTGGGCAAGTCTGAGAGCAACATCAGATCTTCTGCTCTTCAGGCCACATTGTAGATGGGTTCACGCATAACCTTGGCTGAGGCTGACAAGAGGGAGGCTCATGGAGTACAAATTACAGATAGCCGAATATGGCTATAAGAGGAACTGTCATGGCTGGTTGGGAGGAGAAGAGCAGGAAAAGTTTGTCATTGAATAGTGTTCCAAGTACCATTAAGCAACCACTTGGGCCTCTACTAGTGACTTCTTTGCTCGATGGTCCAGGTGCCCTGCGAGGTGAATGTGCAGGTGTAGCAGTGTACATGGAGCCGGAGAAGCACTAGCATGCACCTGAAATGGAGATGAGTCCCTGGCAAAAATCGCAAAATCATCTTGGAATATTCTTTAAAACCCTTTCAATTTTAAGAAAAATTTAAATGAAAAATATAAAATAATATGAGAACTGAACATTAATTTACAATGTAGCAATTAACATTAAAATAAACAGATAAAGCAGACTGGCTGGCTGTGTCCTGAGGACCTTGCAATAGAGGGATCTCAGCCATAACATAAAATTACACAGCACAATTAAAAATAATCAAACTTTCAAAAAGGGCTATAAAACAATTAATTTACACTGTAGCAATTAACATTAAAATAAACAGATAAAGCATTACCGGACAGTATCAGTCATTTTTCATCTGCACATTTATGGATAATAGACAGTTTATAGACGTAAAAGAGAAAATGAAATGTGTAAAATCCCCATAGCCAGAACATTACATGGACAGGAGAAGCTGGGAGCAAGAGCATATACATGCAGATACTAGTGTTCACGTTTCCCCAATAGCTGGGTTATACCCACCCACCCCAGACACACAGCAGGGGGCCTTTTACTAAAGTGGGTTTTTTTGCACATACCATGCCTTTGAAACGATGACTGCTGCTGTCAAGGGCATAGCTAGCATGTCTTTTACAGTTACTGCACAGAAAGGTTCCTTAGCGCATATTAAGTTCATTAGCATGGGCACACTTGATGTCTCCTCTTGACCACAAAATTGACAGTGTGATAACTACCGCACAGTAACTGCAATGTGCAGTACGTGCCCGCTCTCTGCCTGTAACCTTCTCAGTCCCTGTCCCATTGTGTTTTAAGCAGTTAACACAGGGTTTTACCACACTGGCTATTTTTGTTAACAAGTGGCGGACATTGCCACTGTCCCAGTTAACTCTTAGCACACTTTAGTAAAAGAGCACCGCAGTCTACGAGCACATACATGTCTCTCACACTCCTCTTTCATTCGTTCTCTTTCACCCATATCACTCCATAATTCCTCTCTCCTATCCACTTGAAAAGTCCATTAACAGGCCAATGCTGAAAGCTGGCGCTGAAGTCACACACTATTAGCTGTGTATGCGTTTTTGTAGCATGCTGATAGCGCGAGTCGTCAGTGCTGGTATGCAGCAAAGGATGTGTATGCAAATGAGCTGTGCACAAAACCCCAACGTAAAGTTGAAAGGAGGGGAGCCGATGCATGCGCAAACAGACATGCTACAAGTGGTTGTATGCATGCATGTAAACATCAAACGCTCACGTTATGCGTACAGGAAGTGCAGGTACTTTTGACGCTCACACCATAAAGCGTAGTTACTCACCTGTAACAGGTGTTCTCCAGGAGCAGCAGGAATCAGTCCTCACTTATGGGTGACGTCGGCGCCGACGGAGCCCTCGCGGAGCAATTTTCCCCAGCTTTCAAAGAAAGCCTTTGGGAATTGCAGCGCGCATGCGCGGTCGTCTTCCCGCCCGAAGGTGCCATCTTAGCCAGTCAGATGACATAGCTAAAAAAGACAGCATAAAAATTTGCAAAAAGAACATAAGCAGACGATTGCAACTCCAAGGGGAGGAGGGAGGGTAGTGAGGACTGATTCCTGCTGCTCCTGGAGAACACCTGTTACAGGTGAGTAACTACGCTTTCTCCAGGACCAAGCAGGAAGTCAGTCCTCACTTATGGGACTCCCAAGCTCAAGGCTACCGGAGACCCTAAGCACAAAAATGAGCTCCCTCTAGCTCAGCAGCACAGAAGGATAGAATCTTCGCTGAATTATCACCCACCGGTAGCCCACATCCGGGATGGAGGGTAGGAGTTGTTCAGACCTCAAAGAGATTACGGAGGACTGCCTGTCCGAAAGCACTGTCCCTACGGGACTCCCTCTCGAGACAGTAATGGACCGCAAAAGTCTGGCTCGAAGACCAAGTAGCGGCCCGGCAGATGTCTGCCACGGAACAGAGCGGAGGTAAGCCACTGACGTGGCCTTTGCCCGAACGCAATGAGCCGTGACTCGACTTTCTAAGGAGAGTCCGGCTGCCCCATAAGCCCAAGAGATACAGTCCGCACCCAGATGGACAGAGTACGCTTGGAGACCGGGAGCCCCAATTTATTGGGGTCAAAAGACACAAAAAGCTGAGCAGCTTTACGGTGCTCCCGCGTACGGTCAAGGTAGAAGTTCAATGCCCTTCTACAGTCCAGGGTATGGAGGACCGTCTCAGCTCGGCTGGAGTGTGGTCTGGGAAAGAAGGTTGGAAGTACCACCTCCTGATTCATGTGAAAAGGGGAGACCACTTTAGGCAGAAACTTAGGTGGGTCCGTAGGACTACCCTATTCTTGTAGAACCGAGTGTAGGGGGGATCAGACACGAGGGCCTGCAATTCACTCACGCGCCTAGCGGAAGTGAGGGCTATCAAGAACAGCGTTTTCCAAGACAGAAAACGGAGGGAACAGGTAGCCATAGGTTCAAAAGGCGGACAGGTGATCCGCTGCAAAACCACCTTCAGGTCCCAGTCAGGTGCTGGCGGGCGCAGAGGTGGTTTAAGTAGAAGGAGACCTCGGAGAAACCTCGCTACGAGAGGGTCGTTGGAGAGAGGTCTGCCGTCCACCGGCACATGATGTGCTGAAAGAGCACTGAGGTGAACTTTGACGGAGTTGGACTTAAGTCCAGATTAGAGAGGTGTAGCAAGTACTGTAAGATCACCGACACCGGCAGGAGAAGGGATCCTGAGACTGTTGGGAACACCAGATTGCAAAGCGACGCCATTTAAGGGCGTAGCATTTGCGGGTAGAAGGCCGTCGCGAAGCCAAGACGACCTCCTCCACCTCCGCCGGCAAGAGAAGAGGAGCAAGGACTACCCTCTCAGCAGCCAGGCCATGAGGTTGAGAGACCTGAGGTTGGGGTGCAGTAGGGACCCCTGATCCTGAGTGAGGAGATCCGGTTTGTACCCCCAGAGGAAGGGATCCTCCACCGCCAGTTGCAGCAGGAGCGGAAACCACGGCTGCCTGGGCCAGCGAGGGGCCACCAGGATCATGAAGGCTTTGTCTCGGAGAACCTTGAAAAGAGTCCGAGAGACTAACGGGATGGGAGGGAAAGCGTACAGAAGGCTCCCGACCATGAGATCAGAAAGGCGTCCGCCGCAACCCGAAGGGGGTGTGGCTGACGGGAGCAGAAGCGAGGAAGCTGCCGGTTGTGAGGACTGGCAAAGAGATCCACCGTGGGGAGACCCCACCTGAGGAAGAGCTTCTGAACGATCAAGGGATCCAGACGCCACTCGTGCGGCTGGAGGACCCTGCTGAGTTTGGTCTGCCAGGCAATTTTCCTGGCCCGGGAGATAGACTGCCTTGAGGAGAATGCCGTGACTGACGGCCCAAGAGCAGAGTTTCTGTGCCTCCCGGCAGAGGAGGAAGGAGCCCGTGCCCCCCTGCTTGTTCACGTAGAACATGGCAACTTGATTGTCCGTCTGGACAAGGACGGACTGTTGGGAGGTCAGGTGGGAGAAGGCCTTGAGAGCTAGGCGGATCGCCCTGAGCTCCAGGAAGTTGATCTGCTGAGCAGACTCCCACTTGGTCCAGAGGCCCTGAGTACGTGCCTCTTGGCAATGTGCTCCCCAGCCCAGGAGGGATGCATCGGTGGTCAGCACCCGGGTCGGCTGAGGTGACTGGAAGGCATTCTTAATATCAGGTTCGGCTGCCGGAGCCACCACCGGATAGACGAGACCAGCGGCTCGGAGACGCGCACTAGGTCTGCTAGGCCGCCTGTGGCTTGTCGCCACTGCCGGCGGAGACACCATTGAGCAGGCCGCATATTCAGGCGGGCATTGGGGTCACATGGACGGTGGAAGCCATATGGCCGAGCAGTCTCAGGAAGCGCCTGGCGGAGACCAGGGGCTGGCTGCGAAAGCGGTCGGCTAGGTCCATGAGCCGCTGAGCCCTGTCGAGCGGTAGGTACGCTCGCGCCTGAGGAGTGTGCAGTCTTGCGCCGATGAACTCGAGATCCTGTGAGGGAGCAAAGTGGACTTTGCGAAGTTTATGACAAAGCCCAAGTGCTGCAGCAGAGTCACCGTGCGGGACGTGGCGTTGGTGACCTCCTGAGCGGACGCTGCTCTGATGAGCCAGTCGTCGAGGTACGGAAAAACATAGAGGCCGTGAAGCCGGAGATGGGCCGCCACGAACCGCGAGACATTTTGTGAAGACTCGCGGTGCGGAGGACAGGCCGAAGGGCAGTACTCTGTACTGGTAATGATTTCCTGCCACCACAAACCTTAGGTATTGGCGGTGGCTGGGGTGGATGAGGATGTGCGTGTAGGCATCCTTTAGATCCAAGGAGCATAGCCAATCTCCCTGCTGGAGGTAGGGCAGAAGGATTCCAAGGGTAAGCATTTTGAACTTCTCCCGCACAAGGAACTTGTTGAGGTTGCGCAAGTCCAGGATGGGTCTGAGGCCTCCTGTTCTCTTTGGTATCAGAAAATACCTTGAATAGAAGCCTTGACCTCTCAGGTGGTGTGGCACCGGTTCCACCGCCTGTTCCTGCAGAAGACCTGCTAACTCCTGAAGGAGCAACTCCCTGTGCAGAGGGGGGCGCGGAGGCTCTCCCGGAAAATAGGAGGGAGGGATCTGATGGAAGTGGAGGAGGTAGCCCTCTCGCACGACCTGAAGCACCCAGGCATCTGTGGTGATGCTGGACCACCTGTGGGCGAAGTGAACCAGCCGGCCTCCGGTGCTGGGGGGGACCAGCGGGGGGGAGAGGCTATGCTGAGCGAGTCAAAAACCCCCACCCTGCTGAGCAGGGGCTGGTGGTGCAGGCTTGGGGGCTTGCTGCCTACGGGACCCGTTACCCCGTCCCTTGGCCTGCTGGCCCTGTTGGGGAGCTGCAGGGGCCTGATAATGGGGGTATTGTTTGTAGGCAGCTGCCTTCCTCGGGTAAAAGGACTTTTTTCCCGAGCCCTTCTTTTTCTGGGAAGGGGCGGAGGTCTTCCTAGAAAGCCTGGTCCTGGTGAGAGTCTCAGTCTCAATTTGTGCAGCCTTTTCCGCCATGGGCTTGCCAAAGAGGTTTTCGCCTCGGCAGGGGACATCGACCAACTTGTCCTGTACCCAGGGTTCAAGGTCGGACGACTGAAGCCAAGCCTGTCGGCGGGCACCGATGCCGGCTGCGGCTACTCGAGCCGAGGCTTCAAAGCCATGATAGGCTGCTCGGGACATGAACTTCGAGCATTCCCGAATACCCGTGGACAAGGCCAGGAACCTCCGCAAGGCTCCTCGGAGAGACCAGCGGAGAATCCGGCTAGCTCTTTAGCCAGATCCCTGAGATACATGCCCATGTATAGCTGGTAAGTCTGGACACGACAGGCGAGCATAGAGCCCTGGAAGCACTTCTTGCCAAGGCCATCCAGGTTACGGGCCTCCCTTCCAGGAGGCACCGAGGAGTGCATCTTCTGGCTCTTAAGACGATGCATGGCCGATTCCACTACCATGGAATGGTGTGGCAACTGCGCCTTTTGAAAGCCAGGGCTCTTGCGGACTCGATAGATAGAATCGACCCGCTTGCTCAGGACCGGCGAGGAGGCCGGACTCTCCCACATGCGGAAGAGTAGTCGTTCCAGCATAGGAGGAACCGGCACAGTAAAGTGTTCCCTCGCGGGAGAGTCATACTGGAGGGCGTCGAGCTCCTCGGCTCGAGGCTCCTCCTCGGGATCCGCAGGGAAGGCCAAAGCCTTGGCCATATCCCTAACGAAGTCCGAGAACCGGGCATCCTCCGGGGGGGACTGCTTCCGAGGCTCGGACTCCGGAGAGTCCGATGGGACACACCGAGTCCGGAAAGAATCAGGTGACTCTTCCTCCTCAGACTCCCAGACCGACTCCGACGAGGACTCGGTGGGGTCGGCCCGGGCAGGGAGCGGCGCCAGCCGCCCGACGCCGAGGGAGTCGGCGTCGGCGACCTCGGTCCCGAACGGGAGGCCGAGGGCGACCTCGACCGAGGATCGACTCGAGTTCTCATCGACTCGAGGATCGGCTCGGTCTCCGGGTCGACTTTGGACGTCGACGTCCCGGCGGTCGGGGCAGCGACGCCAGCGAAGCCAGCGAGCAGTGCCCGCTGCTGGTCCATGAAGGCAGACAGTCTGCTCTCCAAGGCCGTCAACCTGAGTCCGAGCTCAGGTGACCCAGCAGCCCCCGACTCGGGCCCCGACGGCGTCGGGCCCGACGTCGGCTGTCGCGGAGGCGAGTCCAGAAGGACTACAGGACTTACCCGGACAGGCATCTCCGACTCCAGGCGAGGGTCGCTTCGGGAGGTGTTCCTTCTCCAAGGACCCGGGGCGGCTGTCGGGGCTATGCGACCTGGCCCTCGCGGAGCCAGGAGCGTCCACCGACGCCGCCCTCGCGGGTTTTTCCTTCCGACGATGGTCCCCGGAGGGAGAACCCCGGTCGGAGGAGCTCCGGCGACGGTCCGAGCTGGAGCCCTTTGACACGGAGGCCTCCGACGAGGTCCGGGTACGGCTGGGGTCAGCGAAGATTCTTTCGCGCTGATGCCGCCGACTTCTCAACGCCTTCGAGGACAGTTTGCTGCAGGGCCCACAGATCAGTTCCTCATGATCCGGCCCAAGCAGCGGAGGCAAAGGTCGTGTGAGTCGGTTAGTGACATATTTCGGTCACACCGACCACACCGCTTAAAGCCACTGGCAGCCATCGGGGGAAAAGGGCCCCTGCGAGGTCAAAGGACCGGGCTGCCAGGGAAAACGAAAACGAAAGCTGACTAAGTCAGAAAAACCGAAAAAACGTTAGAGGACTCGAGACCGGCGTCGCGAGTCCGGGCGGGAAAACGATCGGTCGAAAGAAAAAAAGTAAAAAATAAGAGTAAAAACAACTTTTTCGCGGGGACAAGACGGGGACGTCTGCAGGGCTCCGCGGAAAAAAGAAGACTGGCTAAGATGGCACCTTCGGGCGGGAAGACGACCGCGCATGCGCGCTGCAATTCCCAAAGGCTTTCTTTGAAAGCTGGGGAAAATTGCTCCGCGAGGGCTCCGTCGGCGCCGACGTCACCCATAAGTGAGGACTGACTTCCTGCTTGGTCCTGGAGAACAATCAACACTATTTCACTCAAAAAATGTTTTTTTATGAAATCACAACAAAGAGCCCTAAAATGAAAGATAAATAATAAAATTGAGTCTAAAACCCACACAAGGATAAGAAGCAAAAAACATTTCTTCTTGAACGCTGAACTTTTGCTTATATGCTAAAATGATACATGTGGAAAATTTTCACGTCGAAGGTAACTGTTCACCCTGAAAGTCTTTCCCTACATGTGCAAAATGTTTAAGTCGCCTCAGACCAGACGTAGAGATATTGGCGCTCCTGCTGGTTATGCAATCCTTTACATGTTTCTCTGCATTGGGCGCAGTCCTTATTAGCATTCTAGTTTAATACATGCAGCTCATTTGCATATTATTTAAATATGCTTGGCGCTGCTGTGTGTGCAGATTTTTCTTTTGCTGTTTACGCACACATCAATCTCTTTTCTGCATTTGGCATGGCGGAACTTGTGCATATAAGTTGCATTATCTGCGCGCAAAGGATGTACTAGTCTTCCTGCATCAGCCCGTTAGTCTTTAAATGTTAGCAGTGGAGGTAGTGAACGCTTTGGAAATTTTTTGTACTCTGAGTACACTTTTCCAGTCTTTTTTTCAGTTCTATGCGTATGCTTTCTGTTCCAGATCTCACAGATCCTTCTCTCCCTTAACTGTAGTTATAAACTGCAGGCAAACTACCTGACTGAGCCAGTGTTTGGAATAAGTAAGTGGAGAGGATTCTTAGAAAAGAGAACATTCTGACCTTTCCAGAGGTTTAAGAGCTTATGTCGTCCTGCTACATCACTTTGGACATGTTTGAAGCGATGCAATTTAGGACTTATTTTCTTAATGCTCTTGCAATGTTGTTCACTACAGTTTAAAAAGTGTTATACCTCAGAAAACACTATTTGGCCAAACAATATAATAATGAAATAAATCTTAATTTTCTGCAGTATTTATTCTTTCTTTTTCACTTCTACTAAATAGCTGTCTTTTGATCTTAGAAACTTCATGAATTTTAAGTGCTGAGTTCCTTTCACATCTGTCTTGCTAGAGGAATCAAATTCAATTGATAGGCATCTATAGGAACTGATTGCTTTGTTTCTGCGCCTTTTGGAGGGTCCTGTAAGGAAGCTGGGCGTGTCTGCTGGAATATCACTGTTTGCTATGATTCTTCTTGCCCAGATTCCAAAGATTTATGATGATAAAGTGATATGATCAGGAGTGAAAAGGACAATTTGAAAATTGTTTGTTTATTTACAGCTGTGGTGCAGCAGTAGCCATGGATAGACTGAAACAACAGGATTAGTTTACCCTGCTAAACCACTTCATGATTTGCAGGAGCCGGAATCCCCACTTGTTAAATAGTCCCATCTTTCCTGCCACACCCCTCACTCTTTCAGTCTCTTGGGCCAATGCAGTAACATGTGCTAGGCTTTGTGCATAGGTTAGCTCAGTTTATGTGCACAATCTTGCATGCTACTAATGCAGACAGATGTTTTGCACATGAGGTAAATGTGCCCAAAGCCTCAAGCAGACAGCAGCACCTTTAAATGCATGGTAATGAAGCATTTCCCTCCTTTGGTTTATGGCTTGTCATGCCACAAGGAGTTGTGTGCATTGGTGATGTTGAGAGCTATGCCATCGGACAGTTCTCGGCTGAGGTGCCAAACTATGATAAACCACTCATCTGCTCAGCAGCAATATGGCGCAGTGTTGATGGTGTAGGATCAAATTTCTGTGGCAACGGCAACAACACTGGCATTACCTGCATGGAAGAGAGGTCTGGTATTAACTTCCTCTGTGATGACTCCAGGTACAGTAACATCTGGTCCTCTTGAAGAGGGTGTGACCCTTAGCTCTCCTGAGCGTACGCCTGCTTTGCCACTAGGTTTTTTTTTAGAGATTTCCAGTATGTCCCCTCCTTGTGAACAAACTTCTCAGGTGGAGGTGGTGCTCCCTCAGGTGGTATCCTGGAAGGAGCTCCCCCCCCCCCCCGCCACTCCTTCGGACTCTCAGGTTACATCAGTGTCACTGATGGAGGTCTGGCATGTTGTTAAACGTACTGAACAAATAATTACTGAGACGGTACCTCTTTTGTGCCAGTTTTCCCGTGACACTGTAGTTAAATTGCAGGATGTTGATTTAAAGACTGAGACTCTGGATTCACTTTTAACTAGTGTGGATGCTCAAGTTAAAACCCTCAACTCTGTGCAAGCTGCTAATATTAAGGATAGTTTATTGTTACATCAGAAGCTTGAGAATTTGGAAAATGTGTCTACAAGTAAGAATTCAAGGATATTAGATTTTCCTTGTATTAGTTTATTGTCTTCTCAGATTTTATTTAGGAAATATTTGAAGGATGTGCTGCTCCTACCTGAGGGAGACACCATAGTCTTAAGTAAGTGTTGTTATCTTTCTTTAAAGGCGACATGGGTAAATGCTATAGAAAGGGAATTAAATGTCCTTGAGGATAAATATTCCTTTGATTTAACTACTTTTTCAGCAGATATGCAAGATATTATTTCCACTAGGGCTGCGTTGTTAGTAACTCTAGCTACAAAAGAAGACAAAATAACTATACTTTAGATTTATTTTAGGAAGAAGGATATTGCTTATTGTGGGAAGAAGTTGGCCAATTTTCCAGATGTCTCGAGCAACACAAGTTAGGAGGAAATCTTTTTTTAGCTCTTCAGGCTAGGGTTCTTGCTCTGGGAGCAACATTTTTCTTGTGTTATTCATGTAAGTGTTTGGTTTCCCTGGGGTTAGATAAAATGTCTTTTTATCTCCTACTGATTTAGAGACATTTTTGATGGAGAAAGAAAAGGGTTGAAGTAGGCTGATTTGGTCTTTTGATTGTTGGATATCCTGGTGGGTAGGGGCTAGAATTTGGACAAGGGTTATTTAGATCTCTTGTTTTGATTGCTTGTTTAATTATTGTTAAATTCTCCTCGTGACGTGGGCTGAATGTCTTTTTTTATTGCTTTATTGATTATTTTCAGATGTGCAGTGTTGAGGTTTCTGTATACTGTTTGGTATGTAATAAATTGAAATTCTCAATTAAAAAAAAAAAGAACATAAGATATGCCCTGCTGGGTCAGACCAAGGGTCCATCAAGCCCAGTATCCTGTTTCCAACCGTGGTCATTCCAGGTCTGAAGTATCTGCCGGATTCCCAAAGGTATACACATTACATGCTGCTTGTCTCAGGGGCAAGCACTGGATTTCCCTGGTCCTCAATGGTTTATGGGCCTTTCCTCCAGGAACTCTTTCAAACCTGTTTTGAACCTAGCTACACTAACAGCTTTTACTACACCCTCCGGTAATCAATTCCAGAGTTTGATTACTTGCTGAATGAAAAAATATTTTCTCTGATTAGTCTTAAATGTGCCACATTGTGGCGTCATTTTGTGTACCCCATTTTGTGTACCCTTTCTACTTTTTGAAGGAGTAAACAACCGATCTACATTTACCCATTCCACTCCATTAATTTATAGATCATTTTCATATCTCCCCTTAGCTGTCTCTTTTCCAGGTTGAAGAGCCCTAATCTTTTAATAAGATAAGGCGGTATAGAAATACTGTTAAATAAATAAATAAAATAAGCCTTTCCTCCATAGGGATATTCTTCCATACTATTTACCAGTTTGGTCACTCATCTCTGTACATTTTCCAATTCTGCTATATCCTTTTTAAGATATGGTGCCCAGAATTGCACACAATATTCAAGGTGCGATCACACCATGGAGCAATACAGAGGCATTATAATATCCTTGGTTTTATTTTCTATTCCTTTCCTTATGATTCCTAGCATTCTATTTGCTTTCTTGACTGCAGCTGCACACTGGGCGGAGGGTTTCAACATACTATCCACAATGACGACCAGTTCCTTTTCATGAGTGGTGATTCCTAATTTGGAACCTTGCATCGTGTAATTGTAGTTTGTGGTGTTCTTCCCTAAATGCATAACTTCGGGCATCCAAATGGAAGATGAAATTTAATGTGGACAAATGCGCTCTCCCAATTTTCAAGGTCCTCTTGCAATTTTTTACAATCCTCTTCCATTTTAACAACTTTGAATAATTTTGTGTCATGTGCAAATTTGATCACCTCACTCGTTATTCCCATTTCCAGGTCATTCATAAATATGTTAAAAAGCAGTGGGCCAAGCACATATCTCTGGGGTACTCCACTATTCACCTTTCTCCATTGAGAAAATTGGTCATTTAGCCCTACTCTTTGTTTTCTATCTTTTAACCAGTTGCTAATCTACAATAGTATACTGCCTCCTATCCCATGACATTTTAAGTTTCTCAACAGTCTCTCATGAGGAACCTTGTCAAAGGCTTTCTGAAAATCCAGATACACCATGGAGTCATTCCAGAACACATATAAGGGGCTTTTATGTGCCAAAAATATCCCAGACCGTATTCGGAAACACTTCTGACATGCATGTCTATGGCGCTAGTACGGGGATCTCGGAAAGTGGGCAGGAGAGGGTGGAATGGGGGCGTGGTCAGCTGCAGAGACATAGAAAGCGTATTCAGGAAAGGCCCGTGTATGTATTAAATATTTCCCGGAAACGTCCACGTTATTCATGCTGAAATGTAGAATAAGGCTAGGACTTGGAAAAAATCTGCTCTTCTCTGCAATGCGGCCCATATTGAAGAATGGTTGCAACAAGTACGTCACAAACTGGTGTGACTGCAGTTTGGAAAAAACACAAGATGCAGTCTTGAGGTACAGGGGAGCTGAAGTGAGGGAATGTTGTAAGGTCTAGACACATTAATAAACACCCTTACAGAAATATTAAGAAGAGCAGTGGAGGCCCATTCTGTGTTGGACGTCTCAGCCTCTGTCCATCCAGGTGGAATCGGACGCACAGAAATATACAGGATTCTGATCCCTTGGAGCACATCTAGCCCTTGCAGGATCAGAATCCCATCTAAGCCTGTACGATTCCGGTCGGCCTGCAAATATAAGCAGCTACCCGGCTCACTTGGTCAAGGCTCCTGAATGGAGCTGCGGCACCGTAGTGTCCAGTTGCCATGGCCCATGGCTCCATTCAGGAGCCACGATCCTTGGCTGCCGCTGACATCGTCCATTCCCTGCAGCCTGACCCCCGATCTGGCCTCCCAAGACCAGGGTCAGACTGTGGGGAATCTTCTGTGGCCCACCCATCCTTTTGTACGCCCTGGGCCTGCCGTCCCCTTGTCTAGGGGAACTTATTCCGCCTTTGAGGTGGAATAAGTTCCCCATCTACTCTGCCGGCCCCGGATGTGCAGGGCTGACATCAGAATCAGCCCTGTACATCCAGGGCCGCAGACTGCCCCCTGCCCGCCCCGTCTCTGCTCTGCCCCTTTCCTGCTCCCGTCTAACTTCCCCGTACAAACTCCCTATGTGTACGGGGAGGCTTGGTGTGGATGGGAAAGGCAGACGAATAGCGGGGATGTATGTCCCCACTATTTGTAGTTCAGAATAGACCCCATAGGGCCCGATTCTGTGCCACAAATAGTAGGGATGGACGTCCCAGTGGGACATCCATTCCCGTTATTTGTGCCTTCCCTGCCGCATCTAACTTCCTTGCAGGTTGTGCAGGGAAGTTAGATGGGATGGGAAAGGGGCGGCTCTGAGGCAGAGTCTGGGCGGTCGCTGGCCCTAGACGTATAGGGCCAATTCTAATGTCGACCCTGTACATCCAGGACCAGCAACATGTGCGGGAAAGTTATTCCACCTCCTGAGGTAGAATAACTCCCCTAGACATATCTGTTTTGCAATGTTGGGGTGCGGATGGGGCAGGGGATCCGGAGGACATTCCCCGCAGGAGGAATGGTCAGGAAATGGATCAGATCCAGCAGCGGCAATGATGAGGTGAGTAGCCTGGATTTGAGAGAAGCCAGGGACGAAGCCTGATGTACAGACTTAGATAGTTTGTTTCAGGCATAAGGAGCAGCAAGGTGAAAGGAGCGACATCTGGATTTGGCAGTAGAAGAGAAGGGCACAGATAGAAGAATCTGACAGAAGAGCGGAGTTCACGGGGAGGGGCATAGGGAGAGAGAAGAGGGGAATGTAGTGCAGAGCAGCAAATGAGTGCACTTATATTTGTTGCTCAGCAATATAATGCATCCTTTGTGGACCTGAATATTAGCTTGGGGTTTTGTGCACTTGGTGAAGGTACATCCCTAGTAGTTTAAGGTGTGTTTGTAGAAATTACCATGGCAGGGCCCGAACCATTTGATGCAAGATATGTCTGAATACTGGAATGCACTGGACTTACCTAGCACTTTTTAGGGCATGAGGGGGACTGGTCTATAGTCTAGGTTGCAGCAGCTGCCATTTCTAATTGGTATTTATGTCTAGTGTGCATCAGCAAACTGCTGTCTGCAATGAGCCACTTAGGAGATGTATGTTTTTCCCAAGGGGCTTGGCGTCCGTGGGTACATCGTGGGGATGGGCAAGATCCAAAACATCTAATGTTTCAGAATATGGTGGGCACAGGGATGTCCAAAATGTTTCCCCACATCCGAGGCTTGGGGATGGCTGAGTAGCGCTTGAACGTGCCTACTGATCATGTCTATTTCCCCAATTACAGACCCACGGAAACGTCCAAACCCGCGGATGTGCAATTAGGTCAAGGGGGGGGGGCATTTTTTATTTATATTTATGTTTATGCAATTTCTTGATATAGCCCAGGCTGAAAGGCATCAGAGAGGTTTACACACACACTACAAGCAGGTACTGGATACATTCCCTCTTCCTCGAAGGGCTCACAATCTACATGTTCGCGGGCCAGATGTGCACATTATGGAATTATGCTCCACAACAACCTGCTCACCTTTTTATCTACCTTGAAAAAATATAACACCTTTGAAAAAATATAATACATTAGTGAGACAAAACTTTTCTTGGCTAAATCCATGTTCTCTTTCTGCCATTAAGCCATGACTATCCTCATGTTCAGTCATTTTGTTCGTTATAATGGTTTCTACCATTTTGCCCGGTACAGACATCGGCTCACCAATCTGTAGTTTCCCATATCGCCTCTGTAACCCTTTTAAAAAATTGGCGTTACATTGGCAACTCTCTAATCTTCAGGTACTACAGATGAATTTAAGGATAGCTCATAGATCACTGAAAGTAGGTCTGTAATCTCATATTTCAGTTCTTTCAGCACCCTGGGATGTATGCTTTCTGGTCCAGGTGATTTGCCGTTCTTTAGTTTATTAAATGGTTGTAATACATCTTCCCTGTTTATCGAGATTTGTTTAAATTCCTCTGATACATCAGCTTTACATATCATTTCTGGCATGGGTAAGTTTCCTACATCTTCCTCAGTAAAGACTGAAGCAAAGAGTTCATTCAATCTCTCCACTATGGCCTTGTCCACTCTTAATGCCCCTTTTGCCCTTCTATCAATCTCATGGTCCAACTAGCTCTCTCACAAGTATTTTGCTACGAATATACTTGAAAACGTTTTTATTATGTGCTTTTGCTTCCAAGGCAAGCTTCTTTTCATATCCTCTCTTTTGCTTGCCAGTATTTATGATGTTTCCTGTTCTCATCATTTGGCCCTTTTTTTTCCATTTTCTGAAGGGTTTTTTCTTAGCTATAACAGCCTCTCTGACCTCATCTTTAAGCCATACTGGATGTCGTTTGGCCTTCCTTCCACCTTTCTTAAAGCGTGTAATACATCTGGTTTGGGCTTCCAAGGCAGTGAATTTAAATAATGCCCAGGCCTGATGTAGACTCTTAGGGCCCGATATTCATCTGTCCGCAGTTTGGAAGAGTCGTGCACTTCAGTGGCACACAGCCCTCCCCTCTGACCTCTAAACGGGATATTCAGTGCCATGGCAACAGCATTGACTATCTTGCAATCACTGCCAGAGCTGGAAGTCGCCGAAGCTAACCGGGCAGCAGTGATTTTTGGATGCTGCCCAGTTAGAGCCATTCTCTGCCTCGGAATGCCCCCAACATGCCCAATGCTAACCAGATAGCGTCGGGACACAGAGGGGACTTAGATGGGGATATTCGACGTCACTAACCATGTAGGTGCCATTGAATATCACCATCTAAGGTATTTATTTATTTAGACAGTTTTTGTATACTGCCTTATCCTTCAATCAAAGCGGTCACAACACAATTGGGGGATACATTTTTAACATGTGGGGATATGAGACACATACACTAATACTTACAGGGAACATGGGCAATTTACATGGTTTACTGGGCTGTAAACAATGTAAATGCCTTTCTAATATCAGGCCCTTAACCTTTGAAGTTGCTTTGTTTAGTTTTCTCTTAAGCATTGGTGGTGGAGTTAGGTGTGCCTGTGGTACTTATGCTGTACGTTATAGTATACATCTGCACATTAACTGCCAGGAACATGTTAGTCACACCCCTGATATAGTTACTGTGGATGCTTTGCACTTAACACTTACTAGTTTTTGTGCTAACAGTGCTTTAGATTTTTGCATCTAATAAACTTTAGAAAAAGGGCCCCTAGCTTATGTAAATGATTACTTTTATTTTTCTATCTAAATACCTAAATGTATAGTAAACCATTTATTTTACAAGGTACATTTTTATCTATTTTTGTGAAATCACACCGGGTTTTTAATTTTTTTTTTTTTTTTTTTGCATTATTTGAAAATGGTAATATATGAAAAGAGAGGCCCAATTTTGCAAAAAGAAATTGTTTCCTTTTTCAGATATTAAAGAAACAGAAAAAAGGAGGTGATACTGCCTCTGTATAAGTCTCTGGTGCAACCTCATTTGCAGTATTGTGTGCAATTCTGGAGTCCGCATCTTCAAAAGGATATAAACAGGTTGGAGTCAGTGCAGAGGGTGGCTACTAAAATGGTCTTCATTATGAAGCATATGAGGAAAGACTTAAAAATCTTAATATATATACAGTACTTTAGAAGAAAGGCAGGATAGGGGAGATACAATAGAGATGTTGAAATAAATGTACAGGAAGAGAGTCTCTTCCAGTTGAAAGCAAGCTCTGCTACGAGGGGACATAGGATGAGGGTGAAAGGGGATAGACTCAAGAGTACTATACAGAAATATTTCTTTACGGAAAGAGTGGTGGATCCGTGAAAAAGTTTCCCAGTGGAGGTGTTAGAGACAAGGACAGTATCTGAATTCAGAAAAACATGGACAAACACAGAGGATCCCTAAAGGTAAAAAGGGGACTATTGCAGTTGATGGAAGGACAGACTAGAAAGGCCATGTGGTGTTTTTCTGCTGTCATGTTTCTAGTTAAATGAACTAATTTATTATAAAATATGCTTTAATTTATTTATTAGCATTTGTTGTATCGCCATAGGCACAAGAACTGGCATCATAGTGGTTTACATAAAAATCAAAAAGTAGCAGAACAATAAGGGGTATGTTTACTAAACCACAGTAGCGGACTCTGTGTGTTAATTGGAGCCACAGCCCCATTGAAATCAATAGGGCCACAGCTTCCATATCGCACGGAGTCCGCTACCGCGGTTTAGTAAACATGCCTATAAGACTTAAATCAGACGAAACAATTAAGTTTAAGACATTTTTCACTCAACAAAAGTGTACAAGGTAGATTACAGTATACAGTTTAAAACACAGTAACATAAGATCAGAGATTGTAACAAATCATTTTCTATGTTTCTATGAGAGAGAGGAAGGAATTGTATGGGTGGGCAGACTAGATAGGTTGTGAAGTCTTTATCTGCCGTCATTTTCTATGTTTCATTGTTTCATTATACTCCTCTGCCATTCCTGCAATGTTCCCATCCTACCTCCCAGACTTCAATAAACCAGGTTTTCAAAATCTTTAAAAAATTGAAAATAATCTGTGAGGCCCTTTTATTCTGGCAGCAGACTGTTTCAAATCCTTGGGACCACTATTGAAAAAGTTCTATATGGGCCTTTTCGTTTTAAAAACTTTAGAACCAATCATTATAATGTTATGTGCTTGACGATCTGAGATCCCCAAGAGTTCATACTTCAGAATTTTTTTTCCTGCAGGTATAATAGTCCAATATTTATAATATGCACAAAATGACAGGCACAAAATCTCAAATTTAATCTGTAATTCCAATGGAAGCCAATGTAGTGCCTGTAACGGTGGAGTAGCTCTGTCCCATGTATGGAAGTGGGCAAAGTAGCTAAAAAGACCCATAAGAATTGCTTTCTGTTTCAGTAACTGGTTACCATTGAAGGGTAATATTAAAGCACTAAAGGGCATGTTTACTAAACCACATTAACCGATAGCATGGGGTTTAGTGCTCTGTGTGCATGCCATGCTAAAAGTTAGTGTAGGGCCCTGCATCAAAAATCCCTTGCCAACTGGGAAGCATGGGATTGAGTGGAAATGGGATGGCTTGGGGCAGAATGTGAGCATTGATGGTGCATTGTGGCAGGGCTGTACCAAGCCATAATTGTGCCCTGTGCGACTTGCACATCTGGTACGCCCCTCCCCCTCCTATCACAGGTTTGTCATTTGCCCCATGCATTTCCCCATCTTACCCTCATATCCAGCTATCTCTCCCCTGCGCTGCCTGCCCTTGCCCACCTGCTGTCACTTTTAGTGTTGTCATGGCAGCGGTGGTGGCAGAAGCGACATCCAATTAAAAGAAAAAACACGTGTCTTTCTGATTCTGCGCTTGCATGTAGGTCTGGTCCCTCCCTCCTCTGACGTATGAATGGCAGGTATGATCCCGCCCTCCTCTGACATATGAATGGCAGGTATGATCCCGCCCTCCTCTGACATATGAATGGCAGGTCTGTCCTGCCCTCCTCTGACATATGAATGGCTGGTCTGGTCCCTCCTTCCTCTGATGCGAGCATACACCAGAGGAGGGAGGGAGGAGGCCAACATGCAAGCACGGAGTTGGAAAATCTTGCAGGTTTTGTTTTCAAATGGATGTCGCTACTACCACTGCCACTGCCAAGGCAACACTAAAAGCAGTGGGGGTGGGGGCCTATTTCTTTGCACCGTGTGTGGCTGCACCACTCGCACAGGGCTAGGTATGGTGCTGCACTGTGGTTAGCGTGGGCATTTTGGGCACGTGCTAACCATGAATGTTGCCAATATCACAGGTACACTTAATGCTACCTCAGTGCATAGCGCTAAATGCACCTCCATGCCAGATGGCATGGTGCTGCACATTAGCAATGCGTCAATGGCAGGGAAATGGGCACACAAGCTCTCTAAAGTTGACACAGTCTTCTGCACTAGATTCACTGCCCAGAAGCATGCTGCTGGCTTGCTCTTTAATAAACATGCCCCTAAGATTTGAGTCGTATATAATGAAGTCTGCCTTTTCAACAGGATAAGCAATAAAAATGAAGAAAAGGAAGGGGACTCAGATAATGCAGTAAGTGAACCACCTCCAACTCCTCAAGACACATCACCCGACAGGCGACGGTCATCCTCAGATACATCAAGATCTACCTACAGCCTCACAAGACGCATCTCGAGTAAGACAGTTATCCATAGAGTTTGTGCATGAAATTATGAAAATGTCAAGTGTAAAATGTATTGGAGATTTGGTGTTTGCCCTTCCATTCTCTAGACTAGGGATGTCCAGTCCTGGAGGACCAATATATATTGGCTGAACAGTGGTATTACTCTGAAGATTTTTGGATCTATTGCGGTTGCAGTCCTGGAGGACTGCAAATCACTCAGGTTTTCAGGATATCTCTAATGAATATGCATGCAATACATCTCATGCATATTCATTAGGAATATCCTGAAAACCTGACTGGTTTGTGGTCCTCCAGGACTGCAGTCATACATCTCTGCTGTAGACAGTGTCTAAACCAAATTGGCACAAAAATGGATTTCTAGGCCACTAGGAATAACAGCAACACAAGGGGATTTTTCAGCATGTTTGTTTCAATTTAAATGTCATGTGAGAAGTTCACAAGTAAAGACATGACCAAATGGTGCATTATTTTTAGACTCGAACATCCATGATGCTATGATATCCTTCTGTGAGGCTAATATTGTTCACTGTCATTGGCTTTTAGGTTTAGAGTCGAGGAGACCTAGTTCACCACTAATTGATATTAAGCCCATTGAGTTTGGAGTAATGGGAGCCAAAAAGGAAACTGTACAGCCAACAGTACTCAGAAAAACATACACGCCAGATGACTATTTTAGAAAATTTGAACCAAGGCTTTATTCTCTTGATTCTAACAATGATGATGTTGATTCTTTGACTGATGAGGAAATATTATCCAAGTATCAGCTGGGAATGATGCATTTTAGTGCCCAGTATGACCTGTTGCACAACTATCTAATAGTGAGAGTGATTGAGGGCAGAGACCTTCCTCCTCCAATTTCTTATGATGGTGCAAGACAAGACATGGCTCACTCCAATCCATATGTGAAGATCTGTCTCCTGCCAGACCAGAAGAACTCAAAGCAAACTGGAGTAAAACGCAAAACCCAGAACCCAGTATTTGAGGAGCGATATACTTTTGAAATCCCATTTTTAGAAGCCCAAAGAAGAACTCTCCTTTTAACGGTAGTGGATTTTGATAAATTCTCTCGTCACTGCGTCATTGGAAAAGTTTCAATGCCTCTAAGCGAAGTAGATTTGGTGAAGGGTGGACACTGGTGGAAAGCAATAGTTCCCAGCTCTCAGGTAATAAGCTAACCTGATGACATTTTATATTCTAATGTTTTTGGCAGTTTCATTGAATTTATAGCTGCTTTTAGTGATACTTGCAAAAGTACTTCAACTAAACTGTTTTTAAAAGTCATGCATATCGAAATGCTATTACATCTTCTTAATGTCCTTGCAAATTACAGATTACAATCACAAAAGAATTTAAACAAATTGAAAACAATTAGGAGCTTAAGGAAAAACACGACATGCCATGCTGGATCTGACCATGGTCTCTCAAGGCCAGCATCCTGTTTCAAACAGTGGCCAATCTGGTTTATTTGGAAGTACTCAATAGATCTTAATAGAGACACCACTCCCTATTGCTCATTCCCAGAAGTGGCAATCCTCACGGCTTTCTGGGTAACATGGACCTGTCTTTTTTTAGAAACTTGTCTAAATCTCTTTTTTTTTAACTCTAATTCTTACCATTACAATTAATATTACGATACATGTACAAGGAAAACATAAGTCCACAGATTTCATAAAATAGGTGGGATGATGCAAATTTGAACTACCTTCCCTCCAACAAATTTACAGCAACATTTTTCAGTTGCTGAACTTGTGAATAACTAATTTAATACATCCTACCCCCAATCTCTCACCCACCCCAAATTCTGATAATCACAGGATTATCAGTGGTCGGATGATTGTGAATTGGTTTTACACTAACAGGCTCCTCATCTGATAGTGTGAACAGCTGACCTCTGAAATATATTCCAACTCTACTAGGCAAGTATATCAAGAAAGGTTTGCATTGGAAAACTGCCCAGTTTCTAAAGTGACACTGTGGCTGAGGTCCATTCCATTACTATCATACTATGTAACTGGTATCTTCGCTATCTGGAGAAGAAGCCGCCTCCTCCTCCCCACTTCACCATGGTATATACTTTTTTTAACTATAAGAATGATTTTATGAATGAGAATATTTATGTAAGGAAGCCAAGCTTTAATGCAGACTGATCAAAAATACAAAATAGGCTGAGAAAGTGAACAGTTGAGGTAATTTTATAGGGAGTCATCTATTTTTAGGCACAGACAACATATCTAATGCCAGTATTTTAGTCATTTCTGCATTTGGCCATTTATGTGCATAAATTACCTCTTATAATACCAACGAGCGTAAAAGTACTTACATTTGCATTGTGTGTACTTTCACTGTGGGTATGCATATGAGCAGAGTTTGGACAGAGTGTAGACGGAGTGTGCAAGTACACACCTTAATTACAGAATGCTATAATTTGCACGCAAACTTGCAAAAAGTAGATGTAGTAATTTACACCAGCTCTAAGGCTGGTGTAAGTCATTGCATTTTAACTCAACGATTTTGAACCTTCTTCATCTCACAGCATGCTGATAAGGCGCTAAAACTGTCAAGGCGCACCATCAGTTTTTTAAGGATATATTTTATCATTTAAAAAATGAGTATTAGTATTGTATTTAAAATTCAATAACACACTTACTGTAACACAAACAGATCTCTCACCCAGGCCAAGGAAGCTACATCAAGTGACAGGAAATATTTTTCAATGTTTTTACTCAGCAGTGACAAACTTTGTAGAATTAAATTGACAAGATTTCTGTCCAGTCTGCAATGTTTTATCAGTTCAAACATTTCAACTTTGTTCTCTTTTTTTTTTATTTTTTATTCTGGCTCCCCACAGTGTTAGCTTTTCCTTAAAGGAGATAACTTTGTCCATACAAGTAAGAATATTTTTGTTCTTTCCCTGCATACTCTTGATAAGAGTGTTCAAGGCTTGGAAAATGTCAGATAGGAATGCAACTTTACTACACCAGCTCTCATCAGTTCAGACTGTTCTGATGTAAAACAAATTAGAAGCTGTTCCCTCAGTTCATACAACCTTGAAAGCACCCGCCGTCGAGAGAGCCATCTCACTTCCATGTGCAGTAGTGCAAGCTTACACGGAATAACATACCCGATCCGGACAACAGCTGACTGAAGGAGGACACTGCTACTGCCCTCCCTCAAACTCCTTCAGTGGCCCTACAAATAAATGACCCTTCCCCAAGCTCCCATAGCACACCTGTGGATCAGTTGCAGCACAGCGGTTGAAAATCCCTGCTTTAATGTAAGGCATGTCCTCTGCCAGTTATGCTGTTATTTCATAAAGTCATGTATGCTTCTTCTTAACTTTATCTAATACAGTAGGTATACAATGCATGTGTTAACTAGGCACAGTTTTATAAAATGACTTTCCGTAGGTCCTCTGTCGGAGCTATTTCTTTTGCAGTCATCTGTGAAGAAGATTCCTGCTTTAAAGATCCATGTTGAGTAAATATACTACTCCTGCTGGAATTCTGCAAATAAAATTCAAACTTCTGTGTCAAAAGTCTGAATTATGCACAATTCTGAATGCTTTGTCTATCAAAATAAGAAAGCGTATTGTTTTGAATGATACTTAGGGGTATGTTTACTAAAGTGTGTTAATTACTACCGTGGCGACAACCCGGGATGATTGCACAACGGTAGCAGCTAATGCGGGCAAAATGCAGACTGCAGTGATTTTCTGGGATGTCTAAATTTTGTGGGATATCTGCAGGCTTGGGCGGGATTAGAGCAGAGAGTGGGCGTGCCTGCAATGCATGATCAGCGATTACCGCACGATGTTTACATTCACAGTAAACACTAAAGTTGCAGACACCACGGGTGCATCTAATGCCAACTCAGTGGATGACAATAGCTGCATCTGCAGGGCGGGCCAATCACGGGTCCTGCATTTTCGCCATATCTGCTGGGGAAATGCTGTACTCGCCCCCAACAGATACTGTGGGGCTTTAGCTGCCAAGGCAGCGCTACGTGTAGTAACACTTGGCATTAGCTGTAAAAGCTTATCGCGCTTTAATAGACATACTTCTTAATTTAAAATGCAATACAGAAGAAAAATCACAGAAAGTGGAAAATTTTGAATTATTGCATGCAGAATTCCAGCAGGAGTAAATACAATCTGTCCACCATGTTAGAATGCATTTCCCATAGTTGTGCATCTTCTATAAGATTTTTTGCAAGGCAGATCCCCCTTTATATTTTGTCTGGGGAGAAGCCTACCACTTCATCGTGATGCCATCTCATGCAAGTATTAATTTATGGATCAACAGCTGTTGTTTACATATAAACTTTTATATGTTAGAGAAACAGAGAGACCCTTCTTTGCAATGTTATGGAGCAGCATGTCAAATTCATTATAATCAAAAACAATTACATTATTGCATAGTGTAAATTCAACATAATGTCTAACTTGCTGAACTACAAATAACCTTTTTAAACATTGAAACATTCTTTGAGTCCTTAAAATGAAAACATTGTTTCTCCCAGATACAATGAGGTTATTAATGGTTACCGCTGCCATGTACATGCCCAATTTCCCAGTCTGGCAGGATACTTCTGCAGTCCCTCGGAGCCTGCTTGGGCTTTAACTGCTTTGAATAATTTTGTATTATCTGAATATTCGAGCGCCTCACTCATTGCTCCCTTTCCAGATCATTAATGAATTTCTTAGTATTTTGCTACATATATTCTTGTAGTCTCTACAGAGCTGGTTAGAGCCGAGTTGTGAGGCTCTGCAGGGGGAAAGAATGAGTGTGGCAAGAGTGAACTTTAAACGTATCCATGTACTTCCCTTTTCACAAGGGGGATACATGGATATTTCAAAAATATTTTCCCGTCATAAGTGAACCTGGGGTTTCGAGATGGGAATGAAGGGGTAGTTCTGTTTATCCATCTCTAAAAGCTAAAAGGTTCAGGTTTAGAACTCAACTCCTTAATTTTGTGAGTTCTGGCACTTATCCCTGTATTTGCCAGAACTTACACGGGTAGGATGAAAGATCAGCACTCACACATGCAAGTCTGCCACGTACATGTTTAACACCCAGAGTGAAACCCAGCAGGGTGAGTTCAAATGATGGGCCCCAAGCATAATTTGCTGAGGGCCTCTCATGATGACAGCTGCGGCAGCAACTGTCATGAGAAGGGGGAGAGAACACCTCTCCCTTCCCATCTTGTCTTGTCTCCTCCCTGAAAACTAAGGAAAAAAGTGGCAGCTGACAAACATTTTAGTTATTTTAAGAAATGGTTGCCGCAATGCCTCCTGCTGCACCTGTGCCTTTAAAACTGTTCCGTGGCAGTCGAACACTTCGGCAGCACATTGGAAGATGCTTTAAGGGCCTCTTGCTGCCGCGGAACAGTTCTACAGGCATAGAGGTGACGCTGCAAATATCTTCTAAAGTAACTATAATGTTTGCTGTGCTCTGTCACTGCAGCGTGCCACTTGCCCTCTTCCAGGCTGGGCTTCCCTGCATTGCAGGAGCTGCTTGGGTGCTATTTACACCACTGCAGATGCTGCTATTTCTATTTTTTGTATGTTGTCCTACTGGATATGCTGCACAATAGATGTATATTCCTATACATCCTTGCAAATCTTTTTTACAAAAAGGCTGCACATTCAAGGGTATGTTTACTAAACTGCACTACTGGGTCGCACAAGATTCAGCATATGCCAAGTGTATTGTGGTAAAATTTATTGCACGTAAAAATGCGGTCATGCTTAAAATCCCATGCTGCCTGAGTAGCATGGATTGGAGGAGAGACTTGGAAGTTCAGGAGCGGAACGTGCTCATCGTGGGTAGCATGGGCTGGAGGAGAGACTTGGAAGTTCAGGAGCGGAACGTGCTCATCGTGGGTAGCATGGGCATTTTTAGTGTGTGCTCACTGGCAATATTGCACTTATCACCACCTCAGTGGGTCGCATTGTTTGCCAATCCTAATTGCATTAAACAGAATGAGCATGGGGGAGAGGGGAGGGTGGAGTAAAACGTGCGCTAGCTACATGAGGACATGCCAGGCTTGCTTACATTTTGTAGCACGGGTCAAGTGCACCCCCCCCCCCTTCACTCATTTTTGGGATGGAATGCACAGTTGCCACCCACGATTTGGTAAACATGTCCCTTTAACCTGGAAAAGAGACGGCTGAGGGGAGATATGATAGAAGTCTATAAATTAATGAACGGAGTGGAACGGGTAAACGTAGATCGATTATTTACGTTATCAGAATATAGAAATAGGGGACATGCAATGAAGCTACAAGGTAAACTATTTTAGACTAATAAAAAAATATTTTTTCACTCAATGTGTAATCAAACTCTGGAATTTGTTACCGGAGGATGTAGTAAAGGCTGTTAGTGTAGCTGGGTTTAAAAAAGGTTTGGACAAGTTCCTGGAGGAAAGATCCATAAACCATTATTAAGAAGGGACCCAGGATATCAATGCTTGACCCAGTACAAGCATTGTGGAACCTGTGTCTTTTGGGGAAACTGCTAGGCAGGGCCGGATTTACCTATACGCCATGTACGCCATGGCGTAGGGCCCACAGCTGGCAAGGGCCCACAAAAAGCTGCCGCGGCAGCATGGACATTCCCGCGGGGCCCCCTCTGCCCTGCCGAATCCCCGGCTGAGCCCCTCCGTGCCGGCTTTGAGAGGCGCGAAGGGAGAGTGTCTCCCTCGCGTCTCTGTTAAGCCCGCAGGGGATTCCCATCTGCGGGCTTAACAGAGACGCGAGGGAGACACTCTCCCTTCGCGCCTCTCAAAGCCGTCGCGGAGGGAGGGATTCGGCAGGGCAGAGGGGGCCCCGCGGGACCGTCCATGCTGCCGCGGCCTTGGTAGCAGCCAGCGGTTTTGTTTTTTTTAAATTTCCTTTTTCTTGTGCCAGAACCACATTGCTACAGAGCTCCCAGAAGAGATCCCTGCATTTTCTGGTAACAAAACCTTTTACATTTTACAATTAATATAAGCTCCTTAGAGCTTCACAATCAACATTCAATTGTTTTTTTTAAAACAAAACTGAAGTTCTGGTGACACCCTCCTCCCCCCCCCCCCCCCTGAGCCTCGGAAAGTCAGCCCCCAATCTTACAAACGCCACAAATCGTAGCAAAAAACAGCTTTTAAAATTTATAAAAATACTTCTTAGGGTTTCCTAAGCTCACCTCTCTGGGACCCCAGGGACCCTTTCAATGCCATTAAACTTCCCCCATTCACATGGCCGATTTTGGCCATTTTAAAGGCATCAGGCCCATTAAGGCCAGCTCTGCCTCCTTCTAAAGGTCTTAACAGGCCTAAGGAGCAGCAGTGTGGCCCAACTCTTTCCCTGGCCATGTGGCGCAAATTCCAGTGCTGCCTCACTTTTAGTCAGCACCCCAAATCCAGATGCTTCTTCAACCATCCAACTGCACTTCAGCTTCCTGGATGCCGGCCCTACAAATGCCATGGAGCTCTAGCACTTGGGAGATGTAATAGCACTGCAAGCCATCACCAGGAGCAGCCGCGATGATCATAGGGCCTCTCCCTGTGGCCTCCAGCAGCACAAGGCTGAGATCGGGAACAGCTACGATCCAGCCTGCAGACATTCCCCAGCAACCCTGAACTATGGAGCAGAACCTCTGCAGCTCACTGGAGCTGCGAAGACCTTCCTTTGAAAAAAAACCCCACTGCTGCTGGCTTGGCTGCCCTTTCAGCCCTCCTCCTCCGTAGCCATGGGATCCAAGAGGAGGCCGATCGTGGCTCCCTGATGACTCCCCAACACCCCAAAGCCCCAGGTATTTTAAAACTTATTTTATTTATAATCATCGGGTTACATTTCAACTTTCAGTAAAGTAAATGCTGCTCATTTCCAATAATAAATAGAATCAACACTGCTCAACAGTGTTAATCGTGATTTATCTGTTGTCAGACACTCTTTTATCACTAGCAACCACAGAGTTTCTTTGGATGTCCAAACTACCATTTTCACCTGTTCTGCTTGCAGGTTTTGCCATTTGCGCCAGAGGTTAGGCAGGTCTGCTGAAGAGAAAATACACCAGCAGCTACTATTCACATTTCAATGCCTATCATGCAGCAATAAAATCTTGTAACGTCTGAAGCCATTAAATACTTTCACACTGTGCCAACGGTACTAGAAATGTGGTGATGTCAGCAGAGACTTCAACTACACTTTATTGAAGGCACAAACAAAATCAAATTTAAATTTAAATTATATTATTCCACTCAATAGCATCATTTAGTCCATGTGGTTTAACGCTCTGCAATATAAATATCCAATATTGCTCTCTATATAACAAGACAGCCTTCTAATCTCCACTCCCCGTCCTCATTGTTGCTCTGGGAGGGAGGGATTCGGCAGGGCAGAGGGGGCCCCGCGGGACCGTCCATGCTGCCACGGCCTTGGTAGCAGCCAGCGGTTTTGTTTTTTTAAAATTTCCTTTTTCTTGAGCCGATGGGGGGGAGGGGGGTAGGACTGGAAATGGGCAGATGGGTGGCTAGGACTGGAAATGGGCTGATGCAGGGACTAGAAGGGAATGGATGCTGGGTGAGGCTGGAACTAGAAGGGAGCTGGTGTTGGGGGAGGATTAGAATGGGATGGGGCTGGAAGAGTAAAATGGAGAAGGGAAAAAATATTTTGTGTGGGAGGGATAAAAAATCTACAATTGTCCGGGTATTGGAAGAGTAAGTGGGGATTGAGGATGGAGGGGTAAAATTTGAGTGGATGAAATAGGAATGAGGAAAGAGAAAAAGGAGAAAGATTAGTATGTTAAAGCAGATGTAGAGAGAGAATGGAAAAAAACTAGAAGAGAGAAGAAAGGACAAATGGACAGCAGACAATGGAGAGTTAGCAGAAGACACGAAGAAACCAGAATAAAGTGGCTGGAGCAATTGCAGCTGAAAAAAAATGCACAAAAGGTAGAAAAATATCTCTTTATTTTGAATTTATTAATTGGAATATGTCAGCTCTGGTAAATGTGCATCATTAACATCTGCGCTTTGTTTAGTACAAGAGCAAATTAATGTATAGTTTTATTTCTACAGTGTTGTACATTCCAAGTTTTGGCTTTTGGGATTCCCAGTTTAATTATTGTCTTCCTGTTTCTAAATTGTGATTACTTGTTTGGTGATGGTCTATGTCAGCGATGGCGAACCTATGGCACGCGTGCCAGCTGTGGCACGCGAAGGCCTTGCAGCTGGCACGCGGGAAGGTCCGCATTTAAAAGGTCCCACATTTAAAAAAAAAAAACCAAACAAACCGGCTGCTTCTGCCGCGGCAGCCTCAAGAGCTCTGCCGCGGCAGCAGCATGAGTGCTGCCGCGGGGCCCCCCCCCGGCCCGGCAGAGCCTCCCTGCAGACTCTCCCTACAAGGCGCAACCCGCGGTCTTCTTTCAGCGCCGCGAGATTTACCTTTCTCGCCAACAGAGCCGCGCCACAGGAAACACCCGCGGCTCTGAAAGAAGCCCGCGTTTTGCGACTTGAAGGTAGATGATGCAGGTAGGCTCTGCCGGGCAGGGGGGGGGCCCCTCGGCAGAGCTCTTGAGGCTGCCGCGGCAGAGCTCTTGAGGCTGCCGCGTCAGAAGCAGCCGCTTTGGTTGGGTTTTTTTTTTTTAATTTGGGATGATGGGGGGGAAGGGGGTTTAGGTCTGGTAATGGGCTATGGTGGGGAGGCTAAGACTGGAAATGGGCTGATGGGGGGGGGGGGGAAGACCTGGTAATTGGCCATGGGGGGGGCTAAGACTGGAAAGGGGCTGATGGGGGGGGGGGGTTAGGACTGGTAATTGGCCATGGGGGGGCTAAGACTGGAAAGGGGCTGATGGGGGGGTTAGGACTGGTAATTGGCCGGGGGGGGGTAGGACTGGTAATTGGGGGGGGGGTTAGGACTGGTAATTGGCCATGGGGGGGGGCTAAGACTGGAAAGGAGGGCTGATGGGGGGGGGTTAGGACTGGTAATTGGCCAGGGGGGGGGGGTAGGATGGTAATTGGCCAGGGTGGGGGGGGGGGGTAGGACTGGTAATTGGCCAGGGGGGGGGTAGGACTGGTAATTGGCCAGGGGGGGGGGTTAGGATGGTAATTGGCCCATGGGGGGGGGCTAAGACTGGAAAGGGGCTGATGGGGGGGGTTAGGACTGGTAATTGGCCAGCGGGGGGGGGTGGTAGGACTGGTAATTGGCCAGGGGGGGGGTAGTAGGATGGTAATTGGCCAGGGGGGGGGGGTAGGGACTGGTACTTGGCCAGGGGGGGGGGGTAGGACTGGTAATTTGGCCGGGGGGGGGGGTAGGACTGGTAATTGGCCGGGGGGGGGGGTAGGACTGGTAATGGCCGGGGTTAGGACTGGTAATTGGCCATGGGGGGGGCTAAGACTGAAATGGGCTGATGGGGGGGGGGGGGTAGGACTAGTACTGGGCCATGGGGGGGTGCTAAGGCTGGAAGTGGGCTGGTGATGGTGATGGTGATGGTGATTTGGGGGGGGTAGGACTAGTAATGGGCTATGGGGGGGGGCTAAGACTGGAAATGGGCTGATGGGGGGGTTAGGACTGGTAATGGGCTGATGGGGGGGTTAGGACTGGTAATGGGCTATGGGGGGGCTAAGACTGGAAATGGGCTGAGTGGAAGGAGGGCTTGAACTGCAAATAGCTGATGGGATTGGGGCTTGGAATGGAAATGGGGTGTGAGGGGGAGGGAGCTAGGAACTGGAAATGGGTGAGGGGGGGCTAGGACAGGAAATGGGCTGATGGAGGGGCTAGAATAGGACTGGAAATTGGCTGTTGGGGGTGCTAAGATTGGAAATGGGCTGTGGTGGGGGTTTGGATTGAAATGGACTCATGAAGGGGCTAGAACTGGAAGTAGGCTCATGGGGGGCTTGGATTGGAAATGGGCTGAGTGGAGGGGAGCTAGGATTTGACATGGGCTGATGGTGGGGCTAGGAAAGGACTAGAAACGGGCTCATGGGGGGCTGGGTTTGGAAATGAGCTGATGGAGGGACTCGGATGGGACTGCAAATAGATGGGGAGCTAGGACTGGAAATGGGCTTATGGGGGTTAGGACTGGAAGTGGGCTGTGGGGGGCTAGGACTGGTATTGGGTTGGGAGGTTGCTAGGACTGGAAATGGGTTGGGGGGCTGCTAGGACTGGAAATGGGCTGATGCAGGGACTAGAAGGGAATGGATGCTGGGTGAGGCTGGAACTAGAAGGGAGCTGGTGTTGGGGGAGGATTAGAATGGGATGGGGCTGGGAGAGTAAAATGGAGAGGGGAAAAATATTTTGTGTGGGAGGGATAAAAAATCTACAATTGGCCGGGTATTGGGAGAATAAGTGGGGATTGAGGATGGAGGGGTAAATTTTGAGTAGATGAAATAGGAATGAGGAAAGAGCAAAAGGAGAAAGATTAGTATGTTAAAGCAGATGTAGAGAGAGAATGGAAAAAAAACCAAGAAGACAGAAGAAAGGACAAATGGACAGCAGATGGAGAGTTAGGAGAAGACACGAAGAAACCAGAAGAAAGTGGCTGGAGCAATTGCAACTGAAAAAAAATGCACAAAAGGTAGAAAAATATCTCTTTATTTTGAATTTATTAACTGGAATATGTCAGCTCTGGGAAATGTGCATCATTAATTTTTGCGCTTTGTTTAGTACAAGAGGAAATTAATTTATAGTTTTATTTCTACAGTGTTGTTGTATATTCCAAGTTTGGCTTTTGGGGTTCCCAGTTTAATTATTGTCTTCCTGTTTTTAAATTGTGATTCCTTGTTTGGTGATGGTCTGTTCTGCATGTGTAACTGAGCTGAGGTATTCTGTTTATATAATTCCTATTTGACATTGCCACTTGTTCTTTCCCCAGTAGGTCATGTATTGTTGTTCTCTGAAATGTATTGGTTTAATATTTGCAGTGTTGCCTTTTGATAGTTAGGGTATGGTGCTTTGTGAGTCCTGGTAGTACTGTTAGGATACGGCGGGTTTGCTATGGGTTCTAAATGGGCAGCGTTTGTAGTAGTTCCTAATGTGCCTGGCGGTTGGTACTGGATTATAGTAATGTAGAAACCTTTTAGTCTTTCTTTATCCATATACTCATTAAGAGGCATGTTTACTAAAAAGTTAGTGTATGGTAACATTATGCAAATATTTATGCAAATGAGGCACCTTATGCAAATGAGGCTTTAATGGACGTGCTGGCACTTTGAGGAAATTCTTTGGTTTTGTGCGGCAGTTTGGGCACTCGGGCTCAAAAAGGTTAGCCATCACTGGTCTATGTTCTGCATGTGTAACTGAGCTGAGGTGTTCTGTTTATATAATTCCTATTTGACATTGCCACTTGTTCTCTTTCCCCAGTAGGTCATGTATTGTTGTTCTCTGAAATGTATTGGTTTAATATTTGCAGTGTTGCCTTTTGATTGGTAGAGTATGGTGCTTTGTGAGTCCTGGTAGTGCTGTTAGGATACGGCGGGTTTGCTATGGGTTCTAAATGGGCAGTGTTTGTAGTAGTTCCTAATGTGTCTGGCAGTTGGCACTGTATTATAGTAATGTAGAAATCTTTTAGTCTTTCTTTATCCATACACTCATTAAGAGGCACGTTTACTAAAAGTTAGTATATGGTAACATTATGCAAATATTTATGCAAATGAGGCCCCTTATGCAAATGAGGCCCCGCACCCCCCTTGGGCCGCCCCTGCTGGGGGCCCACAATTTTTGTTGGCGTAGGGCCTCACTCAAGGTAAATCCGGCCCTGCTGCTAGGTACTGTCACACCTCATCCGCCCCAGCCTTGACTGCTGGTATGGTTTGGCTCATGAGGGTGGTAGTTGTGCCGTGCTTGTATCTATACAAATCACACATAAGACTTTCTCTTCTTTTAGGGTTTTATTCCCCGTCCCTTTGAGGTTTTCTTCTTTAACAACAGAAAGTAATAGCCTAACTTGGCTTATAACATAAAGTAACTGAATAACACAAATAGCTTTCTTCAGTATATAACGTCAAACAAAAGAAAAGAACAAACAGCCTACTTTGTCTGTTTGGCTACGGAGAGAGAGAGAGTTTGTAGCCTTTGCTACCTGCCTATGGAATTAAGGTTACACCAACCTTTACCTTAAGGAGTATTCAGGTTCTTTTGTAGTAAGAGAACATTCCATTAATTCTGTATCTTCTAATGCACCAGAATCCTCATATTCCATCAATTCTGGTCCGGTGGAATCTGCATTGCCCACTTCTAATGTAGAATAAAAGTATGGCAGATTTGCCTCGTTAGTTAGGAAGTTCCTCTTCCTCTGAGTAGCACTGCTTCCCTGGGGAAGGTCACCAAACTCTGTATGCTGTTTTCTAGAACCCTGCCCCCGCTGGTGCTTCAGTGGATAGCTCAGGTCTCTGTTTAGCTTGCTAGCCTGAGTAATTGTGATACGCTCCCTGCTGGGTCTGCCTCAGCTCTCCGGCTCAGCTGTACCCGATTGCAAACTGTGTAACGGCGTTTCTCTTGGAGCTAAGAGTTCACTGTAATAGGGATTTCTTCTGCTTCTCTCGGTAGGTGAAATTCCCTTCTTTTAATACTTTTATAAACAGGAGAAAACTTGCTATCAGCCTCTGAATGTCCAGGCTTTGTAAGGGTATTTTATGCCTCCAAGACTCTTCCCTTTTAGAGAGGCAAATATCCCCTTATATCCCTTCTTTTCCACTGTATCTGCTGTTGCAGCTTTCTTATATTTCACTTGCCTTCTCTCAGAGCCACACAGGTCTCTGGACTCTTTCCACAATTCTTCTCTCCAGGATTGCCTACTCGGCTCCTCTCTCCAAGATTGCCTGTAAAGAACGCCTCTCTCTCCAAGGCTGTCTCTCTCTCCAAGCTTGCCTCTCTCTCCAAGCTTGCTTCTCCCACTCGAAGGTAGCCTGTCACTCCAAGGTAGCCTCTCTCCTCCAAGGTAGCTTCTCTCTCCAAGCTTGCCTCTCTCTCCAAGCTTGCCTCCCACTCGAAGGTAGCCTCTCTCTCCAAGGTAGCCTACCCCTGAATGTTTGGTAGTCCGTTTTATCTATGTATTTTCTGACTCCACCTTTCTTCAGCTGCGCTTCATTAGGTGAAGCAGAGTCCCGTGCCTTACTCCCGGGGTGTGTCTCTCTAGGCTCTGGGCACGTGTGCTTTCGTTGTCCCTGGCAACTGTCAAGCATTCCTTCATTCATCCTGTCACTTTTTCCTTGATCATTCATACTGCCCTGCATTCTCTCATGCTGCCCTAGGTCCACCCTGTGACACATTCCCCCCCTTAAAACATTACTTGCTGCCACGATTTTTCGTGGACAGCATGTAATCACTTGCGGGGTTCTATGGTTGCTGTTCACTGTAGGCTAAATTAGCTGTGGCCACTCTTTCTTTCCACGGTTTTAAGACATTCATGTGGTTTACTTGTCTACGGCGTTTTCATTTTCTACTAAGTAGGACACGAAACCTACCTTTTTTACTATTACGGCTGGACCCTTCCACCGTGATTCAAATTTTGGACCGGGATCCGCCACTTGTATGAGGACCTTGTCCCCTGCTATTAGTTCCCTAGTCTGTGTCCCTATCATAGTACTTCTTCTGGCGTTGTTTACTACGGTTCAAGTTTTCTATCGAGGCCTGGGACGTTTTCTTTAAGCGTGTTCTTAATTCCTTTAGGAACTGTGGGATCCCCACTTCGGGCACTCTGGGTTCTACCCATTCCTCTTTTAAAAATATCCAACACTCCCCTTGGGGACCCTCCCAAATAGTAGTTCAAATGGGGATACCCCTAGCGAAGTTTGAACTCTTTCTCTGCACGCATACATGACGAACGGGAGCAGCGTATCCCATTCCATCATTTCTCCTTTTCGTAGGCCTCTACGTAACAAATGTTTTATTGACTGGTTGGTGCGCTCCACCAACCCATTGGTCTGGGGATGATACGCACTCGTCCTTATATGGCGTATGCCAAACGCCTCCCAGACTTGAGCAAGGTACTTTGAAACAAAGTTTGTACCCTGATCGGTTAATATTTCTTGGGGAAACCCCACCTCGCAGAACAGCTTGATAAGTTCTTGCGCTATGATTTTAGCGGATATGTTCCTAAGGGGTATAGCCCATGGGAATCGGGTCGCATGGTCTACAATAACTAGTAAATATTGGAAACCCCTTGGCGTTTTTATTAATGGGCCTATGATGTCCATCCCCATTCGCCTAATAGGCGTAGCTATCGTGGGTAATGGCATTAGGGGTGCTGGCTTGGGCCTGGATATGGAGACCCTTTGACAGGCTGGGCAAGCATCACAATACCTCTTGGTGTCTTGGTATACCCCTGGCCAATAAAAACGTGCTAAAATCTGATCCAGTGTCCCTTGGACACCTTTATGTCCCCCGACTGGATGATCGTGGGCCAGGCGCAAAACTACCGCCTTAAAGGCTACTGGCACCACTAGCTGTTTCCTCACAGCTCCTGTATAGGGATCTAAACTCTCCCTGTATAAAATATCTTGGTCAATTAGGAATCGTGGCAATGTATTACGGTCCGCTTGAGCCCACTCGAATGCTCTTTTGAGGGCCAAGTTGGCCTTCTGTTCCATCGGAAAGGATGGGAACTTTTGTACGAGGGCAGCAGGGACCCAGGGTAATCCTTCCCCTGTTTCTAGTTCCTTCCTTCCTTTTGCTCTTTTACCCCTTTCCTGTCGCTTGGTAGCTTTGGTTTTCTTTCCCTCCCCCACCGGGCTCTGAACTAACTCATCCGAGTTGGGTAGCGGATCCCTCTCTTCCGCTTCTGCCTCCTTCTCAGGAGCCTCTTTGACCTCCTCTTTTTCAGGGGTTTCTGCTCTCTCTACTGTAGGGGTTTCTACCCCCTCTACTGGAGCTTCTTGGGGTTCCTTTACTGGAGTTTCTTGGGGCTCAGTTACCGGTGTTTCTTGGGGTTTTACTAACGGGGTTTGGGATCGTGTGGTGATGAATCCCGTTTTCGTGCCAAACCCTAGGTTCCATATCCTTGGAAACAATGGCCAGTCCCGTCCTAAAATTACCTTCTGGGGTAGCCCAGGAACTATTGCCACTTGCAACTTTTTTTCTGCCCCGAATGCCTCAACGCTTACTCGACGTAAAGGATAGGGCAGCTGGGCGCCATGCACACATTTTATTGCTACCTCTTCTTGGGTTACTGGGTGAGACGGCTTCAAAGTTTCCCAAAATCTTTGTGCTATTAAGCTTTGTTCTGCCCCAGAATCGAGTACGGCCATAGTACTTTCTCCTTCAACCTGTACCGGTATACATAGGCCTTTTGGTACCATCTTCGCTGCCCCTACCATCAGGACTGTCTTAACCCTACATTCTTTATCACGTGGCCTGGTTTGCCACACTTATAGCACCTCCTAGTGCTCCTTTTTATATTACTCTTATCCGGGTTATATTCATTCACTTCTGGGTGTATGCTTGTCACTTTCATCCATCCCATACATACTTGTACTTTTTAAAAAGGCTCACATTAGGTACAGTACTATGCTTTGCCAGACTGAACACCTCTGCCCATACTGCTGCTTCATCCGACGTCAAGCAATTTTGTAAGGTCAGGAACATTCTCATTTCTTTTGGAACAGTTAATAAAAATTGCTGTAGCACAAGCTCATCTAACACAGATTCTAAGGTTCTATTCTCAGGGTCTAACCAATTTATACAGCAAGTTTTTAAGCCTCTGACACAAAGCCTTTGGAGTTTCACTCTCCAATAGTACAGCTTCTCTAACAGCCTTTTATAATGCCTTGGGGTCAAACCTAGGCGATCTTTTACTGCCTTTTTATCTCTATATAATTATTTGCCAGGCTAGCCGGCATTGCCTTGAAGGCAGATAAAGCCTCTCCGCTTAGAGTAAGAGCAAATCTCATCGCCCATTGTTCTGTAGGCCACTTTAAATTTTCTGCTATGCGTTCGAACGCTTCAATAAAGTCATCTGGGTTATCTTCATGCCCCAAATGTCTCATAGCAAGACTTGTATGAGTGTCTACTTGCGGTATAGTTGCATCTCTTTCTGCAGACTTCCTCAGCAGTGCAGTCATCGCTTCCAATAGCGGCTTTTGCTGCTCCTGCATCGCTGCCATGTACTGTTTTTGCAGGTGCTGTAGCAGTCTGGCCTGTTTTCTTGCTGTTCACCCATCCAGGCCAGCATATCCTGAGGATCCATCCTCTTGGCTTTTCACTGCACCTAGAAATAAAGGAGAAAAAAAAACACCACCAAGTGCGGTATCACACAGATAAGGTTTCTTTTCCCTTTTTTTTATATCACCCCTTTTTCTCACTATATCCTATCCCGTCCTCCCAGGTTACCAATACCTCGGTTTCCTGGTAGACTCCAGCATGTGAGAAAAGGTCTTTGCACCGCTGACCGGTCTGTCAGCTGAATCCTTTCCAAATTCACTCACCACTGGCCGGTCTGCCAGCCGAATCCTCTCCTGGAGCAAGTTTTCCTGCTTTTCCAGCAGTGTCCCTTTTTTCTTTCCTTCAGGCACTTCTCATGCCCCTCCAAAATTTTTTTTATCCTCAGATCCTACGCCATTTATATATGTCACACCTCATCCGCCCCAGCCTTGACTGCTGGTATGGTTTGGCTCATGAGGGTGGTAGTTGTGCCGTGCTTGTATCTATACAAATCACACATAAGACTTTCTCTTCTTTTAGGGTTTTATTCCCCGTCCCTTTGAGGTTTTCTTCTTTAACAACAGAAAGTAATAGCCTAACTTGGCTTATAACATAAAGTAACTGAATAACACAAATAGCTTTCTTCAGTATATAACGTCAAACAAAAGAAAAGAACAAACAGCCTACATTGTCTGTTTGGCTAGGGAGAGAGAGAGAGTTTGTAGCCTTTGCTACCTGCCTATGGAATTAAGGTTACACCAACCTTTACCTTAAGGAGTATTCAGGTTCTTTTGTAGTAAGAGAACATTCCATTAATTCTGTATCTTCTAATGCACCAGAATCCTCATATTCCATCAATTCTGGTCCGGTGGAATCTGCATTGCCCACTTCTAATGTAGAATAAAAGTATGGCAGATTTGCCTCGTTAGTTAGGAAGTTCCTCTTCCTCTGAGTAGCACTGCTTCCCTGGGGAAGGTCACCAAACTCTGTATGCTGTTTTCTAGAACCCTGCCCGCTGGTGCTTCAGTGGATAGCTCAGGTCTCTGTTTAGCTTGCTAGCTGAGTAATTGTGATACGCTCCCTGCTGGGTCTGCCTCAGCTCTCCCGGCTCAGCTGTACCCGATTGCAAACTGTGTAACGGCGTTTCTCTTGGAGCTAAGAGTTCACTGTAATAAGGGATTTCTTCTGCTTCTCTCGGTAGGTGAAATTCCCTTCTTTTAATACTTTTATAAACAGGAGAAAACTTGCTATCAGCCTCTGAATGTCCAGGCTTTGTAAGGGTATTTTTATGCCTCCAAGACTCTTCCCTTTTAGAGGGCAAATATCCCTTATATCCCTTCTTTTCCCCTGTTTCTGCTGTTGCAGCTTTCTTATATTTCACTTGCCTTCTCTCAGAGCCACACAGATCTCTGGACTCTTTCCACAATTCTTCTCTCCAGGATTGCCTACTCGGCTCCTCTCTCCAAGATTGCCTGTAAGAACGCCTCTCTCTCCAAGGCTGTCTCTCTCCAAGCTTGCCTCTCTCTCCAAGCTTGCTTCCCACTCGAAGGTAGCCTGTCACTCCAAGGTAGCCTCTCTCTCCAAGGTAGCTTCTCTCTCCAAGCTTGCCTCTCTCTCCAAGCTTGCCTCCCACTCGAAGGTAGCCTCTCTCTCCAAGGTAGCCTACCCCTGAATGTTTGGTAGTCCGTTTTATCTATGTATTTTCTGACTCCACCTTTCTTCAGCTGCGCTTCATTAGGTGAAGCAGAGTCCCGTGCCTTACTCCCGGGGTGTGTCTCTCTAGGCTCTGGGCACGTGTGCTTTCGTTGTCCCTGGCAACTGTCAAGCATTCCTTCATTCATCCTGTCACTTTTTCCTTGATCATTCATACTGCCCTGCATTCTCTCATGCTGCCCTAGGTCCACCCTGTGACAGTACGTATGACCTAGATTGGCCACTGTTGGAAACAGGATACTGGGCTTGATGGACCTTGATCTGACCCAGTATGGCATATCTTATGTTCTTATGTAATCCTAAGTGAAATACCTGCCTTCACAGATGAAGTAGCTGGAAAAGGCAAGTTAAAGGATTTATGTAAACATCTTTTACTTTTTTTCAAAGCTGACATGGTTAAAAAAATTATTTTTTTTATATTTCTATCAGCTGATATTTTCTGGAGCTTTTATCATGTTTTTGGAAATTAAATCTTACTACAGGAAGATAAACCTTTGCCCAAAGCTCAGTTACATCAGAAATAATTGTAGTTAAAATATTAGAAGAAATATTAAATCATTGGAGGGTATGGTACTTTTTAGTGCTTGTAAATTTAATTTTTGTATTCATTGCACGCCCATGAGTAGAATGGATACGTGTGCTCTTGAAGGAAATGCCACAGAAGAACAGTAGTGACAAAGGTTAATAGAAAACTTGTCCTGATATTTTGTGGCATTGTTGCTGTAGAATAGCTCAAGTTAGTACAGACAAAAGTCATTGCCCACCTTGGAAAACCATGACAGCCCTGTTAACTCTGCTTAATGTGACATTTCTTAGGGTGCTCTGCAGCAGCTCATTGCAGTGAGATGTTCATTATCTTGAACTGTTGCTGTACCTCTTCGGTGTACAAATTGGCCAGGAATTCAAGATAGCTTAGTCCTGTTTAATGTGGCAGTGCCTTCTGGAAACATATCCAGAAAAAGCTGTTAAGAATATTTACTATCATCATGGCCTCTGAAAGGGTGGTCGGGTGAGGAAGAAGAATCAGATTTGCAGTCTCTGCGCAATGGTGATATCTACTGGCCAGACTCAGGGGGCATTGTGTACTGTGTTCTTAGAGGAACTGTAGCCTGTAGCTTCTGGTCAAAGACTGTCGCTCTGATAGTTGAGCTAAATATGACAAAAAAAGGGGGAGGAGAGGATTCAGAGGACACTGTTTCTGATTGTACCTGAAGCCCAAAAGAGGAGGAAGAAACTGTCAGGCCCCCTCCCAATAAATATGTTATTTTCAACTCACCCTCCACCCTCCCCTAAAATGTTTCTGTGTCACCCTTTAGAATTTTTTTCTTTGATTCTAATTTTAAACTAGTTGTGTTCATGAAGCCTGCTAAGCTCTGGGACTGGTATGCATACAGTATTTCTCTTTCTCCCTAGAGCATCTGCTCTATCCCAAGACATTTTTCCTCATCCACACATTTAGCAAAAAAGAACTCCCTTTCCGTAATCCAGAGGAAGGCATGCACTAGTATCTGGTTCTACACTAAATCCTCAAAAATGCTCTTGAAAGTGTTTTTTCTGTTAGTTCTGAGAGACATAGGCAAGGGAGTACAGACTGGGTTACTTTGCAAGAAGGATAGATAATCAAAGATTCTCACATGTGCTCACTCAAATTTTCTCAGAATTGAACATTTCTGTGGTATTTCTGGTTGTCGGCTCTGTGGCAAAAATGAGATCTGAAAGAATCATAGTGCAGCCATAGGATGTGCAGTTACTGTTGACAACTGTATGTATACTAGCTTACTACATATCTCCAGGATTTACTCATGTCCTGGGGATCAGCACTACCACCCCTTTCACCATTAAAATGATCTTTGGGGTTCAATTATGACCCTGGATTCAGAAACTTGTTTATAACACTTCCATAAAACCAAGATTCTCCTTAATTGGCACCAGAGTATGTGCAATGCAGGTTGTGGTATAGGAACTCACTCTGTGACCTCCCATCTATGCCTGTGATGCTGGCAGTATTTTTTGTGCTGTATGTGGTGAACACAGATACTGTAGATCATTTATTAGTGTATATTCAGTTAATTAGCATGCTTTAAAAATTGTGTGAGCAAACCTAATGACAGCCTAGGGACTTCTCTTCACTGTCCTGTGTGATTAAAGGCCCCTGATTAGATGGATTCCAGCAGCTCTGACAGCGGGAAATGCCGCTAAGAAGAGCAGGGAACAGTCGCAGCTCAATGGCAGCCAAAATTAAAGTGCCAAAGGTGAAAGAAAAGCCATGGGTGTCCATGTGGCTGGGCGGAAGGGCAGGACCGCGTACTGGATCACCGAAAAGCATGGCCTGGGGTGAATCAGAGGAGAGCAGTGCCGGTAAGAAGCCAACTGAGCGCCTGATCGCAGAATCAGCAAATTTAAAAATGGAGTTCCGGCGGGGTTTGAGGAGATGGCTCCAGACTTCCACTCCTTAAGGGAAGACATAAATAAAATTGCTGATCTCCATACAGACCTTAGGGAGCTGGGCGGCCACATGGAGGATGCAGAGGCTAAACTGGAGGAGCATAGTGAGACAATGATGGAGCCGCAGTGTGCAGTGGATAATCAGAGGGGACAGATTGCATGACCTTGAAATATTGTGCATCTTCGGGGAGTTCCAGAGCAGAAAGCCAGGATGGAGAATTTAGAGGGGCTGGTGAAAACCCTAGCGAAGGCGTTGCTGAGCTCTGAAGAATATCAAGCCTGGGAACCATAAATGGAGGTGGAAAGAGCGCACTGGGCCTTGGGTAAACCTCCAGGGAATAAACACCGAGATACTATAGTGCGGTTTCTGATGCAGACCTGTTTTTTGCGCAGGGGACAGGAGAAGAAATCAGTGCAACTTGGTGAAGTGTTAGTGACCTTATACCAGGACTTCTCCACCTTCACATTGACGTGCCACAGAGAAATGACACCTGTTGTGGAGGTGCTCATAAAGGAGGGAATCTGCTATTTTTAGGCCTTCCCTTTTCAAATGAACTTCGAGGTGGCAGGAAAAAAGGTTTTGGCCAAGGATCTGTCCAAGGCTTTGAGGGCACTCCACACAGCGGAACTGGTGAATTACGATGCGCTGCCCCGGGCCCCAGTACGTCGGGGACCAGAGCCCAAGCGGCAGAGAGTAGGTGATCCTGGGCTTTGAAGGCGGCAGCTTGAAAGGTGTGGTGTGTCCATTCCTCTTCATTACATTTGCAGAAGAGAGGCAGAAGGGCTAGTTGTGAAGCTGTTCAAATAAACCAAGATCCCTGAGTTGGACTTTGGGGCACTGGGTGGTCGGTGGTTATTACATTGCAACAAGGGGTTATAGCATAGTTGTTAAAATATGTTGGCAAACTGTAGAGTTGAATAAATCTGGCATCCCATTGTTGCTGAATAAGGGGGAAGCTGTGTTTTGGAAGGGGGTATGGAGTGGACTTCTGGGTTGCTGGGGAGGGAATTGATGTGTGTTCCTCTGGCCTGAACTGATGATGGGTGATGGCGAGGGGAGGGAGGGGGGGTGGAAAGGGGGGATGGGGCAAAAGGGGCATTAGATGGGGGGTTGGTTAGAAGATAGGGCAACTAGGGAGTGGGGTAGCACTGTATCTTTATCTTTATTCAGTTTTTAATATACCGCCCACATGTGAGTATGAGCAGTTTACAATAACAAAGTATATGCTGCCAGGAAAGGAAACAGAAAGGTGTTGGGGAGGAGAACTAGGCAATGCAAGGTGGGTAATCGAACCTTGCTGTGAGATGAGGGGAGTGCATGAGCATGGTATGCTTGAGGACTATGAGATGGGGGAAGTATATCAGTATGGCGACACAGGGGCCATGGGGAGGTGTGTGTGTCGAGGTGGAGCACTGATGGGCCACTGCTTTATGCGCAAGGGGCTACGGGGGCATTGCTACTTACAGCTGAAGTTTTTATTTCTTTTAATATTAAGGGCCTAAACTCCCCCCAAAAATGGTCTCTTTTCCGGGATCTTTGGAACCTGGGAGGTGACGGTGTCTTAATGCAGGAGACACAGCTTCGCATGGCTAATGCAGTGTGGCTGCGGCATAGGCCTTATTGAGAGGTCTGGATGGCTGCGGATGCTCAGGGGCGGAGAAAATGTGGGGTAGCTATTTTGTTGCACCTGCCTTTACGCTGTACTGTAAAAGGAGTGCAACACAATAAGGCGGGCTGATGGCTCTTTCTGAAGGTCCGAATTGAGGACACTCTTTATACACTTAGATTGTGAGCCCTTCAGGGACAAGGGAATAAAAAAGTACCTGTTCGTATATATCCATAAACTGCTCTGATGCACATAGTAAAGGCTGTATATCTAAACCAAACTACAGCTAGTGTGTATGAGCCCAATGAGGGATAGGTGTGGTTCTTTGCAGCCTTGAAGGCCTCCTTGGCGGTCTTTGCTCAAGGCTTCCTGGTACTGGGAGGTGACTGTAACATGTGCTTGCAGCCTGGGTTGGACTCCATGGATGGGGGCATCTGAGTAGTGAGTGGGACATTAACTGGTCTGGTGCAAGATCTGGGACTTCGTGATGTTTGATGTGAACTACATCGAGCACAGCATGGCGATACGTATTATAAACAAACTGAGCACCCTAGGGATGGACCCTAAAGTTACTGCTTGGGTTAGAAATTGGTTGGGTGGGAGGCGACAAAAAGTACAAGTAATGGAGCTCACTCTGAGGAGAAGGATGTTACCAGTGGTGTGCCCCAGGGATCTGTCCTTGGTCTGATTCTTTTTAACATCTTTATTAGTGATATAGCGGAAGGGCTTTCAGGTAAGGTTTGCCTCTTTGCGGATGATACCAAAATCTGCAATACCAGGAAGGGGTAGATAACATGAGGAGGGATCTAGCTAAGCTTGAAGAATGGTCTAGAATTTGGCAGCTGGGATGTAATGTTAAAAAATGTAAGGTCATGCATTTGGGCTGCAGCAATCCAAGGGAGAAATATAGTATAGGGGGTGAAGTACCTTTGTCCACTAAAGAAGAGCGAGACCTAGGCGTGGTTGTGTCTGATGATCGTAAAGTAGCTAAACAGGTAGAAAAGGCGATGGCAAAAGCTAAAAGGATGCTTGGGTGCATACGGAGAGGAATGGCTAGCAGAAAAAAGGAGGTGATAATGCCTCTGTATAAGTATTTGGTGCGACCTCATTTGGAGTATAGTGTGCAATTCTGGAGACCGCACCTTTAAAAGGATGTGAACAGGATGGAGTCGGTGCAGAAGGTGGCTACTAAAATGATTAGTGGTCTTCATTATAAAGCATATGAGGACAGGCTGAAGGATCTTAATATTGTCGCCAACCTCCCCCTGGTGGCCGGTGGCTGAACAGGGAGGTTGGGCATATAGTTAATTTTAGGAGAGGAGGGTTTTTTTAAGGCCAGGTGCAGCCTGGTCTATGTAGTCCTGCTCCTGGTGCAAATATGTAAGCCAAATGGAGGGAGAATAAGGCTTTATTTCCCTTTTCACAAAAAGATTAGTTGGGCTACAAAAATTAAAGAAAGTCCTTCTTTTCAGGCATAAACCAAACTCAAGGTACAAAGTAAACTGTTATAATCTTCACAGTTGTGGAAAGGAATTTAACCAAGGATTCTTTCAACATTGGAGTAAATTACATGTCTGAACATTCTTCTTTCATTCAGCATAAATATGAAAACTTCTTAAGGTAATATCTATAAGGCTCACAGTTCCGGCAAGTGATTCCAAACTACCCACAACACACATGGAACAATTCATCAATTCCTCCTGAGATGAGGGAATAGGGTCTATAAGCTCCACTTGCATCGGTTCTAAATCACTATTATCTTCTTCTGGGCTGGGGCTTTCTCTGGCTGTTATCACTGGCCAGACCCTATTTCTGTTCCCTTGTTTTCCATACAATTGTTCTAAGGTTCTTAAATGAGCATGGCCTGTTTTATAGTCTCTATATCTTGGCTGGTGAAACTCTGGCCTGCTTTCTCTTCCTTTAAACTGGGCATCTGTTTTATAAGGGCTTCTAGCAGCTGAGCCTTTCTTCATGAATAAAGAATCATACCTTGGTTTCCTGTAATAGGCATAGCTTTAAGTGTCCTCCTCAGGTATTTCCCTTAGGACCCAGTCTCTCTGGCAATCTTTCTCTTGAAAGCTTCTGGTACCTTTCAATCTGGGCTCCTGGCTTTCTGGCAAGCATAGGCCTCTCTCCAAGCCTGGCTTTCTGCTTCTTAACTCTTTTTACCTCTGGAATTTCTGGCTACCACGACTTCCACAGGACTGACTCTTCTCCGTCTGTCTTTCTCCCTGGGACCTTCTGGTTCACTTCCAGTTCCTGCAGCCGTGCCACTAGTCCTGGTTCCACTGCTCCGTTTCTCAGCAGTGCTCTGCTCTCCGGTGCTGCTCTGCTCTCCGGTGCTGCCCTGCTTTCTGTCTCCATCCTCTTGCTTATAAAGGTCTTCTACCTTTGAGCTTCCCGGGCTAGTTCTCAGGTGCTGCTGATTAGCTAGTTGTGTCCACTCAGCCTCTGTAAGTGCACGCCTGCTCCCTCTAGCTGTTTTGCTAGACAATTGCATTCTCTGCACCTCATTTGTTTTGGGACAGACAGCTTCTTTTCCTATGTCCTCACTTTCATTAGCTCCTGCTCTATGACAATATGTACACCTTAGAGGAAAGGTGGGATAGAAGTGATATGATTGAGATGTTTAAATACCTCCGTGGCATAAATGTTCAGGGAGAGAGCCTCTTTCAATTGAAAGCAAGTTCTGCTACAAGGGGACATGGGATGAGGGTGAAGGGAGATAGATTCAGGAATGATATGCGGAAATATTTCTTTACGGAAAGAGTAGTGGATCCGTGGAATAGTCTCCCAGTGGAGGTGGTAGAGATGAGGACAGTAACTGAATTCAAAAAAGCATGGGACAAACACAGAGGATCTCTAAAGGTAAAAAGGGGACTGTTGTAGTTGTTGATATGGAAGGACAGACTAGATAGCCATGTGGTCTTTTTCTGTCATCATATTTCCATGTTTCTATGTATTTCCCGGTTCATCAAGTTCATACCCAGACTGACTACTTGTTGCTTGACGCGCAACTGTTGGAAGGCAACATGGAGGCCACTATGGTTCCGAACATGTGGTCAGATCTGCCCCCTGTTGGGTGAATATTGTGGAGCCCAGGTCGTACCTGCAATGACGGGAATGCTTTTTCCAGAGAGAGGTGGCGGTACAAGCGCATACCTTGTTTATTCAAGAGTATTTTGAGATAAACGCTACAGGGAAGGTGACCCCAGCGACCGTGTGGGATGCCTTTAAGGCAATGGCATGGGGGTGCTTGATTGCCGAGGCTGCTGGGTTCTGAAGACATTGCAAGCAGGAGCAGAGACACTTAACCATGGAGGCTAAACGCTTGCAAGACCAACATGCTCGGACTCGCTCTAGGCAAGTCTGGAAGCAATGGATGGCAGGGCGAGTATGTCCAGTGGGACCTTGACTTCATGCGGTGGCATCTTCGGCAGACATTTTGTGAAAAGGGAAATAGAGCTAGTAAATATTTAGCAAGGTCTCGCATGGTGCATGAGTTAAGAGATCAAACAGGGCATCTTAACTTTGAAGTCAGGGGAGAAACAGACTATTTTGCAACATTTCTGGCAGACCTGTACAGGGCAGAGGTTGTGGCTCTGGAGTTAATTGCTGATTACCTGTGGGAGGCGGATCTGTCCATATTGACAGAGGTTGATCACGAGAAGTTGGAGATGGAGATTATAGCCCAAGGGGTGCAGCTGGCCATTCATGACCTGTGGTTGGGGAGGCCCCAGGGATGGATGGCTTTCCACCAGAATATTACAAACTCTTTGAGAGCCAGCTGGCACCAGTTCTGGCTGAGGTCTTCAATGTGGTCTTGAAAGGGGAGGTTTTGCCACTTACACAATTGAAAGCCATGATATCAGTGTTCCCCAAGCCAGGGAAGCCATGTACTGAAGCGGCATCATACTACCCTATTTCTCTTTTGAAAATAGATGTAAATTTTGGCCAAGGAGCTGGTGACACATCTGAATTTGCTTCTCCCCTAGCTTGTCCATGGGGACCAGGTGGGGTTTGTGGCGGGACGGCAGGCTGCTGATAATATACGGCAAGTACTTCAGGTTATACAAATGACCTGTACTGAGAAGTGGGTTGCAATCCATCTTGGAGTGGATGCAGAGAAGGCCTTCAATAGGGTGAATTTGGATTTTTTGTGGGGGGGGGGGTCCTTGATAAGCTGGGCTTTGGGCCTCATTTTCAGGACTGGGTGCATGGTCTGTACCAGGGACCTCGGGCTTGTGTTTGGGTCAATCGGAGCCGTTCTGAGTGCTTTTCACTTGGGCGGTGGATGATTCAGGGGTGTCTGCTCTCCCCATTGTTGTTTGCACTGGTGATGGAACCTTTAGCCCAGCAGTTTTGAGCCACAAAGGAAGTGTGGGGTGTCCAAATCCGCCTTAGTACAAAATTGCACTGTTTTGTGGATAATATCTTCTTGTCTTTGACAGAGCCATTGGATTCCCTCCTGCAGGTAATGCGAAGTTTCAAGGCCTTCTTGCGAGTCTTGGGTTTTAAGATTAACTACTCTAACTCAGCCGGAAAATGAGCCTGATGAATGATCGAGAGGATTCTCAGATTTGAAACATGGCGCTATGTAGCTTATGCTGGTAATTTTGGTGGTCATTTATATTAATGGAAAACTGACGGCTTTGCATGGTTGAGTGTTTTGACGGACTGAAGCAAAACTGCTGTGTGTGAAAAAGAAGAATCGTGTTTAGCGGGAGCTGCTTCTGGCAACGGGTTTGCTGTTTGTGAAGATATACATGAAAGCTAAGTTGGCATTGCTTGTTTTTAAAGTTTTGGAGGGGATCACAGGATGTGAGTCTCCTTGGGTTTTCACTGTGGGGGTGAAAATTGAGTTAAATTTTAGCTCATTAAAACGAATAAAAAGGAATATTTGCTACAGGAGAGATTGTTCTTTCAAGGCGAATAGTCAGACAAAATTTTTTTTTCAACATGTTCATAGTTATAGGGATATAGATAGGGGATTTATGTATTGTGGTATAAGTTAGCATTCCCCTGGGTTTTTTCTTGGTTATTGAAATTTATTTGGCAGTTATGTAGGCCACATATTGCACCACACATCCTTTATGCTCATCCTCGGAGGGGGGGGGGAATGGGGATACCAAACCTTAAGTGGTACTATGCAGTGGCCCAGAGTCAAGCAGTTGGAGAGTGACATATTTGGGGGGGAGGGGACTGGGTGTGCTCCTGGGCAAGTGACATGAGATTTGAACTTTATTCCAGGTGGCGGGGGTGGGGGTATAAAGATAGTGGAGGGTCTCTTTGGGTTTTGCATACATTATATTAAACAAGAGTGGAGTGGATGAACTCATCCAGTGCGAAGCGGTGGGTCCAGTCGGAGAGTGACATAATAGGGGGACTGGGGCTGGGCGCGCAGTTGTGGCTGAAGCGGGGTCTCAGAAGCTACCCCAAATCTCTGAACCCTATAGTGGAGCATACTATTCAGTGTTGGGATAAACTTTTCTTGGCCACAGGGGTTGAGTCGATCCCCTCTGTCCCCGATAGTCCATAACAAAGCATTTGAGCAGGGAATGCTTTTGACTGTATTTCACACTTGGGACTATAGGGGGCTGAGCTGGGTGGAGCAGCTTTTTGAGAATGGCCGATTGCTCACAGATAGTTTCAGTATGCCTTTGAGTTTCCTGACCATCATGCTTTTTCTCACATTCAACATTTGCATTGGGTGGGGCAAAAGGAGATCTGAGGCCAGGTCGCTTACTGATTTGGAAATGCTGTATGACAGTGGTTCTCAACCTTTTTTGTACCGTGACCCCTTTTACCGTTGGTCAACTTGTGGTGACCCCCAATGATAAAATCAAATGCGTCTCTCTTCCTTTACCGTTAAAGCATTGTCGCTGTAATCATTTGTTGAATTATTAATATATTATAGGCCTTTGCAATATGTTTTTATTTATAAAATAACTTATTTAATAATCAAAACAACAAGTAACAATATTTGATTTCAAAATTATGATGATTTTGTAGTCAAATCACTAATATGAAATAAATTATTTTTTCTACCTTTGTTGTCTTGACCAATTTATTCTCTGATCATGCTGGGCCCGATCTGAGGCTTCTGCTTTCCTGTCTTCTCTTTTAGCTCTCTCTTTCTGTGGTCTATGGTCCATCTGCCAGTTCTGTATCTCTTTTGTTTTCTTTCACTTCTTTTCCATCAGCCTATTTCCAGTCCCAGTAACCCTCCCCAGTATCAGCCCCTTTCCAGTCCTCACTCCCAGTACCTTCCAATGTCAACTTGCATTCCCATGACTGCCACTGGTGTCCAGTCCCTTCCAGTCCCCCGCCGTCCCCACTGATCAGTCCCTGCTAGTACAAATACCAGGGCCGCCCCGCTCCGATCCGCTCCCTTCCCGTTCCCTGCTCCCATCCCCTTGTATCAGCCCACTTGTAGCCTTAGCCCCCAGTTTTCTTCCAGGGTCAGCAGCTCTATCCTCACCCTCCCCACAATCAGCCCATTCCCAGTCAAAGCCCCCTAATCAGCTCACTTCTAGTGCTAATCCCCCTCAACCCCCATTACCAGTCCTACCCCCCCCCTAATCAAGCCCAATACCAGTCCTACACCCCACTCAGCTCTTTCCAGTGCTAGTCCCCCCCCTCCAACCCCATTACCAGTGCTAGGCTCCCCTAATCAGCCCATTTCCAGTCCTAACCTCACTGATCAGCTCATTTCCAATGCTAGACCCCCATCAGTCCATTAGCCAGTCCTACCCCCCCTTGATAAGTCCATTCCCAGTCCTAGCCTTCCCTAATCAACCCATTACCATTCGTAGGCCCCCCCCATCTGCCCATTACCAGTGCTAGCACCCCCATCAGCCCATTATAATCCTAACCCGCACTGTCTCTCGCCTCTGTCCAGCATTTATCCGTCTGTCCAGTATGTCCCCATGTCTCTCACTGAGGCCCTTTGTCCATGCCACCTACTCCCTCCATGTCAGCCCCCCTCCCTCCATCCATCCATATCAGCCCCCTCCCCTCCCTCCCTCCATCCATGTCAGCCCCCATCCTTCCATCCGTCCATGTCAGCCCCCCTCCCTCCCGCCATCCCTCCAATGCAGCCCCCATCCTTCCATCCGTCCAAGGTCAGCCCCCCTCCCCTCCCTCCCTCCATCCATCCCTCCATATCAGGCCCCCATCCCTCCCTCCCTGTCAGGCCCCTCCCTCCCTCCATCCATCCATATCAGCCCCCATCCCTCCCTCCCTCCCTCCCTGTCAGCCCCCCTCCCTCCCTCCCTCCCTGTCAGCCCCCTCCCTCCATCCATCCCTCCATGTCAGCCCCCATCCTTCCATCCGTCCATGTCAGCCCCCCTCCCTCCCTCCCTCCATCCATCCATATCAGCCCCCATCCCTCCCTCCCTCCCTCCCTGTCAGCCCCCCCGCCCTCCCTCCTCCCTCCATCCATCCATCCATCCATTCAGCCCCATCCCTCCCCTCCCTCCCTCCCCTGTCAGGCCCCTCCCTCCTCCCTCCCTGTCAGGCCCCTCCCTCCCTCCATCCATATCAGCCCCCCCTCCCTCCCCTCCCTCCCTCCGTCAGCCCCTCCCTCCCTCCCTGTCAGCACCCCCATCCTTCCATCCGTCCATGTCAGCCCCCTCCTCCTCCATCCATCCCTCCATGTCAGCCGCCCATCCTTCCATCCGTCCATGTCAGCCCCCCTCCCTCCCTATTCCCTCCCTCCATCCATCCATCCATATCAGCCCCCATCCCTCCTTCCCTCCCTCCCTGTCAGCCCCCTCCCTCCCTCCCTCCCTCCCTCCATCCCTCCATCCATCCATATCAGCCCCCATCCCTCCCCTCCCTCCCTCCCTGTCAGGCCCCTCCCCTCCCTCTTCCCTCCCTCCATCCATCCATATCAGACCCCCATCCCTCCCTCCCTCCCTCCCTGTCAGCCCCCCTCCCTCCCTCCCTCCCTCCCTGTCAGGGCCCCCATTTTCCTTCCATCCGTCCCATGTCAGCCCCCTCCCTCCATCCATCCCTCCATTGTCAGCAGCCCCCATCCTTCCATCCGTCCATATCAGCCCCCCTCCCTCCCTCCCTCCCCTCCCTCCCTCCATCCAGCCATCCATATCAGCCCCCCATCCCTCCCTCCCTCCCTGTCAGCCCCCTCCTCCCTCCCTCCATCCATCCATATCAGCCCCCATCCCTCCCTCCCTCCCTCCCTGTCAGCTCCCTCCCTCCCTGTCCAGCCCCCATCCGTCCCATCTGTCCATGTCAGCCCCCTCCCTCATCCATCCATATCAGCCCCCTCCCTCCCTCCCTCCATATCAGCCCCCAGCCCTCCCTCCATGTCAGCCCCATCCATCCATCTGTCCCTGTCAGCCCCCCACCCTCCCTCCCTCCCTCCCTCCCTCCATGTCAGCCCCATCCTTCCATCTGTCCATGTCAGCCCCCTCCATCCATCCATCCATATCAGCCCCTCCCTCCATGTCAGCCCCCTCCCATCATGTCAGCCCCCATCCTTCCATCTGTCCATGTCAGCCCTCCCTCCCTCCCTCCATGTCAGCCCCATCCTTCCATCTGTCCATGTCAGCCCCCTCCATCCATCCCATCCATATCAGCCCCCTCCCTCCATGTCAGACCCCCATCCTTCCATCTGTCCATGTCAGCCCCCTCCCTCCATGTCAGCCCCATCCATCCATCTGTCCATGTCAGCCCCCCACCCACCAAGTCAGCACCCCTCTGTCGATGTCAGCCGTGTTGCAGGTTGTCTGCCTCCCTTCTAATGCAGCCGCGGCTCTCTGCCTCTTAGGGAACCGCGGCTGTACCTGTAAAATCATTGCGGAGCCCTTCCTTTATTTATTTATTTATTTAATTGGATTTCTATACCGCCTTATCATACAATCAAAGCGGTCTTACAAACAAAGATATTAAGAGTATTAGTGAGAAAATGTAAAGAAATAAAAGTTAAAGTTATGGTATAATGTGTTAGAGTGAGTTGCATTATCTACATAGTGAGCTATACTATAATGTGAGCTATTATACAATATTTATATGATTTACATTCCAGACAAATTAAGTTAGTTAATTGCATGACCGTAGTGTTCTATAAACAAAGATGTTTTCAGTTGCTTTCTAAAGTCATTGATGTCTTGAGCTGCTTTGGAGGCGGGACAATGCTGCACGGAGCCCGTCGAGACAGGAAGGGCTCCGCAACGATTTTACAAGTACAGCCGCGGTTCCCTAAAAGGCAGGGAGCCGCGGCTGCAGAAGAAGGCGGTGATTTGCCGGAGTTTTGCTGCTGCCGAGAAGCGGACTCGGCAGCGGCAGCAACTTGTGCACATCTTAATTTTTTTTTTTAAACTTGGTGGAGGCTAAGCGACCCCCGCTAAATCCTGTGGCGACCCCCGTTGGGGTCGCGACCCACAGGTTGAGAACCGCTGCTGTATGAGGAGAGGAGGGGGCTGCTTTCAGCACTGAATGCATGCTAGCAAAAACAGGCATTTAAGGTGGGAAAGCATAGAGCTTAATGGAACCAGGAGCTGCAACTGGCATATACGGATCAGCAGTGGGAGCACCTAGAGGGCCGGTTATGGAAGAATTCTGTGGCAGTGAACGCAAAAGAAACTAATTATAAATTGATGTATGCTTGGTATATGACCCCCGCCTGCTTGGCCCAGGCGTATCCTGGGATGTCTGATTGGTGCTGGCGTGGATGTGGCATGAGTGGGATATTTGCACATGTACTGTATGGTGGACTTGCCCACATGTACGGGGGTATTGGAGAGGTATCCAATATTGCGTAAAAAAGCTTATAGGGCAAGATATCCCATGGGACCCTGGAATTTTACTCCAGAGGCGAAGCAACTGCAGTTAGTACTGATTAAACACTACATGAATGCAGCTAAGCTAACATTGGCATCTGCCTGGAAAAGGGATTACCGGAGCTGACCAGATGACTGGAGCACATGTAGGACGTTTAGAAGATGGAACGGGGGATGGTAATGCAGCGCAGGAGCCGGGTTCATTTTGACCAAATCTGGGAACCTTTTGGGAAGCGGTATGAGATGGGAGGGTGTGCTCCTGGGCAAGTGACATTAGATTTGAACTTCACTCTGGGTGTGGGAGGTATCTTTGGGTCTTGCATACTTTATATTAAACAGGGAAGAAAAAAAAAGATATTAGAAAAGAGGAGGTGAGTCAGATGCAGGACAGGAGGCCTTTGCTGACTTTATGGTTAAGTACATGGAAACGTATTGTTAACATTATCTGTTTCGATGTTCGATTTTGAAATCTGTTTGACACAATAAAGCCTCACTTTTTATGGGAAAAAAAACCCAAATGTGCGAAACAAACTGCAAAAATATATAAACATTTAGGGGAAAAGGCCAAACAAACCAAAAATGCATCAATATTTGTTGCCTGTTCAAATCCCTAACGAGGGATGCAGCAAAGAATTGACATAACTTATGTAGGTGGAGAAGCAAATGAGCTCCTGCACCTCCACCTCCCAGAGTTGGAAAAAATGGAGACATAAGTGAAGTGTGAGATGTAAATTAAGAAATTATATAACAGCAAATCATAGAGGAGGTGCTGGATTTTATGGCGAATAGTGGCATGCAGCTGTCAAGAACTGCATCTTCAGAAAGGAGAAATTAGGCCTTACCTGCTAATTGTCTTTCCTTGAGTTCTCTCCGGGCCAGTCCAGGAATGTAGGGTAGTCAATCCCTTCCAGCAGCTCTGAGGACTGAAACACTGAAAAAACTCTTTGCTGACAGGTCCAGTAGCTCCCCCTGGTGTCAGAGAGAGTCAGTCTCATGGTAACAAAGCAGTGGAACTAAACGCACTAAACTAAGACACTAAACTAACAATGGAAACCCCCGAAAACTACTGTCAACACTTCTTTCCGCTTATCACTATTAATCTTTGGGGGTTTTTTTGTTTTTTGTTGTTTTTTTTACTAAAAAGTCTGCAGAATCTCTTAAGTAAAAGAATCCCCAGCATTGGTTACCAGAATGGTAATCCCCAAATGAAAAATCTTCTGGCTGAGGATCATAACAGCTTTAACTCTCGCAGCACAAAAAGAGGGAGGGTCCTGGACTGGCCCAGAGAGAACTCAAGGAAAGACAATTAGCAGGTAAGGCCTAATTTCTCCTTCCTATTAGTCTCTCCGGGCCAGTCCAGGAATGTAGGGCAGTACCAAAGCAGTACTAATCCCCGGGAGGGCCCTGCGAGCCCCGCTACAATAGCCGAGGCCCCCACACTGGCATCCCCCTGCGCATGGACATCCAACCGATAATGTCTCGCAAATGTATGCAAAGAAGACCACGCCGCCGCTCTACAGATGTCCACCGGCAGAACTAAGGCAGATTCCGCCCACGACGTAGCCTGCCCCCTAGTCGAGTGAGCCCTGATTCCTATGGGAGCCTGCACGCCTTTGGCCTCGTAAGCCGCTCGGATGGCATGCTTCACCCACCGAGCGATCGAAGCCTTGGTCGCCGCTTTTCCCTTCGCCGGCCCCCCAAAAAGCACGAATAGCCGATCCGATCTCCTAAACGGCTCTGTCACTCGGAGATACTTCCACAACACGCGCCCCAAATCCAACTTCTTCAGCGACCGATCCCGCTTGGCCCCTTCCTGAGGGCGAAACGTGGGCAAGAAAACGGCCTGATTCATGTGAAAGCTAGAAACCACTTTAGGCAGAAAGCATGGAACCGGTCGCAACACTACCTTCTCCGCTGAAAAATGAAGATACGGCTCTCTGCACGACAGCGCCTGTAGATCCGATACCCTGCGAGCGGAACACAAGGCTACCAAGAAAGCTGTCTTCCAGGAGAGCTCTCGTACATTATCCGCTGCTCTGGACTCAAACGGCGGTTCCGTCAAAGCTTCCAACACTAAATTCAGGTTCCAAGGCGGTACCATTTGCCAAAGTGGAGGCCGAATGATGCTAGCTGCTCTCAGAAACCGCCGCACATCTGGATGGGAGGAAAACGGACGACCCCGCACCTTACCCCTATAACAGGCAAGCGCCGCTAGCTGTACCTTAAGAGTATTGAGGGCTAGACCCTTCTTTAAACCTCCCTGCAAGAATTGTAAAATGTCTGGCAACTGTACACTGGAAGGCCTAATCTGTCTCTCCGCACACCATGCTTCAAAAATATGCCATACCTGAACGTACGCCAAGGAGGTAGACGTCTTTCGAGACCTCAACAAGGTTGGCTATCACTGACGGCGAGTAACCTCTGCGTTGCAACCTTGCCCTTTCAAGAGCCAAGCCGTAAGCAAGAACCGATCCACTTGCGGCATTAAGACGGGGCCTTGAAATAACAGATTCATCCGAGCCGGCAACCGCCACGGAGGAGCCACCAGCAGCCGCACCAGATCTGCATACCACGGATGCCGGGGCCAGTCCGGAGCGATGAGGATCACAGTACCGTCATACCTTGCTATCCGCTGGATGATTCGGCCAATCAGCGGCCACGGAGGAAACACATACAGGAGCCGACCCGACGGCCAAGGTTGTACCAGCCCGTCCAGCCCCTCCGACATATGTTCCCTGTGCCTGCTGTAAAACCGAGCCACTTTGGAATTCGCCTGAGTGGCCATGAGATCCAGCACCGGCTGGCCCCACCGCTTTGTGATCTCGTGAAACACTGCGCAGTTCAGTTCCCATTCTCTGGGATCCAATGCATGGCGACAGATAGATAGTCCGCCTGAATGTTGTCCTTTCCTGCCACATGCGCCGCTGAAATCGCCAAGAGGTGCGCTTCCGCCCATTGAAACAGCCATTGGCTCTCCTCCAAAAGGCTGGCACTGCCCGTGCCTCCCTGCTTGTTGATGTAAGCCACAGTCACCAAGTTGTCTGAGAACACCCGCACTGCGGGCCCGCGAAGCTGATCGCCAAACTGCACGAGGGCTAACCGTACCGCTCTGAGTTCTAATTGATTGATCGACCAAAGACTCTCCTCCACCGACCAGGTGCCCTGAGCTATCTGGCCCACACAGTGCGCCCCCCAACCGGACAGACTGGCATCTGTTGTTAGCAAAACCCAGTCTGGAACCGACAAGGGGACTCCCACCTGAAGATGAGCCGGAACTAACCACCACCGCAGACTGAACTGTACCTCTGCAGGACACGGCAACCGCTGGGAGAGAGGATGATCCTGCGGCGACCACCTGGACAGCAGGGCCTGCTGAAGCGGCTGCATATGCGCCCTGGGCCACGGAACCAGGTCCAATGCCGCCGCCATCGAACCTAACACCTGCAAATACCTCCACGCAGTCGGAGCCGACACGCTCAGGAAAGCCGTAACCTGGGACGTCAGTTTTTGCACTCTTTCCGCCGGCAGGAAAACCGAGCCGACCTCTGTATCGAAGAAAGCGCCCAGATACGTTAGCCTCCTCACTGGTTCGAGATGACTCTTTGACCGATTGATGACCCAACCAAGCTGCTCGAGGAATGTCACCACCCGAGACATCGCTGCACGGGACTCTGCCTCTGACGGAGCTCGAATCAACCAATCGTCGAGATAAGGATGAACCTGAATCCCTTCCTTCTGAAGCGCCTCCGCCGCCACTACCATCACCTTGGTGAATGTCCGAGGCGCCGTAGCTAGCCCGAACGGTAGCGCCCGGAACTGAAAATGACCCATGGGCACCGCAAATCGAAGGAATTTCTGGTGCTCTAATCTGATGGGAATATGCAAATACGCTTCCGTCAAGTCTATGGACAAGAGAACTTCCCCCTGTTTCACCGACTGGATAATAGACCACAAAGTTTCCATCCTGAAATGAGGCACCCGCAAACAATGGTTGACGTGCTTGAGATCTAGAATCGGCCGAAAGGAACCTTCTTTCTTGGGCACTACGAAATAAATCGAGTATCGACCTAACCCGCACTGGTCGGTGTGTACTGGTACTATTGCTTGAAGGCGTAACAAGCGCAACAAGGTGTCTTGGACCGCCGCTCTCTTTGAAGACGAAACGCATGGAGACGCCACAAAAGTCTCCACCAGTGGGTGAGCAAACTCCAGAGCACAACCTTCCCGGATAATTTTGAGCACCCACTGGTCTGTAGTGATAGCGGTCCAGGCAGAGAGGAACCCCTGCAAACGACTTCCCACAGGGATCTCCGCCTGGACCAGTGCCCCTTCATTGCGGCTTTATGGACGTGGACTGCTGAGCGTTAAAGTAGCTCCTATTAAATCCTCTGGCTCCTCGAAAGGACTGTCCTCTATGTACAAAACGGCCCCGCTGATAAGGCGTAAACCGGGAACCCCAGAACCTGCGAAAGTCACACCCTTGTCCTCTCTGACCCGGAGACATTTTAGACGCTCGAGGACGATCTTCAGGAAGACGACCCCCTTTTGAATCCCCCAAATCTTTGACAATCTTTTCCAAAGCTTCTCCAAAAAGAAGCCTGCCCTTATAGGGTAGCTTACTGAGACGAGCTTTAGACGAAGCATCTGCCGCCCAGTTCCGTAACCACAGAAAACGCCGAGCCGCAATAAGCGACGCCATTGACTTTGCCGAAATTCTCACCAAATCATAAAAAGCATCCGCCAGGTAAGCAGCAGTCGACTCCAGCTTCGCTCCTTCCGCTGCGGACTCCGTCTCCTTTCCTGCGCTGTCCTCCCCCTGAAGCCAGCGTATGGAAGCTCAAGACACATACGCTCCACACACCAATGCCTGAAGCGCCAAGGCACTGGAATCAAAAGCTTGCTTTAGGAGCGCTTCCAAACGACGATCCTGAAAATCCTTAAGAGCTGTACCCCCCTCTACTGGGATGGTGATCTTTTTGGTAACCGCCGCCACTAAGGCATCCACCTTAGGCATGCGCAATAATTTATTCTCCTCGTGGGGAACAGGGTATAAGCGAGACAGCGCGTGACTGCCCCTCAAGGAGGCTTCTGGACACTCCCATTCCGAATCAATTATCTGCTTAATAACCGTGTGAATGGGGAAACAGCGCTGCTCAGACTTGAAACCCTGCAACAAGGGATCTTCCAAGGGCTCTTGCGGAACCTTAGAACATAAGAACATAAGATATGCCATACTGGGTCAGACCAAGGTCCATCAAGCCCAGTATTCTGTTTCCAACAGTGGCCAATCTAGGTCATACGTACCTAGCAGTTTCCCCAAGGGACACAGGGGCCACAATGCTTGTATTGGTTCAAGCATTGATATCCTGGGTCCCTGCTTAATAGTGGTGTATGGAGCTTGCCTCCAGGAACTTGTCCAAACCTTTTTTAAACCCAGCTACACTAACAGCCTTTACTACATCCTCCGGTAACAAATTCCAGAGTTTGATTACACGTTGAGTGAAAAAATATTTTCTTTTATTAGTCTTAAATAGTTTACCCTGTAGCTTCATTGCATGTCCCCTAGTCTTTCTATATTCTGATAAGGTAAACAATCGATCTACGTTTACCCGTTCCACTGCGTTCATTAATTTATAGACTTCTATCATATCTCCCCTCAGCCGTCTCTTTTCCAGGTTAAAGAGCCCCAACCTTTTTAGCCTTTCTTCATAGGAGTAGCCTTCCATCCCCTTTACCATTTTGGTGGCTCTTCTCTGAACCTTTTCTAAAATTGCTATATCCTTTTTAAGATATGGCGACCAGAATTGCACACAATATTCAAGGTGCGGTCTCACCATGAAACGATATAGAGGCATTATAATATCTTTTGTTTTATTTTCCATTCCTTTCCTTATCATACCTAGCATTCTATTTGCTCTCTTGGCCGCCGCTGCACACTGGGCCGAGGGTTTTAACATGGTATCCACAAGGACGCCTAAATCTTTTTCTTGGGTGGTGGTTCCTAATGTGGAACCTTGCATCGTGTAACCATAGTTTGGGTTGTTCTTCCCTAGGTGCATAACCTTGCACTTCTCCACATTAAATTTCATCTGCCATTTTGATGCCCAGTCTTCCAATTTATCAAGATCCTCTTGCAATTTTCCACAATCCTCCTGGGTTTTAACAACTTTAAATAGTTTTGTGTCATCAGCAAATTTGATAACCTCACTCGTTATTCCACTTTCCAGGTCATTTATGAATATGTCAAAAAGCAGCGGACCCAGCACAGATCCCTGGGGTACACCACTATTCACCTTTCTCCATTGGGAAAATTGGCCATTTAGCCCTACCCTCTGCTTTCTATCTTTTAACCAGTTCCTGATCCACAGTAGTACACTGCCTCCTATCCCATGACTCTTTAGTTTTGCCAAAAGTCTCTCATGAGGGACCTTGTCAAAGGCTTTCTGAAAGTCCAGATACACAATATCAACCGACTCACCTTTGTCCACCTGTTTATTCACTCCTTCAAAAAAACATAACAGATTAGTAAGACAAGATCTTCCTTGTCTAAAGCCATGTTGGCTGTCTCCCATTAGGTCATGACTATCTATATGCTGAGTAATTTTATTCTTTATGATGGTTTCTACCATTTTTCCCGGTACTGATGTCAGGCTCACCGGTCTGTAGTTTCCCGGATCACCCCTCGAACCCTTTTTAAAAATTGGTGTTACATTGGCGATCCTCCAATCCTCAGGTATTAGAGATGATTTTAATGATAGTTCACAGATTACTGATAGCAGGTCTGCAATCTCAAATTTCAGTTCTTTCAACACCCTTGGATGTATACCATCCGGCCCAGGTGATTTGCTACTCTTCAGTTTATCTAATAGTTGTAGGACATCTTCCCGATGTATCGATATTTCCTTCAATTCTTCCACACCTTTAAATACCACTTCAGTCGTGGGTAACATCCCTACATCTTCCTCAGTAAAGACCGAAGCAAAGAATTCATTCAGTCTCTCCGCTATCGCCTTGTCGCCTCTTAGTGCTCCTTTAACCCCTTTATCATCTAATGGACCAACTGACTCTCTCACGGGTTTTTTGCTACGAATGTACTTGAAAAGGTCTTTATTTCGCGTTTTTGCTTCCGCAGCAAGCTTCTTCTCAAATTCTCTCTTTGCCTGCCTTATCAATGCCTTGCATTTGACTTGCCAGTGCTTGTGCTGTTTCCAGGTTTCATCATTTGGCTCTTTTTCCATTTCTTGAAAGATGCTTTTTTGGCAACAACAGCCTCTCTGACCTCAGCTTTAAACCATGCTGGCAATTTTTTGGACTTCCTTCCACTTTTCTTAAAGCGTGGAATACAGCTGGTCTGGGCTTCCAAGATAGTATTTTTCAACAACACCCAAGCTTGATGTACGTCTTTAACCTTTGCAACTGCTCCTTTTAGTTTTTTCTTAACTGTTTTCCTCATTCTATCATAGTCTCCCTTTCGAAAGTTAAAGGGTAGTACTGTGGATTTCCTTACTATCCCTCCTCCACTAATTAAATCAAAGGCGATCATGCTATGATCACTATTGCCAAGTGGCCCCAACACCCTTATCTCTTGCACTACATCTGGTGTTCCACTAAGGACTAGGTCTAATATTGCTTCCCCTCTGGTCGGTTCATGAACCAGCTGCTCCAAGAAGCAGTCATTTATTTCATCTAGGAACTTTATCTCCCTAGCATGTCCTGTTGTGACACTGACCCAGTCGATGCCGGGGTAATTGAAATCACCCATTATTATTACTGCACTGTAACGTTTGCTAGCTTCCTTGATTTCTTTGAGGATTTCATCATCCATTTGTTCATTCTGGCCAGGCGGACGATAGTACACCCCCACTGCCATCGCCTTCCCCTTTTTACATGGAATTTCAATCCATAGAGATTCTACAGCAAATTTTGTTTCTTGCAAAACTTTAATCCTTTCTGACTCAATGCCCTCTCTAACATAGAGCGCAACCCCTCCACCAATTTGATTAGCTCTATCATTTCGATATAGTTTGTACCCAGGTATCACAGTGTCCCACTGGTTGTCCTCCTTCCACCATGTCTCTGATATTCCAATCATATCTAACCTCTCGTTTAGTGCTATATATTCTAACTCTCCCATCTTGTTTTGTAGACTTCTAGCATTTGCATACAAGCATTTTAGAGACTGTATTTTATTCATATTAATTTGGCTATTGGTAGACATGGGTAATTTGGGATCTTTAAGTTCTGTCTGCTCCATACTCGAGGGCATTTGGGCTACTTTACTCTTTTTTGGAACCTCTCTGCTTTTTGTAGTATCCTTCAAGGATACATTCTTCCGAACCATGCACTCTTGGGCGAGACTGTCGGCTTTCCCCTATTATCTAGTTTAAAAGCTGCTCTATCTCCTTTTTAAAGGTTAATGCCAGCAGCCTGGTTCCATCCCGGTTAAGGTGAAGCCCATCCCTTCGGAAGAGCCCCTCCTTTCCCCAGAATGTTCCCCAGTTCCTAACAAATCCGAACCCCTCATCTCTGCACCATTGTCTCATCCACGCATTGAGACTCCGGAGCTCTCCCTGCCTATTGGGTCCTGTGCGTGGAACGGGAAGCATTTCGGAGAACGCTACCCTGGAAGTTCTGGATTTCAACTTCCTACCTAAAAGCCTAAATTTAGCTTCCAGAACCTCCCTACCACATTTTCCTATGTCATTGGTACCAACATGTACCAAGACAGCAGACTCCTCCCCAGCACTATCTAAGACCTTATCTAGGTGGCGTGTGAGGTCCGCTACCTTCGCACCAGGCAGGCATGTTACCAGGCGATCCTCACGTCCACCAGCCACCCAGCTATCTACATGCCTAATGATCGAATCACCAACTATAACTGCTGTCCTAACCCTTCCCGCATGGGCACTTGGCCCTGGAGAAACCTCCTCGGTGCGAGAGGGGTTTACATCACCTGGAGGACAGGTCCTAGTTACAGGATCACTTCCTGCCACACCAGGGTGATGCTCTCCTGTCACGTGACCTCTCTCCTCCATGGCAACAGGGATGCTGCCAGACTGGAGGTGGGACTTCAGGACTATATCCCTGTAGGTCTCGTCTATGTACCTCTCTGTCTGTCTTATGTTTTCCAAGTCTGCTACTCTAGCCTCTAGAGAACGGACTCGTTCCCTGAGAGCAGAGAGCTCCTTGCACCTAGTGCACACGTAAGACCTCTCACCAGCTGGGAGAAAATCATACATGTGACACTCAATGCAAAAGACTGGAAAGCCCACATCCCGCTGCTGGACTGCTGTCTGCATCTTAGTTTTAAGTTTGTGTTTAGATCTTTAAGTTCTATATGTACTAAAGGGTGCAATGGATATTTATACCACTAAAACTGTACCTAAGAAGTTTAATATACCTTGTTCACCTGAAGCTTAATTAATCTCAGGTCCTTGGTGTATGACTGATTTGGGTAATGAGCTTCACCTGAGAGCACCTCCTGTCTTTTAAGTTGTGCAAGTACCTATAAAGCTGTGATTTTCCCAGGGGAGGTTGGGTGTGGGGAGGGAGGGAGGGATATAACACTTATTAAAAAAGGGCTGCTACACAGTACCTTGTCCTGTGCTGCTGAGGAAAACTATATTCTGATTTGATTTAAATTATAGCTCTTTGCTGCTACTAGGCTCTAACCTATTATGAAATTTAAACTACAAGCTCTCTGCTGGATTCTAAATTTAACCAGAAAGCTCTCTTCTGTGTTTTAATTTGAAACTAAAAGTACTTTGCTGATGCTAGGCCCTGAGTGACTATGAAATTTAAACTACAGCTGTCTACTGGGTATGAAAGGTAACCAGAAAGTTCTCTTCTGTGTTTTTAAATTGAATCTTAAACTGTTGCTACTAGGCCCTGACTGATTTAACAAAAAAAATAGTGGGTTCACAGATTAATTAGCTTTAAAAGAAAAAAAATTCCTTTCAGAAAAATTCCCAGAAGTACCATAGGGAGTACCATATTCAATGCCGCTAGAGAATGTGCAATTAAGGCACCCAGTTCCTCTTTTCTAAAAACGCGAAACACATTAGGGTCCTCGCCAGGCCCTAACTCCCCCTCTTCTAATTCCTCTGGCCACATGTCTACTCCAGGCTCTGAAATCACCTCTGCCTCCTCTGGCACCTGAGAGCCCTCAGCTAGAGGACTAGTTTCCAGCAAGGGAGCCTCCATACCTAAACCCAAAGAGGAGACCCCCTCCTTAGGGTGAGTATCTGAGTGCTCCCGCTTGCTCATCCCCATCCTAATAGCAGTAGAGGAGGGGTCCGTTGCTTGAGATTTCTTTATTAGAAAGGCCTGATGCAGCGCTAAAATAAACTCCGGGGCAAGAAGGGACTCCCAAGAGTTTTGCCCCGCAGACAAAGACTGCTGACGCTCTCCCTCAGCCGAAGGAGCTGTGCGCTTCTTTGATTTTTACTTTGCCGGCTTCAACGGCAGCGCGGGAACCGAGCACGGCTCTGAGAAAATGGCTGCCGTTCCCGCCCGATCTGTAAGGGCCGGAGGGCAGAGTAAACCCTCGTCTGCAGGTCCCTTAGGAGCTTCCATGCCAGAACCGAGCAGCTACATGCGAAACTTGACCCCCACAGAGACACCGAAGGCAAATCTCACAAGGAAGGGAACCGCCACGATCTCCGTGAACCGGGAGAAAAGACACCCAAAACAAAAAGAAACGCAACGGGCAACGTGCTGCACTAGTCCAATCCCGACTCCAAAAACAGCAATCTAACCTAAAGGCACTAGCTAGCACACCCCCCTCCTACCTGAAACTCCAGCGAGAGGTGAAGCTGCCAGGATCCGCTGCACCGCAGCCAGCGGGAAACCGGAACCGCAGCCCACAGAGACAGGGAAGAGAGATCCGGGGCTCCCAGACCGTTCCCAAAACCCCCAACTTGTATTGTCCAAGTGGCAGGGTAAACGAAATTGCACCGATTAGGTGCCCGAGGGTTCTTACTCGCTCCCTTCGCCCTTCTGTTTTGTTTTTTTTCTTTTGTGTTGCTTTGATAATCAAAAAACAATGAAATAGCGCTGAGCTGATCTGCCCTGCTAGGGCCAAATAGTCAGCGCTTCGAAGGGCTATAACCTCTTTAAATAAGGTTCAAATTTCCTTCACTCCATTGAAAATCACCCTGCCATTCCTATTAGTCTCTCTGAGGAGCCTGTCAGCTATACATCTTCCTCCGCTGCTGAGGACTGAAAGACTGACTCTCTCCGACACCAGGGGGAGCTACTGGACCTGTCAGCAAAGAGTTTTTTCAATGTTTCAGTCCTCAGAGCTGCTGGAAGGGATTGACTACCCTACATTCCTGGACTGGCCCGGAGAGACGAATAGGAATGGCATTGAGCTAAGAGAACGGAATTCTGGTGCATAGCAACATTGGGGAGTGGGACAGGCACTGGTGGGGGTGGGGGGATGAGAGAGAAAGTGAAGGAAGCTCTATAGGGATGAGATAACAAAGGTAAAGGCTTAGAGTGGAGCTTAGAGAATAGTATGCTAACAATAAAGACACTGAACTAAATATTAAACTCTGAAGACAATGTTGAAGGAGCTTTTGCCATATCAATACTCTGCTCCTTAGAAGCAAGTGTCAATATGGTATGAGACTAAATGTAGTTTTAGGTTCTATGTCTTCAGAGTTACAATTGCATAAATCTTCTGTTAGAAAAGAAAATGTTCTGTATTATATCCACAACATTCTGCGTTGGTTTCACAGGAATTCCTTTCCCTGTGAGGATTAATTTATTGCAATTCCTAAACTACTCTAATTGGTTTGTTCCTCATTCTTCACACACAGAAATGTCTCACTGCTTGAATGCAAACTGAACTGAAAGTATTTTGCATTTTTGCTGATGGGGTTTTCAAGGATATTACTGGTTGTGATTGTGACATCACAAGTGTAATTGTGACATGATAGTACCAGGGCTGAACATGCTTTGCGTGGGAACTACCTTAAATTATGTGCACAATTCAAACAAGAACAAACTCTTTTCAAGAATATTTCCCCCATTTGGTTCTTAAGGAAAAACCCTTATGAGTGGTTAATAGGGATGTGTAATCAATAGTGCGTATTTGGTTCATTAATGTGCCTTAAATTTAGGGTTAGATTTGCTAAAAGGTGCTGATGTGTTACTGTGTACTAACATGCATAAGCACATGTTATTTATCACAAGTCCCATTTTATACAGTGGCATCTATTTACTAATAATGCATGCTGTCTGCATTACTTCATGATAACACAGTAGCACACTAGTAAATTCCAGCCATTAGCACACAGCAAATTGATTTAGTGCATGTAAACTTACAAATTAAGTTGATTAGTAATGCACATTAAAATATTTCTGTTAAAAACAAATATGTGAAACCAATTGAAAACGGGCTGCAAATTGTGAAAGAAGCCCAAGCAAACTAAAAGCAAATTGAAAATGTTTGCCCCATGAGCATCCCTAATGGTTAGTTTATCCATCAGTTGTTTAGCAAGAAATCAATGTCTTGCCGGCCTTTTTCTCTTGCTTAGTTTCATCTGATTGCTTTATGTTAAATCCAGATGCTTGTCACCTACTTTTCGTGTAATCATTAAAATATATACTGCATAGGCTGGAAAGCTTTATACATAGCTGTATAAGTTTGCCAGAGCATAATTCGCCCATATTTTGTCAGTCGTTTCCATCCCCTCCTGGAGCTTTTACAGTTACCTTTCTTGGAGGGACCAGTCCTTGTCACACAAATGCAAAGAGCTTGTGAAAAGTGACAATTCTGTACTGTAATTTCAATTGTATAATAAACAGTGTACAAATATAACTTGGTGGGTCAAGATTTTAGCTGGTTATGATCAAGACTTGCAGTAGATGGTGCAATAAACAACAGTTGTTGTTTACTTAACAACAAAAGGCAATGATTTCTGTCACAAAGATGTTTTATTGTGCAGGCACCAGGAGTAGGCAAAAGGAATGAAAAATAACAAAATGCTTGAGCTGATGACATACAGAGCTTTAAAACAGTCTTCAGAAAGCTGGATTGCTGTTTTCTAATAGAAAATAACCCTGTCCTTTCTGCAGGACTGTTGCACATAGAAACGATTAAGCAGCATTGGAGCATTTTTAGAGAGAGGAATTAATGTGCAAGAACATTCTTAAGACAAATAATAGACCATTAACATAACCAATTTGCTGATTCCTGGTCAAAACATCCCAGCAAAACAGTTCATATAAAATAAAAAAATAATGATGTTTTTAAGTAATGTTTTTTTTTCTAAAAAGGAGGCTAAAACCTGAAGAAACAAGAGCAACAAGAAACTGGTTATCTGCGCTGAAAACTGAGTTATTTCTGTAAGGTCTATGTCCTCTTCCCTAGATGTTTAATGCTCCAAAGATGACAGACGTGTAAAATGAAGATGTTTTTTGAATATCGTAGCTTGAGGACCGGATCGGTCTTCTAGACAGGTTAATTAAAAAAATATGTGTGATTTCAGTGGCCTCTCATTACACCAAAGGGGTCATTTTAAAAGGTTTAGTTATGATTTAGGATGTCTGAAGACATGCACATGGATGTCTCCAAAGCCATTCCACAAATGACGTTTACAGACGTCTCCAGTGCAGGGACGTCCAAGTAGGCAAGGAGGTGTGGCAGAGGCATGTCTGGGGAGTTGCCATGGACTTACACATCTCCATTTGATTTTAGGAAAGATAGGGATGTGTGCAGGACCATCCATGTTTAGACCTGCTGCAGGCATGAAGAGGCATCAGGAAGTGCTGCTTGTGGCCTTAAAACATCCAGAGAGTGCAGAGAAGATGGAGAGTTAAGTGACTCTAGTCTAAGATCACAAAGATCCATTCTGGGATTTGAATCCTGGCCATCTTGCTCCCAACCCACTACTTTAACCATAATGTTATTAGATGCCCATGTTCTGAGATGCCATTCTGGGGACACCTATAGACATCCATATCAGGCACATCCACTTGGATTTCCCATTGTAAAATTTGCCTTCAAATGAACTAAAAATGTACAATTTGAGGGCCAATGGATTAAGCTGTGTTAAAATCATCCCACTGACATGGGTTGATATGCTAATTTTAATGCCTAGTTTAATTTCCAGTGTATTAAAGGCTGCATAGCCTTTAGTACATCAGGTGTTAACAGGATATTTTACTGTAGTGTTATTGATAGTGGCAGTACCTCTCTTATCAGCTATAATAGCATCAGCCCTTCCTTCTAAGTCAAATTCTGAAGAGTTCCTCTGGCTTGATGTCCTTCTTCCCCGCAGTGAACAGAAGGGGCCCTCCAGGACCTTGCCTCAAATCTCTCCTCTTGCATTCTCCTCAGTAGCAGTGAAGGTCCCCTGTGACCAGATCCCCCTGCCTTCCATACCCTGTGTGTCAGTGAAGGGCTTGCTGCATCCCAATCACCCTCTTGTCATTTCCTCTGTGTGAAGGAAGAGATTCTATAGCTTGTTGTGCTCCACTCCCCACCACTGCATTTAGTGCCTTCCCCTCCCCTCTGCCATTCACATCCAATGCTCTATAATGGCAGATAGGAGGAAGCGAGAATCTCTCCTGATGCTGCTGCTCTCATTCTAATGGGGAAAAATGACAAGGCCTGACTCGATGCATTTCTTTTCCCTGCACATACAGAGCTGAGAAACATGTCAGATGGGATGGGGGTCCTCTTAATCCCATTTAGCCTTTCTTCCTGTCCTTCTCTTTTCTTTTTCTTTCTCCTTAGCTGCCATTTCTTTGTCTACTTTCTTTGTTACTGACATTATTGATGGTGTTTAGAATGGAGCTGTAATCTATTGCTAATGATTGGTATGCTTTGCACTGGTATTTTGACACTCCCTTTAGGTAATCTTTGTATTCTCTTTGTAATGTTCTAATCTTAACTCTTAACCTGAATTTAGGTTCAAAAATCAGGTTTTCCCCTGATAACCCATGGACAATGGTCTGCAAGTCATTTTTGCTAAATTTTCTGGAGAATTCCATTGGCTGCAACCTTGGACTCATTAAGACAAATGTCTTGTTCCAGCCTGCCTCATGCCAATTTCCCAATTCTAGACATATCCAGTTAGAGTACACAGCAGAAGAAGTGTACCACCCGTTGTTGCAAATGGCAACATTCAGGGCTAGTGTGCACTAAAAATGCCCACACTAACCACAACACAATGTCAACACCGATTTTATACCCCTAACCTGCCCAGTCTCTGCCCAATTGCATGTTAACTGGTTAGCATGGGATTTTTATCACAGGGCCAGGGCCAGCCTGTCCATTGTGCGAGAATGTTGTTCGCACAGGGCCCCACGCTGCAGGGGGCCCCATACCAACAACATCTCGCATATGCTCTTGCTACCACATTAGTGATCAGGGGCCAGCTGTTACCATCTGGCTCGCTTAGTAACAGGGGCTGGACCAACTGCATGTGAGCTGGGGCAGGGGGCGCCACAGAAGGGAGCTTGCAATGACTTCTTGAGCTGGGGAGTGCAGTCCCATAACACAACAGGATAGAGCTGCCTGAAATCAGCACTGGCCTAAATTCTTCCACTTGCAACTGGGTAACTTGGCAGCTCTGTAGTTTTGTTGTAGAAAGCAATGTGCAATCCATTGCCTTTAAATTAACTATGCTTCAGGCGCACTGCCTCTTTCCCCTCCCGTCTCTGCCAACACCACCAGATGCAATCAGCAGCTTCTTCCAGCATACAGATCGGGACTACAGAAAACAATGGCACTCAAGGGCCTGACCCAGCTACACAGCACATGATGGTAAGCTCACCTACTTGACACGTGTTTTCTCTGTGACCACTGGCCTTTAAATTAACCGTGCTTCAGGCGCACCTGTGCCTGGCGGGCCTGCACCTGAGGCCTCACCAGAGGGCCCTTAGGCGTGGACTGATAGCGTACAACACAGCAAATCTACCACATCCTAGAAAGGATCCAAACATCATATCCGAGTAAGAAATATTGATAAGGATTGAACACAAACTATTGAAGGTACTCAACTAGCTATCTTCCTTGCAATCTGACTTATCAAATCTGTCATGATATATCATTTGTTGTGATATACCTGCTAGGATTAAAGTAAAAATTCAACAAGAATTTTAATTTTATATTACCTGGAAACAATCCCAATTCCATCTGATCCATTTCAATATCTAGAGCTTTAGACAAATTGGACTCCCTCATAAACTAGTTTCCTTATCCCATACGTGGTGATCTCCCCAACCGTTTTCCTAACAGTTAAAGGAGTGTTAAATACTACACTTTCCATTACATACAGATAATGGATACTATAAAGTTTTCCTGACACGTTCTCAGCTTATTAGTAAGCCTCTGTCTCATATCCCAAAGCCACTCATATACTACAATTACCAACCAATATAGAAACACGTATTATTCATAGCCGTACTCAATCCTTTCCCATAAGTAGACAAAATGTAACCCTCCATAGTGTTGTTAAGTACCCTCATGCAAATTAAATATCCTCATGTTAAATGTTGTAAAGTACCCACATGTTAAATGTAACCCTCCAATGTGATGTAACCACTTTGATTGTAGGATAAGGTGGTATACAAATCTGTATGTATAAATAAATAAATAAAATCAGACTAATATTTATCACCCTCAAAGATCTCCACCCTCAAGATAAACCCCCCAACAACATTGTTCAAATACAATGCTATCTCTGTAATTCAAGATCCATAAGGAATAAAATCCTGATTATATTAGACCTTATTAAGGATGATAACCCTGATATCATTTGCTTTACCAAAACCTGGTTAACGGAAACTAATACTGTATTAACCAACCAACTACACTCCCCAGAATATGACCTTTTCCATTGCCCCAGGAGAGGGAAAAGAGGAGGAGAAGTACTCATAATAATAAAAAAAAGACCTAAGAAGATCCCCCTTCCTAACTAAAGATGTAGACAAGATGGACATACTCACTATAGAAAATAGAAATCTATCAATCTGTCTTCTTTATAGCCCACCCAGCCCTGACATAGACAACCTCACTACGATAACTGAAACTGTCTTCTCTACATCATTAAAAAAGCCTCTAATATTACTGGGTGATTTTAACCTCCCTTCTCTCCACAATGGAAACTCAACGGCCTTTCTCAATTATATATCTGACATGAGATTTCAATTGGTTGTGAATACCCCTACCCACAACAAAGGTAATGCTCTTGATTTAATATTCCTGCCTGATAATATCAGCCAACATACTCTATATTCCCCACCACAAGCAAAAGAAGTTCCCTAGTCAGATCACCACTTACTCCAATTCTCTATATCTTCCCAACTCCCCTGCCATCCACCAAACTATGATCCACCTACTAAGAGATATAAAACATTCAGAAAGGAGGACTTTTTGAATGAAGTCCTTCCCAATATTGATCTCCCTCTAACAGATTTAGAGGCTCTATTAGAAAACTGGCGCACCCCAATTGCTAACTCATCCTCAGTTCCAGTAACACACCAGAGAATAGAACGAAAACACTCTCAGAAATGGTATTCTCATGATCTAGAAAAAATAAAACAGAGACTGAGGAAAATAGAGTGTACCCAGAGACTTACAAAATCCAATGATGATGATAAAATACTTTATATAACAGCACTACAAAGACACTATCAATGAGAGAAAGAAAGGATACCACACTGAAATTCTCACCAAATCTCTCAGTCAACCTAGGGAATTATTTGAAATTGTTAAATCTCTTACACAAACACCCAATACAGTTAATTATGATCCTTCTACCTCACATTCGGATATGAACCTATCATCATCAATAGCTCCCTCAGCAGAATGCCATACCTTCCACTTAGTTGATTTAAAACACCTAAAAGAGAGAGTCACCAAAATTAATACCACAACTTCGGACCTAGACCCCTGTCTCGTAAGCTGGTTAAAAGCAACTTGAAATGAATTCCCACCATTTATTCTTAATATTTTACATCAGTCACTGAGACAAGGTAGTTTGCCACTAGCACTGAAGCATGCCATCATCTGACCAATATTGAAACATAAATCATCAGATAAAGAAAATCCCAACTCTCAGACGCCAATTTCCAGCCTTCCATTTTTAGCCAAAATTATAGAAAAAATTGTCCATATTCAATTACAGGATTATATAGATTTGAAATATCCATTGGATGAATATCAATATGGTTTTAGGCTATTTCATGGTATAGAAACACTCTTACTAGCCCTATGTGATAGACTAATCTGAGGCATTGACAACTATAAACAAGCTTTAATCCTTATATTTTTGGACATTGCCTCTGCCTTTGACAGCATCAGCCATAGTCTATTTATTACACGACTACAGCAGATAGGCATACAGGGTGTAGTTCTTCAGTGGTTCAAGTCTTATCTCTCTGGACGTACACAAGTGAAGATTGCCCACTAGATCTCTGAACCATACAAGCAAGAGCAAGGCGTTCCACAAGGATCTGCCCTCTCAGCTCTTTTGTTTAACATATATCTACAACCTATCTGTAATATCTTCAATAAATTTAATGTATCATACCATATCTACGCAGATGATATTATGCTTTATCTCCCAATTGACATCGCAAATCCCATCCCACACCAACTTATATCATGCTTCACTGAAACAGCAGAGTGGCTGAATTCCCATAATCTAAAAATAAACTATAATAAAACAGAAGTTCTATATATTACCAGACAATAAAATTTTACCCCACCAAAAAAGCTCCACCTTTAATAAGCTGTCCTGGATATTAAAGATGAGGTAAGATATTTAGGTATCATCATAGACCGAACCTTAGTATGATCACACACACCATACATACCACTGGGCTGATCTTTCACAAACTAAGAATGCTCCAACAACTGAGACCTTTATTACCCAGCCAGGATTTCAAATCTGTACTTCAAGCCATGATCACCCCACATTTTGATTTTTCAAATTCCATCATCCAAGGACTTCCAAAGCAGACACTCAAACAACTCCAGATGGCTCAAAATGTTGCGGCCCGCATGGTCTATAAAACCTTGAGGGTGGATCACATTACTCCTGTACTATATAAACTTCATCGGTTACCAGTTCATAGCAGGATTAAATATAAAACTCTAACAATCACGTTTAAACTGCTAATGAATATAGCCCCATCATATCTCATTTCCTTGATTAATTTCCCACCTAATGGAAGAGTAAGAAGAGGATGCACGCAAAACAACTTATTAGTTCCCTCTGATTACCATAAAACAAACCGGTCCACAAGTAATAGGGCATTTTCATACTTTGCTCCCATAGTCTGGAACTCCCTTCCTGAGAAATTAAGAACAATCAAGGATCTTCAAAGCTTCCACAAGGAAATTAAAACACACCTGTTCCTTGAACATTTTGGACCCTCAATAAACCAAAATATTACTGATCCAACATAATATCGATACATTTACATACTTTCCCACTGCAACTTCTCCTAATCCAATAATATCCAAACTATATGACATCACATAACTCAGTTATAGAAACAGGATGAAAACAAATTATATTTGTGAATACTGACTGACATTTAACTACTGTAAATACTGTAATATATGTTCATTGTAAATAATTTATCACCAGTTCTTTGTAACACCTGTGTTAAAAGTTCAGTGTACCTAGTTTTGTTCATTGTAAACCACCCTTGATTCCTGGAAGGGTTGGTATAGAAAAACACTTAAATAAATAAATATGCTATTCAGCACCAGCAGGGTCGGCTTTAGAGGGAGCTGGAGAGGCCCTGGCTCACCTCTGGCAGCCGCCAAAGTGAAGAGTGTTGTTTTTCTTCACTTTGGCAGCTGTGTTCTAGTATAGGCCGCTGGCACGCTGAGTGCTGGGAAATAGGAAATGCCCTTTGACCTCTGGCATGCCAGCAGCCTATACTAGAACACAGCTGCCGAAGTGAAGAAAAACCGCGCTCTTCACTTCAGTGGCTGTCAGAGGTGAGCTGGGGCCTCTCCGGCTCCCTCTAAAGCCAGTCGGACAGCCGGGGGGTTCTTCGAGGGAGGGAGAGCTAGGACTGGAAATAGCTGATTGGGGGGGGCTAGGGCTGGTAATGGGCTGAGTGTGGGGGGATGGACTGGAAATGGGCTGATGGAGGGGCTAGGATTGGAAATGGGCTGATGGGGGGGGATTGGACTGGAAATGGGGGGGATTGGACTGGAAATAGCTTATGGGGGTGTTAGGACTGGAAATGGGCTGATGGGGGGCTAGGATAGGACTAGAAATGGCTGATGGGAGGCTAGGACTGGAAATGGGATAATGCGGGGGATGGGTGACTGGGACTAGAAGGGAGCGGATGCTGGGTGGGGCTGGAACTAGAAGGGAACTGATGTTGGGGGAGGACTAGAATGGGATGGGGATGGGGCTGGGGGAGTGAGGATGGAGAGGGGAAAAGATATTTTGTGTGTGAGGGAAGAAAAATCTATGATAGGCCGGGTATTGGGAGAGTAAGTGGGGACTGAAGATCGAGGGGTGAAATTTGAGTGGATGAAAAAGGAATGAAGAAAGAAATGGAAGAAAGAGCAAAAGGGAAAGCTAAAGCAGATGTAGAGAGAGAGAGAGAAAAAAGAAGAGAGAAGAAAGGAGAAATGGACAGCAGACAATGGAGAGTTAGCAGAAGACATGAAGAAACCAGAAGAAAGTGACTGGAGCAATTGCAACTGAAAAATAAAATGCCCAAACAACAAAAGGTAGAAAAATACTTTTTTATTTTGAATTTATTAACTGGAATATGTCAGCTCTGGGAAATGTGCATCGTTAATGTCTTTGCGTTTTTGTTTAGTACAAGAGAAAATTAATTTATAGTTTTATTTCTTCAGTGTTGTACATTCCAAGTTTGGCTTTTGGGGTTCCCAGTTTAATTATTGTCTTCCTATTTCTAAATTGTGATCCCGTGTTCTTTGTTTGTGACAGTATGTCCTGCATGTGTAACCGAGCTGAGGTATTCTGTTTATCTAGTTTCTATTTGATAGTGCCACTTGTTCTCTTTCCCCAGTAGGAGATGTACTGGTATTCACTGAGATGTATTGGTTTAATATTTGCAATTTTGCCTTTTGATAGGTAGGGTTTGGTGCTTTGTGAGTCCTGGTAGTGCTGTTATGATACGTCAGGTTTGCTATGTGTTCTAAATGGGCAGGGTTTGTTTGTAGTACTTCCTAATGTGCCTGGCAGTTGGCACCAGAGTATAGTAATGTAGAAGTCTGGTAGTCTTTCTGTATCTAGCATCTAGCCAAGACATCTTATTTCTTCCTTCGACAGATACGTTCCATACACCCTTTTTTGTCCCCTTCAGCTTTAACTACACTCACATTATCCACTGTCCTATCACGACTAGACTACTGTAATTCTGTCTTCACTGGGATCACCAAAGTTCAACTCCGTCGGCTACAGCTTATTCAAAACATCGCTGCCCGCATTATCTCCCACTCTTCTCACAATGACCACATTACCCCCCCCTATTGCTTCACCTACATTGGCTACCAGTCGACCATCGTATCAAATTCAAAATACTAACTCTGGTTCACCGCGTCCTGCACACACAAACGCCCCAGTACCTCACTGATCTTCTCCGCTTTCACATCCCTACACGTAGTCTTCGTTCTTTTCACATTAATCGACTTCACCTTCCCCCACCATCTTGCGCACATTTACAGTCTACACGTCATTCTGCCTTTTTCTTCCTTGTTCCAGCTCTGTGGAACTCTCTGCCCACTCCGCTCCATCTGGAAGATAACTATACCACTTTCAGGTCCCTACTTAAATCCCATATGTTCACCTCAGCATATAACCTCCTGGCCACACCCAGCTGATCTGGTTTATCTATGTCTGCACTTTTCTTTGGTTTTGTCCTCCCCGCTCTAAACCTCTTGACCTATTGCTTCCTATTCTCTTTGTTTCCTGTCTCAACGATGTAGTTCCTTTCTATATTTCCGGGCCTTGTGCCCCTCCCCCAATTTGCTACTGTATTGTAAACCGCCCTGCTGTAATGAAGGGCAGTATATCAAATTTTTAATAAACATAAACATATCGATACACTCATTAAGAGTGTCACGCCCTCACCACTCGCCTCCAGCTTAGAGGGGCATGGTTGCATGAGGAACTTTCCCCTTTCAGCCTTAACTGACTAATTCCCCGCAATGCTTTCTGGGAAATGTAGTTTAATTGCGCTATATCTGGGCTTCAGGTAGAAAGCTGTAGTCGGGCTCCTGGGGTAAGGCAATGACAGAAATTTATTGAGCACAAATAAGGTTCATAAATACCACATTCAGGCATACTTCTCCAGGCTTCTTCAAAGTACAACAGGTTATAAGCAAAACAAAAACCCAAAACCAAAAGGCAGCTTAAAGTATTCTTCAGCTCAGAAAAACACAGCCTTTTAACAGCAAGGCTACCAGCTTCCTTTAGCATTGCTGGTTAAAGCACAACACAAAACAGGCTTTCTTCTGTGGCAGTTTGCCTTCTTTTCCAGTCTCAAACCTTTCCAGGCTGTTTTCCAATTTACAAGCAAAAACAAAAACTCCAAACAGGAACAAACTTTCAACGTGCAAGCAAAGTTCTATTCAGGTTTCTCAGGAAAATTCAAGAGTAAAAAAGGTTTTTCCTCACAGTTAATTTGGCTTCTTGCCGTCTCACTTCACAGGTAGCAGGTGGTTAACAAGCACAATTCACAACTCCAGCTTGTACTTACGTCTTAGTAAAACTTTCCCTCTTTACCACGTGGGAATTTGCAATCCATCTACCTGCTTCTTATGGTTACCTTTCTCTAGAGGGCTTTCTCTCAGGGCTGGCTTTCCTTCAACCCTTCTGTGGCTAAGGCTTGGCACAAAGAGCAATCCATGAGGGTGTCTTCCTCATTCAGCTCAGCATCAGGCTCTCCTAGTTGCATAGACTCTCTCTTCTTCTGGCCCACCGGGCTCGGCTGACAGCCTCTCATTAGAGCTGAGAGCGTCTCCTGCTCCTTTGCACTGCCCAGCATAAGTCAGGCTTCTCCTGCTCTGCTGAGCATTAATCAGGTTTCTTAGGCTCGTACCTGTGCCTCGGCTTGTATCAGCTTCTCTCTCTCTTTCTCCTCTTCTTGCCTTTGCCTCTGCCCTTGCTTCTGGCGTTCCTTCCACCCTCTCTCTTTCTCCTTCACTATAATCTAGCATAGGCTTATATCTCCAGGGTTCTAGCCCCACCTCCTCTCTTCCCAGGTGACGGAGGTCACTCTGCCTTCTGGCACCTGAGTAATCAGGGAGCTTACTGACGTAAGGGTCTTGGACCTTAGGTCTGTATTCACTCTCCCTTATTTCACTAGGGGAAACATGAAACCTGTTCCAGCTGGGGGCTTTCTGGTTCCTAAGTGAGGTTGTGATTTTGTTACCCTGACTTTGCAAAAGGGGCCCTTTTACTAGGGTGAACTCTTTGCCATTTTTCTTTTCCCCTAACTCAGGATAGGCTTCCTTACCACAAGAGGCATGTTTACTAAAACTTAGTGCACGTTAACATTATGCAAATATTTATGCAAATGATGCCCCTTATTCAAATAAGGTCCCACAATGAGTCTCCGCACATGGCCCTGCACTCTTCTTGGGCTGCCCTTGCCCAGGACCCCATACTAACTGTTAGCGTGGTGCCATTAAAATGTGCCCTGCTACCAGTTAGATGCCTTTAGTAAACATACCCCTGAGTCATCTTAAATATCAAGTCCTCTATAGATAGCATAATGACAGCTCAAGAGGTCCGCATGTGCTTCTTTTGCTAAAAAATGAGCATTTGCTGGCTGGATAAAGTGATCAAGCCTGAGGTCTTTGAAAGAACAAACACAACTGGAACTGTTGCTTGGGTAGACCAGGCATGTTATCAGAAAGGATGATTACCATCTCCCAAAAAAAGCTTTATGTGGTAATTTTACAAAGTCTCCACAGTTACAGTAATATACATTGTCATGTGCATATTTGGGTCCTATTTTATAAAGGAAGGCATACAGAATGACGACTAGAGGGGCCGTACATCCGGGATGGACATCCAAACCCCTGTAACCGCCAGGACCTGATTCCAGGTCCAGAGCTCCCTGCACGTTCAGGTCCGCTGTGCAAGGAACTCTGAACAGAGGAGGGGGAGAGGAGGGGTGGTGATAGGGAGGAGAGTGGGCAATGCGGGGCAGCCCTATGATCCCGACCATACAGGGCTGATTCCTGAGTGCAGCAATCCATAGAGATGGTCCACCCTGAAAGGTAGGAAGGGCACAGGAGATTCCCCTTGGCACGCCCATTCAGGGGTCGGGTGGTGGGGAAAGAAGGCTAATCTGTGTCTGGGGGTGAGCACGACTGCTGCATGGTATTCCAGTGCCCTGGTAATGGGATGCCATGACACGGGGCTCCATGCAGAAGCCATGGCTGGGTTGGACAGGAAGGGTGCGAGGAATCCAAGGGCCCAGAATTGGGGCAGGTCATGCCCATCCAGGCTGGTTTCACCCGATTCTGATCCTGAGGGAACGTATGTCCCACATGGGATCACAATCGGGTGCAAATCCAGCCCGTCCAGATTCCTCTTTCTGAATGGGGCTCCACGTGAAGTATACGTGCAGTTTTTAAAACAGGGGCATAAGAGCAGGGATAAGTGGGTGCACCTATACTGTTCAGATATGCCTAAAAGTTCTAGGGCTCCATATTCAGTGATGGTGGTTAGCCGATCTAATGTGGCTAGCTGTCACCGCTGAACTTTAAACCCAGATATTCAAGGTTGGGGCCTTGAATATCTGGGTTGCTTGGATTGACATGAAGCTCCAGAACACCCCTGGCACAAGCAGTGGGGCATGTAGTGGCGGTATCTGTGGATATTCAGTGGCCCTGTTAGTGTCGCCGAATATTCCACTTAGTGGCATTTACATGGTTTGCAGGTGTGAAAACCGTGTAAATGCCTTTGAATATCAGTCCTGTAATATTTCATAACTTACACATGTAAATTTGGGCTCTGCCCACACTCCACCCAAGTTCTGACCTGTGCACATCCAAACTGAAAGTTGGTGCAATAGGGCTTACACGTGGGCTTACAGACTAGTGACTTCCTAGAGGGTATGTAATTCATGCTCGTAAGTTCTTTTGTATGGAGAGCTTTAATCAATTCTGTAATTAAATTCTACTCCTATAGTGCCCTTTCAATTACAGCTCAAGGCAGAGCTGAGGCAAAAAGTGAACAGAAAGTGGAAGCATGACCCAGTGACACCACTAGCCAAGGGGACAGCCAGATTGGTTCTATAGGATGTTACTCCCCAGAGATTGGCTGGGTCATTTAGTCTCAACTCAGAGCAGTGATTCAACCAGACTTCAGATATTATCTCAAACATAAACGTTGTGATCCAGAAAAATAATGTTTATACTAAGTGCATACTCTAGAGACAATAGCTGGAATTATTTTAATTCCTTTTGTTTATTAAAGTGAAGTTATTAATAGCTTTAATAATACTATGTTAGCTAGGAATCATGTATTTCATTAAATTTACATGTCAAAAATAAGTGGTGGTCTGAGTTAATAACAGAAAAGCTATCAGAATTTGTCAATAATTGGCAAGGATTGTTGGAAAGCAGAATAGAAATCACCAATTGCAAAGGCATGATTACTGAGCTACCCTCTCACTACCAGAACAGGCTCCTGAGAGCAAGGCTGAGGTATATTGGTAGAGCAATAGGCGAGTGGAGACTTGTAGTGCTGCTGACCATGCTATACCAGTTCAGGAGATTAGTGCTCATTTCAATTTCCAATACTGAAAAGTGCATCTTGCAAGTTAAAAACATTCCATGTTTCCAAAGATGAAAGAGCCCGACCCATGAGGGGCACTTCTGGGCCGTCCGGACAGCCCCAGACAAGATTTATTTATTTAGACAGTTTTGTATACCACCTTATCCTTCAGATGGGCCCATTTGGACTTGATTCTGGTCCGTGGGAACAAAACATTCCCAAGGAAACCAGAATCAGGCCTGTGGATAGCCGAGCGTGCCCCTGCCGCCTCTGGGAATGTCCTCCCTGCAGGTGTCCCTGACATCCGCAGCTCCAGCCCCCCCCCCCCCCCTTATTCCTGCCACCTAACCCACGGTTGGCCTGCCATGGCCTAGGTCGGATGGCGGGACCCGCCCCCGCATCTGGCCCTGGCCCCAATCACACAAAAAACGCTGCTTATACCACCTTTGAGGTGATATAAGCAGTGTGTCCCCATGAGCCTGGCAGCATGTACAGAGCCGTGACCTGAGTTGGCCCTGTACATGTTGCTGGTTGGACCCTCGGCTCTCCTCGTCTTGGTGCACAGGACATATGGGGAGAGCCAGTGGGGGAATCGGCCCTGGACACTTTGTGGGGCTGCACCTCCTAAGTGTCCAATTTTTGAATGAAAAATGACCAATGAAACCAGGAGGTTTTGGTGTGATTCAGCACCACAGTCTGGACAGCTCCAGTGACAGACCAGCAGACAGATGCTCCCATAAAATTAACAGCACCTTTTAAATGTTTGACACATGTTAAATGAACATTATTTTGGAAAGTAATTACTTCCATCCTTTTGTGCTTGTGCCTTTAAAATATTTTTCAGATGGACACTAACTGAAGCACAGCTTGGAATGACCTAGTTCGCAAGGAAAATGTCTTTTCTTTTTCCAGCAACAAAAATGCTGCTGCCTAACTCATGTTGTTCCCTATGGGAACAATTTTGATACTTCTAAAGCTTTTCTACACTTGCAGGAAAGTAGGACAACTAACTGCAACAAACTTTCTTCTTCTACTCGATCACAGAACACCACTCAAATACAGTCTATTGTAACAACATTTTCTTTAAGGTTGACTGTAAACGTCCTGCAAAGATCACTTTTAAAAGGATGTTATGTTTTGCATAGGCATTTGCATTTTAAAAACCTATTTGGTTTGATACTAACATCAACTTTATTCTAAATAATATTAATGCCATCTATTTTAAACTACTCTAAAACTCACTTTCCATTTATTCATCACTTTATACGTGCTCCATCTAACACTCTTCCATTCATACTTGACACCCCCCTTATGTCTTACATTTATACATATATGCAAATAGTTTTACATCTATACATTTCTTTTTTTCTCTAGCCCACAGAATGTATTTAGGGTACTGTTTTCCTTAAAGGCTGTAGTGAGACTGGAAGACATACTACTAATACTATTATTTATCATTACATTAGCCAACGTGAATCAATTGCACTGACTGTTTTTAGCTATGCAGGGCACTACCACAACAATCAAATCACTTTGATGCAAGATAATATACACATATATCATTTATACCCCTCATTCATAACACACATACTAAAGTTCACATTATAGTTCACCACTAATATCTTTTCAGATATGTGGAGGGTAATTTTATAAACAGACAGCTATTTTAGACACCCAGCTTATTTATATTTATAAAGAAAATTGGGTACCTACCTTCCTTTATAAAATAGGGGTGTGAGTGGTGCCAAAATCTAGATGCCTGCGTTTACACCTGCCCTAGATGTCTCAAGTATGCACTTAAGTGATGGTATTTTATAACTTAGGTGTGTAAATATAGGCTCTGCCTGTGCTTTGCCCAAGCTCCACCCCTGTGCACACCCACACTGAAAGTACACGTGTGTGCATTTAGGCATGTGTTTACTGAATAGCACCCATCTAAAGCATGCGCCTAAGTGCTCATTTAGGCAGTTAAGTCCTTTAAAATAGGGACTTAGGTGCTTAAATGACACATAGGTGTCTCCCTACAGAATCAGCCCCATACTGTACAACAAATAGGTCTTACAGAAACTGATATCACATGCTAGAATGATAAAAAATATTAAAAATGGGAGTTTATGTAAAGTAATAGGTAAACAAAATAAATTATGATAGCCTATCACCACCACTGTGGCCCTGTTCTTCCTTCCCATGCCTACTGGACTTGGGGCGCTGGGATTCTTCCTGTACTTTGCTGTTGCTTCCACATAAATAGGACACATCAACCATGAATTGTGTTCTCCACCATCCTTCTTTGCACTATGGGTTAGTATGATATACAGGCTCTCCTTGCAAGCAGAAGACATTGAGCTCCAATGGAAGAATTCACAATATTGCTATGAAAAAGGCAGTGTTTTTGGTAGGAGATTTCAGTTTGCCAAATGTTGATGGGATATCCCTGCTGTGGACTCTTCTAGAATTTGGGAGATCCTGGATTCTTTATAGGGAGAACGCAGTTTTTTTTTATACCACTTTATCATGTCAGTCAAAGTAGTTTACAGGCTACAGGGGTGACAGTGATTTTCAATGCTACCCGCTTAGCATCTGTGCCTTAAAGATAGGCAAGGTTTTTCCTCGCCTATCTTTAAGGCGCACAGGGCTACGCAGGTAGCATCGGAAATCACGGCTACCATTGTAGCCCTTTCCTCCACCCCGGAACACCCCTAACACACCCCGATACTACCCACATAGTATCTGGGCACATTAGGGACTTATCTGGGATTTTCAAAGGGCACTATCTGTGTAGGTGCCCTTTGAAAATCCCAGATAAGGCTTCTACACGGGTAACTAGGGATGTTACCTGTGTAAAGGCCTTTGAAAATCGGGCCCTTGGTTCCCAAACCAGTGCTCTAACCATTAGGCTACTCTTGCGAGAACTTGTATATGTGAGGGGCGATACTGGACGATGCTTACAAATGGAGAGGGTGTTTCTGATGTTGTAGTGGGTGATCACCTGGCGTGCAGTCATTATCAGATGCTGAGTTTTAATATTAGGACATAGGTGGGGATGGTTTATTCAAAAGCAAGGATCCTAGACTTCAGGAAAACTAACATTGCAAAGATGGGGGAAAACAAGAGGTTAGCTGTCGTAAACTATAAGAGATTGCAGAAAGAGGAAGACAAACAACAATATCTGAAGAAGCTAAAGGAAGGCGGTAAAGTAATCAGGAAAGCAAAGATGCAAATAAAGGAAAAAGTATCCAGATAGTAGAACAAGACTCTCTTCTAGGAATGTGAATGACAGGAGGAAGTGCAAAGGTGGCATTGTGAGACTTGAGGGTGAAGGGAAGGAATATGTAGATTCTAAGAAAGATAAAAAGGAATTACTTAACAAATATTTCAGTTCTGTGTTCACAGATGAAGGGCTGGGAATGGAACTTCAGGAAAGAAACACAATTAGAAATGGAAGGGAGGTAGAGCTCAAACTATTTCCAGAAGATTGTGTTCTGAGGGAGCTAGCAAAAACAAAAGTGGACAGAGTGATGGGTCTGGATGGGATTTGTCTGAGGATACAGAAAGAGAAATATTGGCGACTCTGCAGGATATTGGTGACTGCAGGCTGGCCTTTAAAGTGCTTCTTTAGAGTTGGAACTGATTCTGGAGGATTGGAGATGGGTGAATGTGGCTCCTGTCCACAAAGGTGGAAGTAAGGAAGAGGTCGGTAACTACCAAATGCTTAGTCTGACCTCTGTGGTGAGTAAATGAATGGAAACACTGCTAAAACAGAGAATGGTGCAGTTTATGGACTTCAAGGGATTACGGGATGTGAGACAGCATGGCTTTACTAGAGGTACATCTTGTGAGATGAAGCAGATTGATTTATTTGATTGAGTGACCAGAGAATTGGATGGGGGAAGAGAGCTAGATGTGATATGCTTAGATTTTATCAAGGCATTTGGCACCATTCCATATTGACAACTCATAAATAAACTGAATGCCCTAGGGATGGATCCTAAAATGACTGTGGGTAAGAAACTGGTTGAGTGGGAGGTGCCAGACGGTAGTAGAAAATGGAGTTCACTCTGAAGATGGGGCATTACCAGTAGTGTGCATCAGGGATGGTCCTTGGTCCTGTTTATTTTACCATTTTTATATGCAATATTGCAGAAGGCATTTCAGGAAAGGTGGACGCTACCATCTGAAACAGGGTAGACACCCTGGACTTATAGATAATATGAGGAGGGATCTAGCAAAGCTTGAAGAATGGTTGAGAATTTGGCAGCTAAGATTTAATTCATGGCCATGCAGGACCTGGGGGTGATCATATTTGATGATCTTAAAGTGACCAAAGAGGTAGAAAAGGCAGCAGCAAAAGCCAGATGGATGCTGGGTACATAGGGAGAGGAATGGCCAGCAGGGAAATGGAGGTGATAGTGCCTTTGTCTAAGTCTGTTGTGAGATCTCATTTTGGACTACTGTGTACCATCCTGGAGACCGCATCTTCAAAAGATTTAAACAGGATGGAATTGGTCCAGAGGGTAGCTACTAAAGTCATCAGTGGTCTTTGTCATAAGGTATATGGGGATATATTTAGAGACCTAAATATGTATACTTTGAAGGCAAGGAGAGAGAGGAGTGATATGATAGAGACATTTAAATATCGTCATGGTATAAAAGCACAGGAGCTGAACCTCTGGAATGAGGGGTCATAGGAAGAAGAGGAAATCAGATAGAATCTGTAGTAATCTGAGGAAATATTTATTTATGGAAAGGGTATTGGATGCCTGAGATAGTGGTGAGAAGAACTGCTTCTGAATTGAAGAGAGCATGGGACAAATACAGAGCATTTCTGAGGGACAGGGGGGGGATCGTAGAACTCAATAGTTTTTGTGGATGAGCAGACTGGATAGACTGGTCTTTATCTGATGTTGCTTTCTATACTACATTCACCATTAGCTCAATGCTAACAAAAGTAACATTTTATTTAGGGTGGTGAGTAGAGGCTATTTGGACTCATGTAATGGCTCCATCACACTAGCTTGTGGTAAGGGAGAAGTCCTGTGAGTATGGCATAAGAGTCCTCAAGGGCAGTGATGAAGAGGAATTTACAAAGTCCTTCTCTGTTTAAAAGAGATGAGAAGATAAAGGATTTAAGGCAGCACAGTGCTTCTCCAATAAAAAGGATAGGAGGTGTGATCTAAGTATCCCAGGGCTGTCAAATATATGGCCTGCAGGCTGATTTTGGTTTGCTGAGCCTCTCCATCTGGTGCCTATGGCCAGATTGGCAATATTAGAAGAATCAGCTGCAGACCTCTGTGGTTTACCATCTTATATGCTGCACTTCAAGTTGCAGACAACTGGGCACAATTCTCATACAGGAGTGCTGTCTATTTATGCCTGGATCTTGTTAAAAACTTGAAAAAAGGTACTTCCTTTGTGCTGATCTCAAGATGCCCAAGATCAATCCAAAGGAAATGCTGCCTGTGACTTTTTAACAACCTCACAGTGCTGGCATTGAGCAGTGGGGGCAACAGGTCAGACTAGCAGGCACTTTTTTTTTTTGAGTGTTGCAGAAATGGTGATCTGAGGATCCGAACTTCTGCAACATCACTGAGGAGGTCAATGGAGTGGCAGCAGCAACATTAACTGCATTGAGAGTCATGGTTGGTGGGGGAGTGAGGCAGATACTGGGGGACAGGAGGTGTAGGAAGCAGGCTGGAGGGGGAAAGAGGCTGAGTAGAAGAGGATACTGGGAGAATGGGAAAGAGGCAGGAAGGGTGATGCTGGGGGAAGGGAGTAAGAGTCAAGAGGGTGGATGCAGGGAAGGAGGGAGGAGACAGGAAGGTCTGATACAAAAATAAGGTTAGATAAAGACATTTTTTTAAAAACTAAAACATTTACATAATAAAATATGCAAATATATGCATATGCCCTGTCTTTCAATCAGCCCCTTCCCCCATTGTCGGATAACTTAAAGTCCAACACCAAAATAATTTTGAGTACTCCAATATTACACTCTGAATAGGCAAATATGTTAGATGTAACTGGCTGCATCGGCCTGCTATTTATATCTTAAATTAATGTCTCAGAGATAAAATATAATGATGTACCCCAGCTAGACATTATGGTCTAGTCAGGGATATTTTATTGACAATTCTGTCATGGCTGTTAGGAAAGCTTGCTGGAAAGCCAGGGTATTTTCAGTTGCTGCCCAGTATTGTGAAGCAAGTTCTCATTTCAGGTTTCAATGCAGGGAAAATTTCTTTAGCACACTTTAACTGAATGGCATAAAGACAAGGCAGTTAGCTACGCCTATTTAGATGGTGTTAATTGCTCTGCACATTAGCTGCTAATGTGTTTCAGCTACCGATGTGCTAATTCTAAGGCATATTTCCTGCCTTAGAATTACCATGTGCGAACAGCGTAGGTGCCATGTACCTTAAACTGTTAACTGCTAACATGGGCGTAGGGCTAATATGATAGCACACAATAATCACCAACACAACTTTGCAGAAAGATGCCTTGCAGTTAATGCTGATATCCTTAACTGATGTTGACTGTTAACAAAGGTATACTTAACTGCATAACCCTGCATTAGTGGCTTGGCTGTCCTGTCCTATGTGCCTGCAACGCTTCCTACATTTACCTTTTTTCAATTTTACATTGCTCAAATTTTACCATTTAAATCACAAGTAACAAAACTGGTTGCAGAAAAATAGTCGTGCACATAGGATCCAAAAGAAAATACCATTCACAAAAAGAAAGAAAAAATAGCAATGACTCTCCCTTCTAGTCCACAGTCAGGGAAGAGGGATTCCGTTACATAAACTACAGGACAAACCTTTCCATAGAAACAATTCGGTAGCAATGGAACAATTTTAAAGTGGGTTTAGTATCCTCCAAAGCCAAAAGTGGTGGATTAGTCATGGTGACAGTAGAAATGGTGAAGGTCTGCACAACAACTGATATATTTTTTTCCAACCCTAGCAATATTTTATATATCTCACACCTAGATACTTGATCAAACCTTTTACAAGGAAATGGTGAAAAGAAAAAAACAGCCATTTGCAGGACCATAGTCCAAAATGCAAGGAATAGTTTTCTCCTCTTCTGCATGGGCTTTGCTGCATCCTAAGATGACACTTCATTAAAAGGGGGTCTACAGCTCTTAAAAAACATTTTCATTAACCAGTTCCTGTCTGGGTCTAGAGCACAAGCTGTTAATGATGTTGAGGTGAATATCTGATCTGTTTCTGATCTTTTCAGGACCTCCATTAGTTCCAAACTGTCCACAGTTAATTTAGATGGTTGACTGTGTTTTCTGTGGCCATGGTCAGCTTAACAAATTTTTATGATCTAGAGAAGAACCAAAGTTGTCTCTGGAGTAACCGTGGAGTAACTGTGGAGCGAGTGTGCATCAGCTGCTCTATTTCCACTTAGCCTCCTACAGTGTTGTTTTTTTAGCTCTATATTCTGTTTCACTCTTTTGGACCCCATTAATGGCGGTCTATCCATGTTTTGATAGTGTTTTTTGTTTAGTTTATTTCCCTTTTACTATTGCGTTATTTCCTTTCATTCACTGTTTTTCTTTGAATGTGTTTGACATTACCATTAATAAATTTTAAAAGAAACTAATATTAGTTGATTGAACTTTCTATTTTCTTCAAAATTTCCTTTATCTGGCCAGATACAGAACACTCCAAAGAAGCAAGACATTCCCATATAGATTTATAATTAAACTATTCTGCTGTCACCAGGGCCAGCCTCATTAAGGGGAGGGGTCTCTCCAGTCTCCAGGTGCACTCTTTCCTCCATCGGTCTCTGGGTCATTATCTACTGCTCCATCCTGTGTTCCTTTGACTGCTCCACTCTGCTCTCCAATCATTACATCTTCCACTCAAGTGGGAGGAAGTGTCCCTAAATCAGCTCCAGGCACCCTGCCTGCATTAAGGCTGTTACATCTTTGGGACAAGCTGTTTTGTGGCCTAAATGTGGGAGCCCTTATCTCTCAACTGAGGGGATACTGACTGGCCTTCTTCCGCCCCATAGTCCCCAGCAAGCTGACCAGAGAGAACACATTCTGTGTTGGCTAATCCACAGAAGTGTCCACTGGTCCACGTGACATCGCAGTAATCTGCGAGGAGGTACTCTACCACTTAGCCTTCTGCTTGCAAACCATAATTAAAGTAAAAATAATTCTCAGGACAAAAGGAAACAGTACCACCAATCTGCCATTTTGGAATCTGCTCCCTAAATTTTCCATGGAGGTTTTGCACTTAATGCATCTTAACTTTGGCTGTCAGTACATGTTAAGTCCAAGGCTAATACAGGTTAATAAATGGGGGCCTAAGTGATTCTATGTGGGGGAAAGTCTAGAACTCTCTGCTCATAAATGGTGTATGAGATTTTTTTTCTGAAATACATAGGGCCCCTAAGTTACATTAAAAAAAAAAGTTGTGATTCGTTTTATTTAAGGTTGATGGCTACCTTTTGGACTATATATTTTTCTAAGTTCCAAATAAGAATGAATTTAGCCCTGTATGATTGGTTTTCTATTTTACTTGATCTTGTGAGCACCAGAACAGAGTAACCAAGCAATGAAAACTACTTTACTAATATCTCACATAAGATCTGATTCACACTTTTTTTTCCCATAAACACATAGCAGGGATAATTTTTGTAACAGGGCATCTATGTTAAGAAGCCAAGGTGCCTATCTAGGTGATTATTTTATAAAGACAGATAAGCGCCTATGTATCTTTATAAAATACTACCATAGCATGTATTACTTGAATGTAGGCAGATATAAATGCTCATGTGCAAAGTTTGCAAGCATGCATGTAAATTAAGGTGTTTTATAATCTATATACACACTTGCAAACTCTGCCCAGATCTCATCCCCAGCTATACCTACTAGCAAACTACTGTATGTGCCTTCATAATGAGGCATATACATTAAGCCAGTTACATACATGCATAAAAGGCCTTTTATATCTTTTCAAGGTAGAAATTACATATTAAAAATGGGAAAAGGGGAACCATTCACGAGGGATCCAAAATGGCAACAGGCAGAGACTGGTGTACTGATGCTTTCCCTTATGCCGCGTAAAAGGAAAGTCAGGCTGGGTAAGGTATCCCAGACTGCTCAGCATTCTTCCTCCACACTTTCTGCCAGTGGGTCTTTGAATGCCTTTGTCCATCAGGAGCAGCAGCCGCAGCATCTGGGGGTGAGTAGCCCGGCTGAGAAGTTGCAGGAGCAGGAGTGCTCAGCATCTCTCTCGGGCAGTGATCTGACGCTCCCAGAATTGCAGAGACCTCCAAAGCAGGCATGTTCAGGTGTTTGTCATGAGGATTTGGAAGCAGTGGCGGCATCCAGAATTGGTGCTTCTGCTGTTTCGTTGGGGGCGACTCTGGACATGAGCGCAGGAGCAGGAGTAGTCCCATGGGATTTTCCTTTGTCTGAGACGTCGACTGAAGGTGAGGCGCTGACGGAGGCGGTGAAAAGAGTCGCATTTCCCCTTTCTCTGGACCCACGATGGTAGCGGTTGCAGTGAACACTGTGCAGGAGTCTTTTGCTTCCTCCTTTGATCTATAGCAACCAGAACAGTTTACCATAGAGGCAATTTGGTCCACCATTAAACAACTTGGTGAAGCCATTATTTCTCAGGTACAACCTTTACAAACACAAGTGCAGCAGAATGAAAAGGCTTGCTCCATGAATACTGTGATTATTGAGACACTTAAAGCTTCTGTGAGTGACATCATTAAATCTGATCATTTAAACTCTCACGCAGAGGCATTTATGAAAGATTTTAGTAATGTGAGGAGACGGCTGGAACACTTAGATAAGTATTCTAGATTGACTAACTTACGTTTGATTAATTTTCCTAGATTACCAGGTATATCAGCTAAGGAGATGTTTAAAATGTACTTGATGGAAACTTTGGGGGTTCCCTCTAATTGTGCCCCCCATTGGTGAAGATATATCACATTCCCAGTGGTCAGAAAGTTCCTGCTAGTGCTGAGATATCGGGACCTCAGGTGGCTGATATATTAAATGTAACTGCTTTTTTAGAGAATTCAGATGCAGAATTGGTTACCCCTGCCACCTGTCTGGTCACGCTTGCTGTGGCGTCAGATAGGGAGACTGAGGTAATTGTGACAGAAAAACAAATTGCCCAAACAACAAAAGATAGAGAGAAATTATTTTATTTTGAATTTACTAACTGGAATATGTCAGCTCTGGGAAATGTACATCACTGATGTCTTTGTGTTTGTTCACTACAAGAGGAAATTAATTTATAGTTTTATTTTTCCAGTGTTGTGGTGCTTTCCAAGTTTGGCTTTTGGGGGTTCCCAGTTCAATCATGGCTTTCATATTTCTAAATTGTGATCCTTGTTCTGTATTTGATGATGGCCTGTCTATGTTTTGCATATATGACCGAGCTGCGGTATTGTTTGTATCGTTTCTGTGTAGGAGTCTTACTTGATCTCTTTTCCCAGAAGATGTATTGATTTTCTGAGGTATATTGGATTTATTTTTCAGTGCTGCCTTTTTATATGTAGAGCCTGGTGCTGTGTGAGTCCTTGTAGTGCTGTTATGATATGGCAGGTTTAGTATAGGTTCTAAGTGAGCAGGGTTTTGTAGTACTTTCTAATGTACCCGGTAGTTGACACTGGAGGATGGTAATGTAGAAATATGGTAACCTTTCTTTATCCTTACTGCCCATTAAAATGGTATTAAGACACTCACTCATTGAGACATGTTTACTAAAGGTTAATGCGTATTCACAATTGTTAACACGCACTAAGTGCAGCAACACCCATTTATTTCTATAGGTGTAGTGGCATTTACCGCACATTAATATTTAGTAAACATGTCCTAATTCATTGCTGGGAGAAAAAAAGAGCTCCTTTGGAAGCCTGAAGTTGACTGGGACAATAGACCTGTATAAAGTTGACTAAAGTTGACTGTGGGTTGCATAGACTCATAACTTTAGTTAACTTTATACAGGCCTATTGTCTAATACTACCATTTTTTTTGTTTCATGATGTTTTCAGTTTGTTATTGTCTAATTTATTGTTATGAATGTTATTTTGTAAGCCTCTTAGATTTTGATAAGCGGCATTGAAATGCTTTTAAATAAATAAAATATGTAACTGATATAAGTCTGATGTCACGAGGGGCACCATTTTCACAAGTCACACAGGGCGCAGTTATAGCTTGGTACAGATCTGAATGACATCACTGGTAGGTGGGTCCAACAATGATTCAGGTACAGGAGTCTGATGTTACTGCTGACTAGAGGGTCTCTGTGGCTAGTGAACTTACAGGGCTTCCAGGCATCCCGAAGCAGGCAAGCACTGCTTTCTTTTTATGATTATTATGTTTTATATAATTTTTTTCCCTCATTTGATTTGCAGCTTGTCATGCTGTGAGGGCTTGTGTGCATCAGTGATGCTGAGAGCTAAACTATCGGTAGTTTAACTACTGGCAGGGTCTCCCAAGATGGACAGGTCTCAGCTGAGGTGCCAGACCAAGACAAACCACCCATCTGGGGAGCAGCAGAATGGGATACTGTTGACGGTGTAGGATCACATTTCTGTGACAAGGGCAACAACACCAATCTTAAACTGCGCGGCGGAAAGGCCCGGCAATCTACTTCTGTATCTTGCCATGAAAACCCAATGGATAGTTACAACAAATCAAATTGTGTTATAGTGCTGGAAGATGAGACCCCCAGGTCAGAAGACACTCAACTAGCTACTGGGGAAGAGCTGAAGACTTTTCAGAGTAAAGCCAGCATTTATGATGTGGTTGGATCAAAGCCCTCAGGACGTCTGACTGCTGATGTAGCTGCGCATGAAATGAGAGTCAGAAGCTGTAAAGATGTCTTACACATTGGAACATGGAACGTACGAAGCATGAACCAAGGGAGGTGGTCAAGAATGAAATGGAACGTGTACAACTTGATCTGTTGCATGCCAGCGAACTGAAATGGACTGGCATCGGGCACTTTGCATCAGATGATCACATGGTCTACTATGCTGGAAATGAAAGACAAAGAAGAAATGGTGTTGCATTTATAATAAAGAAGAAACTTGCAAGAACTGTAATGAAATACAATGCAGTCAGCAAACGCTTAATCTCTATTCGTCTACGAGGAATGCCTATCAACACAACTATAATTCAAGTATATGCCCCAACAGCTGCAGAAGAGAATGAAATTGAAGAGTTCTATGAACAAGTACAAGCTGAGATTGACAGAACATACAAACAGGATATCCTGATAGTCATGGGTGACTGGATCGCAAAAGTTGGCAACAAAGAAGAAGGCAAAGTACAGTAGTTGGAAAATATGGACTTGGCAACAGAAATGAAGCTGGAGAAAGACTGATAGAATTCTGCAAGACCAATGATCTATTCATCTCAAACACCTTCTTCCAGCAACACAAGCGGTGACTGTACACATGGACTTCACCCAATGGATTGTATAAAAATCAAATTGACTACATCTGTGGAAGTCAACGATGGAAAAGCTCTGTAACATCAACAAAGACAAAACCTGGAGCTGACTGTGGTGCAGATCATCAACTACTAGTATACGAAGTCAAGCTAAAGTTGAAAAAGAGCAAACTACTCATGAATGCAGCAAAATATGACCTTGTGAATATACCACTGGAATTTAAAGACTGTCAGCAAAATCGATTTGCTGCTTTAGATACAAATGACAGAGCTCCAGAAGAGTTATGGAATGACATCAAGAAGGTTGTGTTGGAAGAAAGCGAGAAGTCTCAGCAAAAACGGCCAAAATGGATGATGGAAAAAACTCTGAAAATTGTCCAGAAACGCAGAGAAGCTAAAGCCAGAGGAGAAAGAAAGACAATCACAGAACTCAGAGATTTCCAATGTACAGCAAGACAGGACAAGGAAAAGTACTACAATGATGCATGCAAGGAAATAGAGGAAGAACAAGATCGACTTTCCTAAAGTTACGAGAGTTAAAGAAAAAGTTCCAGCCTCGAATTGGAATGTTACAAGATGCTCAAGGTTCTATGTTGAATGATGCTGAGAAGATCAAGAAAAGGTGGAAGGAATATACAGAGTTTTTATATGATAAAGATCAAGTGGACCAACAGTTGTTTCAACCTGTACCTTATGATCGGGAACCATTGGTGATGAAAGAAGAAGTTGAAGCAGCATTGAAAGCCTTATCAAAGAACAAAGCACCAGGCATTGATAGCAGTATTACAGCAATCTGATGCAGGTGTTATTATACTTACAAGAAATATGGAAGTCAACATCATGGCCAACTGACTGGAAAAGATCTGTGTTTATACCAATACTAAAGAAAGGTGATCCAACTGACTGTGAAAATTATCGCACAATCACTCTGATCCCACATGCCAGCAAGATTCTACTGAAGATTATTCAAAAGAGACTACAACCATACTTGGAACAAGAACTACCTGAAGTGCAAGCAGGGTTCAGGAAAGGGCGAGGAACGAGAGACATCATTGCGGATGTGAGATGGATCCATGAAAAGACTAAAGAATACCAAAAGGATATCTATTCATGCTTTATCGACTATAGCAAGGCTTTTGACTGTGTAAACCATGAGAAACTCTGGGCCACATTAAGAAGCATGGGTATACCAGAACACCTGATTGTTTTCTTGCACAATCTCTACATTGATCAAGAAGCAACAGTTCGAACGGAAGAAGGAGAAACAGAATGATTTAAAATAAGCAAAGGTGTAAGACAAGGCTGCATACTTTCCCCCTACCTGTTTAATTTATATGCAGAACAAATAATCAGAGAAGCAGGATTGTATGAAGACAACAGAGGTGTGAAGATTGGTGGAAGACTCATCAAAACCTTCGTTATGCTGATGATACCACATTACTGGCTGAAAGTGAAGATGATCTGAAACATTTGCTTCTCACAATCAAAGAACATAGTCTCAAAATGGGCCTGCACCTTAATGTAAAGAAGACAAAGATCATGACAACTGGCATAATCAACAGGTTCATCGTTGAAGGAGAAGAAATTGAAATCGTGAACAACTTGGATCAACTATCAATAAAGAAGCAACAAGCAGTCAAGAAATCAGACGACACATTGCTCTTGGCAGAATGGCTATGAAAGACCTAGATAAGATTCTCAAGAGCAGAGATGTCTCTCTCCATACAAAGATTCAACTTGTTCAAGCCATGGTATTTTCAACAACATCATATGGATGTGAAAGCTGGACAGTGAAAAAGATAGACAGGAAGAAAATTGATGCCTTTGAATTATGGTGCTGGTGGTGAATACTGTGTATACCTTGGACTGCCCGAAGAACAAACCAGTCGGTACTAGAGGAGATCAAACCTAAGCTTTCTTTAGAAGCTCAGATGACAAGACTTCGACTTTCATACTTTGGACACATCATGTGAAGAGAAAGATCATTAGAGAAAGACATCATGCTTGGCAAGATAGAAGGTCAACACAAAAGAGGAAGGCCAGCAATGAGATGGATTGATACAATAACATCAGCTACAGGTACCAGTCTGTCAACAATGAGCCGCCTGATTGAAGACTGAACATAATTTAGGATAGCTATCCAGAGGGTTACCATGAGTCAACTCCGACTCGACGGCAGTTAACAACAACATGTTTATATTTTTAATATTATTTCTATATTGCTTTGTTTTTAGGTTTATTATTTACATATCTGTTTCTTTTGCTCTTTTTTTTATTTTATATTTATAGAATTACAAAATATAATACAAGGATACAATCACTTGCACGAAAACCGGGAAAAGCCAAGAACACAATAATACACATAAGAAATAATGTCAGAGGAAAATATCAAATAGGCAACCCTGCTCTAGCCCACTATAGAGGATCCAAAAACAAAAGGAAATATAAACAAAATAGCTACTCTTATAGGAAATTAGCAGAGACAATATCAGCAAACATATCAAATTATTGCAGTGTAGAACAACTGGTGGATCCCACACCCATAGACCCCTGAGCATTCAAAAAGAAATTAACTAAGATGGAGAATAAAGAATATAGGAAATGCCCTCCTGCTTCACAAGGCACTTGCAGGGATACTTTAGAAAAAATATCCCGCCCAGTTGCAAAATCCGCAGGCGCAGAATCAAAAACTCTTCTGCGTCGTTTGGTTTCCCTGGCAAGGTCAGGAAAAATGAACACCAAAGAGCCTTTAAAAGGCACATTCCTCTTCCTAAAAACATTTTAAGGAGCCATACCTCAGTCTCTCTCTTTTGCTTTTTGAATTCATATATTCTGCTAACTCTTCATTGTTTGTTTGCTGTCCATTTATCCTTTCTTCTCTCGTCTCTTATGTTTTTCCACTCTTTCTCTAGATCCACTTTGTTTCTTCCATTTTACCCAAAATATAAGTCCTCCTCCCCAGCCTTTTTCTCTATTCTGATCGCTGCATCTGCCCCTTTTCAGCTCCCAAGCATCACCTCCTTCCAAGTCTCACCAGCATCCGCTCCCTTCCAGTCCCTGTCCCTCCCAGCATCAGTTCCCTTCTAGGCCCTATCCCTCCTAGCATGAATTCGCTTCCAGCCCTTCCGTGCTTTCTACTCCCCCCCCCCCCCGAGCAGCAGTCACTCCCATGCCTTCCCCCCACCCCCGAGAACAGCAATCCTCCCATGCCTTTTCTCCCCCCTGCCCAAGAGCAGCAGTCCTTCCCATTCCTTCTCTCTCCCCCCCCCAGAACAGCCGTCCTCCCATGCCTTCTCTCCCCAAGAGCACCAGTCCTTCCCATCCCTTCTCTCTCCCCCCCAAGAACAGCAGTCCTCCCATGCCTTCTCTCCCCATCCCCCAGAGCAACAGGCCTCCCATGCCTTCTGTCCCCATCCCCCAGAGCAGCAGGCCTCCGATGCCTTCTCTCCCCATCCCCCAGAGCAGCAGGCCTCCGATGCCTTCCCCCCTGCCCAAGAACAGCAGTCCTTCCCATGCCTTCTTGCAGAAGAGACAGGAAGTTCCCCGTTTCACTTTTAACAGTATGGGCTTTGCGATCGTGCCGGCGGGTGGCTGCAGCTTGGTGCAGCTGCGGAACTGAAAGAGACAGGTCCCACGGTTGTAGTTATAAAAACAGTGCAGACTCCATCCAGTCCAGTGGGAGACAGGAGGATCCATCCGGATGGCAAATATAAGCAGTCCACAGATCCTGACAGAGGTATTAATTACTGAACCCCCGGCCTCACCTATTTCTGGTCCCTTCTGACAGCACCCCCCAGAGCTTTGCGCACTGTGCGGCTGCACTGCTCGCACTGGGCTAGGTATGGTCCTGATGTCATTGGATGCATGAGGGTTGAAGATGCCAGGAACCGCGCCAGAGTAAAACACGCTGACTCTGTTGCACCGAAGAAGAAGTGCAACTAAGGAGCTCCTTTGAGTGGACTTTGAAGGGCTTCCTAAACAGCAAAATAGTCCTCCTAATTCTGATATATGCACGTCTCACCTGCATAAAAAGGGTGATGGCTTATTTATATGCTTTAAAAAAGAACAGGTAGATTCGGGGGGGAGGGTAGAATTAAAATGGCAGCGAGGTGAGGTTGGCTGTTGAACAGCTGCATTTTCATATTTCCTTGTTGCCTATTATGTCATCTAAATGCAAGGGGAAGGAGTCAGCCAAATCCCTAAGGATGTTCCCCAAGACCCCAAGCTTGACAGCCACCTCCAAGCTGGACTGAAGCAAGCAATAGCCACTGCTATAACTCCCGCTGTGGGAGACGTGAATGGAGGCATTAACCTGCTTGGGAATGAAGCACTGACATCGCGGTGGCCTGATTTGGGCCTTCCCTCTCCTTGGCTGGCGGAGACTGACATGAGTTGTGAGGGGACCTGAGGATGATGGTTCCCTCCTAGGGGTGGCAATAACATCCACGCCTGGCTCAGATAGATCCCAGCCTATTTCAACCTTGATGGAAGTGCTGGTGACTAAATCAGGGTCTAATTCCATGGTAAGCTCCGCGGAAGGAGGAGGTAATGGAAAGAGAATGCAAACTGAGAATGTTCTTGCAGCCGATAAGACTGCTATTGAAGCTCCTACTCTAGTTGCTTCCTCGGGGGAGATAACTTTGCAAAATATTTGGGCTATGCTGGTTTTGGATGCCACTGTTTCTCAGTCTTCTAAAGATATAAACGTGTTTCTACAGAGAGCTGATGTGGTGTCTCAGCAGCATAAGTCCTTTGTGAGTGATACTAAAGAGAAGACTAGGGCTCTTGAATTTGATGGGAAGAATTCTAAATTGACAATTGATGCCTTGGCTAAAGATAAGCTGTTTATTCATCAACAAATGGAAAACTGAGTATTTTGCGAGACATTGAAATATCTGTGTCCTGAATTTTCCCAAAATTCCTGCAATGTACCAACTGAAATCTTCAAGAAATATCTACAAGAAGTGTTAGAGATACCTGCTGAAATGTGTCGTCCTATTAATAAAGCTTACTTTTTACCTTTGGACTTAGTCCCACTGGATGTGTCAACATTGTTAGAAATCTTTTTTCAAGATAAGCAGGACTGTACAACAATATTAGTTAGTTTTGTGTTTGAGATTGAGTTTTTAAAAAATTTTAAGCTTTATTTTTAAAAGATTAATGTCCCATTCTGTGGTCATCTGGTACGAATGTTTCCTGATGTGCCATGTGCCCAGGAAAGGAGGAAGCTTTTTTTGTCTTTACGTTATGTGGTGCCACTTTTCAACTTACAAATCTTTGTAAATGTATATGTTAGGCTCATGAATATTAGTTATGTGTTTTGCACCAGAGCAACTTAGGGGCTTGTTTACAAAGCCACGGTAGCGGTTTGCGGTCGTTATCGGAGCCGCGGCCCCATTGAAATCAATGGGGCCACGGCTCCGATAACGATCGCGAACCGCTACCGCAGCTTTGTAAACAAGCCCCTTAGTCTTTTTTGGATTTTAAGAAGTTGACTGGCTTGCCCTCGGCATCAATTTCACATTCAAGAACCTGCTTTATAATATTATTTGGTCCTTATCGCTTATGGCCTGTTTTTCTTTTTTGCTTATGTTGTCTGAATGTTCCATTAAATTTCTCTCCTCTCCCCTCTATTTTTATATTTGAGGTCTAAGAGGAGAAGCTGAAGTGCATTGTTTTTTCTTTTTGTTAACTTTATTTCCTATGTTATGTATTTCTGATGCCTCCTTGTTTCTTAAACCACAAGAAAACTCCCAAGGGCTCCCTCACTAAATATGAAAATCCAAAGTGCATGAAAGCCACAGTGAACAAAATATGTATCATTGAACCAATTAGGTGCAAAAATGACAAGGAGTGGCTATGGGACTAGAGACCCCAGTCCCTCCAGCCTGAGATTACTTGTCCCTATGTGGGAATTGAACCCCTGGCCCTCCAGCCTGAGGTAACCTGCCCCAACTACTGAGCCACTCCTCCCTCCCACATATATGCTGATGACATCCACTTTTTCATCCCTGTCACAAATTCCTTGACATATACATTGGATTATGTAGTTCTGTACATCAAGACCTTGAAGACCTGAATGTTTCATAGCAAATGGCCCCTAATATTCAGAAAACAGAGATTCTCTATTTAAGTGGGGTTGATTCATCTGGGTGGGTCTACCTGGTGAAAGTTGACGACTGGATCATACCAATCTCTTCTCAAATACAAAATCTAGGGGTGATATTAGATACAGAATTAGCCATGCAAAGGCAGATTCAAACCATAACTAAGACTACACTTTATAAATTAAGTATTATCTGGAGACTAAAGCCTTTTTTGGTTGGAAAACAATCTTTGCACAGTAATCCAGGCTCTTCACATCTGGATTATTATAACTCTTTGTATTTTGGACCTCCAGCTTATATCATTCAAATCGTTTAAGTTATCCAGAATTCAGCATCATATATAATCATGGGCACTGGTCATTTTGAGCATATCTCAGTTTTTCTATTTGATTTCCAATAGCTACCAGTAAGATGGAGCATTGTGTTTGAAGTCCTTATGCTGGTTTACAAAGCAGTGACCCATGAGGCACCATCTAGGCTTTCTTCCATCCTCATAGTTTATCGGCCACTTCATGTATTTCGCTTGCAGATTTATGAATTTTGTCAGACATGATTATGTTTAGGAAGAAATTGAAAACACATCTGTTTTCAACAGGCTTTCCCTTCATTTTTTTAAAGATTAAGGGTAGAGGGTATTCTGCATGTCCTTATGGACAGTGTGAGACAGGTTATAATGTTCTATTAGGTGCTCATTGTTTTGTCTTTTAGTTTGTTTTATTGTTATTTACATACTATGTTTGACTTGAGTTGTTCTGAATTTTGTTTAGTTGTCATTTTAATTCTTTATGTTTTATAATATGTTTATTATGCATTTTTCTTTTGTAATCTGCATAGGATTTTTAATAGTGCAGAATAGAAATTATTTTAAATAAATAAATAAGAACAGGAATAAACCAAAGAAATAATAAATAACAGTCATAAAAATGAAACGAATGAGAATAACATTAGAGAGAGAAAAGACAGAGTGAAAAGAAGGGATTTGTAGAGACCAGCATAAAGTTAATGCAAAGATAAAATAATAAAACAAATAAAATTGGACCACCAAGTTAAAACAGTAGGATAGCAATAAGTGTGAATGCAAGATGGGATGTTCACAGCGACACAAACAAGGTAAAACCCCAAAACAGTATAATAGCAATGCTTATTTATTGCAAACCATTCATGATAATCTCAAGCATATATAAAAAGCAGAGACATACCAGGAATCAACTGGACAGAATAAACTACCATTGGCAGATGCATAGAGTGGGTCCAAAAGCAAAAATATCACTCAGTACCCTAGGAGTCAGACAGAACCTGAAACATTCATATAAGAATCCTGGAAGATCATCATATTGATCCTAAAGCTCAGCCGGAAACATGGGAATGCAAAATACAGTCAAACCACCTCGGGGGGGGGTGGGGGGGGGATCCCTAGTACCAAAAACTATAAAAGTGTACCATTAGGCAAGAGCCTGAAAAAATAAAAAACACCAGTTGAGCATCCAGTCCAAAGAATAATTCAGAACAAGTTATGAAATTTGACTGAATAACAAGTTTTTCAAAGGCTTGATAATTCAATTCACCTTCCAGCTCTGGGGACATTGCGTTCCAGAGTTTAGGAGCTCTGCCAGAGAAGAACCTTTATTGTGAATGAGGTTATTTCCTTTTCTTTTAACTGAGGATTGTCTTCAAAAAGCTCCCTGGCTAGATTTTAATTGCAGAGAGGGAATGTTCCAGGCAATCTGGGTTGCAAAGATATTTTGGTCTAACACCTCTCGGTGCCATAGAGTGAGAATGAGAACTTCAGACAATGCACAATCTTTTCCAAAGCTAGTGCAGAGAACCAAACAAGGGAAGTGGCCCTGTCCCACTTATGACATCAATTCATCTTGCAGCAGTGTTTTGCAGAATCGTCAGTCTCAAGCGCATTTTTCATTAGGAGTTCAAGATAGATTGTGTTACAATAGTCCAAGTGGGACAGGATTATGACCTGTATTGCTGTTGTCAATTCTGTGTTACAGAGGAAAGGCTTCAGTTTAATTAGTTGCAGCTTAAAAATGCTTTCCTAACAACTGCAATGACCTGCACTCCTTAGACAAGGAGGAATTCAAAAGAGCACTGAACTTGTGCTGAAACCCAGAAACTAAAAGTTGTAAAAGAAAAATCCAAATGAAAGTTTCCCATGCCCCCCTTCACTGCTAATTGTGTGGGTGGCAAATAGGGGTAAAATATCCACCTGTATATCATAGAAACATAGACAAATGACAACAGAAAAAGACCACATGGCCTATCTAGTCTGTCCTTCTATATCAACAACTACAACAGTCTGCTTTTTTCTGTTACAAACGCTTCGCCACGTCTGTCGTGTACCTGGAAATGGCTTCAACTGTAAAGAGGAGGTGGAAGGGTTGTGTCACAGATTTCTCCTGCTGTTCACACAGAACCCCTGCTACTGGTAAGTAGCTCCGCTTTCTCTTTGGATCAGCAGGATATAATCAGCCACACATGGATGATTCCCAAGCTGAGGGTGCAAGGGCAAATGGTATGTGGAACATATCAACTGAGAAGTAAAATGAAACTGAAGCACAGGAAATAGAAATAGAGAGTTGAACAAGACCTCCAGAGAAAAGAAATGGAATGGACATATATCAGAAGCACCATCAGGTTAGCAGTCTTGCTGAATCGGTCTGTCTATGTAAGAGCACTTGATAGATGCTCTGTGAGCAGTTATGGCAGCAGCAGTGTCCTATGAGTTATATCCCCTGTAGTAAAATAGCTGTGCCTCATTACGGGGCATGTTTACTAAGGTATGCTATCCGGTAACGTGGAGTCTGGCATGAGCTAACAATCCAGTCATCATTTACCCTTGAAGAGTGATATGAAAACGCAGTGTAATATTTGGATCTTTTGGCTATGCTCTATAGGAGGTTGTGGTAAGCATGGTACTGTGTTTGGTGGGTGGGTGTTGGTGTACCACTACATGGCTTTTCTTAGGTGCTCATAGAGAGTTAGTGGGTATATGAAAGCAAGTGAAAAACAGAAGCTGAATTGCTGTTCATAGGGACAGCACCCAACTGTGTCTGAAGAAAGGTGCAGACCCCACAAGAAATTTCCATTTATTTATTTACCAGAAGTAGAAGAAGCGGCATTAGACCATGCCATGATGACCAGCACTAGGAACCCTTGATGGTGTGGGGGCTGGGTCTATAGTGCTGGCGCTGACAGCATATTGTGAATCGATGCCTAGCACCATGGAGGCCTGGCCCTGTGCAGGCCTAGTCTAAAAATGGCATCCTCGGCACGGTGGATAGAGGAACTTGTTCTCGCATGCCCCTTCTATCAGGGCTATAGGCAGTGCGCTTCCTTCTCCACACTGGCCAACAATGAGAGTTCTATGATCTGATACAATGTTGTGGCAACTACAAACTGACCAGAAGCAACACAGTACAGCTACATGGAGTGTCCCTGTTGCTGAGAGCTCTGGCTGCTGCATTTGCTGACCCCCTCCTTAACCCAGCAACTGAAAATCTGACAGTCGGTGCTGCCTCACGCATAGTCCCCTGCCACACTATCTTTATTGTTTTCCAGGATTTTTCAAAGAGATGGATAAGCTTGGAAGGGGGCAGTAATAGTTGAAAGGCCATGATGTATAGAGAGGTCTTCTCCTTGTCTGTGTCTATGGGAAAAACCCTATACAACAACCACATCCTAAGTACTGAAGCATCTCCTTTAGGGACAGGCAATATTCAAACTAAATTGTGAGGAAGTCCTCTGCCTGCACTAGTAGGGTGAGATGCTGCCATAGGGTGAGATGCTGCGATATCGCATATTTAGTTGCAAGGAATAATATCACAGCATGTCCCCCTACTGGTGTTAGCATGGGTGGAAGACTCCCCATGCAGCTTGGTGGGAATGTTGATGACAAGCATCAACATGTTCAAAACACAAATCCAGAAATGTAGAGTTAAATATATCTCTGGTCATATTTTTCTATTTAGAGTTTTAAATGTGCCCAAAGGGATCATGTCTGGCTATGCTTCATTTGGGCAAGAAACCAATCTAAACAAACTGTTTTTTTTCTTTTATTTTTTAATGTATTTTTAATGAACACACTACCAGCATTAAAATACCCCAGTGACATTTTTCCCAAAATGCCATGGGAAGTCATCTGCCATTTCCTGCAGAACAGGCATTGACAGGGCTAATGATTGACATCACCAGTTTAGGGTAATGTCACAATTATAGCCCAAATAAATCTACTTGTGAATCAGGAATAGTTGAAAACCGTGAATCAAACCAACCACTCTTTGGAAAAAAACAACTGATAATCCTCTCTTTCACAGAGAATTAGAGTTTGTCATGTACCATCTCCAACATTATGACATTATTGGTGGTTTTTCACGTCTTTAAGAGTATAATCATTGCTGTATAAATTTACCTACACTAATTTAACATTTTTTATGCATTTAAAAATAGTTCCACACTTATTTTTATAAAATACTCAGGGCTGTTGTGGAGTTTAGTTTAATAACCATCTTTCCATTACCTGCTCCTCACATAGCAGGTTAACTTTTCTCCTAACAGTTCAGTTCATACAGAACACACTCCTCAACAGAGTTAATACCTCACACCTTGATCTTGACCAAACATTTACAAGGAAATGGTAAAAAGAACAAGCCATTCAGTTGATGCCCTTCACATGGCAGCTGAACTTCTCTCTTAATAGTTAAACTCATAGAGGGGCATTTTAGAAATGACATTCCAGTGCTATCTGAGATGTCTAAGCCAGAACATCTGGAAAAAAAAACCAGGCATGCAAGAGTGCAAACACAATTTCACAAATGTGGACATGCCCGATATGGATACCTGTGGGGACATCTACATAGACATCCTCAGAATAGTATTCGAGCACCTGGCTATCTAGGAATAGCCTCATGGTTAGAGTAGTGGGCAGGTTTCAAATCCCACAGCTGCTGTCATTGTGATCATGCCAAGTACTGGGGACGATGGAGTGCTATCTTCTCTACACCCTCTGGATGTTTTTTCAGCCAAAACAAGCACTTTCCCGATGCTTATTCCTAGGAGCACCTCCACCACGCTCCCATTCAGACTTAGATTTCCACATACCCGGCTTCTAAAATGGCTCTGAAGACATCTCTGTGGTCTGGACATCTCTATGCCTGTCTTCAGCGTGGAGGAGGAGCTTAGTGGTTAGAGACTGGCTTGGTAACCAAGAGACCAGGCTTCACTTCCTACTAGCACTTGGGCAAGTCACATAACCCTCCATTGCCTGGCAATCTACTTCCACTCACACTGCTAAGAAAACCCAGGAGCTGCTGGGTCACCAGAGTCAGCACTGACCTGAAGGCACACATTGCATTTGCATGCCTGTTTTCAGACATGCAAAGCATGAATAGGGCTTCCAAAACCCCTATACATAATACACTCATCTTGCCAAACACAACTGGTGTTTCATCACCACTGTGCCTACTTAAGAGAGAATTTTTTTTAAATGACTGCGGACTTTATATCTATTCACCATTTTTCTCTGGAAAATCAAAGACTCGTCAACAAGGGATCAGCAGTTGAGTTAAAGATGCTGGGACTCGTTTCCTTCTATTTCTGTCCTGGATTGGTTTTTGGACTGCACGAGGATCATGGCTTGTGGGAGGCATGACTGTCTGAACTGAATGAATAGCATTTCCCATCTAGAATATTCTGGACTCTAATCTGCAGAAATACGCTAAGGGGCCAAGAAGAGATTTGCCAAGGCATTCAGTTGCTGATGCAAATCAAAATATTTCTATGCAAAGTTATAGGAAAGTTATGCTGCTCGCAAGGCTTAGGACATTTCATGAATAAAAATAGAGCTTTGCACTTCACAGCTGGTTCTGCAGTTGTGATTCCAGTCCATTTCTCCTTCACTTAAGAAAAAGGTATTTCAAGTTTTGTGATGATGAATTTAAAACATATATCTTCAGTTTGTTGAAAGCCCTTGGCTGAACACTGTTTACTGTCTTGCAGGAGTAAGTCTCTGGAGCTGCATTCATGCAGGCTCTCCCGGTGGTTTGATTGTATTAGTCTTTTGTAGTATCTTGATATAGGTTTGGTGATCCCCTGCTGAAAGAACTGGTGCTCGTGAAATAAATGCCTTCCTTCACATTGCTGAAAAGAAACTTTCTTTTCTAATTGAATGAATAAGCCTGGCTGATCCCTGCAGAGGGGGCAGAACAATGGTGGAAAGGTTTTTCATACCACAGACCTACTGGGTAACAGGAAAGGGGAGAGACAAGGGATATAAAAGGTCACACGTTGCCTTCATCTTCACATATTCTTTTGTTTCTCCTGCTTCTTTGTATTTTGTTAGACTTGCTGTACTTTTCCTTTCCCAGTACTCTTCCCCCAACCGTAGCCCCTCAAATACAAACTTGAGGGGAATCCCTTGCGGGGGAAGAATTAGATCAGCTCTTAGTCTTTCATCCTCATACGGTGATAACTTAACACTGTTCTGAAGGGACACTAGGAAAGTCAAGGCTGTGTGCAGAAGATGCACGTTCATACCCTGGTTCCCCTCAATTCCTTGCACAGTCATCCCTTCGCTCATTGCTACTTCTGTTGCTCAGATGAGTTTTTATTTAATTTACTTAGTTCACACCTTTCCAGTAATACCTCAAGGTAAGTTGCATTCAGTTACACGAGCTATCCCCCCTGTCCCTGACATTTTATCCACTACCCAGATACGCAACAGCGAAAGCGAAGGGACCTAAAATGGCAAAAAATAAGAAATTAAGTGCTATCTATCAGGGAGCTAACGGCACTGTACAGAGAAGAACATCATTATGCATTGTAAACTAAACTAATTTAGGGGTAAGTCTAGTAAACCATGTTAGTTTTGGCTGCTAACACGGTGTGTTAGCAGCTAAAACCACACAGTAAGGGGTATTTGCAGGGGGCGTTCCCAGGGGAGATCCTGCAGATACCTCAGTGGGTTGGATTTCCCACAGGGACCCTGCATTACCTGCCTTGGCAGATATCATGGGAAATGTCCCGCAGAGGTTGCCAAGGCAGGTACCACAAGTCTCCGTGGTAAATCCATGGGGAGGGATGGTAGTGATCAGGTGCACAGAGCTGTCACAGCTCTGTGCCCAGATCACTGCCATGCTCCACCAATAGCTGTGATCGGGCCTGCCTCCCCCCCCCCCAACCCCCCCAATGTTGTCTGTGCTGTGGTGCAGTGGTCCACAGAACTGGCAATATAAAAAAGTGAAGTGTGTGTCCTCTCTTCTGCACCGATTTCCCCCCCCCCTCCCCCCGGACAGCTCCTGATCCCCAGCACTTCTCTCTTGCCCTTTTCATAGGCCCAATCAAAGTTGGCTAGTTGGCTACATTCTCGCAGTGCTGCCCCCTAGTGAGAGGGCTAGAGGGCAGCACCTCATGACAGTGGTCATTTTGAATTGACCGCATGATGAGGCATGAGCGAATAGGATCACTCTTGCCCTGTTCTCCACTTGCCCACCACGGGCTACCAGATATGTGTGGGGGGAGGGGCCATAAGGCTGAGCTGAAATGCATCTTTTTTTAAGGGAGGGTGGGAAGGGGCTGCAGGGCCCCATCCACCCTTTTGCATCTGCATTGGGGGGAGGCAGGGGGCTTAGCCGACCGGCTAGCCGGGACATTTTCTAAATCCATGGTTGTACTGATCCCCCCTGGGCAGCTCCTGATGGGGATTGAGAGCTATCAGGAGGGGATCAGTGCTGAAGGGGGGCACACACTTCACTTTTTGATATGTATTTATTTTATTTATTTATTGAATGGTTTTATATACCGCCTTTCTGAAAAATCAAAGCAGTTTACAAATAACTAGTAAGGAACCGTTACAGCTTAATAAGTTTCAACAGGTAACAGTGTATTAATTAGAAAGATTGTACCTGATCAGTGCCAAAAAAACCCCAATGTAACTTATTTAAAAGTAGGCCCTGAGGCACTTGCCATCTAAGTAGGTACCTGAGGCTACAGGAGATACAGTGGCTTGGCCAAGGTCACAAGGACTGCGAGAGGCAGAAGCAGGAAATGAGTATTGGCTTCCCTGGCTCCCAGCCCGTTGCTATAATATTTTGCCACAGTTGTGTGTTATACCCTAGGTTAACATGTCTTGTAGGAGGCATCTACTATTGCAGGAGACCATTACCCCTCTATAGATTTGGGCAAATAACTCCATCATTGCAAACTTGTACAAAGCCAGGACTCATATACAGGAACAGGTGTCATTAACTTATCATGATGCTCCTATGACTTTTGCATTTGTATTTTATAAATACCGACTATCTTTTTATTGCTATGAGGTCAATATTTCCCTTTGCGGCTCCCATCCTCCATCCATGACCCAACTGATGTTTTGCTGTACTAGGAAACAGTAAAGGGCTTCTGTCACCCTTTTAGTGAATAGTTTGGTGAACGCCCCCTGGTGCTTTCTAAAATGGAACCCAGCACTCCTGAGGACACCTGTTTTCTTCTGCTTTCTGCAGGTGTACAGCTGGTTTTCTTCCAGTTTAATTCCTCTTCCTCAGAGACGATCCTCTCGGAATGTCATTTCCTCATCAGTGATCGTCCTTTTCTCCTGTTGTTACTGCTAGTTCCATTTTGAGATTTCTTTTTCTTATTTTGCAAACAACACCCAGAAGAACACTTTGTTTCACAGGTCTATTTTTTTTTTTTGTCTTTGTGCCTGAAAACACAGCTGGGGTATGTTTAAATGGACAAGTAAAACGTGCCCAGTCATGCCTTATTGCTTAATTATAACACTCTTATCTCTTTCTCAGTGCCTTATCAAAAGGAAATGAGGCATTGTCACTGAAGCACATTAACCCATTGTAATAAGCCTTGTTATAAAGAAAAGAAAGTCTTTGGTGTGTTCCAAGTGCTTGTGTTTAGCTGAACCACAGTATAGTAAGCCTGGATCGCCAGAACGAGCAGTGTTTTGAATGCTTTTAAGGTAAAGGTTAGAGAAGACAATGAAAGAACATCGAATTACTCATTGAACTGCTTTGGACCTGGGGATATTAACTCAGTAACACGGTGGATGATGGCTGATAAAGGACAAAGTGGTCCATGCAGTCTGCCCGGTTGAGATTCTTTCACTTTGGTTAGATGAACATATACATTTCCATATGCAATGCAACAGCAAATCTCACCTCCACCTTCACCCTCCTCTGCCCTCCATATCTGTGCTAAGCACACTCCAAATTTGCTTCTTACAAAATCATTACTTAAGCCAGCACCTAGGCCCACTTCTATATTATAAGAGCATAAGAATTGCCATACGGAGAGAGAAGAAAGCTCCATCAAGCCCAATATCCTGTTTCTAACAGCAGCTAAGCCAGGCAACAAGTATCTGGCAGAATCCCAAAAAGGAGCCAGATTCCATGCTCTTTACCTTCACATATACTTCAATAATGGTTTCTGGACTTTTCCTCCAGGAATATGTCCAAACAATTTTAAACCCAGCTATGCTAACTGCTTTTACCACATCCTCCTGCAATGAATTCCAGAACTTAACTGTGCATTGTGAAAAAATTTATATTTTTTTGTTTTAAATGTACTGCTTAATAGCTTCATGGCGTGTTCTCTACACTTTGTACTTTCTGAAACAACCAATTTGCATTTGCCTATTCCATTGTACTTATGATTTTATAGACCTCTATCATATCTTCATATGGATAGATAAAAATGAAGACGACAAACATGAACCATCCCCAATAGGCACTATCACTTATACAAAACATGCTTAAAAATGGTCTGGTTTTCAAACACATGCAGTCCGAATCATGCCCCTTCTGCCTGCAGGGCTGTCCTCTCCGCAGCCCCCCCATTTCTCTGCCACCTGACCCATGGCTGGCCGGCTATGGTTTGGATTGGGCGGCAGGGACCCACCCTCTCCCCCCCCCCTGCACCCAGCCCTGGGGGGGGGGGATCCTCGGGCACAATTGGGCCAAAAGTGCTGCTTATATCCTATATGTGCTGCCAGGCTGGCCTGCCCCCCCTCCCGCTCCCCGTCGGCTCTCCCCGTCCTGATGCAAAGGATGAAAAGGGAGAGCCGGAGGGGAAATTGGGTACGGACGGCTTGCGGGGCTGCATGTTGTGCAGCCCCACAACCCACGTTCGTGAATGACCTCCAAAGTATCTGCACTAATTGTATTTAAATATAAGTTGATGTTGTGGCTAAAGGTATGCGCTGTTACTTTGCCTGTTTGAAGATGATGGGATAGGTTATATACATGTTGCATGGCAGTTATGCATTTACTTTGTGAAAGTTAAAGTTGTGCCTGTGAAGTGGAATTTTACAAATGATATCCAAGTGCAATCTGGGGCATCCAAGTCAGAACGTCTAGGAAAAAACAGCTAGCATGTCTAATCTCAAGAACCATTTCACAAAGATGAATGTGCTCAATATGGATGTCTGCATGGGCATCTATAAAGACATATTCCAGACTATGGACATCTAGGAATAGCCTAATGGTTAGCATAGCGGGCTAAGATTATGGGAGCCAGGGTTCAAATTCCATTGCTGCTATCATTGTGATTGTGCAAAGTATTGGGGATGGTGGTGTGAAATCTCTATACCCTCTGGATGTCTTATGTCCAAAACAAGAGCATTCCTGATGCCTTTTTGTGCCTGGAGCAGGTATAACCGTAGATATGACTCTGGATGTCCAGGACATGTCTGAGATAAGCCAGTGACGTCCAGGTTTATAGGAATGGCCCAATCATGCCTCCACCACACCCTCGTTCAAACTTGGAAGTCCTCACGCTGGGGATGTCCATAACTCATCACTTCTAAAATGCCTCTGGAGACTTCTCTTTGCCCGTTTTCAGACGTCCAAAGCATGAATACAGCCTCTAAAATAACCCCCATAGTTTACTATCAGGTCCTGAAATGCACCTATTTTGTGCAGCCATGTGCATGTAGATTAAGAATATTCATGTGGCGTTTTAAGAGACTTGAAGCTGACCAATGTGCATTCAGCCCTTCTACAGCATAGCTGCTTATTTTTAATGTGTAGGTCTCAACTTAGCTGTTAATCTACTTAGCACATTTTTTATACATTTATCCCATGTTAAGCTACTGTGAAATTTTTAAAATCATGTTGAAAAAAAGTCTTTTAACATCATTATTGTGTGGACTGGGTAAGGCGTCAACTATAATGATTGCTGAATTAATTGACTGGATGGTTTCTTTTCCCTCCTTTGAGCTTCCAGCTCCATTGAAACTAGTCCTTCTGAGCCATTACATCCTGAGCCTTCATTTGCAAATACTGACATTTTATTAGCCCTATTTTGAGCTCCCTTTGCCACACCTGTTGGTTCAGTCATAGCAGTGACATTTCTCAACCAGAGACCACAAGTTATGGCTTACTATGGAGCCTAGGATATGTGCCCTCTGAAACTGACCAGTAGGTGTCACTGTTGCCTGACAGCTGGGACACCCAATTCTCAAGAGGTAAATCTTGCAACACAAGAGCCCTCTGCCCTTTAAATATGACTTGCTGAAATCTCACATTTTCAGTCTCAAGAAGCAGCTTTGCAAGAATGTTGGTCGTCACTCCTCTTTCCATGTTTAAGTGCTTCTGTTTTCATTTGATATGCTCAATCTATTTTTTTTTCTTCAGAATGAAGTGGAATTGGGAGAGCTGCTGTTGTCTCTTAATTATTTGCCGAGTGCAGGGAGACTGAATGTGGACATCATCAGAGCCAAACAGCTTCTTCAAACGGACATGAGCCAGGGTTCAGGTAAACAGTCATATTTCAGGGGATAGGCTGATGATCCTTTTACACAGCTTTGTTGCCGAGGCAGTTAGCGTCTCTAGCATCTAGTGATCCAGTGATTTTACTCTGTTCGCTTGGTTGGTGAAGGCCTCAAGCAATTATGCTTTTGGGGAGAATATCAGTAGGAAAATGGAAGGCCCTGCACAGCACCCATTGGAGTGACAGACTAGGATCTTCTTACAGCTTGCTGCAGAGTTAAAAATAAATCCAAGTGTAATTAAACTCTGATCCGCCTCAGAGTGTTGTAGATCGCCTTGTAACATAAAAGAGGCATTCTTTGGCATTTTCTAAGGCTTCGTCTCCATTATCTAAGGGGGAAAATGATGATGATCCTTAGGTCATTCCAAACACTAAGGGCTCCTTTTAATAAACTGCATTAAGTCATTAACACAGGCAGGGCCGGATTTACCTTGAGTGAGGCCCTACGCCAACAAAAATTGTGGGCCCCCAGCAGGGGCGGCCCAAGGGGGGTGTGGGCCTCATTTGCATAAGGGGCCTCATTTGCATAAATATTTGCATAATGTTACCATATACTAACTTTTAGTAAAACGTGCCTCTTAATGAGTGTATGGATAAAGAAAGACTAAAGATTTCTACAATTACTATAATCCAGTGCCAACTGCCAGACACATTAGGAACTACTACAAACACTGCCCATTTAGAACCCATAGCAAACCCGCCGTATCCTAACAGCACTACCAGGACTCACAAAGCACCATACTCTACCAATCAAAAGGCAACACTGCAAATATTAAACCAATACATTTCAGAGAACAACAATACATGACCTACTGGGGAAAGAGAACAAGTGGCAAATGTCAAATAGGAATTATATAAACAGAACACCTCAGCTCAGTTACACATGCAGAACATAGACCATCACCAAACAAGTAATCACATTTTAGAAACAGGAAGACAATAATTAAACTGGGAATCCCAAAAGCCAAACTTGGAATGTACAACACTGTAGAAATAAAACTATACATTAATTTGCTCTTGTACTAAACAAAGCGCAGACGTTAATGATGCACATTTACCAGAGCTGACGTATTCCAAATTAATAAATTCAAAATAAAGAGATATTTTTCTACCTTTTGTGCATTTTTTTTCAGCTGCAATTGCTCCAGCCACTTTCTTCTGGTTTTCTTCGTGTCTTCTGCTAACTCTCCATCGTCTGCTGTCCATTTGTCCTTTCTTCTCTCTTCTAGTTTTTTTCCATTCTCTCTCTACATCTGCTTTAACATACTAATCTTTCTCCTTTTGCTCTTTCCTCATTCCTATTTTATCCACTCAAATTTTTACACTACATTCTCAATCCCAACTTACTCTCCAAATACCCGGCCATTGTAGATTTTTTATCCCTCCCACACAAATATTTTTCCCTTCTCCATTTTACTCTTCCAGCCCCATCCCATTCTAATCCTCCCCAACATCAGCTCCCTTCTAGTTTCCAGCCTCACCCAGCATCCATTCCCTTCTAGTCCCTGCATCAGCCCATTTCCAGTCCTAGCCACCCATCAGCCCATTTCCAGTCCTAGCAACCCCCCAACCCAATACCCAGTCCTAGCCCCCCATCAACCCACTTACAGTCCTAACCCCCCATCACCCCTTTTCAGTTTTAAGCCCCCCCTATACCCATTACCAGTCCTAACACCCCCCATCAGCCCACTGCCAGTCCTAACCCCATCAACCCATTTCCAGTCAGCCCCCCATAGCCCATTGCCAGTCCTAACCCCCCACATCAGCCCACTTCCAGTCCTAACCCATCAACCCATTTCCAGTCAGCCCCCCATAGCCCATTGCCAGTCCTAACCCCCCCCCCCCATCAGCCCACAGCCATTACCAGTCCTAACCCCATCAGCACCACCTCCAGTCTACTTAAACCCCCCCAGCCCATTTCCAGTCCTAGCCCCCCCATAGCCCATTACCAGACAGCCCCCATCAGCCCACAGCCCATTACCAGTCTTAACCCCCCCCAAAGCCCATTACCAGTTCTAAACCCCCCAACAGCCCATTATCAGTCCTAACCCATCAGCCCACCTCCAGTCTTTACCCCCCCAGCCCCTTTCCAGTCCTAGCCCCCCCATAGCCCATTACCAGACAGCCCCCATCAGCCCACAGCCCCATTACCAGTCTTAACCCCCCCCCAAAGCCCATTACCAGTTCTAACCCCCCCAACAGCCCACAGCCCATTATCAGTCCTAACCCCATCAGCCCACCTCCAGCCTTAATCCCCCAACCCATTTCCAGTCCCAGCCCCCCCAATAGCCCATTACCAGTCCTACCCTCCCCCCCCCTCCCCCGGCCTAAAGTAAAATTTGATTTAAAAAAAAAACCTGCTGGCTGCCGCCGCGGGGCCCCCTCTGCTGCCGCGGCAGCATGGACTGACCCGCGGGGGCCCCCTCTGCAAGCTCGATCCCTCCGTGCCTCCCTCCGGGCAGGGTGTGAGCGGCGCAAAGGAAGACTGTCTCCCTCGCGTCTCTGTTAAGCCCGCAGGGGCTGATGGGAAATGTCCCATCAGCCCCTGCGGGCCTTAACAGAGACGCGAAGGAGACAGTCTGCCTTCGCGTCTCTCACAGCCTGCATGGAGGGAGGGATCGAGCTTGCTGAGGGGCCCCCGTGGGTCAGTCCATGCTGCCGCGGCAGCAGAGGGGGCCCCGCGGCGGCAGCCAGCAGGTTTTTTTTTTTTTAATTTTATTTTTAAAAAAAAGCCTAACTTGTTCCTTTTTTGTGGGCCCTTCCCAGCTGTGGGCCCTACGCCATGGCGTACATGGCGTATACGTAAATCCGGCCCTGAACACAGGTACTGCAGACCCAAGCTACCAGTTAAAGCAGTGGCTTGATATTTCATGCATACTAATTGTTGTGTTAACTGCTTAATATGGACTGAAGTGGAAAATGGATGAAGAATGAGCTTGGGCTATTCTTTGTGTACAAGAAATGCCAATGGAAATTGAACCCTGGTCTCTTGGCCACCAAGTGTTTGTTCTAACCACCAGGCTGCTCCTCCACTCTGTGATATGATAC